>OU015490.1:237548078-237918078 GCA_907164885.2 Dolomedes plantarius
CAAAGTTTCTTTCTTTCTTATTGTTTGTATATCATTACAGTCGAAACATGCTAAGCGCATTCTGTCTGGTCAGATGAACAAGAAGAGCGGGAGTGCAGCCCAGTATTTTTTTGATGGAATGCATGAAATATTTTATATCTATATATCTACCCGGGCAACGCCGGGCAATAATGCTAGTATATCCTAAAATAGGGTTTAGTATTGTACAATATTAAGCACTATTTTCGGTTACATTAGCCGCGGCATTAGTGTACTGCAATGAGCATGGTTTGTAATGCCACCTTTAACCAAAATGTAACATAAAAGGATAAATTCGATGCAACGTTGAAGTTTCTATAAAAGAAATTGAATCTAAATCAAATTTTACTTCTTGTCACAGAGTTTCTCGACATCGTGAAAGCACACAAAGAAACAGGTGTAGAAGGCAAATTAAGTGGAAGATATGATATTAAAGAATATTGGATAGCAATTTTAGGCAATAAAGCCGAATCGGTGGAAATAGGGCTTAGAATGTAAAAGGGAGTAAAAGAGGCAAATAGAGGAGAGATATGATAACAGAAGATATAAAAGTGTTGCAAGTAATTGAGGCAAAATTTATGAGGTTAATAAAAGAGTACCTCCCAAGAAGAGAAGGGGAGCGATTCGTGGGAAGAGATAAATAAAGAAAAATGGCGGTAAGGAATTGAGAATGCCCACACTGAGATTAGTTAGAGAGAAAGCCAAAAGAATCAGCCCACCGTCCAATAGCAGAAGTAATAAAAGTATATGACAAATAAAAGTGGATAAGGCGTGGCTAACAAATGAATATGAAAACGAATATAAAGAAAGAAAATCAAGAGAGGGTACTCTGAGAGTAAAGAAAGAGAGTTACCAATGTTGCATATAATCGCTAAGAGCTACGAGTGATCGGCGAGCCCGCCCGGCAACGATGAGAAAGACATGACGAAGCAAGCACCCTCTGCCCAGATGTCCAATATTGAGAGAGTCAGCGTCACATGCTATAGATCTACAACCGGGTAATATTCAACAATCATCAGTGGAGTGCGCCCGATGCTAGACGCCAAGTATAAAAAGAAGCCCTACTGAGTCTCACACCCAGTGCCCGGCGAAGATGAAAAAAACTTGATGAAGCAAGCGCCCGCTGCCCAGATGTCTCCAATATTGAAAGAGTCAGCGTCACATGCCAGAGATCTAAAACCGGGTCATAAACAACGATCAGCAGTGGAGGTACTGTCCCTTTTCCTTTGCATGTAAAACCATTGCTTCTGACTAGCGTAACCATCAATAACTTAATAATCTAGAGCTCGGTTGTGAAGTAATCTCATTACAGAAGTTAGCAGGTTAATAAGTGATAATTCGTGAAATCGAGTTAGTTGGTATAATGTGAAGAATTGAATATGAGAAAATATTAGTTATTGAGTAAGAATATATATTTTGAACTAAATATGAATTGATGATAATGAGTAATTAAGGTTGATAAATCAAATGGTAATAAGTAATGATAACATTTGGTAAGCATAGAATGTTTAATGAGATTTGTTGTATCATTTATGTATTGTGTCAATTTAATAAATCAGTTTATTATTTTTTAAACCAGAGTTCTCTTCCACCATTTGGAGTTACAATGAATTTTTATTCTACATGCAATGTACTAACCACATCTTTATTCATTTTTAGTCATAAATTTCTAAACCTATAGTCAAATAAATTAATATTAATAATAAACCAATACTTTCACTGTCACATAGTTCATTGCCTAGTAGTACCTGCATGTATAGAAATATTAGAAATTTTTTATCGTAATACTTATATAAACATACTCTGAGTTTTCAAAGAATACTATATCATTAATACACCGGAAAATGTTATTAATATAAGAAAAAATTATCCGTAAACAGGCATATAATAATCAAAGTGTTTTCCCTTGACATTTACTTCATAATAAAACTTGGAAAAAATTCACACCCACATCATGCAGGAAATAACCCATGAAAATTCCCCTAAATGCATAATGGTTGAGCGATTTAATTACTGAGTGAGTAAATACTTATATTCCATCGAACTGTTTTCTATTCTATCAGGCATGCATTTCCTTGATTATTCCCTTTTCATAGCATTAATAATGCATCAGGGTCCATTAACAAGGTACATCGTTTAACGGGGTTGTTTGTATGATTAAATACTTAAAGGATTATTTTCCCTGAGTAATTGTATCTGTCATTGAATTATTTAGTGTTATTTTAATGCTTAATACACGAAGAAATTAGCTGTGTAAAATTAACTAAACAGTTTTTTTTTCGCGAAACTCGTAAAAAACAGGCTTCGTTAACTTGTTAAAATCTGCATCGGGATTATCTAAGAAGTTTTGTGCTGGGTTACTTTTTTTAATGACTATTGTGCTTTAAAATTCACTAAATACATTATGTGTTAATATATTATCTAACATAGTGCATATTGATGGTTTGACAACAAAATAAATTCCCTGCAGATGAGTAAAGACTATGGAAATATATAAGTATGCATTGTCTGCTTATGTCTACCTTTTGCCAAGGAATTAAGTGGTGAAACTAAAAGCCATAATTCTTGTTGAACATGTATCTGCAAGATAATACGTCGTTCCACCTCTCGGTATGTGACTACCTAGTACCTGATGATTCTATCGTCTACGGGAGCGATGCAATCCCACCTCGCACATAGTAGCGCAGGTACGTATTGATTTAGGAGCAATAGGAGCTGACGCCATGTGGCGAAAGTCGAGGCCCCAACGTTCATTGTCACTCTTAGCCCGGGCCATTGCCCGGTTTCCAGCCGAGTCTGCGTTTAAACAGGGTGACAACCGAAGCTTTGAAGGTGATACAGTGAGTCCCTCAGATGATCCCACTCGCCCAGGAGACACACAGTCACGCTCTCCGTTACCATACACAAAGGTCCTCACAATGGACCCCGATGCCTGGGAGCAAGTAACACCAACCCAACTCTGGCCCGTCGGCCTTGTTGAATATGTAAGTGATACATGTGACCTTTGTCATAAAAGTTCCAAGACTGTAAAACATAGATAATTAATTTCATTAACTAATCGTGCTAGGTATTCTCAAAGTAGTCCCCTTGCCTATCTATGCACATTTGGCAATGTTTCTGGAGGTCATGGAAACAAGCAGTTATGCTTCATCCGGAATGCTTCTCAGTACAACTTTCACAGCCGTTTGGATTTCTGTCATATCTTTATGACGCTTCCCTTTCACACGGTGACAGGTCGGGTGAATATGGTGGAAGTGGAAGAGCAGGTATACAATAGATATCTTCCCTAGCTTGAAATAGAAATGAGTGTTAACACTAGAACCGCGGAGCGGGTCAATTTGACCCAAATCGATGTTCAATTTATCACCATGCGAAAAGTATTGATTGAAAAAAAAATTCCTTTCATGACTTTTAATAATTTAAGGTGAACAACAATTTACCAAATTTAAAAATTCGTAACATAAATAATTTTCCGATTATTAACACTTATACCTAGAACCGCGGAGCGGGTCAATTTGACCCGTAAGAAATGTCAATGCACAAATGATGAAAAACAGATGCGTTTTCTCGAAAGTAACTCTAAAGTACTTCTAGTCCACCCTGGAATTCTTGAAATGAACTGTACCAGAAGGGGTAATAGTGAAGGTTTTCAGTCAAGGTCATTATATTAGGTTTGAAGCGCGAACTACGTTCGAATACAGTGAAAAATTATAGCGAATATTTAGAAGACTTTTTGAACTTGCTTTTATACTGTAATTAGTATATGTATAAAAAATGACACGACGCAGTAATCTTATTCAGGAAGCTTTAGAATATTTAAAACAATTATCTGAAAAGGATTCAGGAGGTGACGATAATGATGAAAGTTTCGATTTTGAGTGGTGAGGATGAATATCTGCCTGCTAATGAAGAAAATTTGGATTCGGATGAAGAAAATAAAAGTGAAGATGACTCTGGCAGTGCTCTAACAATCGTTGGTCCTTTTCATAGCAATAATGATGATAAATTATCTTATAAAAAAGAAAAAGAAAATATTCCAATAAAAGATACACACACGCAAAGAAATTTGAAAAAGAAATCGAAAATAACATTCAAAGTTAGAAATAATGAAGTTGGAAAAGATGGGACAGTTTGGAATGTCGCTCAATTAGGAACAAGCGATAGAGGAAGAAAATCAAAGTGTAATATTTTGAAAGAAGTTGGGGGCCAACACCACATGCTAAACGCAATGTTATCGACAACAGTCCTTCAAGTGCTTGGAGACGTTTTATAGATGAATAGATATTGAAGCACAAATAAATGTACTGAAGATGAAGCTCACCGGCAGATTCATGAAAGAGAATGGAATACAACATTAGAAGAAATAGATGCGTTTATATCAAATTTATATGCACGTGGTATATATTGTGCAAAAGGACTTGAACTGCATAGCTTGTGGTCAAAGGATTGGGGACCACCATTTTTCCAAAATACAATGTCAAGAGACCAATTTCGTGAATAATGAGATTTTTACGCTTCGACATAAAATCAACAAGATCAAAACGTCTAGAGGCAGACAAATTTGCTCTTATTTCGGATATCTGGAATCGTTTCATTGAAAATTTCAAGACTAACTGTACACCAGGTCCAAATATAACTGTAGATGAACAGTTATTTCCTACAAAAGCTAGGTGTAGGTTTACCCAATACATGCCAAATAAACTAGATCAGTTTGTAATCAAGTTCTCGTCGGGTGCAGATGTTGACTCAAAATATCTGATAAATGGATTCCTGTATCTTGGAAAAGATAAACAATGTCCCTCCAACGTTTCTCTTTCTGAACATGCAGTGCTACGACTAATAAGTCCTTATGAGAACAAAGGTAGAAATGTTACTATGGACAACTTTTTCACAACACTGATGCTTGCAGAGACTAACTGTTTATCAATGTAAAAAAAAAACGTTTTGTTTCTAAGTAGTCTCCATCCAACCGTAGAAATTGTAGATAACCCCCAAAAAAACTACCTGATACAATCACTTTCTACAACGCAACTAAATACGGTGTGGACGTGATTGACCAAATGGTAAGGAAATATACAGTCAAGTCTGCTTCCCGTAGGTGGTCGGTGCAG
This sequence comes from Dolomedes plantarius, assembly GCA_907164885.2. Lineage (NCBI taxonomy): Eukaryota > Metazoa > Arthropoda > Arachnida > Araneae > Dolomedidae > Dolomedes > Dolomedes plantarius. Next base: position 237,553,208 of record OU015490.1, read on the forward strand.
GTTTTTTGTAATATTTTGGACCTTGCTACAATCAATGCCTTGGTTTTGTATAACACTGTAACTAGAAAATCTATTAGTAGACGGCAATTCATACAAGACTTGGTTGAAGAATTGCTAGAAAAGTTTGTTCTCTCCCGACAAAAAAGGTGACAAAAAGAGAGTGTGAAGCAACCAATGAAAACGACGGACAACCACAAATTAAGCGGAAACGAGTCCAATGCTACAGTTCAAAATGTGAAAATAAAACTATAGATATATGTTCAAAATGTAAAGCACCCATTTCTGGAAAATGTACAAAACTTATTACTCAGTTTTGTGCACAATGCATACAGTAAATTTGATTTTATAATCTATAAAACTAATAAGTAACTGATAAAATTTTAAATTTTAAATTTTTTGTAATTATATCTGAATTTATTGAAAAGAGATTCTCTGTTTTTCCATTGAAATTAGGAAATTTATGTCAAATTTTGTTAAAGAGACATGTTATTATACTCAAGGATATAAAATTTTAAATAATAAGATTTTGTAAAAATTAAGTTAATTTCTCTTGATTTATCTGAATTATTTAACGTAAATTCTCAGAAATATTGATTATTGATTGAATTATTTAAAAAATAAAAAGTTTTTGTTAACTAAATTAAGCGATTGTGCATATTTTATAGGTTTACAATCTAGGGTCAAAATGTCCCGCTCCGCGGTTCTAGGTATACTGAAAGTCCCGCGGTTCTAGTGTTAAATCTCTGTTGGAATTTTCTGTCCACCACGTCACTCGTGTAACTTCCAACTAAATATGCAACTAACCAACTAAGCATGCAATTCCAACTAAACATGCGTCAACAAGTCGAACAACGGGTTGCTAAGAACAGTCCTGACACCTAGTGAGCTTACATGGAAACACTTCCAAGAGGACATATCTATTCAGAATATATATAAGGTGACTGAATAACACCCATTTGTGTTTGAATATAACAGGTAAAGAATAAAGAAATCCGTTCTGGAACTTTTCTGAAAAAGATTGAATTGTGTTATATTCAGTATATCATGTATCAAAATGCAATTAAAGAAGTAAAATGCTACATTTGTTTTTTATTTTCATTTTAACATAATTCTTAAATAAAGATTTCTTGTCTCTTACAGGAATCATTGAATTCGTAAAATCCCACAATCATATATTAATGGAAAATAAAAACATTAACTCAACTGAAAGTTGATAATGATGGAATTCCGCAGTAGATTCTCTGTAAAATAGATAAAAATCGATCACAGTTAAAATATTAGGAGCAAAGTTTTTTTTTCTCCATAGATTAGTACAGTCATTTGTTTACGTCTTTTCAGCTGTCATTTTCTTCCCTTGTTTCTTGAATTTTCTTCTACTCTTAATTTTTTATATTTCGCGGATTGACAGCTCCAAAACCAAAGAGTTTTCTGTTTGAGACAATGATGAAATCCTTAATGATTGCCTTTTTTATTATTCGTCTTCTTTCGCAAGGTTTTCTAATTTTTCAGCCGGCAACTTAAAAAGGTCATATCCAGCTTTGAAATAAAAACTAATATTAGTAGATAAAATATGTTTAAGCATTTTTTATCTACGGTTTAAAATTCTATGCCATTCTATATATACTTAAGAGTTAACACTTAACGGCTTAATCAATAATCTATTTATCTTATACTGGTTTAAAAATTCTTTCATATTCTTTTTTGTTGTGTTGCTAATGTCCCCTGTCCGGACGTTCCAGACTAGGTCCAAATAAGATTTGCAGGCTGAAGAATGTGGTTCCGGTATACAATAGCACCACAAGTGTCAGTTTCCGTCTTAGTTAGATGCCTCATCAATTTTGACCAAGAATCCCTAAGGGCGACATTTGGGGGTACCCTTTCCAACCCTCCCTGTTACCATGGAGGGACTTTTTAGTCTACGAATCTTACGTGCTTATATTCAGCGTAGACAAGAAGGTATTTAATAGCGGCTCTCGGGATGCGAACCGAGAACGCTCTGCGCCGAAAGCCGATGTGCTACCACGAGGCTACCTTGGGTCCTTGATATTCTTTTCTATTCTATACTGATATCTACTTTAATTTTTTATACTTCTATGTATTTTATACATTGAAAAATTATTTTAAATAAAATCTTTAAAATTTGAAATTATTATTATAAGAGCTTTAAAATTCCAAATTATTATAAGAGCTTTAAAATTCCAAATTATTATAAGAAAAACTTTAAAATTTTCAATAATGCTTCGGAGTGTATGCAATGATGATAGCAACGTATGCAGAAACGTAATTCATTGCATTTTAATGCTTAGTAGCGAGTTTATTACACTTACTTTTACATCTGCTATGCGTAGTCACGATGATAAATTCATTTTCAGAGAGTGCCAAAAAAAATATTTTTCAAATAAAATGTTTTAATTGACCTACATTATATTCAACTTTAATGAAAGAAAAACAGAGTATAGTAAAATTAAGTGTAATTTGTTACATTAAATTCTCTTTATAATAAATTATGTGTTTCCGCGTTCTGATGAAATATGAGTTTGTGCTCTAACGCTCAATTGTACGGAATTTTTTAAAGCATGTATAAAATTTTAAAAAATTGGTGAAGAACTTTCACAAAATAAAATTTCCCCTGTGTAAATATCATATAATGAAGAATATTAGGTAACGTTATAATATTTAGAAGGAATTTGTATTTATGTATTATTATTTAAATGCACCGTATTTAATTTCATCAAAATAGGCTTTACCTGATATTAATGAATTTTTAAATTCAACGCCCTTATTGCTACAAATTAATATACGGAAAATATCGCTTACATACAAACAGGCCAGAATGGATCACAAAAATTAACTTATAATATAGGAGTTTACTAATTTTTGCTCTGATCTTTTGTATGTCACATCTTAAAATCTAGGAGTTACGAGTGCTACTTTACTCTGGTAAATATTTCTTAATAATAATTAAAGTGGTAAAATATACTAAGGTAACCATTAGTTAGCATTTTTCTAAGGAAATTTAAATAAGTTGAGCCAATGGTAATTCTGGTCATAACTTAAGATGTACTAAACTATTATCCTTTGACTGATATTACTCTAGATAGTATGGAACATACATTGACACCTTCAACATTCCCTAATAGCTGCCTTGATTTTAGCCTTTAACCTTTTCCTTACGGGTTGGGATATATATATATATAATATTAGGCCCTCCATTCTATCATTTAAATTCCCTTTCCTAAATAATCCCCAGTAACATTACTTTATCACTTTAAAACCCATAGCAACAGAACTTCCCATAAAATCGCATACGTTGCATTTCTACACGTGTATACTTCTGGAGATAGGCGTGGGTTCACATCGCGAGCCTCAGAATTCTCTGACCCTTCAAAAATAACAGCCACATGCTTTTTTCGCATCTCGCGCGTAAGGTTGAAAGGTGGTATCTTCGCTTCCGAGCATCTGACATGGATGGACGTACTTTTTATCGCTCTAAATAAAACGATTCGACCCGACTGTTTCAAAATATTTTAATTCCTTTCAGGCTGAGTCGAGCTCCAGCCATGTAAATATGAGCTAGTTTTCCTTTTCAGGTTGCATTTTAAAAACGAGATGTAATGGATATATTACATAGAGCCGAAAGCGATTCTTCATGTGCGGGAAAAACCCCAATAGATTTCCATCGCCTAGGACTATGTGTGTGCGCGTGAAATACCGACCTTGAGAGAAAGCGCATAGAGTTAGCCAGCGTACTTGAAAATGAAATGACCTAGTTTTGATTTCGCTTTTCGAAACGAGCAAAGGAAAATGACATCCTAAGATTTAAATAAAAAATTAGCTGATCAACGTGAAACCGAGCAACCTGAAGAAAAACAAATGAATAATTTTGGAGTTATCGACAAACATTTGTTGGAAAACAGTGCTATGTCTTCGCCAAATCAATTAAGTAATCTCCCAAAATTTAATCCTAATGGAATGGTCAAAATTAATAACTGGTTGAAATTCTTCGAGAAAAAGACTATTGCATTGACGGAAGAAGAAAAGCTACAAATATTTCCCGATTTTCTATCAGACGAGGATTTGGAATTTTACATCGAAAACTAAAAAGTAAACCATAGAAATAAACAAAATTAAAATACAAGCATAGACTGCTAAATCACTATAACATAAAACATATCCTGCAAAGAAAACATTTTCAATAGAGGATAGCGCAGAAGCTTCATATCCCCATAATGAAAAAAACAAATAAATAATCCAACAGATATAGATAAAAATTATACTAAAAAAGACAAAAAACAAACAGAAATCAAGCACTATGGGCATCCACGCACCAACGGCAAGATTCTGCATAAGAGCCGGAACTGAACCATAAAACGACAGAGGTAATCGACAGGTCACGTCATCAGGGGGCCTAACCATGTCAATTACCTCAAAGGGAACTTTCTGAATAGGATGCAGGTAAGCCCAAAAGACATCCCAAGGCCCCGAGTTCCCCAAAGAAGCAATTAGTCAAGAAGAAAATGAAAAGACAAACATAACTTACTGTATGGGCTCAACGCACCTTACAAGCAAGCACACAAAAATCCTAATGCAATATAATCGGCGTCTACACACCCCAATTCCGTAAGTGACGGTTATGGCGAAACAGCAGCCAGTTCTATCCTAATGTTTACGTCATTGTAACATTACTATAGCTCCACCCCCCATTACAACTTAACCAAAACACAAATACTATTCTAAACAACTTTAAAAATTCCTGAGTCTAAATGCCATTCTTTTAAAACTTTTAAATTACCGAAATTTTTAGGGAAATCGTTTTTTCTTAAGTTTTCCTCGAAAATGCTATGAAGATAACAAGAGGAAATAACAACACCATAATAAAAACTTGCAGAACCAACAGTTCGGATTTCGCAGACCGTTCGATCGGCGAGATGACTATGACAGATTCCCACAACATGAGTCACCTAGATTCCGGCACCAACAACCGCGACCATGGCATAGATGGCCCCAGAATTTTCGAGAAGATGAACGTCCCAGGACTCCGTTCCAGCCTCCACAACATGCAAACAATTACAACAGCAACATGACAGAACAGCGACAATGTCGGATGTTAACCGTAGACCTAGAAATCGGTACTGATCTGATTATCGGCCTGATCGATACAGGTAGCACCATTAACATTATGTCAAGAACTGTAATTGATAAAATTAAAGATTATGTGAGCATTGTTCCACCAGACAATTCACAGGTCAGTACCCTTGCAGGTAACATCAAAACTGATAAAATAATTTCTACGAAATGCCGAATCAGTAAGTTGAATAGATTTGTTAATTTTTATGTTATTGAAACGGATTTAAAGTATGCAATTTTATCGTCGGAAATTATTAATCTGTTTAAAATTAATTTGGATTTTTAAAATTTTTGTGTTTATCAAGGAAAAAATAATATTTCATCTACTTTGTCATTGGGAAATGTTAATAATAATTGCTATATATTTTTAACTTATGGTAATCTTAATGTGCCACATATTTGTTCTCATAATACTAGAAATATTGATACTAAATATAATAAAAATTGTGATACTCGTTTTTATAAAATTGAAAATGGAAATAATGTTGCTGATGATGAAAGTGCTGAATTGAACAAAATATTGAATGAGTATAATAATATTTTCTCGAAAATAAATATGATGTTGGATGTATACTCCTTGAACCACAAAGAGTAATTTTAAATTCTGAACTGCCAATTTCCCTTCGTCCATACAGGGCGTCGCCAAAAGATAATGCCGAAATTAAGAAGCAAACAGACGAACTTTTATCTGCAGTTTTAATAAAAACATCTCATTCACCCTACGCTTCCCCAATTACTGTGGCTTACAAGAGAGATGAAAATTCAAAATCCAGAATGTGTATCGATTACCGAAAATTAAATAGTATTACAAAAACAGACTCTGAACCAATTCCACGAATCAACGCAGTTTTACATCAGTTAACCAACGCTAATTTTTTCTCTACCCTTGATCTCGCGAGTGGCTACTGGCATATTAAATTAAATTAATAAGATACAGAAAAATTAGCGTTCACCTCAAACTTTGGATTATATGAATGTAAAAGACTACCTTTTGGTTGGAAAACCGCTCCTGCCATATTCAAAAGAACACTCAGACAGATTTTGAATAAATACGAAATTAAATTTGCGCTCAACTATTTTGACGATATAATTATATTTTCAGACTGTTTCGAAGAAAACTTAGAGCATTTAAAAACTGTTTTCTCGATATGTGAAAAAGAAAACATAAAGTTGAAATTTTAGAAATGCCAATTTGCCAAAAAAGAAAATAAAATTTTTGGGATATGAAGTGGAAAAGGGATGTTATCACTCGAGTAACGCCAATATAGAAATTATTAAGAAACTTCAACCTCCCAGGAATGTTAAAGACTTACAAAGATTTTTAGGCAGCGTAAATGTTTATAATAAATTCATTCCCAACTATGCTAAATTACGAGTACCATTGAATAAATTATTGAAGAAAGACACTAAATTTGAATAGACAGATGATTGCCAAAAAGCTTTTCAGGATTTTAAAGACTCTCTAATTTCGAAACCTGTTTCGACTATTTATAACTCAAATTACTCATGCCATATTTTCGTGGATGCGTGTGGACAAGCGGTAAGCTCAATCTTAAAACACCAACACCCTGATGGAAGTTTGCATCCCATAGCCTATCATTCTCGAAATCTTAGAACTTATGAATAAAATTATGTCATTACCGAGTTTGAATGATTGTCAATTATTGATGCTGTCGATAAATATTATTGTTATTTACATGGGACTCATTTTACCGTTCATACGGATCATGCTGCCCTTGTTTGGTTAAAAAGTATTAAACACCCAACTGGACGATTATTCCTATGGTCAATTAAACTTTCCATGCACGATTTTGACATTAAATATGAAAAAGGTTCTACAAATTATGAAACCGTTATGTTAACTAGAAACCCAATTTCTCACCATGTAACTTTACGTGTACGTAACCCATTGTTGATACTGCAAGAAATCGAGCATCATCAAAATTTAGATAATGTAAACGGTAAGAAGTTAAAAAAGTAAATAATGTATGGACAATTAAAAAACAAGGTTTAATGAAAATTGTTGTGCTCTTCTCATTACGATTATAATTATTAGAAAAATTCATGTTAATTAGGGACATTTAGCAGTTTCGGCAATGTTAAATCTGATATCCCCTCAATATTATTGGATTGGAATAACTAAATATGTGAGTAACTATGTGAAACATTGTGAAGTATGTCAATTAAATAAGAAGTCTAGACAAAAAAGATTTGGTCTCTTACAAATGTTAACCCCCTACCAGTGAACCCTTTGAAATTCTTGCCATAGACACTGTTGGTGGTTTAAATTATTATGGGTCTACAAAGAAATATTTACGCATAGTTATAGATCTGCCACGAGGTATATCTGGATATTTGCTTCTAAAAATGAAAATACGGATACTTATATTAATTGTTTAAGACAAATTTTTCAACATCAAGTACCTAAGAAAATATTAAGTGATAGGAATAGTGATTTTACTTACTCCAAATTTAAACATTTTTTGAAAAACAATAATATTACACAACTGCTAACTACTTCGCATAGACCACAAACAAATGAAAAAATGACCTAAATAATGTATGGAGTAAATCAGACCCCCATTAATAGGCTAAAATGTAAATTAAATTCCCACCCTGGTATAGTCTCCTGGACAAAATTATTACGTGAAATAACGAATGAATATAACGACACCCCCCATACCGTAACAAAATTTCACCCTTCTAATTTAATGCATGGAAAACCACCCTACAAAAACTTACTTGATGATCAAGACACGTACCCACCAATTGAAGAAGCTAGGAAGATTGCTAAACAGATAACTATAAAAAATCATGAAGTAAATAAAAATATATGACACTCATTTTGAGGAATCTAAATTTAAGGTAGGTGATATAGTGATGTACGAAGAGTTTCGTTACCCAAATACTCCTAAACTTACTCGCTCTTATTCTGGTCTATATAAATTTTGGAAACAAATTTCTAAAGTAAACAAATTTCTAGAGAGTCTGGCGGTTCATTTTCTCTGTCTTGGAGATTGGCGACTGGAGGAAGCGCTTCATCAACTTCCTCAATCTGGAAATCCGGATCGTTGTAGGGCTTCATTCTCAGGACGTGCACTACATCCTTATGTTTTCTTTTCCTTGAGTCAGGGTCGAAGTCTTGTACTTTATAGTTCACATCTGACAGGCGGCGCAGAACTTTGTAAGGACCAAAATACCTCCTTAATAATTTCTCGGATAGGCCAATCTTACGTACAGGGGTGAACACCCATACCAATTCTCCAGGAAGATAGGTCAAAGGTCGATGTTTTGTGTTATACATTTCTTGCTCCCGATCTTGGCCAATCAGAGTTCTGGTTCTGGCTAGCTGCCGTGCTTCCTCCGCTTTCGTCAACAAGTGGTCCACGTAATCATCGTACGAGCCATCAGGATAGAACGGAAACATTGTATGCATAGTAGTCTCAGCTAGTGATGCGACATCGATAACAAAACATCGATGTTTTGAAACATCGATATTCAATATTAAAACATCGATGCTAATAAAACATCGCCCAAAAACCATCGATGTTTTTAAACATCGATGTTTTAGAACATCCATTTTTTAAAACTGGTTTAGTAACCTCTAACATTAATGTTACTTCCGTTAGTCGTGGGGGTGAGGGGGTGATTTAATTTTACTCTCTGATTGGGCAGATACAAATGACAAAAACTTGGTTGCTTTCGGCTACTTTGATGACTCAAAATTCTCGTTGTAAATACCGCCATGTTTTTCCTTCAAATGTCCAGATAAATTCGTGGTATTGTCAGAAGTTTTGAGGGACTTAAGGCAAATATTGCATTTTGTAAAAATATTTCCAAGCGGTACTTTTGGGAGGCATCTTACTAATAATATTAACGTCAACTTATATAAAACTAGAACAAAACAAAAACTTAAATGGATGCACTCGTGTATATACTATTTGTAAAATATAAACCCCATGGAAAGTTCTGGAGTGTCAGGAACATTCCAAGCGTTCTGATTGGTTCATTAGTTGTTAATTGTCATTTGTCTGTTTGCTAAGGAATCATTCCCCTTTTTGTATTCGTCCTTTTCAGAATTCAGACTTACATTTACTGAGTGTGAAAATTTTGCTACGTGGTAATTTTTTTTTATTACGGTACTTTTTCATTAAAAAAAACATCGAGACAACGTAAAACATCGAGCACAAAACATCGATGCTAAAAAAACATCGACTTTAATAAATCGATGTTTTGAAAACATCGACATCGATGTCGCATCCCTAGTCTCACCCTCGCGTCCATGTAACAAGAAAAAAGGAGTAAATCCCGTTGTGTCTTTTTTTGCCGTATTATAGGCGAACGCCACAAATTGTAGGGTTGAATTCCAATCTTTGTGGTCGATATCGATGTACATGGGCAACATGTAAGCTAGGGTCTTGTTGAAACGCTCTGTTAGGCCGTTGGTTTGTGGGTGGTAAGCAGTAGTCATCTTATGGTTGACTTGACATAACGAGATGATCTCCGCAACAAGCTTTGACTGGAAAACTTTTCCTCTATCTGACATCATCGCTCTAGGTGCTCCGTGTTTTAGAATAACCTCTTCCACCAGGAACTTGGCGACCTCCGATGCGTCGGCAGTTGGAAGGGCTTTTGTGATGGCGTATCGAGTTAAATAGTCAGTGCAAACTATTATCCATTTCTTTCCCAGAGTCGTCCTAGGGAAACGGCCAAGAAGGTCGATACCTATTCTGTGGAATCGTGAAACTGTAAGAGGAATCGGTACCCGTTGACCCGGGGGTAGTTGCGGCACATGCTTTCGTCTCTGGCAATCCCTGCAGTGCTTCACATAGCGTCTGACTGTTCAGTAGAGACGCGACGAGTAGAACTTTCGCTGAACACGATCGAAAGTTTTGACAAAACCCAAATGTCCGGATATTGGCAAATCATGATAAAATTTGTGAATGTCACCACGTAGATGTTTCGGAACTACTGGCAACTAAAGCTGCTGTAAAGGATAGTAATTTTTCTTGCACAAAACTCCTTCCATCAAATGGTATCCTTGTTTGACCGGCGCCCCGTTTTCTAGAGATTTGATTGCTTGCAGTAACTCTGGATCATCCCTTTGCTCGGCCGCAATATCGGCTACTGCAGACACATCTGGAATGTCATTCGTTTTGTCTGGAACAGGATTTCTGGAAAGGCAGTCTGCGTCTCGATGCTTGCGACCCGACTTGTATGTGATGGTAACATCGTGCTCTTGAAGGTTTAGGGCCCATCTTGCCAGACGCCCTGATGGATCCTTTAAATTTGCCAGCCAACATAACGAATGATGGTCGGTAACAATGTTGAAAGGTCTTCCAAATAAATATGGACGGAATTTGGTGATACCCCATACGGCAGCAAGGCATTCTTTTTCGGTGATTGAATAATACTTTTCTGCTTTTGACAATACTCTAGAGGCGTAGGCAATTACTTTTTCATTCCCGTTCTGCATTTGGATGAGTACTGCCCCAATCCATACCCACTGGCATCGGTATAAAGTTCAGTTTCGGCATTTTCATCGAATAAACCCAACACAGGGTCGGAAGTGGGGGCCTGCTTCAAGACTTCAAATGATCTTTGCTGATCTTCCTTCCAAACAAAGGTGGAGTCTCCTTTTAATAGTTTTTGCAAGGATCGAGATTTATTGCAAAAATCCTTTATAAATCGTCAATAGTAGGAGCAGAGTCCCAAGAAACTTTTAATATCTCTAATGTTTTGCGGCAACGGGAAGTGCGTGATGGCTCGCCCTTTTTCAGGGTCAGGTCGCACTCCATCCTCATTCACAAGATGACCAAGGACTTTTATTTCTGGAGCTGCAAAGTGACATTTCTTTGGGTTTAAACGGAGGCCTGCTGATTGAATACAGTGAAGTACGGCTGTTAATCGGCTTATGTGCTTTTCAAAGTCTGTGGAGAAAACGATGATGTCATCTAAATAGCAGAGGCATATTTTCCACTTCAGATGTCGTAGTAAGTTTCTATCATTCGCTCAAATGTCATGGGGGCGTTGCAGAGACCAAATGGCATGTATTGGAATTGGTATAGCCCTTCTGGGGTAACGAATGCAGTCTTTTATCGGTCGGCTTCGTGAACCTCAATTTGCCAGTATCCCGAGAACAAATCCATAGACGAAAAATATCTTGCACCTTTCAGACACTCCAAAGTATCGTCTATACGGGGAAGCGGATATACATCCTTCTTGCTGATGCTGTTCAGTTTACGGTAGTCAACGCAGAGACGTCAGGAACCATCTTTTTTCTTCACGAGCACTACTGGAGACGACCACGGACTCTCAGAAGACTGTATTATAACTCGTTTGAGCATCTTGTCAACTTCTTGAATCGCACGTCGCTCAACGGGTGACACCCTATAAGCCCTCTGGCTGATTGGAAGGTGATCACCAGTGTTGATGTGATGCTTTGTTTTCAGTTTGCTGTTCGGTTTATCCTCCAAGTCGGTTTGGAATGCATCCGAAAATTAGCGAATTATAGTGGATATTTTTTCTTATTCTCCAGTTGACAAGTTTGAAGCTAACATTGATTTGATGTACAGTTTTGAAGTAGCATTCGATTCAGGGATCCTAGACGTGCAGTCCTCTAGAGCATTCAAGTGGCCATCCTCCAGTTGTTCAACAAATCCTTTGCACGTTCCTTTCGGGATAAACCGTGCTTGAGGGTGTCCATTGGTAATCCATACTTACCCTCTACCATTGGTGCGTGGTACGACTGAAGATGGGAGGGCTAAACCTCTCTGCAAAAGATTTTTGTTGCGATCGACAATTACTTCTTGGAAGCTCATTCGGTCGGGCGTCGCAACAAGCACTTTTTTAAGCGCTGACGGAGGGATTAAGACGTCCTCAATAACACTTAGACGTCCCGCCTCTGTATGGTGCTCCGAGACCTGCAGCCCATCTCTTCTACAATCAATAATCGCCTGTGATGCTTTTAAAAAGTCCCATCCAAGGATGACGTCATGGCTGCAACTAGACAAAACGACAAACTCAAAGGGTTGTGTCCAGTTGTAGACAGTTAGCCGTATAATGCATCTTCCAAGCGGCTCAATGAATTTTCCATCGGCGACCTTAAGTGGTGTATCAAGAGTGCTTTGCAACATTGTTTTTTTAACTGTCGTCGGTACGGGTTAAAGATCACGGAGAAAGAAGCCCCGGAGTCGACTAAAGCCTGAACTGGAAACCCGTCCAGCATAACGTCTACTTGGTTTCCATACAATTTTGCAACCGACGCAAATGGAGGATTTTCGCCCAAAGCAACCTCACCTCCACAGTAGGTCGCGTTGCTTAGTTTTTCTCGTGGTTTGTACTAGGGAATCGGCTGACTCGTGGATATGGCGTAGGTGACATAGGTGAGCGTCCTCGTCTCTCGAATGGTAGTGGCGATCGTCCCCTCTCTGAGCTTCGTCCGTATTCATTTCCAAAGTTCTGGTGTCCTTGGGTATTTTCGGCTTGTCCTCTGTTCCCCCGGTACTGTACGAAAACTCGGCGTCTCTTTGGCAGTAGCGTACAACACGTCCAGCGCGGTCACAATGAAAACACACCGGTCTGTTATCACCGGTTCTCCAGACGTCAGTCTTTCGTCGAGATACACCAAATGGACCAATCGGCACAGGTGGGCGTGCAGCTGAGTAACTCGGTTGCCTCTGGATTGCTGCTGCGTAATTCTAAATAGGTGTACCTATGGCTACGTCTAACGAGGCTGGATCGGCTTGTGAGAGTGGTGCCAAAGAGCGCGTTACTTCATCACGAATCATTGCCGTTAGTTCTTGAGGCTCCGTACCCGAGGGTATTGGCGTCAAGACTTTACGGATCTCTTCGCTTACAATTTGGCGAATAAGACTTGCCAAATCATGTTGTCCCTCTATTGACGAAATTTCCGCGATGTTCGGAAGGCGAGCGAATCTTTTGGGAGCGACTCGTTTTGGCATCATGGCTTCAATCTTCTGACACCACATGACGAAGTCTTGAGTCGTGGTCACGTCCTTGGTTAGAAGTGCTTGGTAAATGTTTTCAGCAACACCCTTCATTAGATGGGCCACTTTTTCTTCCTCTGGCATGTTGCAGTCAACGCAACCGCACAATGCGAGGACATCCTGTATGTAAGACTGGGTGGGTAGACTCGTCCGTTTTTTTGAGCACGCCTTTTAAGTTTCTCTTCAGCTTGTTTTCGTGACTTTGCCGTATCCCCGAAGGTCTGCTTCAATCCAATCAAGGAATTGTTCCCAGCTAGTGATTTGATTTTCATTATTTTCGTACTAGATCCTCGCTGTTCCGGTCAGGAAAAAATAGATATTAGATAGACATGTCATTTGGCCCCACCCATTAAATCTGAATACATGTTGTAGTTCTTTTAGCCATTTCTCTGGGTCCTGGTTGTTGTCTCCTGAAAAAAAGGTTGGACTCCTGCGTTGACGGAAAACGGGCGTTGTGGCCTGGATAATCGGAGCGGAGGCATGTTGGCCCGCATGGTTGTGCCCGTTTGTTGCAGAGACAACCGGAGTTCGTTGGCTCCAAATAGAGTCTTGGGTACTAGTCTGCGTAGTTTGGTCTTGGGAACCTTCTTGCTGGCTGGTAGTTTGAGCAGGTTGGTCCTTAGAACCAGTATCTTGGCTTATTTGGCGGCATTCAAGGCACTTCCATTTACCCTTATTAACTTTGCTCATTTTCCTGAAGTTCACTTTAGTGAACCCAACGCATAAGAAGTGGAAATTTTCTTCACAATTCGAGCAGTTCATTGCATCTTCATCTAGTACCACTTCATCACAATTTTTACACACCGAATTCATATTTTTTCTTATTTAAAAATTTTTAATTATTTAATTTAACTATTCTTAAGTATTTAATTTAACAATTTAATTTTTTAATCTTTGCAAACAGTACCTTTTTTAGGGGTACCCGGCGCCTCCACCAAACTGTCACATATAAATCATAGACACATAGAAGAACGAGATGTTTATTCATTGACTACAACTCGTAGACTCACTCCCAACACTAGCGGAATTGAATTTATACCCTGTTGACAGGAAATGATCACTAACGTGATTTTCGGTCAGAACCTTCTAGAATCGTCTAAAAGTGATTGGAATAAATAATAAACTAAACAAATAAAATCGACGTCACCGGCGGGATTCGAAATCGCCACGTTCGGACTGGTAGGTTGATGCCTTATCTATTATGCCATCAAGTCACTGCGACAATATATATATATATATATATACAGTGGACGCTCGTTAATTCGAACTCAAAGGTTCTCGGAAAAAAGTTCGAATTATCCGAAGTTCGAATTATCCGATGTTAAGAGAAAATATATAACTTTAAAAGTGTATCACTGAAGAAGAAAAATTTCCTCGTATGTATAACCCCAGAAAATATATTATACTATGTTATCTAAAATTAACATATTAAAAAGCAATACATACTTGCCTTAATCATAAAATGAAGCAGAAGATATGCAGTAGAAAGTAAACTTTAATTAAAAATACGATTTACACTTAGGGAAAAACTGTAAAGTGGATGTTTGGTTTTGTTTATGATGCCTACATTGTTCAGCCAACTTCTCGATTTGAAGTAAACATTTCAATTCATTTTCAGAGGAAGGTTCCATCTGAATAAATGCTTTCAGAGTTTTAATAGAGTCCATTATGGTTGTCCATTATGGCCGCAAGAAAAAAAATCTTTCGGCAGGTAAGTAGAGAAAAGCCCTGGCAGTTACCTTCCGAAATTAGTGCATACGTTTTCGTTTACACTAGAGCTTTGGCCACATACAGTTTGATAAGAGATATTGTGCCTTGACTTAAATCGAGAAAGCCATCCATCACTGCATTTAAAATCTTCAATACCCATTCGACTTCCCAATTCATCAGCCTTTGTCTGCACTAGGGAACAATTTATCGGAAAATTTTGAGATCTAACATCCTGGAAGCATAGCAGTAGAGCTTTTTCTAGATATTCTTGGGATGCATTTTTCATGCGTTTCCTTCCTCTAGAAAATTTTGATTTTTCCCATGAATCTAAAATTGACTCCTTGTTTTTCAAATAAGTTGTACAAGATATTTTTTTTAATTACATAGTCAGCTGCTAACTTTGTTTTACATTCGCCATTCTCTACTCTCTTTAAAATTTCTACCTTTGTCTCCAAAATTAGGGCTTTGTACTTTCCACGCGTAGACATCCTGGATTTCTACACTTTCACATCACACACTGAGGAAGAAAAACTAGATCACATTAACTTGTCTGCACGGCAGGCATAACTGACGCAGCTCCCTAGAATCTGTAGTAAAGACAAGATTTTCTGAAATTCTAAGAAAATCGATACAACTAAACGGAAAATCGCTTTGTCCGTTAAGCACTGATAAGGACAATAGCCACTAACGTTTAGCGGAAATGCAATAGTCTAGGAATGCGGGCATGTGCCTCTTTACATAGAAAAAAAATACAGGTGATTTTGACACACAAAATAATAAACACAGAGTGTATTTTCTACGTTAATTGAGGAAAAAGAAAAATTTTTTGTCAAATTTTTAGTTCGAATTAACCGAATTGATAAAAATTTTGTTCGAATTAATGAGATATTTTTAACATTAACTCCAATACAAGTTTTTGGGGGCCTTTGGATTAGTTAGAATTAACCGACAGTTCGAATTTACCGAGTTCGAATTAACGAGCGTCTACTGTGTATATATATATATATATATATATATATATATATATATATATATATATATATATATATATATATATATATATACATATATATATATATATATATATATATATATTTATATATATAATATTAAAAGACTAGTAATTTCTTAATTCAACACTATTAACATTTGAGAACTATTAATTCTTCACTTTAGTATTCAAAATTACATATTCCTTTTTAATCTCTTAATTAGTTAACTCCCCTTGGGCATTCGTGTTAAATTCCAAAACATATTCCTAATTTTAGTATTATCGTCCCATTAAAACTTAGATAAAAAAAAACCAGGCGAATTTATTCAAGATCGCTGACTTTTAAACGAAATTAAAAGGTGCGCGGGCGTGGGGGTCTAAAAAATTCAGCTTTGCACATATACAACAACTTTTATCCTATCAGCCATTAAGTCACACCTCTCTGTGAAGTGATGAAATGAACTTATAAAACTATCTGATGTCTAAAATTAGACGCACTCTGTAATATTTTGCCTGCCACGAAAAACCCTTCGGAGGGGCCGGTGAACTTAATAAATATGTAATTCGAGAAATTTGTGTTATGATTTGTGTGTCCGAGGATTGCGATGAACTGAGGGGCCAGTTCTTCATAGCTACTTTCGAGATGCTGAAAAACGGCATCGGCCAACGACATTGTATGCGGGAACTGTTTTAAAAACGTTTGTGATGCACGGCCGGGCGACATGCCATCTTTTAAACCTCAAGTAGATAAGGCGAGAATAGTCTTCCAAAGCTACCACTCAGCAATCATTCTTCGACCCGAGCCCGTGCTATTACACGCATATATATATATATATATATATATTTATATATATATATATATACTTAGCTCATCCAGAAAGTAAGTACCGTTTGCGCATATCTCCCGAGCATCTGACAGCACGAAGGTCGCTCATGCACTGTTAAGTACTTCAACTTGAGAACAAATTAGCCTAGCCATTTTGTTTGATTAAGTAAACGTTTGAAGTCATTGTTTCTTGGTAATCATGTTTAAAACAATCGATCGATCCGCCAGCTGTGAAATAAGAGCCGTTATCACGTTTTTGAATGCGAGAAATGTTCGATCTTATGAAATTTAGCGTCTCACCAAGAAAAATCCTGTGCATCGTCTTTTGGGACTTACAAGGAATTTTGTTAGTGGACTGGATGGAAAAAGACACAACAGCTTACTGTGAGACATTGAAGATGTTACGGCGCGCGATACAGAACAAAAGGCTTTGACTACTGACTTCTGGTATTGTGTTCGTGCATGATAACGCGCGACCGCATATCGCACGCGTAACGACGACTCTGTTTGATTCATTTCACTGGGAACAAATCTGTCATACGCCGTATAGTCAAGACCTAGCTCCATCCGACTTCCATTTGTTTTCTCATCTCAAGAAATTTTTTGCCGGCCAGCACTTCGCAAGTGTTAATGAGATCAAGGTAAACGTGCAGAACTGGCTCAGGTCGCAGGCCGCCGAATTCTACGAAGCGGGTATGTTACAATTAGTGCCAACATATGATACATGCTACACATATTTATATATATACACATATTTATATATATATATATATATATATATATATATATATATATATATATATATATATATATATATATATATATATATATATATATATATATATATATATATATAACCCCCTGGCCGTTTTTACAAAGGGTTTAGGAAATTTTCCGTTCTAAGGAGGGAATCGAAAAAATGGGCCCCGTAAGCTAAAGATTAATGTATCTAATTATAACATATTGGATCTTTATAATAATCTTATGTGTAAACCTGACAAGTTATACTTTGTAATGAAACCATATTTTTTATTTTGTAACAAAATTAATATAACCAAGTATTATTGATAGTTACGGTGTTTTTAAATACCTTGCGTTTTAAACTTTAATTAATTTATTCCCTATTAGGAACTTCTTGACTAGCCTGTCATTGACAAGCAGTAAAAACGTAAATCATAAGCAATTTTTATCGATAAGTATTTTTTTTCTATGCTGTGTTACAAAAAATACACACTTAAATGAGATCGAAATTATTAGTTGGGTTCAAGGAAGTGTTTGGGAAGCAATGTTACACCCCCTTACCTCCCCCCGCCCCCCAAAAAAAAGACAAAACTTAATACACTTAAAAAACAGGGCAAATCCCGTTGGCAAAGTAAAACTGATACTTTTTGCTGGTAATTAAAATATTATCAGAATGAATACCTTCTCTCCTATTCTTAGTCACCTAGAAAAATTAAAAACCTTAAAACTACAATTTATTATTATTAATTATTATTTATTTACATATGCCTGGCGTCTGACAATCAAGTCTTTAGCCTTCTTACTTCCCGGTATCTGTGTCCCTCTATGTGCAGTAGACATGTATAAATGTTCACCATTCGTTGATCGTTCGGAGTTAAACTACATAAACTACACTTAGGTGAGTTCTTACGTTCTAAAAAGATGGGGACTGAAGCAGTCAGGTCCAGTGATAAGACGAAACAGGGCAATAGCAGAACCACTATGAAACCCACCCGGAGTTGTAAATTTTGAAACCGCAGGGCACTCCCAATGTTATCCCCTTGCTTTATTAGTCGTCTTAAGATTATATATTTTTCTAAGTTCCAATTTAATTAGAAATTCCGTGGTATGGAAGGTAATCAATGAGTTTGGTTTTTGCAGGATGTTGGTACCTTTCTTCTATAAGAGGTCCCCCCTTTCATTCCCTGACACACCGCAGTGATCAGAGATCCATTGCAGCCCTATGGGATCAGACCAAAAAGAGTTCAGTAAGATCTACATTAATAAATCTACATTCGAGTCATACGCTCTATTATTAGATACAATTTGCAGAGCGGCTCTAGAATCAGAATAATTCAAAATTAAAAGGATTAAAAAAATATAAGAACAAAAGTCGTTGTCGGCAAATAATTTTTTTCTTCCTCCAAGTAACTAACGCAAAACGGCTCAGTTCAGAATACTTTTTTAATTTACCTTTCATAGAAATCAATTCATTTGTTGCTCTGTCCACATCAAAGGTTCAAAATTTTCTCTGTAACGAAGAATTTCGTAACAAGTTCCTTTTTTTTATAATATTAACAGTGCTACATTCAATTCAGTGATCTAAATTTTGATATTTATTTTAATTATTTAACTAATTTCAGTCCTTCGTGTTAATTCTTAATTTCTTAGGCTTTAATAGTGCAATTTTTATATCTGCCCTTGTTTTGTGGGAGGTCTAATATGCTGAGCTAGGCTCGCTTTCTTATTCCGAACAGCTATTGATCTTAAATATCTGGACGGTGAACGTTAAACCGTCGTAAAATTCCTTTTCCTATTTAGATAGCCACTTGTTTGCTTGTCGCTGTGTCCACAAGAATAGAAACTTTGTATGTTCCCCTCCGAGTGTATTTTGCACGGAAAACTTAGTCAACTAATTAGATGGACTTAGTCAAAGGATCTCACGTAATCTCAAGAAAAACATCTCCCCATTTCCGATCCCCCAAAGCGTGGGAAGGAAATATTATTCTCTCTTAAAGCAATTCTTGACTCCCAACAGCGATGGAAGAGTCCGAGATATTACTCTCTCTTAAAAAGTTCGCCCTTGCTTAGCTGTTCTCTAATTGATCAGTCTTAACCAATGAGTGTCGTTCCTGACTTCTATCCGGCTTCAGTTGGCAACGTTTGCGACTGTTTTCTTGGCAAAGTTTTCGCGTTTCTTTATTCGGGACACAGAGTCGTTGGCGCGGTAATTTATTGTGGTTCACTCCTCTCCCCACGCGTTTGGCGGGTTTCTGGTTATAGCAACCCTTGTTTCTTCTCCCGTGCCTGTCCAGGGCTTGAAAAAAATAAGAGAGTCCGACTTGAGATTTTTTTTTTTTTGTATTTGTTGGGTCGTATTTTTTTGTGCAGGCCCCAAAAACCAGAGAACGGCTTTCGGGCCGACTCTTGGTGAGGGCAGATCATAATTATTTTTCCCGATTCTGTGGGTGACGTTATACCTTTAGATCCTAAGCTCGTATCTGGTTTTTTATTATTCTCCCAGCTTCAGACCTGAATGGTCGTGTTAAGCTTCAGCTACTAATGTATATTGAGCTAGGCGACGAGGATTTGTAAAAAGTTGCATTTACTTTTAACTCAAGAGTAATTTTTGATGGAACTTCAAGCTTATTTTAAGGTGACTGCCTACGTTCGGAGCCAATTTTTTTAAAATTGTTTTTTAAGGATTTTTTGGTCTTTTATGGTAAAATAGCTTTTAAATAAAACTTACCTGTAAATACCATACTTTTTATAAATTGGTGAATTTGAAGTAATTTTTAATGAAATTTAGCTAAAACGCCTAACACTCTGCACAAAATTGCAATGTTACTATTTTAATTTCCTTCTCACACATGATACACATAACAGTTATCTTCAAAATGACCCACGATCTAAGAGAAATTTCAAAATGCAAAAATAATACAGACAATTTTATGTTCCAATATGAAAATTTTCCCCGATTCGTCATTCCTTTCCTTATAAAAACAGCCCCAAACAAAAAAAACTATTTATTATACATCAATTATTGTGCATCATTTCATTGACAATAGCATCTAAAACATTTCCTGAAAATGTTGTCAAATTATATGCATTATTATGTGAAATATCATGATAACGGTAGAGATTTGTGCTAAAAAAACACAATTCTGAGAAAAACGCATTTAAAGTTGTTTGTCGCTTAAATTTTGTATCAGACGATGTTTTTTAAAATAGCTATAACTCTGTTTTTAATTGATGTAGAAGGAAAATCTAAACGGTTTTGAAAAGAGAAAAGATTGAATTACACGATTCGTGCAAAAAATAAAATTGACCAAAATAGTCAAAAAATGGTATTTTCAACGTAAGCACTCACATTAAATAAAAATTTAAGATTATTTCAACGTGCTAATGGAGTCGACTAATTTTTTGTGAAGCCTTGTTTTCTTCTACCCAGTGGTTTTGTCGGCAGTTATATTAACCCTTCAGCGGGGGCGCCAATTTTTGGAACATCAGCAGGCGCGCGTGGCACAAAGTGCAAAATCTCTTTCAACCTTGATTATTCCTTTTGCAATAAACTTTTTTTTAAAATTGAAAATAATAATTATGAACTTTATGACAAGATATAAATGTAAGATAGAATAGAATATCTCAATATGTTGACAATATTGAGATATATTTATAATTAAAGGCCAAAGAATGCAGGTTACAATTGTCTTATTCAAAAACCATCCGGTTTGTTGGATCTAAGGACAACTTGCGAATTGATTTCTATTATGTCCAAAAACCTAAAAACTATGAGATTGTCCATCTTCGTGATATGCGGGATACCGTGTAATAGATGTACATTTTATCGACTACATCAAGTCTTGCTTTCGTCGTATTGTAATCCAGTATAATCGCTAGTTTACCACTGTTAAACCACGACTAACAATGAATGGAAAGAAATACAAGAGTCAGAATATCAGGCCTGCATTATAAAGGGTGTAGCTATAAATAGAAATTGTTTAGAACATTCAAACCTTACATGTAGAAATAAACCCTTCAAAAATTCGAAAATTTTGCACTTTGTACACGGGTGCACCCGATGCAGGGTTAATTTAGGTGTTTTCTTGCGTCACAACGTTAGGAGAGTCTTCTTCAGTTCGGCACAAGCGGTCATCATTTTATAGTTTCTAATACCACGGTGCGATCACATCTTTTCTTATTTTTTTTATCAACGACGTCATCATTCAACATTCATTTCCACTAGAACCTTCGTTACAAAAATGCTCCTTAGACTAATCCCTACTTCTTCAGAACTGATTCCAGGATTACCGAAAATTCCATCCCCATAGACTCATCCGATGTAAGCAAAGTTTAGTCTACAATGTAACAAAGGTCTTCCTCTACAAAATACTAAGAGTTTCTTCTACAAAAAGATGCCGTCCGAACTTTTCCTTGAATTGAACTTTCAATAATATCTCGTCTACACTCTCTTGCATTGTTCCCACCTCAATCATGGAAAATATATTTGCATCATGTTATTTTGGATTTTCATCAGAGTTGGTAGGCAATATGGCTTAACTCATATTAAAATGAATTCTAGAAAATAATTCGCGACTCGGATGCAAACTATGCCAATTAGTTATACGGAGTTTTGGTATTATTCTGAACCCGCAACTTACTCCTTTTACAGCTATTGACCATTAAACAGACATTTATGGAATCTATAGCCTGTTTGAAAAAAAGTGATTATGTAGTCGTAAAGCAAGACCATGTTATTGAATGGTTTTGAAATTGTTAAACCCATTTTTTCCATCTAAATATTATAGATGTTATATGTGCCATGACCATTTTAAATTACTCGTGATATTGCATATTTTGTCTCTTACAGATGTTTATTTGTAAGAGAGGAAGTTCTAGCATTTACATTTCTTTTATTTTTACATCTAGAAATAGTTTCAAATTGTTTATGTATTCAATTTTTATTAATATATACCAATAATGATCACATTAAAATTTAAAATTCTAAATATCCATCGGTGATGATTTGAAAAGCTCTGAATCTTTTCAAAAATTTAAAAACCTAATTTAAACAAACATTCTACTAGTAGAGATAAGTTCATTTAAGCAGAATGAACTGAAATGTACTGCAAAAATATATCCTACTTGTTAAGTTTATTTTACTAGTTAAAATATATTCAACTGGTAAAGATAAGCGAAGTTTATTTAAGAGGTATAAAATGAAATGTTCTCAAAATATGTACATATAGACAGAAATATGAAATTCTAGACAATTTACCTAATGAGAAGCGTAAATAACTTTGCACTTTACTTAAAAATATCGTACTATATTTAGCATCAAAATCAATGCATTCTGTCCTTTCGGGAAAATGTCTTCGTTTAGCTCGTTGAATCCAAGCATTTATAGCAATAATTTTCTCAAGGAAATAAATTTTCAAATATGTATTTGATTCATCACCCTGGAGCATCAATTGACGTGTATTATTTTAGACTCAAGTACTCAAAATATTTAAAGTTGAAAGTAAAGCCAGGGATGTAACAAGTTTACTGAATATGCATAACTAAATATTAAGAAATTTTCAAGTACTAATGTTGAAATACAGTGGTGGAAGTAGCTGATTTAGTCTGGTGGCTTAATGAAATTACCGTTACCTGGCGGATATAAGCACAAAATTTGGTATGAAGGTACATTAGGATATACTAATAAATGTTAGCCTAGGAGCCCTCTGGAATGTCTAAAAAAATTCATGTACGGCACTAAAATACAAAATGGCCGTCAAGTACGACAAAATATCACTTTTAACACAATCTATTTTACTGCTAATTTTTAATTACAGCTTTAAGCCAACTAAGTACACTACATACCTAACTTAGGGTAGTCTACATATTAAATAAAACACATCCATATCATTTATTACATTAATTTATGAGTGCAAATATAACGCTAATAAGTGTTCCCAAAACAAAACATTTATAGTTATTCATTCAATAGAATGCAGTATGCAAGAGTTATAATAAATTACACCTACACTTACAAAGTGGTGAGCATTCAAGATTGTTTTTCCCACATTTGCAGTGGTTGCAGTCTCCTTAGCAGGAACATTTAATCAATTCCCTGCATGATCGGAAAACCTCTGGATATGTCATCCAAACTGGTACCCATTACTTTGAAATCTTATACCAAGTAAAATCCTACGGGGAAGGAATCACTTGCTGTGTTTGTGTGCTGGTCGTCCAAATACCAGCTTGATAAACTGCCCTTCGGATATGTTGTAGAAGAGCATCCTCAGTCAGTTATCCATTGCTTTATTCTTCTGACAGAAAAGCTCATTTCTTATCTGGTTGATACTGCTGACAGGAGCGGTTTTATCATATAGAACAACAGTCCGTCGTTCCACCTTCTTGAAGTGTTCGGAGTCGGCTTGCAGCAGTTGGAATGGATGAGTGGCCAAATGCACAAATGTATCAGTGATGTCTTGAAATGCTTGCCATGCTTCCCAAATGGACTTCTTACTCTTACCTTTGAAGGAGGAGGTTGTGTCGCAACCAGAGTATGGGTGAAATACAGCTAGTGCTCATGATTTTGGCTCCCCCAAGCTTGTACAGATGGCGTTGATGTTGTAAACCCTGTAATGCTTGCCCATGCCAAAAGCCACCCAGATATCGGCCAAAGGTTGAGTCATTATTAGCTCATAGAATGCGCCAGCAAGGATAGCAATAAGATCTGTGTCTAAAGTACGTACAAGGATACTCTTTGTCCCCTTGCTGTAGTGATGGAGTACATGAACCACAAGCCTCGTGTATGCCTCTTCATGACTGCAGTTTTACATGGGTGTGTTCGAACCGATTTGTTCAACTCCTTTCTATATATATGCAAATATGCATATGTGCCCTATTCTGACATATGCATATTTGCCTGGTGGCCAGTTGAACTCTTCAACTTTAGAAGTCAAAAAATTGAACAATTCCTCTTTATTCATTGAGTTACGGAGAAAGTCCATCCAATTTCGTGGCAGTTTGGTGTTGCCAGATATTTTCCATCCAATTCCCTCACCTCATTTTTTTCTCAGGTAGACTCGTTAAACTGTTTGGAATGTAGGTGTCCCAAGCAACATCTAATCTTTGGGCATTCTCCAGTTGCTTATGAAGGTAAGTTAGTAATATCTTATCAGCATACTGATTGAAGGTGTCTACACTAATTATTGTGTCCCGAGCAATATTTAAACTTTACTTAAATTTCTAGTTCATTAAAAGTTAGGTAAGAAAACTTACCTTAACTGAAAATCTTGATGGAGCGGGTAGTTGTTTCCTCAAAAAAAATAAAAGTTGAGACATATGAATCAAAGAAACACGACGACCATTGATTAATTAACGACATCTATTACTAAAACATGAATTTGGACATTAGTTTTAACGAATAAACACGAAAACATGACAGGCTATTAGACACACGTGCGAACATTACATAAAACTAAACTGAAGTACATCAAAGTTACATGTAGTCTTCTTCACTTCTTCCGTGCGTACTTGCGCAGAACGGTATTTGTAACTCTTATTTGTAGAAAATGTGTTGCTTGTCTTTGAAATGACCCAGTTAGAACATCGCTCAAACTGATCGTAGATAGAGTCAGGCAAATGACTTCATATCCCTGGTGTGGACAGGCATCCATCTTTAGTAGTTTACATGATCCAAGGCAAAGAATAGTGGTATAAATTCCTCTAAGACAGCAACATAAAGACTAAAGTTCTTTTCCCTGTGAGCTCTAATTAAAATTAGTATAAGGGACTCCTTTTCCGCATGCCCTTTCTCCAGGCTATTTCAGACTTTTCCTCTTTGGGGCACTCAGAGAGTAGGAAAGCTTCATGCTGTAGATTGTTCTGGGGCCAATATAGTGATTTGATGAGTATGCCTAGTTCAAGTTAACTGTGCCGCCTTTAGGTAAGAATCAGCTTTACCAAAGGATGCTACTTCTGCATCTGCAAGGGCAGTAGCCAGAACCTTCCAAGACATCTCCCAGTGTATTCCAGAGGGCCATTTCAATGTGCAGTCCACCTAGCATAGCCACTTCAGGTCGCTCACCATGAATGTTCGGCCATGTCCACTGTACAAACTTAGCAAGGGCAAACAGAGGTTGATCAAATATAATGACTGTTACTTTTCCTGGATTAAGGAATTGAACAGCTTGTCTAATGACATCCATGCCATGTTTAATCGATGTGTTGTGATGGTCAACATCTGCAACACAACATCACACATTTCATTTTTCATGGTCTTTACAGTAGTGGTGCCTCGAAAAGAAAAACATTACATGTGATATTTTGTCGTAGTCGACCATTTTGGATTTTAGTGCTGTGCATGAAAATATTTAGAAATTCCAGAGGGCTCCTAGACTAACTCTTATTTGTATACTCTAAGGTACCTTCATACCAAATTTGGTGCTATTATCCGCCAGGTAACGGTAATCTTGAAATGCAGTTCTAAGCCACCGGACTGATTAGCTTGGATCAGCTTTACGTTTCCGCCTTAAATCAACGATTTTCATTGCTACTCCTACTTGATATTAAAAGTATTTGCAATTATGCTTTATTTCACATCGCGTATATTTTCATTCATCACGTTTGACAAAATGAGTAGGGATGCCTCGCGAGTAAATATCTATCTTCAGGATACTACTATTGAAGAAGGTTAAAAAACTGCTCCCAAAGTTAACCCTGAACTGGTCGCGAGGCGTCTGATAGACGCCAATAGCACATTTTTCACATTTTTGTATTGATGGATTGCTCCGTATGCCCAGCAGATGTCAGTACAATCGAACTCTTTATTGATGAGGCATATCTAATAAAATAAAAACTTGTTTTCATTCTTTTATAAACGGATATATACCAAAACACCTGTTTGGCGTTTCACCAAATTTGTAAAAGAAATGCTTATGGATATAGCTTTTTTTCAAATTCCTTTATTTTCACTTTTCCTACTTAAAAGGAGTACCCGGCAATGCCCGAGATTTTAAGAATGTGTGTTTACCACAATCAATTTAAAAACTAAACACAGCATAAATAACATAGTATAAAAAAAGCATGCGAAATTGAGCCTTTTAACTTGTACCATTAAAAGATGAAAAGAAAAAATTTCAAAGTGTATTTGACTTTGTGAACTCTGCATCAAACTCTAAACACAGTGTAAATAACATAGCCTAACAAAAACATATGAAATGTTGTACGCATCAATAATATGAAAATTAAAATATTTAATTTTTTTATATCGCTATCAAAGTTTTGGAAAAAGATATAACGATCTCAAAATATGACAGTTAAGAAAAATATATCATGAAGAAAAATATAAATCATGCTATTTCAGAAAGTCATACTATAAATGCATAAAATTAATGTGCAACTATATTTGACGTAGAAAATAACGCATATGTATTAGTTTTAAATATGCTTGGAACTTAAGCTCACTGTGTGATTAGGGAAATCTAAAATATGGTCGACCAACCTAAACTGGCCACGCCCCCTTCCAGACTCTGGCGTAGCAGGTCTTTGATTTTGGGTATGAACTGCAAATTATCACTTTAATTTCACGAAAAAATGAATCATGGCAATTTTCTGAAGTTTTCAATAAATTTAGCTACCACTTTTTCTAACAGTTTTTATGTGCTATATAATCTTCTCCTAGCGAATCTTAAGAGTAATGAAGATGGACTAACGTGTTTGACAAAGATTGGTCTGTTGTCATGGTGATTACTTTTCAAGAGCGCCAAGTTGTTTAATATTTTCTCGTGCCTGCGAGTCTTTTCCCTGAGTGGCGCTTTGTTTTGGCGAAATTGTATGTGCAAAAGCTACTGCTACATTTTATAAATAGTTCTTTTACTCTGCATCTTTTTTTTCTACCTCTTTGAGGTTGTCTTTTTCAACGATTATTGTACTGTGGTTCTACGAGAATCTTGATCCTGCGTATGTGTGACAGTGTTGTTCTTGGTACGGAAATCACACATATTTCATATAAGGATCAACTTGGATCGACGGAAAACAAAATGGCGAATTCTATGAATTTTACGATTTGTTCTACAGTGGATGAACGTGCGGTGCCGGCATCTGTGGATAATATCAACGAACTCATCCACCGACTTGAAATGAAAACAGCTCTCCCGGAGTTTCAGCCCTACAGTGACTTGATTCTTCGAATAGTTGACATTTTGAAAGATATCAGAAGTGACTTGGCTGACGATAATGATGAATCAAAACTTAGAGCCACCTTGCAATTACCAGGTATGTGGTATTTTATTTCCATTTTTAGGGTTAAGATCAGTGTTGACGATATTCAGTTATGCTGTTTATATCTCGATAAAAATAATGTGTGGCCTAAAGAAAGTAAAGAATTCGGAAATTAAGTGAAAGAGAAAAGAGTAATTCTGATAACGAAATTGGCGACGATATGACCTTTGTAAAAAGTAAGCCAAGAAATAAGAAAATGGCAAAGAGATCAGAAATCGAAGAAGCTAGAGAGGATTCTCTCGAACTAAAAAATCGTTTCGATAGTCTTGAGGATGAGGGTGATGATATAATTAAAGATCAATAAGACAATAATAATACACCGTAACTACTGCGCTAACACCACGGATTAGGAAGCCGGACCCTTTTGGATCGTTAAAGATCAACCAACCAATTAGAAATTAATATCTAATGAAATTCAAGCAATAACCATGCTAACTCCCATTACAGGACGCTGGAAAATTCGTTAAAGTCTTTCCAGCCAACGCAGACCAATTTAGACTTATACAAAACTTACTTATCAAAATAACGTAAAAATTTTTCGCAATGAATCCTAGAGAGGAAAGACCTCTAAAAATCCTAATTAAGGGTGTACCTGCAGATATCCCAGTCGAGAAGTTCGCGATGAGTTAGTAAAATTTAGGTTTTTCTGTGCAGAGAGTTGCACAGCTTAAAAGATTTAAAGATAGACAAAGCTTCCTATTTTCTTGTGCAATCTTTTCCCAAATGATTTCACTAAAACTATATACGACATGCGGGATTTTCTAGGTTTCATCGTCAGAGTAGAAACCTACAATTTCAAAGGGGGTGTTTAGCAATGCTAATTCATGTGACGTAGAAAATAATTTGTATGTATACTGTTCAAACATGTTTGGAACCTTAATGTCTCTGTGCTATTAGGGAAATCTAAAATATTGTCGACCAACCTGAACTGGCCCACACCCCCTTCCAGACTCCCGACGTAACAGGTCTTTGCTGTGGGAGACAATATGGATAGGTTTCTATCCCTATTGTCTCCCATTTCTTCACAGATTCTTTTAAAAATTCGCGAATTTAGGGCTCTTGATATAATAATGTTTATTAAAGTAATGCATCGATTCATCGATTGCAATAGCTCCGTAGGCAACTTTTGATCACCAATGCTTCGCGATGTATGTAACAGTGTGTAATTTCTATATTAGGATTTTGTCGTTTACGCACGAAATAAAACATTTTTACTGCCCATTTTTGCTGCAGCACCTTCCTTGCAAATACTGGTAGAATTACTATATGAAATATCATAGGTTTTGAAAAAATCATCGGTTACCCGAAAATTTCCTCGCCGGTGGTTCGCTCTGGAAGTTCGTTACAAAATAAATAGTGTTCTTTATGGTGCATCAACGAAGCGTACAATGGCTATCAGTTGTACTCGGTTATTAATTTCTGGTAACTAATCAATCTGAAGTGCAAACTCTGAGCCTTTTAACGAGAATTTCACCAATACTATGCGTTTTTTTTCTGACGTGCAATTAGTCTTTTGCAACACGGTAACTAGCTTACAAGGCTTTATCAGAAACTGTGACTTATGATAACAGTGATAGCCTTTGTTTTCGCCTTTGATCTAACAGCCCAAGAAAATACGATTTATCCTTTTTAGCGTACCTGCAATGGTTTGAATTTAGGTGGCGTTTCTTTATCACAACACGAAAATCCATATCGAATGTAATCTGAGTTATACTTTCTTTCATAAATGCTCTGTTTTTTTACAACACCATATTTGAAATGGTAATCACGACGCGTAAGTATACTTTGTTGTATCTGTTGTGTTGGAGGTATATAGATTAGTACTGTTTCCTTTGTAAGCCTACAACTTATGATTTCATGTGGAAATGATTATCAGCATGAATTATTATTTGCAGTTAATGTACTTTATAAATCATGTAATTAATATTTATTTTTAAATGTTTAGTTAACAAATAATGAATTTGTCAGGTGTTTGTCTCATGTTTGCAGAATTGTTTATAATCGAGTATTTCAATAATTAGGACTGAAAGGCAAAATTAAAAAGTATAAATAAAAATATTTTATAGAACAACTAAAATTGTTTACTTGACTTTAAAATATCATTTAACTTTCAAATTATTTCATAAAACCCTTTATGTATGTGCATGGATGAATGAGTCTCCCAACACAAAATAAAATCAGTAAAATTTATGTTGGAAAGAAATAAGTCGCCAAATATGGCTTACCTTTGGTTTAAAAAAAAAATTATTGGTGAAACCAAAAATAGTGGTAAGTTAGTTGCCAGCTATTCCAATCCTTGTCCACAAGCAAACTGAACACGAGGAAGTCCAAGTTGACGCGCATGCGCAGTCAGGGAATCTGAAATCCTCGTTTTTTATTTAGAAGATCCTACACAAAGGCGCAGATGCTCGAGCATACATACAATGTATGGTAACTACATGTTTTTCTCTTGTGTTTAATTCGACCCATAGAAATTGCATATTGGCAAAAAGTTATAGGAATATTTGACTTAGAGAAATTTCTAACTAAAATGGAGGGTTAAAATTTTTTTTATAACCGATAAAATCCCCGCGGCACAATCAAGATCACCTTGCGGCACACTAGCGTGCCGCGTCACGGCGGTTGCGGAGCACTGACGTACGGCATAAAATTCTCATGACCCAAAACAATAACGTACATGTGTACGGCAGTATTCTATTTCAGCCCATTCACTGTAATTGTTGCTTGGTTATTACACTATGCGTAAAAATTGTGGTTTGGTAATGTGAGCTGTATGATGTTCGAATTTCATACATTTATTTTCCGTTATGTATTTGCTATATAATAAATTTTGCTTCTATATATTTTACTGAAACGTAGATTTTTCAGTATTTTGCAAGTTTTCAGATCTTTGTAAACAAGATAATTATAGTATAATAATAGCTTTGAAGTACAAATAATGTATCATTTTCCTAATTTACATATTACTCATGTATTTTGAATTCAAATACATCCAAAACTTCAGTTTCAAGAAAATCGAAGAAATCTGGTTTTCAGTGTCTTTAATGGTAAAGTCACGTGGTGCGCAAGGGGTTTTAATATGAATATTGATGCAGATTTTATGCTAGAAAGGTTGATATTTTAAAACATTTTACTAACACATTATAGAGGACGACCCCTAGTAGAAACGGAAACACGAAATGAGAAAAGAAAATTGCCAACAGTGAAAGCAAAACTTTTCGCGTGTTCAAACTGCAAAATAAATTGTCAATTTAAATTCCGTACCTCTAAGCTTTCTACCAAGAGCTAAGTATGTTCCATTAAGCCATTCTAGTTAGCTTTAGGGTATTAGAAATTGATGAAAGCGTTATCGGAATTCACTGCTTTTAAACGGCTTATTTGCGAGGCATAATTGGTTCACTGTTTTCACAGACATTTTAAATCAGGGATAATGTATTCGCAGAATAAATGTTTGGTAACAAATGACTTCGCAGTAGAAAACGGAAGAAAATAATTGAGTTAGAAGCTTACTATAGTTCACGAAAGAGAGTAGTAAAATATTTTGATTTAATTTCTTTTATAATAATTCTTAGTAACTAATGTCCTCCAAGACTGAGAGTCCCTTTCTGCTTTGTGCTTCTTAAGGCCTTGTTAGAATGGATAGTGTGATTCTTAATTTACGATCAATATTTTCTTATTAAACACCATTTTACCCCAAAACGACAAACGTACGTCCAAGCTTATAGCATTTTGGTTGAATATACGTATATTAGGTTATAATTTTTTCCCCACAATTTTACTTTGCCCCATGCGGATTTATTTTAAACGTCTAGAGATCAATACAGCGACTTTATTTTATAACCAATAGTCAAATCCGGGATTGATTTTATTATTTTTTAATCCCCGAGGCAAACGCTCATCCAAGGTATTTCCCAACCGGGAGTTATATAGACAGTTTACCTTCGTTGGAAGAGAGAGATAGAAATTTCAGAAAAACGTGCATATATTTTCAATTGTATTCAATTACAAGCATTATAAAAACGAAATAAAAACTGAAAATTTGAACAATTATCAATTTCATGAGCTAAATTTAAAAGGAAACCTAACCTGTATCATGCTTTTTTCCTATTAAAAGTTACCTAGTATTGTTTAACAAATTTGCCTTACCTACGCTGTTTAGCAAAATATTAAATATTTCGTGAACGGTTTATTTAAGCCTTCCAAATATATCATAAATTTGGGGTTGATTGTTCGCTTTTGTATAGTTTAAATTATGAAAAATTAATAAGTGCATTGAAATGGATATGGATTCTAATGAGCTTTTAACAGAATTTTAAATTTTTATGAACCTGCGTCAAGCAGCTTTTTAATGATACGTCTTTGGTAAAATTTCATTATGCAATGATTTTTGAATTATTCTGTAACCTATAAAAATTAAAATTTTATAATGATAGAGTAAGAGATAATAAATAATAAAAATATAATATCTATATATAATAAAATATTAGATTCTCTATATAATAAAAATCTATATAATAATAATCTCTATATAATAAAAATATTAGATTAATTTAAATGAAAACACTATTTTTCATTTCGGTGTTAAAAGTAATAAATATATTTTCTTAAAATAATTTTCTTTTCATCTCATTGTGAAATAATATTTGAACCGCGTTTTCTTTTCTCATTTAGGTAAACAGAACATTTCATTAATACAGAATAACAAACTAATGACACGGGAGTGTTAGGAAATCTGCTCTAAATTACAGACTTTCGTTTCGAGACATACCATTATACTGTGAATTAAATTTTAAATCTAAAAACAGTCACAAAATTAAATAAAAGGAAAACAAATTCCAGCCTCTATTAGTTAGCTCTAAATGGGCACTAATGCCGATCTATTCAATCAAGGACAAAAATTGAATTTAGTGTACAACGTACAGTTTTGGGAGTAACTCGAGACCGCATCCTGTGAACAAAATACATAACTAATAGATTTGCTCACGTATATTTCTACTTCGTAGATCATGTTTTTTTTTATTTTTGAGAATTCCAGAAGGATACTAGACTGTCACGAATTAGAAAAATGGAGGTATGTGTATTTTTGTTTTAGTTTTTTAGGTTGAAAACTTCTGCAAAACATTACATGTATTTAATGGCTTTCTAGCAAGCGAATGATGCTTTAAAAGCTCTAAAAAACTATTTCAAATTTAAAGTTTTCTTAGGCACGTTACGTGAACATTTCTACCGACTAGTCTATCTAGCAACTAATTGCCAGGAATACTCTCCTATTGTTTGAAAGCCCAGATGAATTTAGATACAAGTCATTTGTACTATGCATAAGAGGCTGTTTTAGAAACTGTTTGTTACGAAATACCGTAAGAGTTCAAACTGCCTGAGGATGTCTGAGCACTGCCTGAGTTATTCTACAATCTCTCTATTCTAAAAAAAAACTAACTGCCGCTGACGCAGCCGCCGCCGCCGCCGCCGCCGCTGTCAAAAGCTTGTCACGCTATCTCCTCCGAAACCGCTGGGGGTATGGGGTCGAGACCGATACCAATCGATGCAGAATAATGTGGGGAAGAAAGTAAGACATGTCTCATATTCGTCGGACTTTAAGTTTTTTTTTATTTTATGTTTTGTGGGAAAATATTGACTTTTTCATGTTCAGATTACGATAACTCGCCAAAAAAGGATCATAGAATTTTTTTTTTTTTTACAATCTAAGACTACAGACATTTCTCCTTCAAACAAGACCTCATTTGTTTAAAAATAATTTAAAACAGACTGATATTTTTATTAAAATTGAAAAACCCACTTTTTGGAAAAATTTATGCGTTTCGAGATATATAAATTCGATGCTTTCAGACTTATTATGTTACAAAGAAAATATTTATATCAACTGGAAGATGAAAGCTTTCTCATTCATATAAACTTCATTTCAAGTCTCTATCTTAAAATTTCGATTTTAATTGAATTTTAAAGAAATACTTCAAAAAAATCTTCTCATTCGCTTTCTTTGCAGAAGGATTGAAAGAAGATCCGATTTTTCACCCATCTTCATCCGGGCTTATACCCCCATCTACCCGGGCTTCATCCATTCGCCGGGAGGGGGGGAGCTTCAACTGTAACAAATGAATGACTCAATCGCTATAAACAACTATTGAGTCATTCATTCACTTGATTCACCAGAGGAGCGAGCGTAGCGAGCCTAGGGGCGAAGCCCCTAATGAAAGAAAAATTACCTGGCTCAAATTCAGAGCCGAACTATAATTCAAGACGTTTGGAAACTGAGTTTTGTTGCAACATAAATGCTTTGGAATCATACTTTGACAACACGTTTAGAGATAATTCAATTAAAACTTGCAGTTAATTTTGTAAAAATATAAAGGTCATATAATTTAAGAATCAGGACAAAAATGGATTTCATAAACATACTTTATTTGTTTTTTAAAAAATTGAAATGTTGGAAAATTTTATTTTTTTAACATTAAGTTTATATAATTTTAATTTAATGTTTTTTGTAAATATGGTGTATTAAAAAAAAGAAATTGTGAATTTGGAAAGTTTCTAAAGAAATATTACTAGCTGCTGGATTATACAATCAACATGCCTGTCTTGACGCATGCCTCAGTTCGCTTTCAAAGAGAGGATAGTTTTTTAAAAGTGAAATAAAACTATGAGCGTTAGTAATGCATTTTTTTAAATTTTATAAATCCTTGAAACTAATTTTTATACGTAGTAATAATAATAGCTAAATGGCTTGATTATATATGAAATTAAATTTTTTTTTATTCTAACACACATGAGAAAATTAAACAGTCGAACAGAACCAAGCGTTTGTTATAAAAATGATAGACACTGTTAGTTAGTATCAAATGCACTATATACATATTATTGCAAATCTAAGACGCAACAATATATATATTAGGGGTCATATGAAACATCTTTCTTCCTGCAAAAGAGTTTCTTCAGAAAATTAGATACTGTGAAAGTCCAAAAAGTGCTTTGCCAGCTGTTATTTAGTCGTAACGAGCGAAAGTAAAATGTCTTCTTCACGCGTGGATTATCTGCAACATAGAAGATTACGGAAAGTTACTTTTTTTCAGTGGATGCACTAGTCGTGACTCATTCGTGCACAATATCTGGAAATTATTGGCTACTTAACGGAAGTGTATATTTTAACTATTTTTCTACATTTAGCACTGCACTACTTTACTGCAATAAAGCTTGATTTTTGAGTTATATTTTAATCGTTAATGATTAGAGGACATCTACAAGAAAGACAGAATGAACTCCCACATTTCAAAGGGTAATTAAAAATGAACGAAACAATTTACAGAAGAAAAATCTTTATATTTTCGTAAAGTAATCATAACATTTTTTTTATGGCCACTAGGTTTTGAAAATAATATCCCTCAGGTGGCATTCGTTATTGGCGATGCACTGTCGAAGCCGTTCTCTAAAGTTTTCCATCACTGTGTTGGTCGTATCTGGGGGGAATGACGGCAACTCCCTCACGGATAGCACATTTACGGACAAATTGCATATTTTCAGGTTTTCTATTGTTTCAAAGACGAACACTTGATTAACTTAGTAATGCAGACTCACTTGCTCCCACGTTGGAAACGTATTGCAGGTTTGATCCAGAACAGAACGGTATCAAATGTATGGAACCCGAAGCGTGTACTAAATGACCTCTGTGTCGCGGTTACTGAATCGTTGCTTTTAAAGATTGCCTCTCTAACTAAACCGTGATGATCATCGGAACAAGTCATGGTGTCTATTGACAAATAGATAATCCGACCGAACTAGTGCCATCTCCTGCGCCCCCCACACTATTCCATATATATACATTTATACAGTGTGTACATAAATAAATATCTCAACTTTGCAGGGCTATTGAAAGAAAACTAAACAAAGTACAAACTTGCTGTTCATCGGAAATAAAAAATAACAGTTGACAGTTTAAATTCGCCACAGTTTTGAGTGTTCATTGTGAACCCCTTTGGTAAAACGAAGGATATCGAGGTGGTACGATAACCCAACCCACACTCTTTTCACCATGTCTGGTGTGACGGTTTGATAGGCTGCAGATATGCGTGTCTGAAGTTCGTCAACGTCTATTGGTAGCAGTGGAACAAACACCTGATGTTTGATGTAGCCCTAGAAAAAAAAAATTTGTACTTTGTTAAGTTTTTTTTCAATAGCCCTGCAAAGTTGGGATATTCATTTATGTGCACACTGTATATATATATATATATATATATACTAGCTGAGTGGCAACCCGATGTGTTGCTTTTTCGATTTAAAATGAAACAGTTTCATTTCTTATTGACTAAAAACCGTTTAATCACTTTTAAAAATATATTAGAATTTTTAAAAATTGAAATAATAATTTTTAATTTTCTTACTCAAATTTCGGTGTTTGGCTTTTGAAATAATTCCTTCAAATTTCCGTTTTAAAGTTTTGCTTTTTAGACAAAAAGAAATTCATTCAATTAGAAAAAAATTCTAAAGGTTTTAACTTCATTTCCTAAAACTAAAATTATTGCTGGTACTTTAAAATTATTTCTCGATTTCAATTATTAAATGACTCGTTCTCAACTAATAATTTTTCCTTTTGGCAACTGAGCAGAATTTCTTTTGAAGAGTAGAGTTCCTGGGTCTATTGACTTTAACTCCTGTCGCAAGATGCTTATTATCAATGTATATGTGCTCAATAGAAAAAATTATTAAATTAACTTATGTTTAAAGTTACCAGTTAAATTAATATAAAAATTAAGTTTAACACCTTCAAAAAGTAGAAGGGTAAGATATATTTAAAAATTAGAAATATATTAAGATTAAATAAATTAAAATTTAAAGAAAATACGTTGAAATTAATTATAAAGTTACGGAAAAAATGGCCTTCAGAAAACAAGATGGAAAGTTCGCATAATAAAAGAAAAAAAGGCCCTGTGTAGGGTCAAACAATTCGTAATGAGATGATTGCAGAGTTCCGAGGGGAAAACAAAAAACACCAAGATAGGGAAAATTGGAAAATGCGTCACCATCTAGGGCCGAATCCACAACGTTACCAGGTCAGCGCGATAGTACTACGCCACGAGAGACACAGGCAGGTGAGCAAGATTTGAGATATATTGCGGTAAGACCGAATGTAAATATTAATCTCGGGTGGAAAAAGTGCTAAAAAATAGAAAGACAGTTCTGACGAATTCAAAATTGGTGGTGGAAGAATCCTATCAGTTGTTCTTTAATTAGAAACAAATTTCACGAACTTGCTGGAATTATTAGTGAGTAAAATAATAAGTCGAAAAACTACGAACTCGGAATTCAGTTAAAAGTGAGTTTTGCAAGTACGCTCTTTTAGAGTGAAAACTTTTTTTTATTGAATGTATTTGGTATATTTCGGAAGCTGACCATCTAGCAAATGCCAATAAATCGTAAAATTGACATTAATAAATGCAGAAAACCGAAATATTTGTCCATCAAAATTGTCGATTTCGTTAAATTCGGAAAACTGCTTTGGGGAAAAAGATTCGTTTGCAATGAAAAACATTTTTAAATTTAGAAAAATGTGTGTATCCTTAGAGATTAAGAGTTGTAAAACACATGGAAATAAAAAAATTGTCGATTGGAGGACGGAAAAGTTCAGTTTTGCATGCATGAATATAGTGGAAAGTTGCGAAACGGAAAGGAGATGACCCAGCCGGAATGTCAACTGTCTCAGCTCTCCTCTTCCATTGAGTTCGGCGGTTTTAATTGAATAATTTAAAAAGCTTAAAGTTTTGAAAGTTGAGGGTAGCACCACT
Source organism: Dolomedes plantarius (assembly GCA_907164885.2). NCBI lineage: Eukaryota > Metazoa > Arthropoda > Arachnida > Araneae > Dolomedidae > Dolomedes > Dolomedes plantarius. Next base: position 237,590,660 of record OU015490.1, read on the forward strand.
GCACGCGTCTCGTTCGACCGCGTCCATCGGTACCAGTCCGCGATATCCTGCTATCTCGGTTCGCGAGATTAGCCCGTCCCCGTGTCCGCTGACTGACAAACTAACATTTGTTTACCTTCAACTGTTAATAGTAATACTAGCTGAGTGGCAACCCGATGTGTTGCTTTTTTGATTTAAAATGAAATGGTTTTATATCTTAACGATTAAAAACTGTTTAATCACTTTTAAAAATATATTAGATTTAAAAAAAAATAATTATTTAAAATTTCCGTTTTCAAATTTTGCATTTTAAACTAAAAAGCTCATTCAATTAGAAAAAAAATTCTAAAGGCTTTAACTTCTCCTCTCCTGAAACTGAAATTATTTCTGGTACTTCAAATGTATTTCTGGATTTCAATTATGAAATGACTCGTTTTCAACTAATATTTTTTCCTTTTGGCAACATGGAAGAAAGAAAATATTGTCACGATGATTTCGGGGAATACGGAAATGACACGAAGTGTAGATCAGAACAGATTTTATTGACCAGATTGCGGGGAACATCACCTAAAATACACCTCCGGAACATTCCCGACATTCCCACCGGAAGTGTGATGATTATTCCAGAAACCTAGGAACCGGAACTGAAATAAATAATAGATAAATTTGCATACAGGCTCGCATGCAGAGCAAATTAAAATAAAAGATGTTCTTGCACCCGACGGCGGCTGGTTTCGAACCCGGGACCTTAGGATTAGACGTCGGGAGCGATACCGCTGAGCAACCGTTACTTCGGTGAAATGTGGCAATATTAAATCTCATAGGGGGAAAAGTGCTTAAAAAATAGATAGTTTTGAAGAATACAAAAATTGGTGGCTGAAGAATCCTCATCGGTTGCTCATAAATTAGAAACAAATTTCACGAACTTGCTCGAATTATTAGTGAGTAAAATAACAAGTCGAACAATTACGAACTAGGCATTCAGTTACATTAAGGGACATTTCAGAAGTGAGTTTTGCAAGTACGCTTTTTTAGAATGAAAACATTTTTTTTTGTTAAATGCATTTGGTATATTTTGGAAGCTGAACATCTATCAAATGCCTATAAATCGTAAAACTGACATTAATAGGTGCAGAAAAACCGAAATATTTGTCCATCAAAATTGTCGATTTCGTGAAATTCGGAAAACTGCTTTGGGGAAAAAGCTTCGTTTGCAATGAAAAACTTTTTTAACCTTATAAAAATGTGTATATCCTTAAAGCTGATTAGATGTAAAACACGTGGAAATATAAAATTTGTCGATTGGTGGACGGAAAAGTTTAATTTTGCATGCATGAAAATAGTGGAAATTTGCGAAACGGAAAGGAGCTGGCCCACCCGGAATGTCAGCTGTTTCTGCTCTCCGCTTCTTTTGAGTTCGGCTGTTTTAATTTAATAATTAAAAAAGTGTAAAGTTTTGTAAGTTGAGGATAGCACCAGTGCACGCGTCTCGGCCGTCCGCGTATATCGGTACCAGTCGCGATATCCTGCTATGCTCGGTTCGCTAGATTAGCCCGTCCCCGTATCTGCTGACTTACAAACTAACATTTGTTTACCTTCAGCTGTTAATAGTAATATATGTATGTATGTATGTATGTATGTATGTATACATACACCGAAGAGCCATTACATTATGACCACCTGCTTAATACAACGTAGGACCAAATTTCGGCCTCAAAACTGCCAACACACAGAGTGGCATTGACTCGACAAGGTTCTGATAGGTAGTCTGAGGTATCTGATACCAAGTGCTCACGAACTGGTCCTGCTATTCCTGCACATTGCGAGATCGTAGTGTGGCAGCACGAATTCGGTTTTCCAGGTGGAACCACACATGTTCTATTGGATTAATATCAGGTGAATTTGGAGACCAAGACATGACTTGAAAGTCACTAGAATGTTCCTCGAACCACTCCCTGACGATTTGACTCTTATGACATGGTGCATTATCCTGTTGCTAAACGCCATCACCCGCCGGAAACACTGTTTCCATGAATGGATGCACCTGGTCTCAAACAATGTTCACGTAGCGCACAGTCGTCAGGGATTGTTCTATGGAGGTTATGGGTCCTAATGTGCTCCATGAAAACATCGCCCACACCATAATACCGCCGCCAAGAGCTTGTCTCAGTTCAACTGTGCATCCGGGAGCCAGGATTTCCGTTGGAAATCGGCGTATTCGCACGAGCCCATCGCTGTGATGGACCAGTAAACGTGATTCGTCGGACCATGCAACTTTTTTCCATTCTTCTATGATCCATTTCCGATGTTCCTGGGTCCATTGCAGGTGCAGCTGGCGATCACGTGCTTCGGCCGCCGGCTTCGTAGGCCCATATGCAGCTGAGCATGCTTCACTGTGTGTTGTGAAACACTGTCTGGGTCAAAACTGCTGTAACTGCTGGTAATTTCGGCTGTTGTAGCTCTTCGGTCACGGCGAATAATGCGTAACAGTCTCCGCTCTCCTCTGGAATCAATGTGACGCGCACGACACACCACTGCCCAGCTACTTTTCGTTTCACCATCCATACACCACTTTCCATGCGTGCTCACAACGACTGCACTGGAACAGCACACCAAACGCGCCGTTTCTGATATCGACGTGCCCATAACGACTTGACCTTTATCGAAGTCTGATAAATCAGTTGCTTTTCCCATTATGTCGCTAATCGCTCTATGTTTAGAAAGAAAATGCATGGGCCCTTTATATACTCCAAATTTAGCCGCGCATGCGCCGTGGTTTTGTTTCTGGGTGAGCTAATTGTTACAGAAGGAGGGTGGTCATAATGTAATGGCTCTTCGGTATATATATATATATACCAGTGACTTTCAGCAAAGTGTCAGTCCATTCTGCTACATCCTATAATAAGAAGCAGAGTCCCCCAAAACTTTTATTCTCTTGGAGTTACATGATTTTTAGATTTCATGTAAGATTCTTTTTAAAGAAAGGTTATACTTTCTATAGTGAACACCATTGATCTGATTGGACTCCATTTTTCCATTTTCAAGGTTTACCTCGTATAACTAATATTGTTTTCGATTATTCGCAATTTTTCAGAAATTTTTGTTAAAAATGTACTTTTATCATATTACTAGCCCTTTCAATCATTTTCCTGCTAACAAGTAATATTTAAGTTTTCCAGCAATTCCGATGTATTTCGTATTCATCGAAGACATATCCAAAGAACTTCTATTCTAAGTAGTTATATTTATTGATTTTCTAAACAAACATTGCTATTCATATTTAATAGTAAGGAATATTAAATAAGATGTATTCAGTGTATGCAATATATTCTGAATGTATATATTTCAAATCCATGTAGTATCATCCTTCAAAAGCTAACAAACAACCATAAAAGTAGCACTAAGTAATTGCTATTTCAAGAAAGCTGAATACCCGTTCGTATATTATTGTCAATATTTATCTTATTTGCAAGATAAAAGACCTTTTAGATATATTTACTTTTTAATGTCGATATTCACATTTACTGAAACCTAAAATTTTCTTGAACATTTGACAAACTTGAGCGCATATTTAATCATACTTCTTATGTACCCTTTCATTTATATAGAAAAGTACGTATGCACAATAATGCTACTTTGTCGTTGTCTCTACAGATATTAATTGATACACTGATATTCTAAATTCAATATTAAATCATATTTGACATTTTTCCGTTCCAACCCATATACTTTTCCTTTCAGGTATTTTAGCGTGTAGATACTAAGTCATTAAATTAAAACTATTTTTGTATATATTGGAAACTTCTCACTGTACATAAATGCAGGGATTTAACGGTGTATTCCAATTCATAATAATAAAAAGAAAGTTGAGTGTTTTTGCCTGAAAACAATATACGTGGCATGATTCATGTTTCTAAAGGGATTTTGTATGGCGTAATTGAGTTTCGAATTGCTAAATAACAATCATATTTACATCACTTTAAATGCTTTAAGTCTCATCTATATATATGAAAGCCAAATACCACTCACTGACTGAATTATTACTCTATCTCTAGAACTATAAAGCTTAGGAAGCTGAAATATCGTATAATGGTTCTAGGCTATCGTATAATATCTAGGCTGTAGGTACTTAGTAAGAAGTTTTTTTTTTTTAAATGCGAACTTCAAGGGGGGTTAAAGGTGATTAACCTCCCCCCTAATATTTCTAAAAAGTGTATAAAATATTGGATTTTAATCGGAATACTTTAAAATGAAAGTACGGCTATATAAACATATATAAAGGGTAGTCATAAAAAACTTTGCCGATACATGGACCTCTAGCGGCTGTTCCGTTAAAACGATCGAAATGAGGTTTCAGATACAGCTATTCAGAGGTATGAGCTCCGGATTCGGTGAACAGCAAAGAAGTGGCGATCACGGTTACGGTTACGGTTATAGGTACAGAAACTCGAAATTTTCAAATGGCAACGCCCACGTCTTACCATCGCAAAATGCTCAGCACATGCGAAAAACCTATTGAGCGTTGAAACGGTAAGTGTATCACAAAAAACGGACGCGTTATGCCCGCACAAAAAAAACAAGTCTGCGAACGGCCAACAAAACACGATCGGGGCTTACGGAGGAAATTTGCATATGACAGAGGCAGGACACCAATCCCCGATGACAACACAGATTGGACAAAAGAAAACGTTTATTTGGATTACACATTTTCCACATAGGGACCATCACAGGCCGTTCGCAGAGCTGTTTTTTGTGCGTGCATAACGTGTCCGTTTTTTTGTGATACACGTACCGTTCCAACGCTCAATACGGTTTTCGCATACACTGATCATTTTGCGACGGGAAAAAGTGGGTGTTGCCATTCGAAAATTTCGAGTTTCTGTACCTATAACCGTAAACGTGAGCGCCACTTCGTTGCCGTTCAAAGAATCCCAAGCTCGTACCTCTGAATAACTATATCTGAAATTTCATCTCCAACGGTTGAACGGAACAGTCGATAGCGGTCCATATATCAACAAAGTTTTTTTATCACCATCCTGTACACGCAGTGTTTCATTAAAGTCAGTTCAAAACAGGCGAAGTTATAAAAAACGTTTAAATTTCATTCTTTTTCAAATGTTTTCCAAAGTACTACGTTTTTTAAGTTTTAATTATGTGTCTCTCTTTCTTTCTCTCTCTCTCTCTCTCTCTCTCTCTCTCTATATATATATATATATATATATATATATATATATATAGAGAGAGAGAGAGAGAGAGAGAGAGAGAGAGCATATATATATATATATATATATATATAGAGAGAGAGAGAGCATATATATATATATATATATATATATATATATATATATATATATATATGTGTGTGTGTGTGTGTGTGTGTGTGTGTATGTGTAAGCTAAATACCACTCACTGACTGATAACGGTATCTCTGGCACTATAAGGCTTAGGTGAAATTTTGCGTAGTAGTTTTAATGTCCTCGATGCTCCCTAAGATTTTTTTTTAAACCAACATTTAAAGGGATTAAAATAGGGGTTTAATTCACCCCCCCCCCCCCCCAAAAAAAAAAATCTTAAATCCGCATTTAATTCCAGATCACGGTCGTTAAATTGCATGGTTGAACTCTTCTCACAACAATTTACTGCGAAAATTAGTTTAAATAAAATTAATGAAATGACATAATGGTGGGTACTCACGTATTCCGTATCAAAGAACGGGTATATCGCTTGTATAATATAATCGCAGTAAAGTAATAAAGTAAGAATGTATTAATACGCTAAATGAACTTTTACATTTTTTTAATGAATGCTACTGGCGGTCAAAAAACATGAAACCAAAATCCCCCAACAATGTCACAGAAGCTAAATTTTTTTAAACATTCTATAGTGCAAAATATACCGGGTGGGCAAAAGTACCGTATAAACTTTAAAAATTCATAAAAACCGGAAAAATAACCAAAATTTAAAAAAAAATGTTTCCTGGGTTAGTGTGATGTAGGTAAAATACACTTAATAATTAAGATGATAGCATATAATTAATACATAACGCGCGTGGTAATGTCTGTCTTGAAATATATTTGCATTGTTGAAACTCTGTAAACCTCTACTTAACTTGTTCCAACTAGAGGCGATCCAATTTTTTAATTGCTTGATTATTACTGAAGATTATTAGAAAAAGGTGCGCAATCTTTTTGATAATGGGAGGTAGCATGAGAGTATATTAAAATATTGGATCACGGCTAGCACTAATAGTTGATTCCTTAACTTTACTAATAATTTATAATTAAATAACTAAATGTGACTGTGTCATTTATGTGCATTTTATTCTTTTACTTTTTACAGTGGCTGGTATATTGTTTTTTTTATTGTTTTTTGGTGGCTGGTATATATTCAACGTAGTTAATTATTAATTTTAGAGTGTTTTATTTTTGTTTTTTCAATTAATAGTAAATTTTGTATTATGAACCCAAACCCTTGTGTAAGCTGGGCTGGTAGGCAATGTAACGAGATCTTCGCCATTTTCACAGTATTTTCACAGCACATACCCAGGACTACACCGGATAAAGGGATTAACAAAAGTATCCATTTCAAGAAACAACCCCTTTTTGCAGCTGGCCAAGAGATAAGCGAAACAACCGTTTTGATGAGGGGTAGGCACATGGATACGCCTGAGATAGTCAAGTGCTGCGTTTAATCCCCGAGTTTTAAAAAAGAAAATCCCAATTTAATACAAGATCAAAGTTTGGAAAAAAGAATACTATACAGCCTAAATTTTTGATAATCAAAGTCCCTCAAATTCTGGTGGTCCGGTTTTCCTTTTTAAAATCAAGGAGCGAAGACGCCCTCTTTACACCCACGCGTAGCCATACAACGGGGTGAGAAGATCATTGAATGGAGAATTTTGGAGGGGGAAGTTCTTTTTTTTCTCCTCGGACCGGCGTTTTTGGAAGGTGGGATCCGAGAAACGACAACGACCCCAGAGATGCAAGTTGGATCTGGAGATGATGAGGATTTTTGTCCGAGCGTGCCCTAGATGTCTGAGGAAGGGAAGAAACACTTGCTTGACTATGATAAGACCTGCTGACCCATTCCCTTTTATATTCTGCTAATGAAGACGGTACCGTCCCCCTATTTTTTATTTATTCGCTGCAGCTTTAAAGATGTTTTTCCTTAAATTTTTTATCTTATTTAACTTTATTATCAATGAATTAAAATTTTTGATTACCAGCCACTTACGCGAACTTGTTTAAATTAAATTATATTGTGAAACGTGCTGTTGATGAAAATTAGAGGAGAGTAGATCCTCAGTGTGTAATCTTCCTATAGGCAGAGTAATCTTAATGGTCGAACAACGTTCAAATAAATTATGTTATTTCTTTTGGTATAAATTTTGTCATGTCGTTCAGTTGCCTCGTAGATTTTCTTAGTTTCCTTTTAGGTAATTTTATTTTAGCTTTCCTTTCAGTGAATTTTTGTCAAGTTAATTTTAAGCAATTTTAGTGATTCAACCCTCTACAGCAGGGGCATCAGTAAGTCGAACCAGATATTTTATTTTTTATGTGTTATTGCCTTACCACGCGCACCTTTAAAATGTACTAACCACAACGCAATTAATGTTTCATGCAACTAATTTTTAAACACCTCTAAGAGTGTATGCAAGTATTAGTAATATTAATATTTTATTTTAATTTAACTCTCCCCGTTTAAAGAATATAAAACGTAACATTAGCATCGCTAGGTCATGAGATTTTTTTTGAGACAGGAAAAAAGCCTCCAAAAAAAGCCGACAGGTGGCGCTGACTTACACAAGTTAAAGAAAAGATACGCAAATAAGGAAAAGAATGCTTCTAAATCGTTTATTACAGCAGTAGATGTTCCACATGACCCCCACCATAGGGGTTAAGGCATTGCAGGCTAGTCACAAATCCAGCAACGGCAGAGTTCAGCAGGTCCGTATGTATACATGACACCTGTCGCTAGATCGCGGAACAACGGTGAACTCGTTGTGGATTAGGAGCGCCTGTTCTTGTAACCGTCTCATTTGCATATTTCCACAGAATTCGCTCGTACCAGCGCCACCTGTCGGCTGTTTATTGAGTTCTTTTTCCTGTCTTAAAAAAAAATCCCGTGACCTAGCGATGCTAACCCTGCAAACCCTTTTTTTTATTTTGGTTATTATTCCGGTTTTATTAATTTTTAAATTTTGCCCACCCGGTATATAAAATACAGGAAGAGAAATTTCGAACAATTACAAAATAATCTTACCGGAAAGCGCAAGACCGATATCTGAACCATGTGGAGGCACAAAATCCTAAATCGACTTTCCCATGAATGCGGAAGATACAGAAATTTTTACAGAGTAGTTTAGCGTAAAATAAATATTAAATACATGTACAGCAATATCGGACGACTTAAAAAGGTTTCACCTGAGGCATTATATCGATTTGTGACCACATGCGGGCAAAAAAAAGAAAAGCGAAGTCGATGTTCCCGACAATGTGACAGACACCGAAATTTTTCAGAATACTATAGCATAAAATAGATATAAAAAACACGTAAAGGGAAACCGGACGACTAAGAAAAAAAGTCTTACCTGAGGCACTAAAGCAATTCGCGGCCAAATGCGTGCATAAACAGTGAAATCGATGCTCCCGGCATTGTGACAGAAACAAAATTTTTACAAAATACTTTAGCGTAAAATAAATATATAATACTTGTGGAGGAATGCCGGGCGACTAAAAAAAACCTTACCGGAGGCAGATGACCGATTTGCGGTCAAGTCAGATCATAAAAAGGGACATCTATTTTTCTGACAATGTTGGAAATACCGAAATTTAAAAAAAAATAATTTAAGACAAATCGTATAACATAAAATAATAGTATAACTTAAGTATAACGTAAAGTAAATATAAATTATATGTAGAGGAATGCTGTAAGACCAACGAAAAGGGTTACCCGAGACACTAGATCGATTTGCGGCCAGTACAGGCAGAAAAAGCGAAATCGACTCTCCTGGCAATGTGATAGAAACCGACATTTTTATGAAATATTATAGCATAAAATAAATATTAGATTCAAGTGGGGAAATGCCGGAAGACTAAATAAAATGTGTGACCGGCGGCTCTAAACCAGGGGTCTTCAACCTTTTCATGTTCGCAGGCCACACCAATATTTCCGCGGGCCACAAATCTGTGAAATAAGTACAATAGGCAGAGGAAAATATATATTATTTGCAAACGAGCTTCAGCCTTTGATATGATTGCTTGATTTGCTTTTTACAGCATGATGATGAAGGATTAATTTCTTAAAAACACATCACTGAAATTTTGTGTGTATGGTGTGTTTTAAAAAGTATTTTGTACGTTTATAACCATTATTAATTAAGGTATCCGTACACCATTGGGTGGTTTTTTTAAGTTTTTTATAATTTTGTCTTTTTATCTATTTTTTATAATGACATTTAAGTTGAAACTTAAAAAAATATATAAAAAATTTATCTGTTACATTAAAATAATTTTTTCAGGGAGAAAAATTGGAAAAAATTGGTCAAAATTTTACAGTCCGCATTCCATGGTAACTCAAAAACAAACAAATATATTACCATTTTATAAATTGCAAAGTGAAGATAATAACTGCCTCTGGGGAATAGTCTATTCTCAAGATTGAACTATGTGTACCTCAAAGTTTGTAGCACTTAAATTACTATGTTCATAAAAATCACTTAAAATTCATTGTTACTTGCAATTTATACCAATGCAATTTAAACAAAAACTAATCAATCTTCAATCATGAGCATACACTATTCTCTTTATAAATATATATAGATAAATTATGCAAAATTTTAAAGTATTTTAAGCGTAACTTTTTATAATGGGATGTATTGCGTTAAGAGAAACGATGAAAAAATGCATTTTGAGAAAACGTTAAAAATAACTTTATAACACATTTATTACTTTAAATATAATTATTTTCGTATTAAAATCCACGAGATTTATAAACTTCTCCCTCTTGGCTTTCTGCAACACTTTTTTTTCCCTAAGGACTCTGAGAATTTTCCTGCGTCTCTTTGAAGCAGGAATAGAATGAGCATTGAATCATTCTTTCTAAAAATCCTGGATAACTAATACCCAACTTGTTAAAAACATTCAGACAACTTTTATATCCATCATTAAATTGCAATACTGCACCATACGCTCCAAGTTGCATCGTTTTCAAACAAACGAATACCCCTTTTGTTAATCGTTGCCATATTGTGCAATTCAGGCATCCGTTTGCATCTTGAGTTTTACCGTGGAGACACTTACTCAAGAGTTCTCTTGAGCACAAATCTAAGTATACTGGTTTTACAGCATCCAATATATCTTTTGGTAGATAAGCATACTTTTCTTTAACTGGCGTTCCGCATGACAGTGCTCGCTGAAAGAAGCACCAGCTGTCTTTGCCCAGAGGACACTGGCCATGCATATATTTTCGGGAACTGGATGCACAATGGAATAATGCAGCAATGACATTTTGCTCCATTGTTTAGATTGCCATTATTGCTACGTATAGAAATGCCATAGTAGTTCTGAAGTCTGTCTATAAATGTATCGGTCAGTTTCCCTTTTCCAGACAGACCCTTGGTTTTTCATTTTAATTTTTGCAGGCGGGACCCAACCCGCTTTTGAATATGGCCTATACATTCCTATTTTGTGACACTGTTTTCACCGTATGTGTCTTTTACCCTTATGAATCCTTTGGAATCGCCATCACCATAATATTCAGTGTACTGAAGCTGGCGTCTCTTTTCAGACCTCGAGAATATGCGTGATGCACCAACGATTTCCATTTTTGACGCTGAGCCTTGAAAGTTACACTGGCATACATGATCAGCTTTCAATGACTCGTATTCCAGGTTTTTAGCCATCTTTTCTAGCCTTTTGCATGTTGTACAGTATGATGACATGACCTCCAGGTCTAATACTTTCCCAGTGTCTATCGCAATTGCTGTAACACTTCCGTTTAAAAAAGTATAGCCTGTCCGCTGCCAAGTACCATCCACAGAAACTCCACATTTCACAATTTGTTTGCCATGATTTTCCTGCTTCTTCACTATGTCAGTTGCAGCCTTTTTTCATAGTCCTCTGCTACTTCTGAAACAACTTTCAACAGTTTTTGTTCATGAGAAGTATATGCAGTTTTTGTCAATCTAGGTAAATTCAGAGTCGCACATAATTTATAAGCAGCTGAAAATCCTTTACCTATTTGGCGCATACCATATACTAGTCTGGTATTTACTTCAGGGACATTTACCTGCTTTTTAGATGAAGCAAAGCCCTTCTGAAACTCACACACTTCACAACTCAAAAGGAAATGAGAACATAATCCATATCTAGTTTCTTCTTTAAAATCTAGCTTCTCAGAATAGCACATTAGGCAGCAGAGTTCAGAAAATACACTGGAAAGAATATCTAAATCAAAAATTCTATTCCCAGACATGGGTCCATTAGTTTTATCGGAGTCTAAAGCACTATCAACTTTTGACTTTGTACAACTCGCAGTGCTTTGTACACCCTCATCTACACCATCGTTTTCGACATTTTTTGTAAAACGATTTCTGTAAAACTTTCGTTTTCGTTTTCTTCCAATACTTTTACCCATTTTTACCAGAGAAAAGTAAGAACTAAACGGATTTAAGAACTTTATAAAGCCAATAAAAACCACGCGGCAAATCTGCAAATATGTAAACCATCGCTTTAGCAATATCAGTTTGTTGCCAAGTTTAGGAATACAAGAGTAAAAATTATGTTGCCAGATGCGTTTCAAATATTTATGAATCTCTTAATTTTTATTTCCAAGTATTTCCTTTGACGTATAACCCAATTTCAGCGTTAAATCTAAAAAAGGAACGATGTAAACAAACATTTATCTTACTTCCGGTAAGCAGAATGACACTTCCGGTTGTAAAATTCTGCAACAAGTAATATTTACATTACAGTAATTCGGCTTCTAATTAAGAGAGAAACATAATTCAAACGGAATTTGAAAGATGAAAGATTGGGCTTTAATGTTATTGCAAAAAACAAAAAACGATATTTTGACCGAAAAGGCCGTTTTAAAGGTGTACGGGTACCTTAAAAAAATGCTTTTATTTATTGATTTCTACAAGCAACAAACAATGGGAATTGAATCAATGTATTTTGTACTTTATATTACATGAAACAAAATGAATGCATGAAGACGAGACGCATGTTGAAATTCTGAAACGAAAGAGACTTGCCATGCTGCCTTTTTGTGTTTATTTTGTCTTAAGATTCTGAATGCAATTACCAGTTTATTTATATGATAAGCCTATGTGCCGTGGGCTACTTTTCCCAGTGCATTGTTGATCTTTTTTGGCCAATTTGCCGTTCTAAGTTTATTTTTCAAATGTATACCAAACTTTCCGCTTGCATGATCATAACGTTTCGGCGGGCCACCCGTGGCCCGCGGGCAACGGGTTGAAGAACCCTATCTAGACCGATTTGAGGTTAAGTGAGGGAAGAGAAAGCGAAATAGACCTTTCTCGGCAATGTTACAAAAACCAAAATTTTTTACAAAATATTCCAGAGTAAAAAATAGATATTAAACGTAGAGAAATTTCGAAAAGCTTAAAAAAAGTCCTCTGAGGCACTAGACAGATTTGCAGCAGAGAGTACAAAAAGTGAGGTCTTTGGAAAACAAAACTACCGAAAACGTGGAAGAAACCGATTTTTTTAATTGTGTAGTGTAAAATAAAAGTTAAATACGAGTAGAAAAATACCAGGTGACTATCCGGAGGCGATAGACCGATATCCGACGACGTGCAGGCATGAAGAAAAGCGAAATCGACTTTCCCGTCAGTGTGGAAGAAACCGAAATTTTTACAGAATATTATAGCGTAAAATGAATATTAAATACATGTATAGGAATACCTGGGACTTAAAAAATCTTGCCTGAGAAGCCAGATTGATTTGTGGCCACGTGCTGTCGAAAAACGAAATTTTTTTTAAGATTCTATAGCGAAATATATATACTTATTAACATAGGCGTAGCGTCGGAGGGAGGGGGGGCATGGGGGCACTTGCCCCCCTAACTTAACTCGAAATAAATTAAAATGTTATTAGAAGTTCAGTTAAAATCGGAAAATTGTAGGAAAAATTTTAAGAATGTTGTTTTATTCCGCCTTTTCAAACTGTGAAACTGAACATTCCGATTATGTCTTTAGCCTTAACATAGTTTTTAACACTGATAGGATCCTTAAAAAAAATTCGATTCTATATTTTTTTTCTGATTTTATTTATATTATATTTATTTTTCTCATTGTATAACTTTTGAATACTACTCAAACATCAATCCTGTTGTTATTCAATTTTTAAAAAAAATCATAATTTCATATTTTAAGGAACGCCCGGCAGTCAATGCGTTGAGGAGGGCTCTAACTTAATTCAATTCGTCCCCCCCCCCTCCACTAAAAAGTTAGAAGCGCGATACGCCTATGCTTATTAAGTAAAGTTAGAGGAATGCCTTACGAAAAAAATAAAATATGGCCCGACGGGGACATTAGAAAGACTTGCGGCCAAATGCGTGCATAAGCAACGAAATCGATTTTTCCAACAATGTGACAGACGCAGAAATTTTTTTTAAAATTTCTATAGCGAAAAATAAAAAATATAAAACATCTAGAGAGAACATATAGCGAAATATACATACTTATTAACATAGTATGTATGGCCGATTTGCGGCCATTTGCGAGCTTTTTTGAAGCAAGTCGTCCAGCATTTGTCTACATGTACTTTATATTTACAGAAGATCGTTCGCACTTTATGGAAACGATTTTGAAATTCATTTTTGTCCTTTGCATTTTGAGATAAAATTTTGGCAAATTCAGAATAATCGTCTGCTACTGTTTTGTGATGATTGGAATATAAAATAGAAGATTTATTTTGCAAATGGCTCCTAAAATTGATAGATGTGTCGAAGTTTACGTAACTGCGCTTTCCGAGGAGAAATATTCGTAACAACAAATTATAAAGCGGCATAAAAATCGTGGGTTATGGCATTTCAAAGAAAGGTATTTATAATATATTAAATTTGAAAGGAGAAAAACACCTAACTGAAAGTAAAAATGAAAACATGACCGTGAAACCTCATCCTGAGACTGTTCGAAGGCAGGTAAATATCAAGAAAGTGACGTCTCTGATCCTAAAAGAAAATCCGACGACTCAAATATCCATTGCACCGAAACAAGGAATGTCTTCTGGCACTGTGAGTAAAGTCATTCATAAATATTTAAAGTTAAAAATGATGTTTAAACCTAAAGTTCATCTGCTTTTGCCAAAGCATATTGCTGAAAGAAAAACAAATTCTAGAAAATTATAGAAAAAATTATTAAAAAACACCTAGCTGCTGAAAAATGGAAATTTTTCATATCACTCGAAGATGCATGGGTGTATTTATGTGACTGTAATAATGAAAAAAAGTCAATTTTCTATTGCTAAACTAACGAGAATGACCGTACGAAATGGCTTAGTCAGTGTACAGAAAAGTTCCCATAGGGATTCATGATAACTGCAGGATTTCGTTACAACGGCAAATTAAAAATATAAAAAGTCTGAAGTAAATCCAAAATTAATTCACTCTACTATCCGCAGATAATTTTAGAGCCAATTTTTGAAAACGAAATTCCAGCCTTATATGGAAAGGACATTGATAAAGTTGAGATCCATATGGACAAAGCCTCTAGTCCAACGTCTAAATCAACTGTCGCTTATTTAGCAAAAAAAAAAAAAATAAGAAACAGGAATAAAGTGCATACTATTTAATGAAATACCTGTAAAAAAACTGACTCTTCTCCCATAGACTCTTACGCTTTCGGTTTATTAAAACAAGCCTTAGTAAAACCACATCCAAGAACACTGATCAGTCTTCGGAAAACGGTCCAAGAGGAATGGAGTAAAATCGACATGACAGTACAAAGAAAAAATTTACTTTCATGAAAAATTCGACCTATAGCTATTGTCAAGAATCATGGCTATCGGATAGAAGCAAATCACCTAAAAAAATACGGCATTTATACATAAAACTTAACTACCAAAATCGTTTCCATAAAGTGCGAACGACCTTCTGTACATTACGAAATAGAATTTTGAAAATTTCGGTTTCTGCCACATTTTCGGTAAAGTCGATTTTTTACTTATGCCCGCACGTGGCCGCAAATGTGTCTAACGTTTTAGGGAAGATTTTTATAGCCGTCTGACATTCCTATACGTGTATTCAATATTTGTTTCACGCTGGAGTATTTTGTACAAATTTCGGTGTCTGTCACATTGCCGGGAAAATTCGTTTTCTCTTTTCTTTCCGCACGTGGCCGCAAATTGGTCTAGCGCCTCCGTTCAGACATGTTTTAGTAGTCCACCATTTGTGTTCATGCATTTTATGTTTATACTAGCTGAAAACCCGTACTTCACTACGGAGTACATTCAAATTAAATACAACGGTCAAAGTAAGCAATTAATGCCAAAATATGTTTAAATATATTTATAACAAATACAGCGATCAGTGTATGAAATTGATGTAAAAAAAAAACGAAAAAATATATTTATAAAAAAATCGGAAGGGATATTTTTATAGACAAAATAATGTAGAAGAAAATATTAAATCTAATAGAACACACTAAAGAATATAGTACAGTTAATATAGTACAGTTTGAGGACCATATCTTTTACTGGATTTTAATATTTTTTTGGATAATTTAAAATCGTCTGCCGCATTAGCAAGACAAAAAAATATTTTTTTGTCTATTTCGTTGCTATGAACGTGAGGATAAATTAATTTAAAGTACCAGAAAAAAGAAATCACGTGATCAGCATTTAATAAATTAAATTCTAAAAATTAATTTTTTAAATTCAGCAAAAATCAGAAAATGGAGGTAAAGATTCGAAAACTAGTTCATTTTAAAGGAATTTTTATGATATTTCTTGTGATATAAATTTTATAACCCTCGAATTATTATTTTAAATGCAAACTTTAAAATAGTTACAAAAACAGCTTAAAAATTTAATTTTAAAAAATCGAAGAAGAATTTTTCAAAAATCTTTGTTAGTGCACCCCTACACTATAAGAAGAATCGCCATGCAATATGTCGGCCCTTTAGGTCCAGCGGCTTGGTCTGTGCGTTGTATGTCAGTGAGTCAGTCAGTTACGGAACTTTTTTATATATATAGATTGCGGTTTATAATTTTTAAAATTTTCAGTTTCCCCGAAACTGAAAATTAAACTGTTGACAACATCACGAATGAATGTGTGTAGATTAGCTGTTTTCTACAATTTTGTTGAGAAAAAAAGCTTTGACTTAAATTATAATCATTTGAAATTTTTCCCTTATTTTTAATATTGTATTATTTGGTACTTTATTTTCAACTACTGTTGACCTTGCACTATCCGATTTTTGAACAGATGAGATGAAAATACCTTTTCTAAATGGTAACATGGACTATTGGTTAAAAATAAATAAAATTAGAATTTTATTTGTAAACTTAGGAAAATATTGTGAACACTTTTGCAACAGTTTCATTGTTGTTTTGAATTAAGTTGCATTTATCGCTATTAGGAATTTAAAAAATAAACCTACTTCTCGAAAGATACTTGAATTTATTTCAACTGAAAAAAATGTGTTTATGTACCTTGTACGGTATACCAAAACACGGGAAGAATATTATAAGAAAATAATAAGGTATATAAAAACACGTTTCTTGCCTAAAAATATCTTAATTTAAAGTATTCCTACCCCATAAATATTCTGGTTCATTAAAATAATGTATTTTAGTTTTATGTGTTTCTTCTTTATTCAAGTTCTTTTAGACCGCTATTGAAAACGTAAAACAACGTCACGAACTTTAATAAAAAAATGTTCTTTAATGAAGAATCCGTGTAAAAGTTTTGTTCAATTCCTAAAACATCCATTACATTAATTCAATTGTATTCACTATCGCTGAATGAAATAAACCCATCTAATACTTCTTATTTTAGAGTATTGTAGATAACTAGATCAATGTCGGTTAATTTTTCCGGGGAGGATTTGTTGAACTTCTCGTTTAGATTTTTGGTTCAATCATAGATACATTCTGCCTGGAGTATTCTTCCAAATGCAAGAGAAAACGCATTTTCTATCGTCCTGTGAATATAGAACAATAGATTCAAATTAGAAGAGTTTTAAATAAACTTTAATTTAAATATTTAATTACTATTTGTTAAAGGCGACAATGGACCATGAAAAACTTTTTTTTTATTTATCAACCAATTGCTATGAAATTTTGTATACTTATACAGTGTTGTTTAGAGATAAAAATTCTAAATAAATTTTAAAAAATCGGAATGTAAATAATTAAGATATTAATTAAAATTAGTTTGTTAATTACTCTATATAAAAATGCTCCATACGCATCAATTTTTGTCTCAGATATCTAATTTTCTCTCTTAAGCTAGCTTTATATAGTTATAATAAAAGTTACTAGCAATATTTGATTTACAATCATATGTATAAAAGCTAGAAAAGAAATCGATAAAAATAGGTAATTTTATGCAAA
This sequence comes from Dolomedes plantarius, assembly GCA_907164885.2. Classification (NCBI taxonomy): domain Eukaryota; kingdom Metazoa; phylum Arthropoda; class Arachnida; order Araneae; family Dolomedidae; genus Dolomedes; species Dolomedes plantarius. Next base: position 237,608,221 of record OU015490.1, read on the forward strand.
ATTTTATCAAAAAAATTTTTATTGTAAAGATTTTAAGTTGTTATAAAATAGTATAATGAATTTATTAGTAAGTTTTATTCTAACATATATAAATAATCATTTTGTGATATTTTATAAAAATTCAACAAAAATTATGACGCGTGGAACATTTTGAATTTGCCGAAACGACATGAAAACTTGTTTTGAGAAAATAGCATTTAAAGTTTTAATTTGACTAACATTTTCCTTGTTTACGTTTTAAAAAATACTTATAACTCGGTTAATAATGATCGGATTACCATACTTTTGTTAAATTTAAAGCTGATGAGTTGCATAATCCTTTTCTGAAAGAAAAAATAATCGTTTTGGGGACATATTTTTGTCAATCTGAAGATCCATTGTCTCCTTAAAATAAACTTATTATATAGACAGACGAGCCCCGAGGTAGCTTAATGATAACGTACTAGGCTTCTAAATGCGGCTGTTCAACTCGAATAACGACAAAAACTATTAAATAACTTTCTGTATAGGATGGATATGGGCAATTTAAATCGACAGACCTGAAAGTCTTTCTATGGCATCAGTGGGTGGGTTCGAGTACGAGCCCCCTATATGGCGTCCCAGTTACTGCTTAGTCAGAATTGTAGGGGTACCTAGTTAAATCGGACGCAGATCCTTGTGGTGCCATTAATAAAAGGTTCCACATCAACCAGCTCGCGAGCCTATATAGACAAGGTCTGGATTACTCTGGCCAAGGGACATAAGTCCCACCAACAACAACACCATATTGATAGAATGTTAATTTGCTTATTTCAATTCGATAGGTTATATATGTATGTAAGTTTCAAACATATGAAATATATGATTTTGAAATCATTCCATCATTTCTATTTTTTGTGTAAAATAAATAATTCTAACGCTTGAAATATTATATGGGCTCAGGTGTCCGTTTAAACTGTAACATCCACTTAGGTACCGTGGAGATAGTCAATATTCACTGGATTCCAACATTAAAAGTAAGTTTAAATCTTCAAAGACATCGAAATTGCTATTTATAGATTTGAAGTTGTTGCTTTTTTTCAACTAGTACACTTGTCGGTTTGTTTTCATCTAGTATATAGCCCTAGGTTTCGAGTAGTTGCTCCAAATCAGGCTTTACACCAAACAAAAACGTGGTCTATTGGCGAGAGGTCTGGTGACCTGGCAGGCCATGGGAGCACGTCATATCCTTGAAGACATTGTTGGGACAGTCGCGCAGTATGTGGACGAGCATTGTCTTGTTGATAAATGGCACCTGGGCAACTTGATAGAATATGTAATACAACTGGAGTTAAAATCTCGTCCACGTAACTGCGTGCCGTCAAAGTGCGTTGAAGGAAGACTAGAGGTGATCGTGTGTCCCAACAAATCGCTCCCCACACTGTCACACCTTTTGTAATCGCCGTATGCCTCTCGACAACAAATGCCGGATCGGACCGGTTGCCTGGCCGCCTCCACACGCGTATGCGCTGGTCATCAGCATTGAGACTGAATCGGGATTCATCGCTGAAGATCACACGCCTCCTGTAGGTCACACTCCAGCCTGTCCGAGGTCGGCAAAAATCCAATCGACACTGCCTATGATGTGGGGTTAGTGGTAGGCATCTAAATGGACGTCGGCTCCTTATACCTGCGTCGGCCAGTCGTCTCCGAATGGTTTCCCTTGATACCACCGCATGTCTGGAAGGTGATAAATGCCGTCGACTCGATTATAGAAACGTTGTTGGAGCGGACGGCCGCTCTTATGATTGTGCGATCCTCGCGCGCATTTATAATTCTGGGACGCCTTGACGCTCCGCGATGGTAGACTATCCCTTCCGTGATCCATTGTTGCCAACACCGACCGTCTACAATATTGATTCGACCGAGGTGGCGGCCGATACGTCTGTTCGACCAACCTACTTCTCTAAGAATCAATATACGTCCCCTCTAAAAGTCCGACAATTATTCGTACTGTCGCCGGTTACGTCTCAGAGGCATCTCTAGTCACAATACCGTCAATCCAAGTCGTCAGATTTGTTTGAATAACCCTATAGCACGTACAATCTTGCTTTTAAACATTCCTGGCTGCGCATCTGATATGCGCATAGCGCGCTTACCGTTGTCTCATTAGAGTCGAAATTTTAATCATTTGCTTACCAGACTACATTCCTGCCAAGTTTGTGATAGTAGCTGTATTTCATCTGACTGCATATATATTTTTTGTGACAGAGTATATATATATATATATATATATATATATATATATATATATATATATATATATATATACATATATGTGTGTGTGTGTATGTATCACAACTGTGACATTTTTTTTCAAATCTAAAAAATACATTTTGCTATTCTACTTTTGGGTATGCATATGAACTACTTAAAGTCATGCTAAAGGTCTTACATTCGGTTACGGTACACAAGAATCAAAAGTATGAAAACTATTTTGTAGAAAACTAGGGGCTTCGCCCCTAGGCTCGCTACGCTCGCTCCTCTGGTGAATCAAGTGAATGAATGACTCAATAGTTGTTTACAGCGATTGAGTCATGCATTTGTTTACAGTTGAATCTTCCCCCCTCCCGGCGAAATGGATGAAGTACGCCTATGGTTGAAAAATTGGATCTTCTTTCATGTCCTTTTGCAAGGAAGCGAATGAGAAGATTTTTTTTAAGTATTTCTTTAAAATTCAATTAAAAATCGAAATTTTAAGATAGAGACTTGAAATGGAGTTTATATGAATGAGAAAGCTTTCATCTTCCAGTTGATATAAATATTTTCTTTGTAACAAAATAAGTCTGAGAGCATCGAGTTTATATATCTCGAAACGCAAAAAGTGGGTTTTCAATTTTAATAAAAATATCAGTCTGTTTTAAATTATTTTTAAACAAATGAGGTCTTGTTTGAAGGAGAAATGTCTGTAGTCTTAGATTGTAAAAAAAAAAATCTACGATCCTTTTTTGGCGAGTTATCGTTATCTGAACATGAAAAAGTCAATATTTTCCCACAAAACATAAAATTAAAAAAAACGATTATAGAAACGTTGTTGGAGCGGACGGCCGCTCTTATGATTGTGCGATCCTCGCGCGCATTTATAATTCTGGGACGCCTTGACGCTCCGCGATGGTAGACTATCCCTTCCGTGATCCATTGTTGCCAACACCGACCGTCTACAATATTGATTCGACCGAGGTGGCGGCCGATACGTCTGTTCGACCAACCTACTTCTCTAAGAATCAATATACGTCCCCTCTAAAAGTCCGACAATTATTCGTACTGTCGCCGGTTACGTCTCAGAGGCATCTCTAGTCACAATACCGTCAATCCAAGTCGTCAGATTTGTTTGAATAACCCTATAGCACGTACAATCTTGCTTTTAAACATTCCTGGCTGCGCATCTGATATGCGCATAGCGCGCTTACCGTTGTCTCATTAGAGTCGAAATTTTAATCATTTGCTTACCAGACTACATTCCTGCCAAGTTTGTGATAGTAGCTGTATTTCATCTGACTGCATATATATTTTTTGTGACAGAGTATATATATATATATATATATATATATATATATATATATATATATATACATATATGTGTGTGTGTGTATGTATCACAACTGTGACATTTTTTTTTCAAATCTAAAAAATACATTTTGCTATTCTACTTTTGGGTATGCATATGAACTACTTAAAGTCATGCTAAAGGTCTTACATTCGGTTACGGTACACAAGAATCAAAAGTATGAAAACTATTTTGTAGAAAACTAGGGGCTTCGCCCCTAGGCTCGCTACGCTCGCTCCTCTGGTGAATCAAGTGAATGAATGACTCAATAGTTGTTTACAGCGATTGAGTCATGCATTTGTTTACAGTTGAATCTTCCCCCCTCCCGGCGAAATGGATGAAGTACGCCTATGGTTGAAAAATTGGATCTTCTTTCATGTCCTTTTGCAAGGAAGCGAATGAGAAGATTTTTTTTAAGTATTTCTTTAAAATTCAATTAAAAATCGAAATTTTAAGATAGAGACTTGAAATGGAGTTTATATGAATGAGAAAGCTTTCATCTTCCAGTTGATATAAATATTTTCTTTGTAACAAAATAAGTCTGAGAGCATCGAGTTTATATATCTCGAAACGCAAAAAGTGGGTTTTCAATTTTAATAAAAATATCAGTCTGTTTTAAATTATTTTTAAACAAATGAGGTCTTGTTTGAAGGAGAAATGTCTGTAGTCTTAGATTGTAAAAAAAAAAATCTACGATCCTTTTTTGGCGAGTTATCGTTATCTGAACATGAAAAAGTCAATATTTTCCCACAAAACATAAAATTAAAAAAAACTTAAAGTCCGACGAAAATGAGACATGTCTTACTTTCTTCCCCACATTGTTCAGCATCGATTGGTATCGGTCTCGACCCCATACCCCCAGCGGTTTCGGAGGAGATAGCGTGACAAGCTTTTGACAGCGGCGTTGCCGGCAGCGGCATCGCTAGTTACTTTTTTTTAGAATAGAGAGATACAAAATAAATACAGATAAAAGAAAATCGCATGACATCGCTACTGCTGACATAAAAATGTAGACAAACACCAAATATTTTCTTTTTGTCAATAATTAATAAAGTGTTTAAAAAGTAACCTGGATATCCAATAACTAATTCGATAGTTTTGGGGAAACTCTAAAATTATATCGCCATTGCATATGAGTTGATTAGTTCTTAATTATAATCTATATCATTAAAAAGAGTGAATGTTTCTGTTGGATATCAGCGATGGTATATTTAATAAAAAAGATCGATTTACACGCGCACACATGCCCTCCCTCCATATATATATATATATATATATATATATATATATATATATATATATATATATATATATATATATATATATATATATATATATATATATATATATATATATATATATATATATATATATTGTAAACAATTTTCTATGTCAATAGATGGCAACATGTGACAGACCGCAAAAAGAATGTTAGCGCATGTGCTATGCGTTACTGTAGAGACTTACTGTTATCAGAGAGAGAGATGTGTAATGAATGGTGTCGCACGTTTTGACGGCGAGCCGCTAAGTGTTCTATATGTTTCAAATAAAACTTTTGTTATTGTTTTAAGAATGTATAATGTCATGTTGATATTCCGCTCTCCAGTAACCTGAAGATATCCTTGTTAGCAAAAGAAGAGCTAACAATAATCAGAAGTGCCATTAAAAGGAACTCCCTGACAACGGCAACAAACAAGGTAATCTTGAATTTTTGTTTTACTCAAAATTGGCGTATTTAGGCCGATATAAAAAGTGTAATCTTACTCAGTTAGCGGTTCAGTTGGGCGAATCTGTTCCTGACGATAGTACGATAGTTAGTTTGAAGGATATTATAACCAAAAGTAAAAACTATGATGAACCGTTTGTTAAAGAAGTGTTAGCAGAATTAGTTGACGAAAGAGTGAAACAGGAAAGAAACAAATTTGAATTTGAACGATCTTTGCAATTAGAGAAACTAAAAATTGAAAATCAGAATAAGATAGATGAACAGGATTTACATAAAATTGAACAACAACATGCTTTTGAATTGGAAAAATAAAAAATCCAGAATCAGAATAAGATAATTTCTCAGGCTGAAAGTAACGTTAGTGTACCAGAAGTAAAGAAAAACTCTATAGATTTGAGGAATTTAATGCAGAAATTTGACTTAAAAGACGGAGATATAGCTTCATTTTTGGTATTATTTGAAAGGCAAGCTAAACAAGTAGGACTTATGGAGAGTGAGTATGTAACACACTTATTAGGGCTATTGCCTTTTGAAATTACTCAGCTAATTGCGAGAGAATCAGAACAGGAAACTAATGAATATAAATTTGTGAAGAATTTATTGTTAAAAAGATATAAACTTAGCCCCGAAAGTTTTAGACAGAAATTTGTCAACCGTGTTAAAGATATAAACGGCACGTGGACTGATTTTGTTTTTGAATTACGCACCTATTTTAATGAGTGGTTAACAGGATTAAATATAAATGACTTTGATTCCCTAACAGAACTTATGATTACATATCAATTAAAAAAGCGAGTCCCAAGTACGATGCGTGAACATTTCCTAAATTCTTCGCCAAAGTTTGTTAAAGCGAATGATGTAGCCAAAATGCTGGACGATTATGAAAACGTTCGATCAGGAATTAAAACTAATAGCGAAAGCAGAGATACGAAGCATACTAACTATCGTGATGATTTTAAATACTACTCGCATTCAAATTACAGGATGAGTAATCGTAATTCGAATAGGTTCGATTCGAGCAAGTTTGAGAACAAAAACGCGAACGTCAGCAGAAGTAAAATAAATGAAATAGAAACTGCAGCTCATAAAGTATTTAGTTCTTCGATACTCGATGACAGAGAATGTTTTGCTTGTGAAGGGCGAAATCACATTGCCATGTTTTGAAGAAAAACGAATGAGGCGCGGAGCTAAAATCTGAATGTTTATGGGAATCCTGAAATGACGACGCCAGACAAATACCTACGCTAGGCAAAGATAAACAATAAAAGCATTAGTAGTTTACGTGACACGGGAAGTAGCAGTTGCTTGATGAAAATGTCAATTGCTAAAAAGTTAGGATTAAATATTACTCCATTTAAAAAAAAAGATATTTATTCGTTTGGAAACCAAATTAACCCAGTTTCGCAAAGTTTAGGTGTGGCAGTTACGGATGTAGAGATAGACGATGTTGTGGCTAAGGACGTTACTATTTTGATTGTGTCAGACAATACACAACCAGTTGATTTATTAGTTGGAAGAACATTGCTCGATTTACCGTACATAGCATTTACTAGGGTTGGAGAAAACTTACATATCGGATATGCGAAAGATTACCCATTCGTTGATTTAGAATTTATTGAGGAAAACCCAAAGGTTAAATTAAAAGTAACTGAAACAGTACAAATTGTGAATAATAGTATAAATTTTGTCAAAGCGAAGACTGAAGATTTAAATGATGGTTTAATTACGATTAGGGGAGAAGGTGAAAATTTAGACTCATTATTACAAGTCAAGGAAGGGGAAACAGTTGCACCAGTTATTAATACTAGGAATAGGAATATTATATTGAATAGAAATCAAAATGTTGGTAAAGCGGAATTAGTGGACGATGTCAGTTTAAAGTCAGGTCTAAGGAAAATAAAAGCTATTGAAGAATACGTTGAACATAAGAATATTAATGAAGTAAAAATATTTCTAGGACTTACGGGTTTTTTAGGCGTTTTGTTTCTAAATACGCGGAGAAGGCCGAACCATTGAGTAGATTAACTAAGAAAAATAAAGATTTTGAGTGGAAAATGCTTTTAAAACTTTGAAAGAAATTCTTAGTAATCAACCAGTTTTAGCTCACTATAACCCCACATTAGAGACGGAAGTACACACAGATGCGAGTTCAGATGGATTAAGCGGAATGCTACTTCAACGTGGAGACGATGAAAAATGGCATTTGGTGTATTGCTAAAGTAAGAAGACAACTGATGTAGAACATAATTACCTCTCAATTAAGCTAGAATTAATGGCCATTGTATGGATACTTGACAGATTAAGACAGTATTTCCTTGGAATTAAGTTTACAATTGTTACTTTCTGCCAAGCATTGATCTACATGAATTCGAAGAAAACAACGAATCCCCAGATAGCTCGATGGTATGATCTGATTCAGGAATTTGATATGGAGGTAAAGCATAGACCGGGTACAAACATGAGTCACGTCGATACGATGAGCAGAGCTCCAGTTTTAGAGTCAGAAGATACTATGACAAGCATAATACGAAATTTATAAGTTTGTCTTACACTTAGTGAAGAAGAACAAGTTTTAATAATCCAACATGCAGACCCAGAATAAAGGAAATTAATAGACATTTTTCGAAAATGAGTATGAAAGGACAACTGACGATAAACAGAAAATATGCAATTATGTTTTTAAATAAAATAAGCTGTATAGAAAAGTTAAAGAGAAGGGAAAAGAAAAGCTACTTTACGTAATCCCCAAAAGCATGAGGAAAAGTACCGCAGTGAAGTTCCATGATCTGATGGGACACTTCTCAGTTGACAGAACTACCAACAAAATTAGAGAATTATATTGGTTCCCTTATATGAAGCGTTACATACGAAGATATATATCTATGTGCTTTGAATGCCTGATGAACAAAGTACCAGGAGGAAATCAACAAGGCTATTTGCACCCCATTAAGCCAGGAAAACGACCTTTCTCTCTTATACACATGGATCATCCTGGTCCATTTGTGAAAAGTTCTCGAAGAAATCAAGACTTGCTAGTAATAATTGATAACTTCACCAGATTCACACGACTTTTTCCAGTCAAAATTACTTCATTGCTACCTGTCTTAAAAGCTCTCAAAAATTTTGTTGAAGAATTTGGATTACCAGATAGAATTGTCAGCGACAGAGGCACTTGCTACCCCTCTCGTCAGTTCGAACAATACTGCCAAGATAACGGAAATCATCATACCTTAAATTCTACACAACATCCACAAGGAAATTGTATGGTAGAGCGAGTTAATAGAACCATCTTATCAATAATAACGACATCAATGAAGGACCAACGTCATAAAGACTGGGACTTACGAATTAAAGAAACTGAAAGAAATTTAAACAACGTAGTTAACAAAACCACAGATAAAACTCCCTTCGAGATGCTACATGGCTGCTTGCCCAGATTCAATGATGGTATCCTCAGGAAAGTTGCAGACTCAGACACATAAAAATGGGAAGACCCGAAAGAAATTCAAGAGAAAAAACGTAAAGAGATCGAAAAGAAGCAACAAAAAATGAAGGAAGATTATGACAAGAAAAGGTGTCGAACTATGACATACGAACCAGGAGAAATAGTAGTTGTCAGACGACCACCAAAACAGACAGGAGAACCTACGAAAACGCAAGCGAAATATAGAGGACCACTGATAATTACAGAAACACTACCGAAAGACACTTACAGAGTTTACTCAGCTGGAGGAAAAACGGAAAGGACGATACTGCACCACCACAGCTCACGTCAGTCAACTCAAGCCATGGCCTAAACCTCAATACGATGACGATGACTATTCAGACAACGAGGATCCCAGTGCAGAACCTCCTGAACCACCTTAACTTATTCCAAATCATCACCAGGTAACAACCACCGAAGATCAGGTAATATAGTTTTTTTTTTTAAGTTTTACCCAAGAACTCTTGAACTCCAAGAAGGAGTCAATTAGGACATTATCCAAAAGACTTTGAATACCATATATTATTTTGATTCCTTGCACATTGTTTTTATTTCTAAATGTTTAAGTTGCATTTTTAAGAGAGTTATAACCATGTACGAATTGAGGGCAATTCTCAGTCAGGATGCCCGAATGTAAGCAATTTTCTATGTCAATAGATGGCAACATGGGACAGACCGCGAAAAGAATGTTAGCGCATGTGCTATGCGTTACTGTAATCAGAGAGAGAGATATGTAATGAATGGCATCGCACGTTTTGACGGAGAGCCGCTAAGTGTTCTATATGTTTCAAATAAAACTTTTGTTATTGTTTTAAGAAAGTATAATGTCATGTTGATATTCCGCTCTCCAGTAACCAGAAGATATCCTTGTTAGCAAAAGAAGAGCTAACAATTTATATATATATATATATATATATATATATATATATATATATATATATATATATATATATATATATATATACACAGATGGAGTACAAAATAATACGAACACCTGTGAAAAAGTATGACGTATTTCACACCTGCAGTACATCCGCTACACCTGCAACAGAAGCCTGCCACCTAGTGAGCGTGAAGAGGAAGATATCAGTCTCTCAACAGCAGTCACCTGCGTTGCATGCTTCTATCGAACTGTATGTGATAAGTTGTAATGTCAGACCTGTTAGAGTTCCAAAGAGGAATGATAGTTGGAGCGCATTTAAGTGGAGCATCGGTTACGGAAACAGCAACCCTTTTGGGGTTTGCAAGGAGTACGGTATCAGCCGTTATGACAGCGTACACGAAAGAGGGTAAGACGACGCCTTCAATGCACAACAGTGGCCGAAAGTCCAAGCTTGCTTATAGGGATAGACGGGTCTTGAATCGCATAGTAGCCCGAAAGCACGAGCAATCGTTATCCGAGATAACATCTGAAATGAACAGTCATCTCCAGGACCCCATTTCAACAAAAACTGTCAAAAGGGAACTTCATGCTGCGAACATTTATGGCAGAGTGGCAATTCGTAAACCCTTGGTGACAGCAACTAATGCTTTCAAGCGACGCCAATGGTGCAGAGATCACAAAGGTTGGTCTCCACAGCAGTGGCAACAGGTAATATGGTCAGATGAATAGTCATTCACCCTATTTCAGACGACCGGACGCGTTTATGTCTGGAGAACGCCCAAAGAAGCGTTTCATCCTGAATGCCTCTTGCCGACTGTGAAGCATGGGGGTGGCTCCATTATGGTATGGGGTGCGATATCTTGGCGCGGTCTTGGGTCACTTGTTATTCTGCATGGGAGGATCAAATCCAATCACTATCTAAGCGTTCTAGGGGATCATGTCCTTCCTTTTGTCCAGACTGTATTCCCTGGAGAGCGACCGCTTTTTCAAGACGTCAACGCCCCTATCCACACTGCTAGGTGTGTTTAAGAATGGTTCGAAGAGCATGACGATGCAGTTGAACATCTCGCCTGGCCCGGACTTGAATATTATTGAACATTTATGGCAATATTTGGAGTCCAAACTTCGTTCCCGATTTCCACCTCCATCCGGACTTTCGGAATTAGAGACCGCTCTGCAGGAGGAATGACTTAATATTCCTTTAAATATTGTCCATGACTTTTATGCATCTATCCCACGTCGCATTAAATCTGTACTTCAGTCAAAGGGTGGTCCAACCCCCTATTAATAAAGATTTTCCATTATTTCACAGGTGTTGGTATTATTTTGTCCACCATCTGTATATATATATATATATATACAGTGAAGTCCCGGTAATCCGAAATGATTGGGACTAGACACTTTTCGGATTAACGATTTTTTTGGATTAAGCGAATTCATTCTTTAAGTAAACTTAAATTACATAATAACGTGTGATTATATAAATATTACATATTTCGTGTGATTACACAGTTTATTTTATAATGTATGTCTAAACAAAACCAAATCTCTGGACGAAATGTGTGATAAGAGAGCGGAACGCTGCCTAGTACAGTAGATAGAGTACAGCAGAGTAAGTTGTTCTAACAATACGTGACAGTGCTCGACAGTTGGAGAGGTGCGTCGTTTTTGTTACTGTCAGTTTAGCATTAGCATAAACACGTGTTGTCTATTCTACTGTGTTCTACTTTATTATACTATTGTTGTCTAACTTTGAATGTCCTTGCAATTTTCAGAAATATACTTCATATTATTTAGTATCACTGTAGTTTTATTTTAACTTTAGTTCTTTTTGACTTTTGATTTCGGATTATTAGGACTCTACTGTGTATATATATATATATATATATATATATATATATATATATATATATATATATATATATATATATATATATATATATATATATATCTATATATATATATATATATACAGAGTGATTATAATTAAATTTCCCTTATAGACAGCATCCTACAGCTCAAACGGGTGAACAGAATGTAACTACATTGGATATATACACTTTTCATGAGATGCGCCTACGGAATTTCGAAAAATAAAAATTTAGTTCAAAAACGTCCACCAGATGGCACATTTAAAATAAAACATTAAATTTAGCAAAATAAACGACCAAAATGGGATACATAAAGAGTTTGAACATTTATTGACTAGTTTTTGATCACCTTGTCATCGAACCACATTAAATAAAGGTAAGTATAAAAATAACATGACACGTGTTTGCTGTTTGAGAAAAGAAAAAGAAACATTTGAGTTTTCAGAAACAGGAACAGATTATGACGAAATGTCACAAGAGGTGCAGTTGTTAATCGTGTCCAGGACGATGTAAGGAAAGGTGCTCATGTGACCACCGCCAGTCACCTGCAAATTGTCAAGGCGATGGACAGTGAGTTCAACAGCAGATCGTAACTGTTCAGTCTCTCGCGATTTCTTTTCCTAAAACCAACAGCTTTATCCGGTTTTGCATTTTATTACTTATAAATATTGGTCTGAATTCTTAATGTTGTTTAAGTATTCCGTTTTGGTCGTTTATTTTGTTAAATTTAATGTTTTTGTTGAAAAGCGCCATATGGTGGACATTTTTTACTTTCTTTATCGAAATTCCGTGATCGCATCTCGTGTATAGTCTATATACACGAGCACAACGGAATGTGGTTACATTCCGTTTACCTGTTTTAGCTATGGGATGCTGTTTATAGGGGAAATTTAATTATAACCACCCTGTAAATATATATATATATATATATATATATATATATATATATATATATATATATATATATATATATATATATATATATATATATATATGTGTGTGTGTGTGACACTGTGTTTTTATAAATAAGATTTTAATCTACTTCATTTTTGTTTTAATAAAATGTAAACATACACTTTATTATTATATAAATAACGCATAGTTTATCTGTCGATTAATTTCAACTTTAATATAAACTTGCTCTCTTTTTTTAATCTGCCAAATATTATTAATCGTAATTATTCGTTAAAGACACTTCCTTAAAAGCTGAAATTAAATTTAATAGTCATTGTATAATAAAGATTCTCGGTATTATGAGACATTTCATTAAAATGCGTTTAAGTGATTACAACTTTCTTGGGAAAGAAACTTGAGCAATAATAAGAAAGCAGGTAATAATAAGAAAGCCGAGGTGATTTATTACTGAACATGATAATGCGTTTAAAAGATAGATGATTAAAGAATTAAAATTCGTTATAAGTCTTACGACACATTTCTTAAAGGAGGAAACGCATTAAAATTCCAGAATAAAGTTACATCATTTATAACGATATGAACGGAAGCTGCCTCATTTTTGTTTTTTTAAACAAACTAGAGTATCAAAAGGTATAAATCTTTAAAAATTAAAAGCTTCAGGCGATAGTTTATATAATCCCTTATTCACGTTATTTTATTTTTGAAGAGGCATATTAACACTTAACAAGTCCCAAATTCTTCGCTATTTTCCTTTGTTTTATCTCTTTAAATACTCACCAAAGCCTATTAAACCTTGAAATTCTCGTCTGACGGGGGGAAACAAAGGCTTACTTTTTCCTCAGGAAAACCTTTTATCATATTAATTCGCCCATTTGGTGATCTTCTTTTTCCCTTAATGCAAGCTGGCTTTGATAGCTCTCTTTCGCTGGAGATACCTATTAAACGTGATGGGAAAAGAAATACATCTTTATGAGGGTATTCAGTTACGGTTATAGTTAATCCTGTCTTTTTAGAATGCAGTTACTTTGGCTTCAAGTTTTATATAGATCTCGGAATATGGCAGATTGGATTGTTGCTTTCGGAATGAATGTCATTTTACTGATTGGAAGATATTTTTTCATTTTCTTTATACTGTTTTGCCCCGATTTCAGCAGACTCACTTTATTCCTCACTAGACAATGTATAACCAGGTGTGTTTCACAGTATTCGTGGTTCATAAATGATCAACTTTCGATATCGTCCCGAGATTTAAAGTGTTTATTCCCCGTTTAAGTAATATTTGAATCTATCTAGTCGTGTAGCTATTAATTTAAAAATCCAGATATATTATCTCAAATTATTTTAAGAGGGATCTCGTTTTAAAACAACAAAGATTACTTTTAGTGACATTTTATACTTCAAGAATGCTTTAACGTTTTCTTTTCTTTTCTTTTTCATTGGATTTGATTCATGTTATCAAGTTAAAACCTTTCCTTTTTTCTAAAAATCAAGTTCTTTCCAATAATTCATCTCTCATTCGACATACAGTGGGAATGAATTTTGAAATAAAAACATATTTTGACTAAACTTGATGGGGGAATCCACTTTGAAATGTGATTAAGGCGACAATGGACCTTCAGATTGACAAAAATATGTCCCCAAAGCGTTTTTTTTTCTTTCAGAAAATGATTCTGCTACTCATCAGCTTTAAATTTTAAAAAAAAGTATGTTGATCCGATCATTATTAACCGAGTTAAAAGTATTTTTTTTCAAACGTAAACAATGGAAATGTTAGTCAAATTGAAACTTTAAATGTCATTTTCTCAAAACAAATTTTCACTTCGTTTCGGTAAGTTCAAAATGTTCCTTGCGTCATAATTTTTCTTGAATATTCATAAAATTTCATAAAATGATTATTTATATATGTTAGAATAAAACTTAGTAATCAATTCATTATACTATTTTAAAACAACTTAAAATTTTTACAATAAAAATTTTTTTTTGATAAAATTTTACATAAAATGACCTATTTTTAATCGATTTATTTTCTAGCTTTTAGAAATATGACTGTAAATTAAATATTGCTACTAACTTTTATTATAACTATATAAAGCTATCTTAAGCGAAACAATTACATATCTGAGACAAAAATTAATGCTCATGGAGCATTTTTAAATTGAGTAATTAACGAACTGATTTTAATTAATATCTTAATTAATTACATTGTGATTTTTTTTAAATTTAGAATTGCCATCTCTAAACAACACTGCATAAGTATACAAAATTTCATAGCAATTGGTAAATAAATGAAAAAAAAAGTTTTTCATGGTCCATTGTCGCCTTAAAATAGTCGCTGGTCCAAGAATTCACATTTTCATATCATTAATGCATTCTTTTGGTATTTCTCTTCAAATCTTTCAATATAAAATTTTATTCTTGTTTTAACATACTAAGCCAAAATCACTTTTATTTGTTGTCAGTGTGTGTGGAAGGTGCGATTTCGGAAAATTTATGCAACATAATAGATCACTGAATATCATCTTGTCAGTTTCATAGTAAGAAAAATACGAAAAAATTTTTAATGCTGGACACGAATGGAAACACACTTCTTGCATATGCTGATTCAATTAAATTCACTAGTACTGTATATTTACAATTATTTGTACTATTACGATACTTTTCGCTGTTTTATGTTTTTTTTCTTTTTAACCCTACTCAGAATAGGGGTGTATGGATATCATTTCACATTATATACCAACTCAAAATTTTGCTCTTCAGTTTGGAATCATATATTATTTTGATCGGAATAAGGTCTTGTTTCTTGGCTGACTGTGTAATGTGCTGTAACGCATTGATCATTTTTCATATTACAACTATTTTCTTCCACGAACACTGTTAACTGTTATATATTACATATATTGTATGACCAGCATGCGTACACTGTTTATTATACATACGCTGTGCAGACAAAAGTGCAATTTAGCTTTAGAAATACAAAACTATTTTGCAATTTCAATGAATACAGAGTCCTTTAAATGTTCTTCTATATTTTCAGTTGCATGTCATAGAGGAAAACAATATTATTTTTAAAATATTGTTGTGTGCTTGATCTTCATCATTGCGTGAATTTATTGGGGTCACAAGATCACAAGAAGAGAGTGTTAACTGCGTTTCCTACATCGGGTCCTCTAACGCAAGTTCGCATAAAACAATTAAACTGGTGAACTTTAGATGAATAGAAATAAAATGGTCTCTTGGTAAGACATCTAACTAGAATATAATAAATTGGATACGCTAAACAAGTGGTTAAAAGAGGCAGTCGCCATGTTATAAAGCAAAGGTGGCCAGACTTTTTGCAGCAAGAGCCAAAGTTACCTACCTGAAAATCTTGGGAGCTGCACCTAAAGTTCTTGGTAGAAAAGGAAAATTAAGAATCATAATGTATTTATTTTGATAGTTTTTACATATTTATCAAAAAATTTTATTTACTCTTCTCTAATACAAGGTAAATCAATTTGTAATGTAGAAACTATTTTTTTATAATACGTTGATAATTAGAAATTGAACTTCATATTAATTCTTTTAGATGCTGGTAATTTTTTTTTACTTAGCTTATGGTACACATTTCCAAAACTCATTAATCGATTTTGCCGATTTATGGAACATTTGGAGACCTTGATTTTCTTGCATCTCTGTTAATTCTAATTCTCCTGGTGCCGTTTCAGGAAGTAAACATTTATCCATTGTAAAACCATTGTTAATCACATCGATTTCAAACGGATTTAATAAAAAATGCTATTGCTGGTTTTAATGCTACTAAATCTTTAAATCGTTCGTCAAAATCATTTAGCAGGTTTTTTAATTTCGTTTTATAGTTAGATGACTGCAGGAGGACTATCAGATTCTGAAATGGCTTTTTTAAGATGGAAAGCGATTGAATGTCTGTTATAATACATCCTTTTGAAATAGTTGTAGTTTTCTTTAAAAACTAAAAATGCTCTGACTTAATTCTGAAATATTCTTGCCTATCCTTACCTTGCAGTGATAAATTCAGTTTTAAATGTTCCATTGTATCGGTGAAAAGCATTAAGTCATAGATCAAGTCTTTATCTTTTAATTGCCGATATGATTCCTTTATTTCATCTAGAAAGGCAATAATAGGTTCCTACAAAACTACTAACCTGTTCAATACATCGTACGTCCATAACCACCTCACTATGCAGTACAACGATAAATCATTTATTTGTTCATTTAAATCGAGTTCGTCAATGAAATTCCGAAACTGACGGTGGTTTTTTGCGTTGGTTCTTA
Source organism: Dolomedes plantarius (assembly GCA_907164885.2). NCBI lineage: Eukaryota > Metazoa > Arthropoda > Arachnida > Araneae > Dolomedidae > Dolomedes > Dolomedes plantarius. The sequence continues at coordinate 237,624,955 of OU015490.1, forward strand.
TAAAATTTACAATTTTAATGACCGGTGTAAACACGTGCTTAAAATTAAAGCGTTTGGCAATAAGATGTTCCCGATGCACAATGCAATGGATTGCAATAAAATCCGGATTGCTTTCATATTTTTTCAAAAGACCAATTAGTCCTACATTTTTGCCCACCATCTCTGCTGCTCCATCAGGGGCTACACTTATTAACTTATCTTTGGAACATTTGTAAGGGCGCCATCAAAAGCTTCCTTTATCTACGCCACGAGTAGTATTTTTTAACCTTTCAGCGGTAACGCCAATTTTTGGAACACCAATTTTTGGATATATTTATAATTAAAGGACAAAGAATGCAGATAGAATGCTCTTATTTCAAAACTGTCCTGTTTGTTGCATCTAAGGACAACTTGCAAATTGATACCTGTTATGTCCAAAAACCTAAAAAAACAATGAGTCAATTTTCGTGATATGAAGGATACCGTGTAATAGCTACCCCCCATTTCATCGATTAAATCAACTCCTGCTTTTGTCATATTGTGATCCAGTATAATCTCTAGTTTACCACGGTTAAATCATAACTGACAAATGAATGGGAAGGAATACATGGGTCAGAAAATCATACCTGCGTTAGAAAGGGTGTAGCTATAAATAGAAACTGCTTAGAACACTCAAACCTTACATGTGAAAACAAACCATTCAAAATTACGAAAATGTTGCACTTTATACACGGGCGCGCCCGCTGAAGGGTTAATGCAATTAAATTAAATAATTCTTCTCGCGTTACTCCATCTTCAAACAATAATCGAACGAAAACTGCTATTTGAGGTTGATCAGTAATATCGGTTGATTCATCAAGCGCTAAACTAAATGCTACACAATTATTTATATCTTCATGCAATTGAGATAATAAATCTATTGTTATTTCTGAGATTCACGTTCAACTGTATGCCATGTAACTGGAACGTCGCTTATTAATTTTAAAAGATTGGTATTATTGGGATCCAATGTCTAAACTGTATCAATAATATTTTGTTTAATAATAACCCCTTCAGTATATGGTCGTTTTGTTCTCGCGATGTTCCACGCTATTTTAAAACTAACTTCTGTTACGATTTTATTATTTTCAGTAAATTTTGTCATGAAATTGACTTGATTATAAATTGAAGATTTTAACGATTGAAGTTTTATAATTAATGATTCTGATTTTGCCGGATATTGAGATGTAAATTCGGGGTGTAATTTTCAATAATGACGTTTTAAATTCCCTACCTTAAATTTATTGACGTATATCGAACCGAAATAATATATATATATATATATATATATATATATATATATATATATATATATATATATATTTTCCGGTTCAGCTCTGGTTTTTGTTCCGACCAAAATAACGGTTTTTTCCGGTTTTCGGTTCAGTTCCGGTTCGAAGCCTTGATTTAAATACACTAATGACTGGGATCCCTATTCGGCCTACACGAGGTCTGAACAAGTGTATTAGTACTAGAACAACTATTTTTTTATGAAAATTGAGCCGGGTCGAACCGAAGAATACCGAACTAATGTACGAATCATTTCCTATGGATGCATGTATTTATGTGATTCTAGAAATTTAAAATATAACAAATATTTTTCATTTATTCGTTAAGCCGCAATAAACTTCTTTAAGAGCCACCATTTAGCCACCGTTGCTGTAGAGGGTTGTCTTAACTCCTCTTTCAGTCATACTGCGATTTTAAAAAAAGGAAAAAAAATAAGGTAACAAATAGACATGTAATTACAATAAATTACATAATTATAGGTTTAAAAAATTGGAAACATTACGGAAAATGTTAATATTTTCAGTGTAATTTCTAAATTTTCAGTGTAATTTCTAAATATCCTTGCTCCCCTGAATGAAATTTTTTTTTTGGTAGAAACACAATTTTAAAAAAATATATGAAAATGTTAACAAAAAAAATAGAAAAAAAGGGAACTATACATTTTGGGTATATATTTAGTTTACATAATAATAATTTAAAATAATATCTTACTTACCATCTGCACTTGTTTTCGACAAAACTGTTTGACACGTTAACAATGTCATATCATAGTTTAACATATAAAAGAATAAAAATTAAAAGAATAAAAATGTAAGTTTAGAAAATTTAAAGCCTTTTTTAAAAATAAGTTATTCTATATGACATAAATTTACTTCAAACTATCTGTGACCCCTCCCATTTTTTCTGGACAACCCAGTGGGTCTCGACCCATAGTTCAGGAGCTTCAGGCAAAGTAGAGGTAACTACAGTACATGGGCTGGGCCCTCCACTGTAGGATGGTATAGGAATGCATAAAACTTCAGTGATCAGTAGGAAACGAAATTAGGAAGGAAAATAGAAAGTGGGGAACCCATAGTATGCGCACCACTGCTTTACTCTATAGTAAAATAGTAGTAAATTAAGATGAAAGTAGGCGGAGCCAGAGAAAACCACTCTCAATGAAAAATAATGATCCGAGAATTAAAAAAAAATTAATTACACAGCATGTTTACAGAATTTATTTAGGGGAGATCCGTGTATAGGGGAGATCCGTGTGGACCATCGTGTAATATGGGCCATGTTGAAATTTATCTGTTCACCACTAGATAGCAGAACCACCCCATTGCCTTTAGTGAATATTAGTATTATCCAAAGCCGGAGGTGACTTTTACATGTGTGCTTACATTTGGACGATTATGAAATTGTGTTTTGGGGTTATATGATCATTGATGTAACAGGTACGTTAAAGTGAAAGTATTACTTTCCGATGTTAGTTAATTTTAATATAATTTCCACGTTAATAGTAGCAAATGTACTTATTTTCTCAACAATCCATACATGTATTTTATGCGCACCATTTTGCATAGAGATATATGCTTGGAAACAACGTTACTCTGTCTATGCGTGTAATATGAACCATGCGCTGTTGTGTAATATGGACCACTGGTCCATATTACACAACCACTGGCCAGAGAAGCAGGGGGATCATACTATCACTTCCTTTGCATACTAACCATCGAAAACAGCCTTTGAACCTCGCTTTCTTTCTTCCATTAAGCGTCTACTATTCCCAAGAGATTTACAAGTGGATGACGGAACATGCTGGATGATTCCAAGTGTGTGAACTATTCGGGAAGGCTTATGCACGGTCGGCATCTCTTGAAACCGCTGCCGATGGTTTCCGTGCAGGTGGGATTTGTCCTGTTAATCGCCATGTATTTCACGATCTCCACTGCGCTCCATCCGAAGTTTCTGATAAAACCCCACCACGAGTCACATCAGAAGATGAGACCACTTGCCAGAAAATGTAGCTCCCACGACCCAACACGACAGCTGCCGCTATAGTCGAGCAGAATACGTTTGTTTCCGAAGAGAAGATGTAGTAGATAAGTCTTCAGAAGATGTAGTCCAGAAGAACATCCCGGTTCCCGTTTCTCATAAAACTACATTTTGTAGTTTGTGGAGTGTAGTTTGTTCGCAGTGGAAGACATGAGTCCCTTTCCTCATCGCGTACAAAAAAGCCTAAGAAAGAGAAAGGGAAATACTTCAGAGGCCACTGTTCTGACTTCGTCCCGTTTCAAGAAGGCCGTTGCAGAAAAACAAACGAAAAAGAAGCGACCAAATCTGGACATCCAACAACGTCGGAAAAAGGAAAGAATAACAAAGAAAGCCCAAAAAGATATGCTTGCACAGATGAGGACGACAGAGCGAAAACGTCCGGCAGCTCCAAGGGTCTCAGTAGGGATATCCTCAGGAACCTCCTGCCAGGACACAGCTGATAATCAAGTTACTGAACTGTTTACTTTCTGCGTATTCTGCGGGGAGAGTACGGAGGAAGACTGGATCAGATGCGGGAAATGCTGCTCATGGGTGCATGAAAATTGCTCCAATATAACCAACCCGATACACTATTATTGTGATGATTGCTGTACTTGAAATGAATTTACTAAAAGCATAGTTTTGTGCATCCGTCTTTCATTCTATATCATACTTTTTATTCTCGTGTCAGTGGTCCATATTACACATACGTTCGGTCCATATTACACGAACGATGTGTAATATGGACGAAAATAAACTGACACGAAAATAAAAAAATTATTTCCTGCAGTTATTAATAGTTTGTACAGTACTTTACCAAGTTTGAACCATGCAGCTATACAATTGTAATGAGCAGTCAACAAATTAAATCTTTTTTAAAAAATAATTTCAGATTTATGAGAATTCTTGCTTGGGGGTCCATATTACATGGGTCTCCCCTACTTGATTTTTTTAAAGCTCATTGCGGCTGTTTATCACTCTTACACTACTGTCATGTAATAAGCTTATTTCTAAGACAACAAATAAATATAATAGACTGTAAGCAAAAGGGTATAAGTATTTAAGTAATGGTTACAACAAAGTATTATTCTCCATCAGAGATTATTGTGTTAATTTACAGAATTTACGTAATTCTAAAACAGGTGTATTGTTTTCAGAGAATTTTCGTTCAGAGCTACCTGATTACCAATGGATTTCAATGAAATCTCAGTGATAGTATCCCGTAACATATTATTTTCTGCTATCAAATTAAAATCTGCGTACATTGTATAGAATATTAATATCCACCATTTTGACGTCCATTGATATGTTCTTGTTCCTTCGTTTTACCTTTTTTTCTTTCTGTTTATCGCTTGTCATTGGAGGAAAAAAAAGTCATTATTCGTGACTGCAATTGGTGAATTTCATCTGTGCTCCAATCATAGATTGATATCTGTGATAATTACTTGCGTCATGTTATTCGTGATATTTTTCAAAATATGAATTATGTTTTAATGAAAAGCGGCATTTGTATTCTGTACCAGCTGATGCTGCTGTTTTTGATCAATTTATTTCACGAGGTGGAGGGGCCGATTATATATATATATATATATATATATATATATATATATATATATATATATATATATATATATATATATATATATATATATATATATATATATATATAAATAAATAAAAATGTAAATGTTCGTTTGTTCAAAACCTCAAATCTCCGAAAGTTCTTCACCGATTTCTTTGAAATTTTGACACAACGTTGCATTCGAATACGTGAGTGTTTCTATAAACCTATTATATAGATGCCACATCTGTGACAGGTATAAACATGCTTTTTTTAAACAAACGCTATACTAAGTATTTTACCACAAACGAGAAATCTCTTTCCCTCCCCCCCCCAGAACAGAAATTTGTCACGGTGGGGTGCGACCCCACTATCAGCTGTACCCACAGGTCGTAAAGTACGGAGGGATCGTTCTAGACAATCAAAGACGATCGAAGAGATAAGAGAACCACTGTCCGGTGTTCGAATGATTTTCATTTGAATTCAAATTATATCGTGAAACTGGCCTCTTCGGAGTGATTTCTTACAGCGGATTGAAATATTTCGTTTCGCATTGCGTCGGAATTGAGCTGTGTCATTTACCATAGCGTTCATTTCGTGAGTATAGTTTATTTATTTTTATTTTTTGTGTTTTTTTTCCTTTTTTAAGGTTTTGCAAATTTATATGAGCTGTATCGTTTTCTTCTTTTTCAGTGCAATCGATCTGCTTTAGTGGCCTTTACAAGGTTAATTATTTCGTTTGTCATTGCGTTGGAATTGAATTGTGTCGCTTACCATAGCGTTCATTTCGTGAGTATAGTTTATTTTTTTTATTTTTTCATTGTTTTTCATTACTTTTTTTAACTTTTTTTTTAAAAATTTTCTGTGCAATTGGCGGTGGAATTGAGCTGTATCGATTGATTTTCATTTGAATTCAAATTATAATGGGAAATTGACCTCTTCGGAGTGATTTCTTCGAGCGGATTGAAATATTTTGTTTCTCATTGCGTTAGAATTGAGTTCTGTTGGTTAATCTGCGTTTGAATTGAAATATTTCGTTAGTATTTTATTTTTTATTTTTTGCCTTTGTTTTTTAGTTCGTGTTTTATCCTTTTTTAATGTTTTGCAAATTTATATGTTTTTGTTATAACTTTCTTTCTTCTTTTTCAGTGCAAACGATCTGCTTTAGTGGCCTTCAGAAGGTGCCTTCGTATTATGCATGGAATGAGACTAGAAAATCATTTGAACGACTCAAACGAAGAGAGCGAGTCGACGGACAACCTGGCATATTCAAAGAAACTACGAAAGACAGACTGTACACCGTGCATCAAAATCAAGATGAATGCTTCTTTCTTCGCATGCTGTTGGTAAATGTGCCCGGTCCAACGTCTTTCCAGCAATTGAGAATTGTCAACGGCGTTACACATGCCACTTTCCGTAGTGCATGTCAAGCTCTGAATTTATTGGAGAACGACCGACACTGGCATGTATGCATTAATGACGCGTGCAACACGTCAAATCCAAAAAAATTCGTACGATGTTTGCAATCATATTGACCGCCTCTCCTTCATCTCCAACAGAGGTGTGAGAGAAATATAAATCGCACATGTCTGAAGATATTTCCGTCGAATACGCGAGGAAAATTCAAATATGAACATGAATTTCACAGCAGAAATGTACAACGAAGAGTTGATAATGATTGAAGATTTGTGCTTAGAAATCGCGAACAAAGTTCTCAATCAATTGGGAATGCCATCACCGAATCGATCTGCTGATGCTTCGTTCGATGTAGGATTGCATCGTGAACAAAATTACAACACGGGTGATCTTTTGTCGTATGTGTAATCAAATATTCCTAAGCTAACGCTTGAGCAAAAAGGCATTTACGATCAAATAATGCAAACTGTCAATAATGGGGTTGGAGAAATCATCTTAGATGCGCCAGAAAAGACTGGTAAAACTTTCCTAATTAGATTGATTCTGGCAGCAATTCGATCCCAAAATGACATAGCCTTAGCTCTTGCGTCGTCCGGAATAGCTGCGACATTGCTACCAGGTGGAAGACCTGCACATTCAGCTTTGAAATTGCCATTGAACATGCAATTCATTGAAACTCCCACGTGAACATTTCCAAAGCATCCGGCATAGGAAAAGCATTGCAGAAATGCAAACTTATTGTTTGGAATGAATGTACAATGGCACACAAGAAATCACTCGAGGCTCTTGATCGATCATTGCAAGATTTGCGTGGAAACATCAGACCATTTGGGAACGCATTAATATTGCTTGCAGGAGATTTCAGGCAAACATTACCTATAATTCCTCGATTGACACCAGCGGACGAAATAAATGCTTGCCTGAAATACTTTACTTTGTGGCGACACGTAAAGATGTTGAAATTATCTACAAATATGCGAGTCCATCTGCAAAACGATAGATCAGCTGAGTTATTCTCACATCAATTGGTGGAAATTGAGAACGGAAAGGTACCGGTTGATTTGACATCAGGACGAATTTCATTGCCTCAAAACTTCTGCAATTTTGTATCGTCAAAAGAACAATTGGTTGAAAAAGTATTTCCCAATTTTCAAACCAATTATAAAAATCATGATTGGCTGATCTTGCCGCCAAGAACAAAGACGTCTACGAAATTAACAACATCAATGAGTATAACATTCAAAGCGAGGCAGTCTCATACAAGTCCGTCGACACTGTTGTGGAAGCAGATGAAGCGGTTCATTATCCAACAGAATTTTTGAATTCACTCGATCTACCAGGGATGCCGCAGCACGTACTGCAATTGAAAATCGGCATACCAATAATAATGTTGCGAAATATCAACCAACCAAAGCTTTGCAACGGCACGCGTCGTGCAGTAAAAAAATTACTGAGCAACGTCGTAGAAGGAACGATCTTGACAGGACCATTTAAAGGTAAAGGTGTCCTCATTCCTCGAATTCCCATGATTCCAACAGATATGCCATTTAAATTTAAGAGATTGCAATTCCCAATTCGATTGCCGTTTGCAATCACCATAAATAAAGCTCAGGGCCAATCTTTACAATTGTGCGGGTTAGATTTAGACACGGATTGCTTCTCACATGGACAATTATATGTTGCGTGTTCTAGAGTAGGCAAACCAGACAATCTATATATCTGCACCGACAATGGAACAACAAAAAATATTGTATACCCACAAGTATTGTAAAATTAAGCATTCCTTAAAAAATTTTTATTGCCAATGAAGCGGGCGAAAGGGATCACAATTCTTTCACCAAGATATTACACAAAACAAGCAAGTACTAAAAACTGAACTATAAAATATGTTGGTGGGTAACGTTACTCGCGTCCGTTGCATACTTTAAGCTACACGTGCCCCCTGGGTAGTGCTAAATGAGTAACAGCTTTGCAGCCTTTATAAAATAAACATATTAGAAACGTGCTTTCTCTTTTCTTTCTTTCCCATTTAACCAGACTGAGCCACAGCAACGCGTGGCCGGGTACAGCTAGTATATATATATATAAAAGCAAGTTTCCGTGTGTGTGTGTTTGTATGTGTGCGGGCTACAGACGAATCTGTAAAACTTACAATTGTGAAATTATGGCACACGGGTAGTGAAGAGTCTGAACATGTGCACCTCGAAGCCCGAATTTTAAATTTTATTACCGTTAATTTTTAATTAATAAAATACCAACAATTTTTGAAGGGTGAATCCAGAAATGGAAGAGCCTCTCAGCCGTCTACCAAGGAATTCCGGTTGTACCTGCTCGAATTCATATTTGAAAATGTCAAAATCGATGTATTTGTTTTTCATGAAAGTACGTAAATGTTACATATATGGAAAGAGCTTTAAAATTGATAATTTTTTCTGCGTGCAACTTAATCTGTTACTTCAATAGTTTTAGAGTTATTTGGATTCTAATCTTGAGACCATCCGATGATATTTTGTAAACAAAGCGTGATTCTTTCAGAGTGTGATTCTCACTAAATAATGAATCACTGAGAAAAAATGTGTCATTGATAATTTTTTCTGCTTACAGACCTTTATTCAAACTTTTTAACAATAATAAATACTTTATTGAAACTAAATAGATATATAACGATTTTTTGGGGATTTATGGAGATTTATAAAAATGTAAATTTAAGTGAACTTTGGCTGTTTTTCAAGTGACCAGTGGAGAGAATGACTTAAATGAAATTGTCCAGTATGAAATGTTAAATATATTTTATTGTAAATATATTTTGTTTAAATCAAAAGAAAATCTATATATAAATAAAACAAAGTGTCTGTATGTATGTATGGTGCATCATGGACTCTTCTGTCTATGTCTATGTAGGTAAGTGAAGTGTCGCTTTAGGCTTGAATTTGGAGCAACGAACGACTCCCTTGTGTCTCAAACAGCTCTAGGGAAAGTCCACGGATCTCTTCTAGAGAGTAGCGCACTGTAATTGTGCTTACCCCACTCTCCGCTTTCATGTTCAGCAAAGACTTCAGTCTGAGTTATGAAAACATAAGAAGAGTGGGGCCTTATTGAGAATTAGTTATGCAAGCATCTGACCAGTTAAATGAATGGTGCTTATTCAAAGAAAACCTCAATTTTCTTCTTTATTTCTATTCTTAGTTTTCAATGTATTAAACTCTAACTGAATCGCTAAAGAAATTTATATTGATAGCATCATTTTTTGTTCCTTGATATAACACTTTACGTTTTTTAATATACAGCGTGTTTCAAAAACAATCATTCGATTAAAAAAATTATAACTATTCCTCATTTAATCCGTTTTTATCGAATAATGTATAGGAAAAAAAATTGGAAATCTCGAGTTTCACGCAGTTGCCGACGGGTAGCGCTAACGTTCTTCCTTCGCCCGTCACTTCAGTGTTAATCAAAATGACGACTGCACACCAGAAATCGTTTTGTGTTCTACGCTTTTCGAAGTGTGAGTCCGTAACAACTGTTCAACGTGATTTTCGTCGAAGATACCCTGGTATTATTGAAGTTCCTACCGTTCAGAACATTAGACGATGGTATAAATGAGTTGTGCGCAAACTTTATTCGACCGTGTGACTCCTATCTTTAAATATTAAAAAATCGCTCGATCTCCAGTAAAATATTTTGGAAGTAGCAAATTTGCTTAATTCTGAAAACGTTAACCAAGAAATAGCAAAAAGAAATAAGCAGATAATAATTTTGACAAACTATTTTTAAAATCAATGAATTGTATATTTGGGGTAAATATTAACTTTGCATAACAAAAATTTTTTTTCTCGCTCGCCTTCTTCACTTGTTTTTGGCGTATCCCATGTGGCTAAAACTTCATATTTAAATATTAATATGTATTTATATTTCATTAAGGTAAAAATTAACAAGAATTAAAATTCTAAAAGAGCGTGACATCAAAATATATACCTTATATTAAAACATTAAAAATTATAAACTTCACATATTTACATTAAAACTAAAATACGTCGATTTTGTAGTTAAATGTTTCTAAAAGTTCATATTTAGATTAGATTAATAGGGCCGAATGGATTGAACATTTTAAAATTTTTTACTTTTTTTTTTAAACATTAAAAATAAGTTAAAAATTTGTAATTATGGTAAATTTAAAGCATAATTTTTTGTTAAATGACTGAATATGATATAAATTTATTGCAAACCATACGTGAACCATCCAACTTTTAGTAACCCCTCTGTGGGTGGAGAACCACAGTTTGTGTACCACTGCCTTAAGATACCTTAAGACTCAGAGAATAAGATAGAGTCTTAGGGTATCTTATGCTTACTCCACACCAACGGCGACGGAGATGAAAATCATATTATATTCGTTGTTGCGCATGCGTATTACAAACAAATTTTCACTCCCCCCGGTTCATCTCGGCCTCTGGTCTCTGCGGTTTCAAGTTGGTAAAAGTTCAACTTTCGTCTCTGCTACCATGCTAGACAGCCAATCAGAATAGAAAGAGAAGATTATGCGCATGCGTGAAGAAATTGCTTCTTCTCCCCTTCTCCTAGTGGTGTGAAGGCTTTTTTTAAGTTTCTACATCTCCAAAGAAAGCTTTTTACGGATGTTATCAGCCAGGAGCTTTATTTGTGACAGACATGAATGCTAGTCCTCATCTAGCCGGATTGGTAAATGAATACCTTAAAAAATTACTCAAATGAACTGTGCAGTTTACTAACCGAATCAAAATTCTATTGAACATTTGCTTAATGCCTTGAAAAGTCGAGATGCTACACGCCAGACAGTAACAGATTCGAAAGAGCAGACATTTAGATCTGTCCTCAAAGTAGAATGCACGTTAAATACTTGGGTGTTGATTGACAGATTATTGGATTCCAAAAAATACGACGTGATGGTTGTATATCAGTTCAAGGTGATTTCATACTGTACTGACTTTAATCTCCAGTAATATAGATGCCAAATATTGTTTCCTTTGTTGATTTGTTGTTAGTATAGACAGAGAAAAAGGTGCGAAAGGACCCTCTTAATATCTGCCCTATGCGAATTCGCACCCGCTCGAAACAGCTGTGAACGAGAGCTCCTAGATGGCTGCAATGGATAGTCAAGATCATTGACCCCAGTTCACTCCCGAATGACGTCCTGTGTCCAATTGTCTGTTTTTCGAGTTTTCAAACTTTTTTCGAGGTAAGTAAAAGTGATTATTTTACATATCTACTACGGTGTTTGGTAAAAACCGATTCATGTGCCTTATTTTTCATGAGATGACGTTCATTGTGAGCTAGTTCGAAATTAAATTCCATGTAACTCATAATGTGAAAAATGAGTTTGAATTATGGACACCAGGGGTGATGGTATTGTGGACCTGGATCCATATTACCAACAATCGGTTTGAATGATGTAATAATAATGTTTCCGTAATAAACTGCGATTCCCCAGAAGATTTCATTGTGATACCTTTAATCTTCATATTTTATAATCCTTATGGGTTATTCTGAAATCCAAGAACGCAAGTTGAGAAGAAATGTCTCGCTGGCAAGGACGCTGTAGTGTGCAGAAGAAGTTGGGATAGGATGAGGATGGCTGAGACTATCCAGAAGGTATGATGCGGAGAAATGGAACTAAAGGGGGCTGCCAGAGTGTTTGGTGTACGAAGAACAACTTTGAGATTATTGGCTTCCCAAGTGGATAAACCACCAGACTATTTGTTTGCACAATAAGTAGGGAGGAAACCTGTTTTACCAGATTACATTGAAAATGAGTTAGTGGTCTATTTGCTCGAGATGGAGACAGCATTTTATGGCCTCACTCAACAAAATATGAGGAAATTGGCATTCATAAACGAAGCAGCAGGGAGAGACTGGCTAGACCGATTCGTCACTCGTCATAAGTGAAACATTTTTATCTGGAAACCTACAGGGACGTCATATGCACGAGCAGTAGGATTCCCAAGTGAGGAGGTGGCAGGTTTTTTTGAATTACTTGAAGGCTTGTGTTCTGAGATTTATTTCCAGCCAGACAAAATCTTCAATGTAGATGAGACTAGTTTAAGTGCGTTTCAGTCAGATGTTCCCGAAGTCATCGGGTTGAAGGGAACACGTCAGGTGAGACCTCTGACTGTAGCTGAATATAGTTCTCTTTTAATTGGGGTTTGCTGCATGAGTGCTGGGGAAACATATGCCTCACCAATGATATTTCCTCGTAAAAACATGACGGATCAGTTTATGAAAGGAGCCCCACACAGAACAATTTGAAGATCTTACCTCTCTGGGTGGATACAAGCCCATCTGTTTACAGAGTGCTTTCAACACTTGCCTGAGTGAAACTTCCTCTGTGCTCTTAATTTTGGGTGGTCACTACTCCCTTAAGAGAAACCTTGACATTGTTGATATAGCGAGGAAAAAACCACGTATTATTTTTATCTCTCCCACCTCACACCTCACGTAAAATGCAACCACTAGACCGAACATTCATGAGCCCTTTGAATACTTATTACAGTGAGAATATCCGCCAACATATTCTCCATGAAACGCCTCGGACCACACGACATTGCTGAACTATTTGTAAGAGCGTACCTGACCGCCACCACTGGCTCAGTTGCAGTAAATGGTTTCAGAGTGACAGGGATTTGGACATGTAATAGACACATCTTTACGGAAACAGTTTTATCTGGAAACCTACAGGGACGTCATATGCACGAGCAGTAGGATTCCCACGTGAGGAGGTGGCTGGTTTTTTTAATTACTTGAAGGCGTCGTCATTGCAGCGGATCAAGCAGCTGCCAATAATCAAGATCCCTCACCTGGACCTTCATCTGCTTTACTTGATAATACATGCAGTCTCATGAATGCTTCAGCAGGCCCAATTGTCTCTGTTGATACATATTTGGAAGATCCTCTTCCTTCTCCAGAGCAAACTTCGACTTCCCTAATCATGGCAATAGATACTGAACTAGCTCTAAGTTTCAATATCCCAAATTATGACAACGAATGCTACACCTGTACTTTCTGTATCCCCATCAACCTCGAAGAAACCACACATCTCACCAAGAGATATTCTTCCTGTATCGTCATCAAAAAAGAGAACATCAAATAGAGGGCGTAAACGGGGTTCTGCTGCCTTTATATCAGCATATCCCCACAAAGAGTATTTGGAGGAATCTAAGAAACAATCGATTCGAGGAGGAGGCAGGGTAGAGGTGATGGGGATGGTCATGGAAGAGGAAGCTCAAATTCTCAGGAGAGTAAAAAAGTATTTCAACCTGATAAACTCCTCAGACACAGATGACTCGATACAAGCTACTGACCTCTTTTCTGGGGGGCCTTGATTCACCAGTCAATATGGAAGTCTGTGAAGATGGCCCAGGCCAGTAAGAGGCATCGTGCATATTCTGGATGGTGCGTTCAAAGACGACACATGCGGAGAACATTGGATTCCTTGTGTCATGTGCCTACACTGGGCTCATTCTGTGTGCACCGCAGCCGAAGCTGAGTTTTATATTTGCGAATTTTGTCGCTAGAAATTTTTTTTAAATATAGATAACGTTTGATATTCCAGCTGTTTAATAAAAAATTCTCTTTTTTTCATTTTTTTTCTTTTAGAAACTATTTTTTAAAAACTTACAGCTGTTTAATAAATAGATAAAGGATTTTTTGGGCAAAACGTTGGTGGTGCATATTAATCTCAACTGAGGGTCACCTGCTAGATTTGACTTTTTTCACTTATGTGATTATATACATCTGAAGATTTGATTTAACGGCAAATACACTTAAGGATGTTTAGATGAGAAGTTTTGGAAGAAGTTAGAACCAAATAATAAAAAAATCAGTGTTTGATATGACGACAGTGCGCCAAAAACAAAAGAAGGGTCCACAATACCACCAACTTCTCTACAATTCTTTCTGTAGCACTGAAGGATTTAAGCATAGTAATATGCCTGCTTTAAAGGTCATGTAAATATTCTAAAAGGTTCTTTGAATGTATTACAAGTCATTTATTATTTTAATCAGACTTTAAATTTGTAAACCAGTTACATTGATCTCATTCTCGTATTATTATCTTCCTTTTAGAGCATATTTCATATTATTATTTTTTTATCTTCTCGAAACCTGTACAAATGTTTAATAATGTTAATTAGACAGAATTTAAATTGGAAATTGAAGAAAATAATTATATCACTCAATTTTTTTTCTAGGGAAATATAAAAGCCAATGCGTTTCCCCGTCTGTATAAAGAAAACAGAGAAATTAAATATAGAAACTGCCTGCCATAAATATAAGGATGTAACTCATTACAGCATCATTATTTTATGTATTTTAATTGCTAGATTTTAAATTTTGCAATTTCTTATTAAATGTCGTGCTGAGAAGTTAATAAGGACATAAATTTGTAATAAAATGATACAGGTACATTCTATCATACATATAAGTTTTCACGACACGCGCCATTAAATGCCTACCTTTCTAGGCCGGATATGGGAAAGTTAATCCGTAGACCGCTAAGTCCGTCTATGAGATCAGAGAGGGTGGGAGAGGGTACGATCTCCCCTGATGTCGCCCCTAGGGGTGCTCGGTCAATATTGAGGTGACCACTTACTAAGACGGAATTTGACCCTTGTGGTGCTATATAAACTGGAGCCGCACTCTTCAGCCCGAAGCCTATATAGAACAGGTTTGTAACTTCCAGCCAGGGGGCATGAGAAACAATAACAACAACATATAAACTTTCATTGTGGTAATGTTTAAGTATCGTTGTCTCTTATACTTCGAATTCAAAAGACAAACTCTGAATAAATTTATTTTACGACGCACAGTGAAATATTTGTAGCAAAAACCTGTGGCCAAAAATATTTTTCATGTATTTAAAAGTTAAAACCATTGCTTTTGACTTTTGACTTACTTGGTAATAGCAAATACTCCTTTAAAAATTTAATAAAAATATTTTGAATAAAAAAATTTAAATTTAAAAAAATTTAATTTAAAAAATGAAATTTTAAAAAATTGCCTCTATAAATCAATCTTTATCAGTCATATATATATATATATATATATATATATATATATATATATATATATATATATGTGTGTGTGTGTGTGTGTGTGTATATAAATAAAGCAATGTCCCTATGTATGTATATATCGTATACAAATCTATATTTCTTGACGAATCTTGTTGAAACTTCGTATAGCTATGTTTTGAAGTCTTAGGATAATTCTAAGATAAGATTGGAAGCTTTAAAATAATTATAAATAAATGCAGTTTTTAAATAATATTTCATCTCCAGGCGTTGGAATCAATCATTCATCAGAACTGCGCATGCGCACATATTGGATGTTAAATCTAGATGTTGCAAGGTAAGTGAACACATGGATTTCAATTTCTTTAAGTATCTTTACACATATAATTGTTATTTTGTTGTTATTTGGTGTTATTTAATCAATTAATTATTGATTTGGTATTGAAATTGTGTGCTTTTTTTTCATTTTATTGTTGTACATTTTTATGTGTACCGCATGTGTAGTAAAATTATGCCTACTATGTTGGTATTTTAATAAATTTCTTTACTAAAATTTTTTGTTTAATTTAGGTACTTTTTTGCATTTTCTTTCGTTTTATGCTTCTATCTGAGACTCTTTTCAATATTACTGTGATAGTCGCATAGCTTTTTTTATTTTATTGTTGTAATGTTTTACTTACTTTTTTCTTTTTTACATTTAGTACTTTATGGATTTATAATTTCATTTTTTTCATTTAATATTCGTTTTATTAAAAGTTAATTTTCTAATATTACTCCTTTTGTTTTTTCTTTTTCACTGGGTTAGTTCCCAGTATACAGATTACCATTTTCTACAAGTTGCCGGTGTTCACTTTTTCTGTATTCTGTCATTTTTTGTTTAATTTTTGTTACTTTTTTTGCATATTCTTCCTTTTTATGCTTCTGTCTGAAAGTCTTTCGAATATTTTTGCCTTCATTCCGTTCCTTATAAAAACAGCCCCACATAAAAGACTATTTATTATACATCAATTATTTTGCGTCATTTCATTAGCAATAGCATCTAAAATATTTCCTGAAAATTTTATTAGAAAAGATTGAATTATACGATTCTTGCAAAAAAATGAAATTGACCAAAATAGTCAAAAAATGACTTTTTCAACGTAAACAGTCACCTTAATCAAAATCTTGACATGTATGCTCCAAAGTGCTGGACACTTAATATTGTTTAACAGAGGTGTTTTAACCCTTTGAGGGGTGCCGTCCTCACTGTGCGAACACATTTTCTAGAATTTTTTTAACCTAAAAAATGTCAATTTTTTTTTTCAATTAAAGGTTGTAAAATACTTTTACATCTTTAAACTGATAATAAATGGCAGCACCAGACATTTGTCTGTTCATTTAATTTGAACACAACGAATGCAAGTTAACGCTGTTTCATAGTTGGTTTTATTTTCAATTATTTTAAGGATTAAAAACCTAAAATGTTTTAATTTTTTCCACTAGATTTTATAAACATGCCTCAACTAATACTGACATGTCATTACTTCTTAAAAAAATTCGTTTATTTCTTTGTATTTTTGCGCTTTTAAATGGTGTTCGCACAGCGAGAACGCCGCCCGTCTACGACATTGAAATACAGGCTCCCCCCGGAAAGGGAAAACAAACACAGCTGTCCTTATGTTATCTCCTCTAGACGATTTGTTAGACAATCGTCTAGAGGAGTCATCGTCTCCTCTAGAACAACTGTTAATTATGTTTGTGTTTAGTTTTGATTTTAGTTTTGATTACTGCTATTCCATTTGTGTGTTTATAAGAATCCTTTTTTACTGTGTTCACTTTTTGTTTATTTTGTATTAGCTGTGTAGTAACATTTTATTCTTTTATTTATAGCGCATTAGATGCCACAACGCAGAACATGAAAACCTTTATTATGAATTTTTAAATGATTATGCAGAAGGATGGGAGGTATTACTTTGATCTTGGCTGGTGACTTCCGACAGACTCTGCCTGTTATTCCAAGTGGAACAAGAACTGATGAAATACATGCATGCCTGACATCTTCAGTTATATGGAATGAAATTGAAACACTTAATCTTCAAGCTAATATGAGGGTTCATACGTCAGGTGATGCTGACGCACAACAGTTTTCAGATACTTTACTTCAACTAGGAAATGGAAACTTGATGTCTCATGGCGATGATAGACTTTGTAAGGTATACACAAGATTCGATTCACAAGAATCGAACTTTTGAGTCAATTAAAGAAGCTGCTTTAGATATGCTAATTTCGGCATACGCGCTTAGTATAAATACCACGCAGCGTCATTAATGGAAAGAGGGGAGGTTGTTAAGGTTGAAAAGGTGTTATCCTGCGCTAGTGCTTAGCGGGCCAGAAGTTTACATGGCAGTACTGCTGGTTTGACTTACTGTTCGTGAGTATAGAAAATATATTGTTCTTGAAAGCTGTATTTATATTCCGTACAAGTGTACGTATGCTTATTGCTGTAAAAGCCAATTATATGTGCAATGAATTCAATAAACATTCTTTCATGTATAAACTGTGTTTGCATCAAATTCAAATAGAGTGCCACTTCAAATTATATACACCCAAGTCTGGGTAGAAGTGAGCATAGATTCTCTATAACTTATAACAGTGGAATATATTGGAAATTTAATTGGAAATCATGAAGATTTGTTACAAGAAGTGTTTCCCAACCTCTCTCAGCATTTTAAAGATCATAGCTGGCTACGTAAAAGAGCTATCCTTGCACCAAAAAACGACAACGTTATACTCATTAATAAGCAGCATTTAGGTCATTTATTTTGCACATCTCAGATTTATAAGTCTGTTGATACAGTTTGTGCTCAGATGATATAGTACACAATCCTACACAATATTTGAACTCTCTGCAGCCATTTGTAGAACCGCCGCATATATTGAAATTAAAGATTGGTGCACCTATTATGCTTAAAAAATGTACGATATTGAATCTTATTAGAAGAGAAATCACAAAAATATAACAGTGAAAAATGTTATATCTGGTTCAGCAGTATGTTATTTGATTACTCATTTGTCTATATTTAACTTGCAATTTTTTTCAAATTGTATTTCTAATACGATGTCTTAGGTATCACATGTACATCTTAAAGATTAAAAAGTATTAATGGAAGCTTTCTATAAAATATAGTTAACAAAAACAGTGGTCATTCTTTTTATTGTAAGTAAAATGTCTTTCTTACTTTAATTTTTTCTTGTACTAAATAGGAGAAGATAATAACAAATAATTGTTCCCATGTAAAAAATATATTTCCCTGTCATGTGTATAGGAGCATTTTCGTATTTTCTCCCCGTACTGCTGGTTTTCTTCATACCAAAATACCATATATATATATATACAACCGAACCTCCATATATCGAAGTTCCCTACATCGAAATTTTCTATATATCGAACTCTTAGCAAATATCTATGTTCAATACATAGAAAAATCGTTTCTATATATGGAAAAAATCTCTATATATTGAGATTTTTTTCAAGACAAATTGGGAGATTTTATTCCACTTTAGAATAAAATCTCCCAATTTTTGGCATTTGAAATAATACGTCGTGGACTTTAATTCGTGGAAAATGTCCCTGATAAAGTTTTTAGTGGACTGAATAAATACGAACATTTCTTTGAACTTTCCGCAAAACTAACTGTTCAGCAAGATATTCATAGTTTTTTTTAAAAGAATGTAACTGTGATCATTGTAACCATTGTCTGCATTATTGTTTTTTTTAAAAGATGTGTAGGAATCAATAAATCCTTTATTTTAATTAATTTTTTAGTTAATAACTTTCTTTTGATGGCATTCGCATATAAATTAGAAATGGAGTTTCGTATACGAAAATTAGCTTAATTTTTTTTATATAGGAGAATTGTGATAAGACTAAGCTCAATTCTATATATCGAAATTTCTATATATCGAATTGTTTTCGCGCAATTTGCTACTTCGATATATAGAGGTTCGACTGTGTGTATATATATATATATATATATATATATATATATATATATATATATATATATATATATATATATATATATATATATATACATATACATACAAATAAACAGATTTAAACCTTAATATTGCCAAAGAGGTTATGAAAATTTTAATTCCATCTCCTGAAATTTTTATAATTGTTTTTATTATATTGCATCGGGAAAAATATTCTGGTCACCATATTTCATATCTATAACTTCTTTTCTGTACAAATTAAATACGTTCCATTTAGAACCTAAGTGTAGGATTAAGATATCATAAACATATCGTTCTCATTTATTTCCCAAAATATGTTGTAACTGGATTAAACAAGTTGTATAAAGTAACAGAATTATGCAGACCGCAATAGTGTGTTCATATTTACTTTCAAACTGATACTAAACATCTATTCACCTTAGGTTATGATCTGAAACATCAATGCCTTATGAGTATATTTTCTATTGTGTAACTCTTCCCTTTTTTGAGAAGCGTTAAAGGGCATGTTAGCGTGAATGAAAGTGATCAATCTGCTTCACGGATAAACAACGAAATTCTCTTAGCAGGAAAGAAAATAATTCAACATTATTTATTTCAGATATCTTAGAGTACATAATATACGTTGTCATTTAGTTAAGACAGCATTAAAAACTAAACAAAATATATCTTCGTTCTTAAGTATCTCCATTTCTTTACACAATAACATATGTTACATAATTTACAGTTAAAAAACTTAGAAGAAATTTACAACAAACAATGATCCTACTTCACGATAAAAACATTAACTGTAGATCACATTCACATGTGTAAATATCCATATAAGCAGCTTTCCATAAGCATCCTTAGAGCCCCAGGTAAGAGAATGTTTATGTGGCAGCTTATACAATCATGAAGCACATATAAACACTTGTTTTCACACACTATATCCCTAAAATACAAAGATTTTTGTGATTTGTTTTCATCACTTTTTGTCATGAACATAAAACTTAACGCACTGCTGGTTGTATGATTGAATAGTCAGCAAATTTTCCAGTTCGTTGAAAAATTTGTCAACACATGTGGATTTTTGATTTTTTTTTACAACAGAACAGTTGTTTTAACGTTAATTTTTAAAACTTATCGTTTTACGTTATTGTTTTTATTCCACGCTTAAATTTGTATCACAAAATGCTTTACACAAAATAATGCATTCTTAAATTAGAGTAACTGAAATGTCTAGCACCATCCATTCATTTAAAAATGCGTATGAAAGTGAATAATAATTATAAAAACACACTGAATTGTTTCATATAATATAACAAATATTTTATGCAGCGTGAAATATTCCTTTCTTTCATTATTTTATGTTTAGTTATTTATACATATTTAAAATATAATAGTTAAAGTGTATCATTAGTAGATAATGATTTATTACTCTATTTCCATTATAACTTACAACCACTGCAACATAAATTTTATTTTATGAGTAGATTACTTATCAAAATTGTGTGTTAAATTGATCCCATTCGTGTTTAATTACAGAAACTCGAAAAACGACTGCAATCTTATAATTTCCAACTATCTGATGGCGATCACCTCGTTGCATAGAGAAAAACTTTTAGGCTATAAAGACATGATTATTTTATTATCTTTTAGTACATATATATATATATATATATATATATATATATATATATATATGTGTGTATATGTGTATATATATATATATATATATATATATGTGTGTGTATATGTGTATATATGTATATATATATATATATATATATATATATATATATATATATATATATATATATATATATATATAATCAATTTGAAGTCTTACCAAGCTATTGGCCGTCTTATTAAGAATAAATAAGATATTATTAAATATAATTTAGCAGGAGAAAGTCTTATATCCTTTTGTTTTATTTTCGTAACATACGTATTTTATTCAATTTTTAAATTTTATAAATTTCATTTATTTCTGCTTTTTGTCACCTTCGACATTACAGTAAGACTGACATTACCATATGGAAATTTCTCGACTTTTTAGTGTTACATTTCTTGGCTGCATTACAAAATTTGACATACAAGTCTATTTCTTGCACTTGCGTTATAAAATATCATTACCCAATATATAATTAGAATAGCTCTCTCAAATCTTTATGACAACAATGTATGATAGGAATGTAGACCATAAAACTGTATTATCTTAATGAACACAGTGTATGCGATTATATTAATTAACTTTTGTCTGCGAATTCGGTACCATTCTGCATGTATTATTTTTGTCACAAAACTAAAACATAATTTATGCCTAAGCCAGTTATTGCAACACTTCACCATTCTGAAATATCATTGATGAAATTAAAATAAAATTACAATGACTAGATGGAGAAAATATTTCAGACTTGAGCGAAACCATGTATTACGATAGATATGAAAAGTCAAATAGGAATTTCAGTGTCTCTGTGTGGTGAAACGTGATCCGCAAAGCATCCTTTTGAAAGCATTCCGGAAATCAGGACTGAAGATAGTGTATATGACAGGGTTAATCAAAGAGTTAGTATATCCAAGCCACAACATGATACTGAATACAAAATCACTAGGTTCACAAGCTCGACAAACAGCCATCAGAAAAGCCATTACGAAAAAGGGGAGCCAGCAACAGATAAAAGCACCAGTGATGATCATTAGGGTTTTCGCAGCTTTACGTTCCCTTTTAGCTTCTGTAGACTCTTTGGCAAGTTTCTTTTCCCGTTTGGCCAGTACCAGCAGCCTACCAAGACCAGCTTGATTAGTTGGGACTCCGTTTTCGGATAGTGACATATGATTAAGGTCGGTTTCATGATTTTCCTCTGCTTCGTGAGATGAAGTTAAAGCTCTTTCACCGTTTCTGCTTTTTTCGACAATCAGCACTGCCGCAGCTCCTGGTCTGCTCCGAATTCTCTTTCTTGCTTGTTTGAAAATATTCCAGTATAAGACAAGGATGAATATGAGGGGGATGTAGAAGCTCGTGCAGGTTGCGAATACTTGATACGCGACGTTTTGACTCACTAAACAGCGTTTTTCTTTTTCCAGTCTTTCATAAAATTCAGTATCTTTCCATCCTAGGATGGGAGCAACCGATATGATAATAGCACCAGCCCACACACCTCCTATCAAGAGATATATTCTCATTGGCTGTCGGCTTCTTGCGTATTCTACGTTGGTGACTGCCCAATATCTGTCGACCGCAATTGCCAACAGATGAAGTATCGATGATGTGCAGCAAAGAACATCGAGGGAAGTCCACATCTGACAAAGTTCTGGACCTAGAACCCACTGCTGCTTGTAGACTTCATTGTATGCACTAAGTGGCATAACCAGTATTGCCACCATTAAATCGGCAACAGCTAAGGACAATATCAACCAATTGGCTAATCCCATTAGATTCTTTTCCGTCGTTATAGCATATATGACAAAGAAATTTCCAATGATTGTAATTAAGATGAATATTCCAAGTGATATGGCTATGAATATCGTTTCAATCGAATCGATAAGTGGCGACAGTGTGAAAGTTGTGACATTAAAATCAGATGTACCTCGCTCCTCGACTTGTGACACATCGTAAGTGTATGGTTGGGGAACTTGCGAAGTGGAATATGACATTGTGTTCATCTACTTATGGGTGAGTTCTCTTAGGGTGGGTAAGTCAGGCCATGGTGTCATTCTTCTACATATTCGACATCAGAAGATATTCATTTTGTTAACGTAATTTGAGTTGAATCCAAAAGTCTGAAAGAAAGATACAAAACAAATATATCAATAAATAACGTAGAAATTTACATCTATCATTAAAAATGAATATATATTTATATATATATATATATTTATTTACTAGGGGTATCCCAAAATAACCGGAATCGCCGTATGGTGGATGGGGCATCCATAGTACGTGATTTCTTCCTCTCGGGGTGCGTAAAGCCATACTTCTTGAGCCAGTGTGTCAAAAGGCGTTACTTGGGAAAATTTCGTTTGATGTATAAGATTTTTTTCGGGGAAGCTGTTAGTCCTATTCGTCATTTTCTTAAGTGAACTTACGTCGACTTATGTGAACAGCGCGAGGCCGTAAACTTTTGCTTCCTGTTCTCGAAAAAAAATCCGCAGAAACTGTTGGGATGTTGAAAACAGCTTAAGAGGATGCTGATATGAGTAAAACTCAAGTGCATGAGTGGTTTTGCCATATCAAAGAAGGTGGAATGTCGATTGACGACCAGCCACGCTTATGGAAGTCCTTCAACATCCCGAACGGAGGAAAATATCGAAAAAATTGCTGAGAAGATTTAGCAACTGTGTGCGGCAGTAAAGAACGGATTTGTGGGAGACGGGCACTGGTTTTTCCATCACGACAATGCTCCATCTCACACAGCCGTCACAGTGAGCCAATTTTTAACAATAAACGGTATGAGACCTTTGCTCCATAAGGCCTATTTACCTGATTTAGCTCCGAGAGAATTTTTTTTTTATTCTCACTGATGAAGAGGGACCTGGAAGGAAAGTATTTTGCCAACGTGGATGAGATGAAAACAAAAAGGATGGAGGCGCTGACAGGCATCCCAATAGATGCATTTAAAAAATGTTTTGAACAATTGAAGAAAAGACCGAACTTTTGCATTAGCTTTAATGGACAGTACTTTCAAGGGAATTGAAGAATCTCTGTAAAAATATTTAAATAAATAAATTATAAAAAAGTTATTCTGGTTACTTTTGGGTACCCCTCGTATATATATATATATATATATATATATATATATATATATATATATATATATAAGCACACACAACCAAAAGAGACAAAATCAAGATCAGAAAAACTCATGCTATGAAATGAAGTTATAAAAGTATTAAAACGAATAAATAAAAAATGCATCAATTTCCTAATTATGGACATTTTAAACATTTTCAAATAATATATCATACTGTTCTTTTCGCCTTTAATCACCGTTCTTTAATTGCACTAAGTAATTTATTGGACAAAAAAGAATTGAAAAAAGATTTATAATATTTTTTAAAGATTTTTTGTCGTTTTATTCTGAAGCTAATATTTTTTAGAGGTAGGCAATTCCAAAACTGTTCCTTTCAAAATATCTGGTACCTACTGAAGTCTTTGAGTTTATGGTGGTTAAAAAGTTGATCTCCTGATTAAGTGGCTATAAATAACCCTATCACTTTCATAAAATCTTATGTAAAATTGTATGTCAGGAGACTAATATGATTCATACACCTCTGGGATATGTGGTAGATTAGAGAAAGAAAAAAAAAGAACCTTGGAATGAAATTCGTGTTAAGTCATCCAAGCAAATTTTAAACAGGATATAGCCAGTTGCTTCGATTATTTCCATGAAGCTCCTTGAATTAAATAAAAACTGGAATGTCAGGCATTAGGTTGGTGTTTTGACTCCTCAAGTACTGTTGGCAGTTCGAAGTCCATTTGCTTATTACCGCAAATTCTCACGCCAGTTATCAAGGTAATCGACTACCTTTAAACCGTCGATTTTGACGAAAATTCCTTAATTGTATTTTCTTTTCCTCTTTTTTAAAGAATGTGAATTTTTGTTTCTAAATCTGCTTTTTTTTTTGTAGTATCGTTAGAAATGAAATGAGAGCGATTTAAAGATCAGCATCAGCTATCAATGTCAATACAAGTTTCAAGCTTTAAGGTATCCGAACACGTTCGGAGCACTTTTTCACAAACATATGGTGTAGGCACTTTAAATACATTTTTGGATTTAATTCCAACAAACAATAAGCAGAGAGTGTTAATATTCAAAATAAACTTCTATGTTTTTTTAAAATAATGTATGTAGACTAAATAGATGTAGAATTTTAAGGAAATTTTTAAAAAATTTAAAAATTCTGTATTAAAAACAGTTAGTCTTATCTCAATAAAAGTTATACCAAAATAAACTTCATTTTTTTTTATCTAGAGAATGTACTAAAATTTTTACGTTATATTCAGAAATTAATATTCTAGAACTAATCGAGTATTTATTAGGAAATTTTTGACAATTTTACAACGTTATTATTTAAATAATAGGTCATAAATTAGAAAATATTCCTTAAATCAAAATTATTTTAGTACATCTTCTAGAAAACAATATATAAACTAGGCACACAAAATTTCATAAAATTTCAATGATAATATTTTGAGTTATCATTTTTCAAGTCAGCAAAAAATGGCCATATCTCAATTTTGAGAAAAAGACATTTTAAGTTTTACATGTGCTTAGAATTACAAGCTATGTGAAGTAATTTAACGTTGCCACACTGTTTGCAAAATTATTCTTACTTTAATTATTTCATTAAAAGTTTATTAAAATTATATTATCAAATGAAATTCTATTTGTACTAATTGTTAACACATTTCAAGCCCTTTAATGAACTGCCATTTTCGGTTTTCTAGTCATTATAAAATCATTAATATCTTGTTTTCTAATTAATGTAAAGGCAAAACTAAAGCTGTTTTGTAAAGTTAAATTACTGATCTATACAATTAAAGAATTAAAAAATGTTAATTTTTATCCAATTTAAAATTTTCAATGTAGTCGGATACATTAATTGTGTATTCTGAAGAATTCTTTTTCATCTAAAATATAAAAGGCTTTTGTGATAGCTCAAATTCTAACTATGATATGTCTATGAAACTTTTCCCGTATGTTTTTCATAATTCTAAGAATGTAATGAACTACAGATTTGGTTCTAAGTATATAATTTGTTGATTTATAGCTGCATTTAAAAAAAACTCTCATGAGAAATTACTGAAGTTTTACATTTAATTGCATAGAATGACCTGTATTATTTTGGATTTCAAGATATCAATTAGCTATTAGGTCATTATACTCAGGAGGTACTTACGTAAATATAAAAAAAAGAAATTAATGTTATACTAGTTGGTACCCGTCATAACGTGACAGATAGATAGTAAGTAAATGACCTAATACAGTCGAACAACGTTATAGCGAACCCGGTATATGACGCACTCACGGATATAGAGAACGAAAATTTTGGTCCCATCGTTTTCCTATTGTCCGTAATTTAATTAGTATTGTGTCAATTTAATGTAGTTGATTTTAGTCGATTTAATTCATTAATGATCATTTGTAATAGATTTTATCATTTTTTAATACATCATTATTGTAAACACATTGCAACTAATGAGTTATACATTTTGTGAACTCTAGCATTTTTCTTAACGGTTTGTATATAGGGAACCACCTGATAAAGCGAACAAAACCTTTTGTAACTTGAATTTCGTTATAACGGGGTTCGACTGTGCACAAATTATACTGCACACATCATTGCCAAATGTTGAAAATCATAATATTAAGATTAGAGAAATACACTTTAAAAAATTACTATTGAACCTAATGGAAAGAAAAAGGTTTACTCAATAAACAATTTCCGTCAGGTTTAATTCATTACGTCACAAACATAATTAAAAATAAAAATGACTGAGAGAGATCTAGAGAGATTCCTCGGAATCATATCAGCGTGTTTATGAGGCCTCGTGTTTAGTAAGTATATAAAGCCAGATTTAAACATGTCACTCACCATGCGCAGAAAGGAATTTTTAATTGTAAATTATCGCTAATTAATAGAAATTGCGGTAACAAAATCCAAATTTGACACATCTGTATATTAAACTCTTTCATTTAAGTCCAAAATGAAGTAAATTGAAAAAGTAGTTTTCTTTCACGGACTGCCCAAATAATCGGCTTAACAACTAAAATATATAGATGCATAATTTCTTTTTAAAGTACAGCGGTTTTGTAAAAATTTGATAAATTTTGACGAAAAGTCCTCAATTTTGTAAAATGTTACGTAGTTATTGTCTATTTTTTAACACCATTTTCATGTTTTGCTGTTATGTACCTTCGAAAAATAAGACAGATATTTTCGAAAGTAGTTTTTGAGAAAAAGCTCTCCGAACGCAGTCGGATACCTTAACTACCACGAATTCAAGTTTTCAGTGGTATACGGTTTGTCTTCTTCTCGTCTTTAAACACCAAAGTACGCAGATGTTAACAAACCTGATATTTTAGTTTAGATTTTTCTCGCCAAACTCAGCAAAAGATGTTGAAATTACTCCAATGGACTCGACAAATAGACAATGAATCCAAACATTATGTTGCTTCGAAAAGGAATGCGAAGAAAACCTTCATTTACAACCTTTGGAACTGAATAAGAATAATATGTATTCTACGGATTTTGTAAATTAATGTATGTCTTTAGCTTAAATTACCGTTAAAATTGCTTACCGTTAAAACTGCTTGGAAAATAATCCATTATTTTCGTTTGTTCCATGTAAATAGCCATGTTAGCTAAATTTCTGCAGTACCATGCATTTAACATTTATATAATAGGGTTTCTACGTTATCTCGCCAAATTTGGCGACTAATTTTTTGGTAACAAATTTGGCAACTTGGCAAAAAGTTTGGCGATATTTCCAACCCTGGGATTTTCTGGAACATAGTCGAAATCCCTAGACTCTCGAGAAGCTATAAATGAGTTCAGGTTTCAGTTTTGAGTGTGCTTCGAGGTTGTCAAAAGCGCCGCTGTTAGCTGTGAGATTTTCATAGGAGAATTTCTGAGATTTATGCCACGATAAGTGCGCCTCCGTGCCACGTCTTTTAGGTTGAGTTTTTCCGTACTTCTGTGAACTAGAGATTTTGTTAGAAGCATTGTAGTCAGTTTCTGACGATCTGTAAGCAGTAGTATGTTGACTTCCTGTAAATAAATCTTTGTTTTTATTCTGTCTTATTCAAAGTCCATTCAATCACCGAACCTGAACTGGGAGTTCGTTACAGAATTTTATATTTTACCAGTTGTTTTAGAGCAAATAAGGTGTTTGCTTTACTTTTATATTTTTTATTCACGTTATTATGTACTAGCTGAAAACCCGCACTTCACTACGGAGTACATTCAAATTAAATACAACGGTCAATGTATGCAATTACTGCCAATATATATGTATATATATACATGATTAAGCACCACGTAAACATGAAATGTAAACATGAAAACCACCATGTAAACATGATTCAGCACCACGTGATGTTTTCGCCTCGGAGCGCTTTTCGGAACATCATACGGTCCTTATGTAATCAAGTCAGAAGCTCAATTCTAGCCAATAAAATTATTTCCCCGCGGTCAGTACCCCTACACTTTATAACCTTCTGTAAAAGTTTACGGCGTGCTTTTTACTGTCTGTCGATGTTTTGTCCTGTTTACGCGCTGCTCCGCTGCTGTCCGATATGATGTAAAATCTGAATTCTGAATGCGCCCCGGCAGGGACCGGTGGCGTTGCTATTGTGTGTGTCCAGTTGTCAAGATACCTGCGTTTTTCTGAATAATATTTGTCTACATTAGAATCCGGAATAAATTAAAATGCGTCGCAAATCTGTTGTGTGCGTCCTTCCAATGCCTCTCCAGTGTGTGGTTTTCCTCCCCGATGTGTCATCGGCTCTCGTGAAATGGTCTTCATCTCCTGACACTCTGGCTATGTCTACAACATGTTTGTGTTTCATCTCCTCAACATATTTTAAGTTAAATTTTACCGTGCTCGTTAGCCGATATCATTGTATATATATATATATATATATATATATATATATATATATATATATATATATATATATATATATATATAATAAATACGACGATCAATGTATACAATTGATGTAAAAAAAATACATTTATAAAAAAATCGTAAAGGATATTTTATAGACAAAATAATGTAGAAGAAAATATTCAAATTAAATCCAATAGAACATACTAAAGAATATAGTACAGTTAATATAATACAGTTTGAAGAACATTTCTTTTACTGTATTTTAATGATTTTTTGGATAATTTCCAATCGTCTGCCGCATTAGCAAGAAAAAAAATATTTATTATCTATTCGTTGCTATGCACGTGACGATAAATTTATTTAATGTACCAGAAAAAGATAGCACGTGATCAGCATTTAATAAATTAAATTTTAAAAATTAAACTTTAAAAATTCATCAAAAGTCAGAAAATTCAGGTAAATATTCGAAAAAATTTTCATTTTAAAGAATTTTTTCTGATCTTTCTCGTGATATAAATTTTGTAACCCTCAAATTATTATTTTAAATTCAAACTTTAAAAAAGTTACTAAAACAGATAAAAAATTTTGTTTTAAAAAATCTAAGAAGAATATTTCAAAAATCTTTCTTAGTGCACCCCTACACTATAAGAAGAATCGCCTTGCAAAATTTCAGCCTTTTAGGTCCAGCGGTTTGGTCTCTGCGTTGTATTTCAGTCAGTCTGTCACGGAACTGTTTTATATATATAGATTATCAATCTGTGGTAAGTGTTTCTTTCCAAACAAACATTTTTTGATAGGGGGAGAAGGTTGTTTTGGTTTGGAACGCTACTGTCAACTTTTTACTACACGAGGGTTAATTAGACCTGGACCTACTGCTCAAAGCCGATTCCAAATGGCTATAAACGTCCATGCCAAGAGTGGGATTCGAACCCACAGACTATGGTTCCGAGTGCCAGCTCCCAATTCCTTCGACCTTCGTCAGGTCTTGGGGAGAAGTAACAGATAGGAAAAGAGATAACTGAAAACATGCTATAAAAATATATCTAATAAATCTTACACAAATGGTATTCAAACTCCTCCAATTGAAACACGGTAATTTTCAGAAGATCAGGTACAATGTGTATTCTCCAGAAAAATATTTAATTAAAGGCAGGTGCATTTTTTCTATTTCGGGAATTTTTTAATGCTAATAACATGAAAGAAAAAATAAATTGTTCCATTTAAACTAAATTTATAGATCTTATGCTTCCACTGTCCAACAAGTTAACATCAATTAATGATACTTCGTAAAAATTAGCAAGTTTCTAACGGCTTTAATTATTGGATCTGGTTTTAGTTCCTCTCTTTGCATTATTTCTTCACAGGAATTTCTCAAGTCATAAATCATAGTCGGGTATAGTTCCTCTGCACTGAAATATTCTACATCATTTTAATTACTGAAAGACTTGGTGAAAGATTGCACGCAAACAATTATAGGATAAAAAATAATAACTCAATGCAATTATATTTAAAAATGAAAAGAGGGGAAACTATTTTACTTTTATTTTTTTCCTTCTAGTCTAGAATAAAATTATTAATTGACTTTTGGGAAGAAAGCGACTGTATCACCACGAGTATAGATAAGATTATGTATATATATATATATATATATATATATATATATATATATATATATATATATATATATATATATATATATATATATATATATATATATGTATATGTAATGAAATAAGATCAGATTACAGAACTATTAGAATAAGAAATTTATTTCCGAGTGGCTAGGACACACATCTTATCTATTGGACAGCCAACACCTGAGTGATTCCCGGGGTTTGCGTATAGAGGTATCTGCGGTTGAAGAATTTGCTGAGCAAAAATGTTTCTTGCAAGCTGCATCAGTTGTGCAGGACGATCGCCTTATTTGGACATAGAAAAGGGGTCGGACGGTTTCGTGGCTTGCCCAGGGATTGCTCACGCTATGAAAAATATTCCTGGGTTCTTGAAAACAGAATTTGGTAATGCCATCTTAAGCATGGGAAGGAAAGAAAATTTACAGGGGTCATCTTAAATTTTATATCTTTCAAATATATATATATATATATATATATATATATATATATATATATATATATATATATATATTAGGGCGGAGCGTAAAAAAAAGTTTTCGATTTTGTTTTTGCCCTAGTGCGTAAAAGTTGGGTACTGGTGGGTAGGTCACGTATGCAAAGTTTTGGGAAAAACAAAAAATATCTTCCGTCTCCATTTCAGCCGTGATTTTTAGCAGATTTTTACCATAGAGTTACAAATGCGTATTTCCACTGTTTTGTATGCAACTCGTCATTTTGTTCTTAAATAAAATACAGAGGTAAGTCGAAACTTAATGCAGAAAAGGCAGCAGCTGACACACTGCGTTCAGAAAGGTAAAGAAATATTTTGGCATGAAAACGTTGCCAACAACAACTTTACAAACGAAGCTTAAAACCTTCGTGAAAGACTCGCGGAAATTGTCCGACATTTCTTCATGTAAGTGTGTTTCTTTTAACAAATGTTCTTGCCCAAAGCATAATAGGATCCCTGAAATGGAAATAACTTTTCTTATAGACCAACGGGCACTTAGGCAAATGTCCATAGGCGCAGTTGACTTATAAGAAACTGAAAGCTGAGGAAATGAGCCGATAGCAAGCATAAAGAGACAGAAGCATTAAGTCTTAAAATAAACGTTTCGCCATGTGTTACTCCATGTAGACTCATATTTCCTGATCCAGATTCTGACGTGGATCCACATAACTCCAATAGTGACACAGATTACTTGAAGCCTTCCCCATCCACATCCAGGATGACTCAGTCTGAAGGGAAAAAGACGTTACGATCAAGTCGATACCCAGCAGTAGCTATAGCTTGTGACAACCGGATTTTCAGATCGGGCTGGAGCCATCATTGCAAGAACTGTTTTGGAAGATTTGGGGATGATTACCGAAACAGACACTTTAATTGTAATTGATAGACATAAAATAAGAAGAGAGAGGGAAAAAATTCGGAAAGAATATCAGCAAGGAAATGAAAGACAGCTGGAACCACTGAAGAGACTATTTTGACGGAAGGAAGGACAAAACTCTAATGCAAGAGAGCGTAGGGGGAAAATGTACCAGAAAACAGTCCTGGAAGAACACTTTACAATAATTAAGGAACCTGGAAACAAGTACCTCGGACACATAGCACTAACCTCTTCATCAGCTTTGAGTATTTCTCAAATGATGCTGCAATTCATGGAGAATAAGAATATTGACATTCATCAACTAATAGCAATAGGGTGCTATGGAACAGTCGGTAATACTGGCTATAAAATCGGCGTGATTCGCCTTTCTGGGGAAGCCATTGGGAAGCCATTGGGAAACCCTTGCACTGGTTTATCTGCCAGTTACACGCAAATGAGTTGCCACTCCGACATTTAGTGCAACATTTGGATGGTGGAACGAGTGGCCCAAATGCATTTTCTGGTCCTACTGGGAAAGCATTGGCAAATTGTAAAAACCTCCCAGTTGAGAGATTTGTAGAGCTTTCGAGCGAATTTCGGAAAATCGACATAAAGTATCTTAGCACACAGAAGCGATATCTTTGGGATATTTGTCAAGCTGTCACAAATAGAAACTGCTCACCAAGTTTGTCACAAAAGCACCCTGGGAAAATGTCTCTTTCACGTTGGCTAACAACTGCAAATCCAATAAAGCGTTTATACATTAGCTCGTCAGAGCCTTCAAACCAACTTCAAACCCTGACTGAGTTTATCATGAAAGTGTACCCACCTATGTGGTTTACAGTTAAATTAAATTCATATTGCATATATGGTCCACGAAATTTGTGGAAGACAATAAACGTCTCACGCTATCTTAAAAACGATTTAAAGACTGTGGTTGTTCCCATTATCCAGAGAAATGGCTATTTCGGCCACCCGGAAGCAATAATCTTGTCAACGATCACAGACGACAGACAGTCCATTCGAGAACTTGGACTACATAGGATTTTACGAGCAAGAAAGGAAAAAAGGAAGGAATCAGAGACTACAACATTCCGTCACTCAACTTCGAGGAAGTTTCATATATAAACCTTACTGATTGACAGAGATGTAATTTGACGGAATCCCCAATAACATCTTACTTGACAGAAGATGATTTGAGAAATTTGATTTCCAGTGGAGTGTCTGTAGCTAAACACCTGGGAAGCCTAAAATTTCCTTGCCACACCCAAAGTGTTGAACGTTTCGTGAAACTAGTAACAGAGGTTTCTGCGGCTGTGTCTGGAGAAAAGAAGTGGGACGGTTTAGTTAGAATCCGAACAGAGTCGAGAAAAGCTATGCTATCATTTGAAACCAAATGCGAGTACAGAGTAAATCCGGAATAACTGCAAGGGCAAAGGAGTTAAGTGCCGATATGGTTGGGTGGATGGGTGGGCACGGGTGGAATTCACAATGCAGCCACCTCCCCGTGGTGAGTTCTGGGTTTTTTTCCTGAATTTTATTTAAAAAAAAAGCGAAAAGCTGCATACAAAACAATGGAAATACACATTTTTAACTCTATGGTAAAAATCTGCTAAAAATCACGGCCAAAATGGAGACGGAAGATATTTTTGGTTTTTCCCAAAACTTTACATACGTGACCTACCCACCAGTACCCAACTTTTCCGCACGAGGGCAAAAACAAAATCGAAAACTTTTTTTACGCTCCGCCCTAATATATATATATATATCGCACCCCGGCAAGAGAAGTGACACAACTCATACGCAGCATTTGAATAATTCAACTTAAAGAATATTATACATCTTGAACTAGCATTGTAATAAAACTGATACAACTGCTCTCAGGTGGATAAATTTCGAGATAGAGATGTGTTTTCGTGCACGATGGGGCACTTCATACATATTTTTTCAATGACATAACCTCAAATTTCCATTTTTTGACTTGTGTCACTTTTCTTGCCGGGGTGATATATACACTGCTTGACAATTGCTAAGGAACAACTGTTTTTTTTTTAAAACTAACGTTCCCGATAGCAGACCAATCATAGTAAAAGGAAATGCAGAGGGCGTAATAGGGCATGACCTGTTATCTGTATAAAAGACAGTGCACGAAAACTTTTAACTCATTCAAAAGTTCATGCAGTTAGGTGTTTGACG
Organism: Dolomedes plantarius; assembly: GCA_907164885.2. Taxonomy (NCBI): domain Eukaryota; kingdom Metazoa; phylum Arthropoda; class Arachnida; order Araneae; family Dolomedidae; genus Dolomedes; species Dolomedes plantarius. The sequence continues at coordinate 237,659,070 of OU015490.1, forward strand.
GAAATAGCGCTGTTCGTTGTTGCAAGATATTTCTGTGAAAATCAGTGTGGTGTTGCAATAATTAAGTACAAAATATCTGCAAGACATCATTTGAGTGCAATTAAAAAAGGCAGCTGAAGGTGGAAATGCTATGCAAAAGCATGTCGGTGGTCGTGAAAGGAATACCACACCTCAAGAGGATCGATATGTATCTCTAGTGGTGAAAAGGAACAGATATCTCCCTCCTAGTCAGATAGCTGCAGACCTTGCAACCGCTATCGGTACAAATGTATCAGCCAGAACCCTTTTTAGGTGATTAAATCAGGTTGGTTTGTATGCACGGAAGCTTGTTCAATGCATCCCACTTCGCCATCGTTGAGAAAAATTACATTGGTTTAAGGAACATATTCTTTAGGGTCAGCAAGAGTGGTTCCGACTGATGTTCTCTGACGAATCCCGTTTCACCGTGACAGGTGATTCTGGCCACCAGTTAGTGTAGAGAGAGGGGAACACGATATATACCGCAGAATGTTCAGGAGCGTCATTGGTATGGCCAAGGCGTGATGGTGTGCGTAGGCATTATGCACATTGTCAAAACACCGCTTCACATCTTTGAGCGAGGTACCGTTACATCGCAGCGGTATTGCAGAGATATTATTCTGGTTTATGCTCGTCTTTGTAGGGCTGCGGTAGGTCCAGATTATCTGTTTATGGACGACAATGCGCGTCCACACAGGACCGCTAAAGTATCGAACACACTAGAAAGTGAAAATATTGAACGTATGACTCTCCTTGCTTACTCTCCTGACCTAAATCCTATAGAGCATGGCTGGGATGTTCTTGGTAGACGTATTTCTCAAGGAACTCGCCCTCCCCGAACCATTCAAGAACTGAAAATCGCCTTGAGAGGAGTGGGACAATATCCCCCAAGGACTTCTCAATACTTTAGTAGACAGCATGAAAAACATATGCAAAATGTGCACTAGTGTCCGAGGAGGTCACACACCTTACTAAGGTACTCATAACTCTTTCATTCTGGCTGGAAGACCATAATGAAAGATTTTTGTTTTGTTTTCTCCATTTTTTGTTTTTCGTTTCCTTCTTTTTCCATAAGGCGAAATCTGTATCATTTTGCATAATAAATAATGCACAGTATCTCTACTAAATATGTACTAAGTTTCATTTCTTCAATCAATGTCTATATGAAATATTCCGAAAAATGTGACTGTTCCTTAGCAATTGTCAAGCAGTGTATATATATATATATATATATATATATATATATATATATATATATATATATATTCCGGCACAACAACTGAAGAATAACTCAAACATTTTTTTGCCATCTCATAGGAAGCATTTGACATTTTAAAAAAGATCACACTCGTATAAGCTTTGAGAAGGAATTTTAAGAAAACTTTGCAGTCATTGTATATATTCCTCACTAAATTATTTTATCTTTCGACATCAAAGACTCTAGAGGCATCTCTAAGCTTCTTAAATATAATGAATATTGGATTTGAAATTATGAGTGTTAACAGATGTTAAAATATAATATTACAAGGGAAATATTTTCGTATTGTTGATTTTGATTAGAAATACAGATAGCTTCTAGGACCTAAAGTGGCCCTTTCTATCTTGAGATAACTTTTGTTGAGAGTTAAACTTGATATTAACCCTCAAGTAAAGTTATCAGTAATCGATACTGAATTGGCCCCGACAGAGGAAACCACAATATTTCTCTAAATTATACTCATAACCTATTGTTGTCATACTTCTCTACATGTTTCTCCATATCATTTTAATTTGAACAAGCAATACCATTGGACTAAATGGTTTATAAAGTTTGTTGAATTCCTTAGGTCATCTTTTATGAAACGAAATTCTCCCTTTGGTTGTGAATTTAATATTTCAACGCCTTTGTGTTTATCAGTCAGTTGTTGAGTGACCAAACCTAAATATTATTCGAAAATAATAAATTATTTCTGTTCAGTGTTAAAAAGAAAATCAATAGGTTGCAATAAGGAAATTCGAAACCATTATTCATATACTGCTAATAGAGTAAAACTCATAATTCTTGCTAAACCAGAATACCCCACTCTACTCTGAGAAAGTAGTACAAGGTGTAATTGCCGATCGAACACTCCAAAGTTTTGAATTCCTTCCGAGAGTTATTGAAAGGAAATGCTTGTGTAATCGCCGCTGAGAAATTAAAATCTTAAGATCTGGATTTGACGTTTTCAATTAACTACTTACGCAATTATCTGAAAGCGTGTTCCAGCTTTTGGGATGATTTTACAATCCATTTTCTCAATTACGCAAACTTGATGCTTTGAAATTAATCGGAGGGTAATTACATGCACTGACGCGAATTGGGTAGTAGGGCATAATTCAAATCTCTCAGTACTGGGCGTTTTTGTGGGGTTTTCCTAAATCAAATACAATCTGTTTGTTAGATGTTGTTGAAGTTTCTAAAATTTCTTTGTTTTGAATATCCCAAATTATGGGTTTTCTATTTGCAAACGGATAATAATACGTAAAGGCCACTAAAAATATTTTATACCCTAGCTACCTCTTAATTTAGTCGGGTCGTAATTTCAAAGTAGTATGCAGTTTAGTTATTATTTTGGAATTTTGACAAAATTCAATTAAAAAAAAAAACGAATTTATTTATTTAACCCCCCCCCCCCCCAGCGGGCGCTCCCGTGTACAAAGTGCAACATTTTCGTAATTTAGAATGGTTTGTTTTGTAAGGTTTGAATGTTCTAAGCAGTTTCTATTTATAGCTGCACCCTTTCTTATGCAAGTCTGATTTTCTGACCCTTGTATTCCTTTCCATTCGTAGTTAGTTGTGAATTAACTGTGGTAAGCCAGTTATTATACTGAATTACAATACTACAAAAGCAGGAGTTGATGTAGTCGATCAAATGTACAGCTATTACACGGTATTCCGCATATCACGAAGATGGACTCGTTCATTGTTTTTTAGGTTTTTGGACATAATAAGGATCAATTGGTAAGTTGTCCTTAGATCCAATAAACCGGACAGGTTTGAAATAAGGCAGTTGTATCTGCATTCTTTGGCCTTTAATTACAAACATATCTTGATAATATCAACATTTTATATCTTGTCGTAAAACTTAGAATCGTTATTTTCAATTTGAAAAATAAAAGTTTATTACAAAAGGAATAATCAAGGTTGAAGGAGTTGCACTTTGTGCCAAGTGCGCCTGCTGGTGTACCTAAAATTAGCGTGCCCGCTGAAGGGTTAAAAAAGCCAAACAAGACTCGGTGGTTTTCGAAAATAAACATAATTCTAAACTTAAAATACAAGTAGAAGTATGTTGTTGTTGCTAAGCCCCCTGGTGTAGAAAATGCTAGACCAAGTCCATGAGGCTCTGTATTGTGATCAAAAGGGAGTTAACAGCACACAGATCTTCTGCAAGCATGCTGACGGGGATACCTAGGCAACCCACAATTTGGGGACAAAACTGGGACAAGGGGGAAAGATCTTAGTAGAGTTAACGAAGAGCATAATTTTTGTATGCCCACTCCGTAGATGACCCAGCGTAGAAGTATAATTTCTGTTCAAACATACAATATTCATTTAATATGACTAAATATCCAGGAAATTATGTAATAGGAAATTAATAATATATAATTACCTAACCTGACATCACGCTACGAGCAAAAAATTTAAATTTAACTTAAACCTTCTTCACCCAAATTCATAACTTATCATTGTCTTACTTCTCTAAATTTTTCTCAAATCATCTTAACTTGATTAAGCAATCCCCCTGGATTTAATGGTTTATACACGTTGTTGAATTCCTTATGTCATATTTCTGTCCTCAGATGGCAAACTGTTATAAGAAATTTACGTGACAGCGATTCTAAGATGTCATGAAAAATCAGTAATTTGTGTTACATGAGCAAACGTGGTACCACTGTTTCAGAAAAATAGTTGGCTATTACTTACAGTAGTCACAGTAAATATAAAATATTGAACGAGAATTCGGAATTTGAAAAACTCAATTTTTAAAAGAAAAGTTTCTCATAACATTTTGCCATCTTTTAGTTATTATTTTGGAATTTTGACAAAATTCAATTTAAAAAGAAACGAATTTATTTATTTAACCCCCCCCCCCAGCGGGCGCTCCCGTGTACAAAGTGCAACATTTTCGTAATTTTGAATGGTTTGTTTTGTAAGGTTTGAATGTTCTAAGCAGTTTCTATTTATAGCTACACCCTTTCTTATGCAGGTCTGATTTTCTGACCCTTGTATTCCTTTCCATTCGTAGTTAGTCGTGAATTAACTGTGGTAAGCCAGTTATTATACTGAATTACAATACTACAAAAGCAGGAGTTGATGTAGTCGATCAAATGTACAGGTATTACACGGTATTCCGCATATCGACATAAATTCTGAGCACAGATTTTATGTCACGAAACTGTCCCTGTTGCTGTGAATTCAATACTTCCAACCCTTTGTTTGTATACGCCAATGGCTGCGTGACCAATCCTAAATATTATTCCCTCAGGTTTTTTTCATTAATTAAAGTATCAAAAACTTTACGCACAATGTTTACGCTAATGAAGAATTTTCTGAAAGTGTTTGAATTATTCTGTAAGATATTCGATAACCTTAACACGCTTCTAAAACAGATTCTTTCGAAAACTTCTATAAGGATTTTTTTTTTGGTATGGTAGATTTTTTTTAATTCTTTCTTTGAAACAAATGTCCTTTCGATCGTGAAGTTAAGGTAACAATACTGCTTAGTTGATTTGGAATTCCTGGGGATTTCAGCTGATTTCAGGTGTTTGGTGGCAAGAAAAATAACTTTTCAAACCAATATTTAATCCGAACGTGATTTAACATCAATATATACATATTATATACAAGGCAAAATCATAACTTGCATTTGTGAGGAATAATGAAATATATTTGATTTTTTTCTTCTGGCAGGCATTTAAATTACATTTCTGTAAATATACTGCAGCTCAGATTGGCATACAATTCTTATGCCTTACTGATTAAGTTTGTGGTCCTAGCTTGTCAACTAATTTTTTTAAAGTTATAAAGCTGTTACATGCTTTTTTAAACAAAATGCGCAGTTCAACACCTGAATCTGGGGCTCAGTGTAGTTCCACCTCCTTGTGGTAGACCCTGTCAATGTCTTTGACGGTAAAGTGAACTACAGTTTTGGCATACGACCTTTTACTGCTTCTGAAGCTGCGTGCCCCCTGTGTGATAAAAACAAGCCTATGGACAAACATCACCTGCGTGTCTGTGGAGTTCCCCATGGCGTTACTGATATTTCTCGATATTGGGAGGCGAGAAGACTCTTGGGGAGATAACCTTTGGTTATCTCTTGAACTTTTTGATATTATCGTTGCTGATATTTATTTTTTGTATTCACTACTTATTTGTATTCTTTTTTCCTGTGCTCCAGCCAATGGAAATAAATTTAAAAAAACAAACAAATCTGAATCTACTTTGTATTACTTAGATTAAAAGTGTAGAAGCTTAGCAAAACAGTCACATATATAAAAACTTAAGCCAACACCTCACACGGTGTGTAATGAACTTCACGGGAATAGCGAAACCTACCGAGGTATCTACATTTCTCGAATTTTTGAAGAACACGATGAACAAATAAATTGGTCCTCAGTTTTTAAACTTACATGTTTTAAATTTCGAAACGATTTGTTCTTTCTTACAAAATTGAATTGCTCTTTCCTCACTACTCGAAAATTCTGAGTGATTTCAGGTTTGTTTCGGATCGATTTGACACCGCCTTGCTTTTCTCCTTTCCCATTTTATGTCGTCCAGTTATTTTTCATGACTACCGTTTGCATAAGTTATATGCGAGCATGGGCAGAAATTTCCGTACTACACAGCCTTGCCGAAAGACTGTATTTCCCTAATAATTGTCATAACACTTTGTGATGGATTACGAATAAAAGAAAAAACAGTGTGCAGGTCTGTATGCAGGTACGAATAAAAGAAAAAACAGTGTGTGTGTGTGTAAGTAAGTGTAAGTAATAACCGGGCGTTGTTGAATTCCGTCGTTGCATCGTCAGGGCAGCAGTCATGGTTTAAAATAACTGCCCATAGAAGTTCAGACCAGTTTCTTTAATCTAATATTAAATTTACTTTCCATTTCCTATATCATAGTGGAAGAACCCGGCAAAGTGACATGCATTCTATTCATCACACATATTATGACTACCTTATTAGCTCCAAAACAAATAGCTTTTATAAGTTCGGTTCGGTCACCTGACTAAAATAGTTGATGAGTCAGCTTCCCACTGAAAACGAAAGTCGCTGCAAGGGGTTTAAAGTTTAATTTGGAAGACTTTTCGATGCGTTTGCATAGTAAACCTCATCCATTTGGGACCGTGCACATATTTAGTCTCAGAAAATAGGGCAAGAGTATAAATTTAATTTGGATATTTGTAGTTTGTGCGGCAATTTGGTAATTAGAGAATATTAAAATAAGTTAGCTTAATATATGATTTTCATAATTATGTTAAATTTAGATAGTTGGGCCGAATTATTACTCAACACGCACACGCACACACATATAGTTATATAATATCTACCAATAAATATTTCGACACGCATGCAAATGACGATATCTACGGTCCTGATATACGTCACGCCCTCCGCCGCAAAATATCGTGTGCGAAACAGCATTGGCAATAGTCGCATGTAACATGCCACGAAGTGCAGAGTTAACTGATTTCGAGAAATGTGTAATCGTTGGGTATCACAGAAATGTCCGATCCGTAAGGGACATATCTAGCGAGCTGAATTACCCAAAATCGACAGTAGCCTATGTGATTCAGACGTGAAAGGTGAGCGGTGATTGTTGGAGAATGTGCCGCGAGTCGGCAGACCCATGAAACTGGGAGTTAGAGACCGACGAATCCTGTGCAGAGAAATTCAGAAGAACCAGACCCAACCGATGGCCCACACACTCCAGGAAATTCAACAGGTATGACGGAGTGTTGTTTTTATGAATACCGTCCGTAAGGAAACACATCTGTTCCATGGCCGTGCTGCCGCCCATAAACCTTTGATGAAAAAGTGCAACCGCGCTGCTCGGTTAATGTGGAGCAAAGGACGTCGAAAGTGGACCGCATATCAGTGGAAACGGGTTCTCTGGAGCAACGAATCCAGGTTCATTCTATACCGTTCGGATGGCAGGGTGTGGGTCTGGCGTCTGCCTGGAGAACGCCTCCCGCCAGAATGCATCTGCCCATAGAAAAGTTCGGTGGAGGTGGAATTATGTTCTGGGGATATTTCTCCTGGTGTGGACTGGGACATCTCGGTCCCAATTCATGGTAATCTGAACTCCAACGCCTACTGCACAATTCTGGATAACAGTGTGCTTCCTACGTTGTGGCAGTTTTACGGGTTGAGCGTATGTTACTTCCAGGACGACAACGCCAGATGTCATATTGCGGGATCCACCATGTATTGGTATTGTGACAATGGGGTTAACCGAATGGACTGTCCTACCCAGAGCCCAGACCTGAAACCTATCGAACTATTTATATATATATATATATATATATATATATATATATATATATATATATATATATATATATATATATATATGTATATATATATATATATATATATATATATATATATATATATATATATATATATATATATATATATATATATATATATATATATATATATATATATATATATAACTGATATAAAATCTACACAAAAGAAATTAATGGACGTGTGCTGTTGCGCCACGTTGGGCAGACGTTTACGATCAAATGTGTAGTCTTATTCCAATCTCCGTCTTTGGTTTATTCGAAGGCTAGGATCATGTAACACGAACAAACAGAAAAAGTTTTAATAATCTTTTCCCGATATATGTTTTTATATCTAATAAATATTTCTCTTGTATTGGAAGAAGCCGGGATATGTCCGAATGGCTAAGACGATGGCATTCTATGACAGAGTCTGTGGGTTCGAGTCCACTGTTGGCGTTAGCTGGGTGTTTGTGGCCGTTCAGATTCGCCTTTAAGCAGTCGGTTCCGGGTAAATTATTCCTGGCGTATTTAAAGTTGAACGTAGCTCTCCAAGCAAATCAGTATTTCAGAAGAAACACTGAAAATCTATGAAATTTTTATATTTTAATTTCATTACTAATTAACCATTTTAATTCATTACATTTAGTTAAATTAAAACATGTTAATAGTTTGTTTTCGGTACAATGTACAAGAAGCGTTTTCGGTGCAATGTGTTTTGTAATAAGCGTCAGCAGACGTTCATTGGGCTGTAAATCAACCAACCAGCGTAAATACTTAATTTATATGACAAAGAAAGATTTTATATTACTTAAGACCCAGGTACATTATATTTACAGAAGTATCGCAATTATTAAGACATAAATTCAGAATAATTCGGTATTAATGATATTTTTAGAAATGTATTGCACTTAATTAGTCTTTCTCAGTTTATCCAAACATCGTGTAGGAAATTTTGACTGTAGCGTCCCGAGCCAAACCCATGAATCTCTCAGAAGAAAAGCTGAAAATATATCAGACTTTTATATGTTAATTAAATTACTAATTAACCATTTTAAATCCACGAATTTAGTTAAATTAAAACATTTTAATAGTTTGCTTTCGGTACAGAGTGCAATTTTTTAATTAGCTACAGAAGACAATCGTAGGGCTCTAAATAAAAAAAACCATAAGTTTTATATCTAAAGAAGAAAATTTATATTGTTTAAGAACCAGGTATATTTACAAAATCCCTGCAATTATCAGGACATAAATACAGTATTAATCAGATGATAAAGATATTTTTAGAAATGTTTTGCTCTTAATTAGTTTTTCTCAGTTTAACTAAATATCTAGCGTCAAAAATGATCATAGGTCTCTAAATCAAACAACCAACATAATTCCTTAGGTTTTATAACAAAAAAAGGAAGTTTATATTGTTTAAGAATGAGTAATTTATATTGTTTAAGAACCAGCTGTATTTACAAAAGCCCTGCAATTATGAGGACATAAATTCAGCATTAATCAGGTGATAAAGATATTTTTAGAAATGTTTTGCTCTTAATTAGTTTTTCTCAGTTTAACAAAATATCTAGCGTCAAAAATGATCATAGGTCTCTAAATCAAACAACCAACATAATTCCTTAGGTTTTATAACAAAAAAAGGAAGTTTATATTGTTTAAGAATGAGTAATTTATATTGTTTAAGAACCAGCTGTATTTGCAAAAGCCCTGCAATTATGAGGACATAAATTCAGCATTAATCAGGTGATAAAGATATTTTTAGAAATGTTTTGCTCTTAAGTAGTTTTTCCCAGTTTATCTAAACATCGTGCGTCAAAAGATGATTATAGCTCTCTAAATCAAACAACCAACGTAATTCCTTAGGTTTCATAACAAAAAAAGAAAGTTTATATTGTTTGAGAATCAGTAATTTATATTGTTTTAAGAACCAGCTATATTTACACAAGCCCTGAAATTATGAGGACATAAATTCAGTATTAATCAGGTGATAAATATTTTTTCCAAATGTTTTGCTCTTAATTAATTTTTTCTCAGTTTAACTAAACATCGTGCGTAAGAAGATGATCATAGCTCTCTAAATCAAACAACCAACGTAAGTCCTTAAGTTTCATAACAAAATAAGAAAATTTATATTGTTTAAGAATCAGGTGTATTTACAAATTATCAAGTTACGGTTATTAAGACAAAAATTTAAATTTAATCAGATGATAAACATATTTTTAGCACTAATAATAAATATATATTTTGAAATGTCTTTCTCTTTATTATATTTTATATAATTTTTAAATAAAAATAATCACACTGAGTGTCTGTACAGTTTGAAATAAAAATAGATTCCATTGTTTAGATTTAAGGGTGTGTTTGAGGTCCCTTCAAAACATCGATTTTTATTTCTCTGACAAGAGGAGAAAAAAAATATCTTTTGAAGAAGTTAAATTGTTTTTCTGCACACTGTGATAAAACAACGCCTTTAAAAATACCGAAAATATTTTTTCTACCTAAAACGCAGAAAGCTGAATTTTATTCTGAAAACATCGGGCTCTAAAAATATGTGGTAAAAATAAATGTAACTGCATCTTCCGTTTCTTAAAATTACAAGCATGAATAATGAAGTGCTTGAAATCTTGGTAAATTTATAGCTGAGAGGAATACGCTCCATTTGTTTGTTCCACTGAGGTGCTAAACCTGGATTTTCTTTCGTCGTGAAAGTAGTTTGTTTATATAAATCCTAAGAATGAAATTCTGGTTCATCAGTTCCTTTGTTCCGTTGCTTTGAAAATAAACAAGAAAGGAATAGCAAGAATAAATAAGCAGACAACCTGATATGGAAAGCAAATGCGACACAATATCTGTGCTTCATCACTATTTATACTTATTTATTTATCTTATTTTGATGGAGATGGGAAATTTTAGCTTTTGTGCAAACGAAAAATATTTTATAATATAAATAATGTATTTATATCAAAAATACTTTACAACACACTTCGCATTAATATATATATATATATATATATATATATATATATATATATATATATATATATATATATATATATATATATATATATATATATTAACGCGAATATATAATATCCCCATTACACCACGTCCTTAAATTGTAACCTGAAAGGAAAATCAAGCTTATATTTACATCGCTGGAGCTATACACAACCTGAAAGGTATAAAAATTAGATTTTCATGCAGTCGGGCTAATCTTCTTAGTACATCGTTTATTAGCGCGAAAATACATCCGTCCATTCCAGAAGAACGGCTCGGAATAATATCACCTTTCACCATTAAACGCGAGAGGGCGATATAGACATGAGACTATTATTTGTAGGGTCAGCAGATTTAGGGGCTCTCGAAGCTACACCGTTCCTGAGTTCGGACATATACACATGTAGAAATGAAAAGGCATGCGGTTTTATAGGCCTTGTTCTGTGCATAAGGGTTTTAAAGCGGAAAGTTCGTATTACTGGGGATTGGATTTAGGAAAAGGAGTTTATATGCTAGAATGGAGGGCTTGATATTTAAGATATTACTTACACACACACGCACACACATATATAGATATATATATATAACTTTTCATGAACCTCATGGATATCTCATTTGGTAGAATGCCGTACGTGAAATTAGACGATAGGTGTGCTGATCCCGGTTCTGGCAGACATTATTCCACATTTGGGTATCAGTTACGGTTGGGGAGAACTGTAATGAGTCATTAAGAAGTATCTATCAGATACTAAACGAGAACAAAATGTCTATATATATACATGGAGGTAAGACCAATCAGTTTTGTCCGTAGACTCGAAAGAAAGGTACAGCTATGTAATGAAAATAATTTTTAAAAATGACTGTTTCTCCCATCCTAACGTAATTCAAATATTTCACTTATTTGAACGCCTACCTGAAGGTTATATCCTGTTTCATTTGCCATACAGTCCAACAATCATGATGCATTTTCTTTTTCTAAATGTAAGGAAATGTTATTGATCAATTTTCTCCTAAGTATGGGAATAAGTTATTGAATTATTTTGAGTTGTTAAACGATTTCTTCGCGAAACGAGAACTATGGTAGCCTTTTTTTTTACATTTCAATATCATTTTATACCAATAAAAAATAATTTCAAGATTTATAAATAAAGCATGCCAAAAAGAGTTTAAATATTACAAAATTGAGACCAGTTTTAAAATGTCATTAAAAGATACAGTTGTACACTCTCTGTGTTCAAATTTTGCTCCTGTTATTATTTTTAAACACTGCAGGTTATTTCAAAAGTAACATAACAGTCTATATAAACAGTTTTAAAGAATACCTTTTTAACTTAACGACATCAAATGACAGCATTGAGACCATTGAATGTTATAAAAGTAAGGTTACTGGTACTTAGCAACTCTTTTTTTGATATAGTCTTTAATACATACATCTCTTAAATTTTGTTATCCTTTGGTTCTCAAACGACATGCGATTTACAATGTTTACCTCTGCCTCAACTTCTAACAAATAAATAAAACAGAAGTAATTTTTCCTGTACTAAATCTTCAGGTGCTTCCGACAGCGGAAGAATTAAATTAAGTTTCGCGGACATATTGTATTAGTTTTTCTTTTACAAACTGACGGTTAAATATGTACGACATATCTTACGCATTGTAAAGATTAAAAGTAGTTCAATGATTAACATGATATTTTACTTTTCATTTACTGATCAAGTTACACACGGTGCAACTTAAAAAAAGTAATGTGTTTTTCATTGTTATTTCAATACTTTGGAAACAAGGTTTATATCAGTTATGTGGTTCTTCCTTTCTTTTTTTATATCTCTAACGGTCCAGGCACATTATAAAGTACGAGGGATAACTCTAGAATAACTCCTTTATTCTCTACGTAGAGGCAGACTAACATATACAGACTTGGGGCTTCCCAAAATAATACACAACAGTACCGCAACCCGCGGTACTAATAAACTAAAGGTCGCAATGAATCCCTCAGGCAGAGTTGGTATTTACTAACAATACACGTACACCTCGGCTCTGAGCTAATTCTCGAAGTCGTGCAGCCACCTCGGCTAAATACCAATACACGCTCTATCAGTTAAACATCGCTATCACCTTCCATCAAGCTTGCCTCGCTCTCTCTCGTATCGCTACTAAAGTCTTGGGCTTTTGCCAACTCAGCGTGTGCCCTTTAAATAGATCAAACATCTGCGCCGAACTCTCTTCGGCATATACAGCGCTGCTACCCGAAATTTGCATCTGAGCAACACGCGAACCCTACACAGTAAAAAAAGAATGCAATATTTTTTCAATCTTTAATAGAAATATTTATAACACATATAAATTATATTACATCTCTATTAGCAAGTGTTTCTTTATGTTCCAATTTTTAGTAAAGCAGGTATATATGTTAGATGTACCGGCGGAAGATGAAACACAACATTTATTTAACAATTACGATAAATATTGCAGAAATGATGCCAAAAGTGGACTTTATTCTTGTATGCTAATGGTACGGTGGAAATGTAGAAAATATATTGACGTCGTCATCCTAAACTGCAGTGCTGAAGAAGTTTCTGATTGTATAATACAGATAAAAATGCATGTTACTGCACAAGCCGCCGTCTCCTTTAGTTGTCTCCGTAATGAATGTAAGGGGAGAACAAATTGGATATGGTGAGACAAAATGGGAAACGCTAGGTGGTGCAGAAGTGTTAATTACACGCCTAAATTAAGAAGCATGGAATAACTAAACAGGGAGAGTTAAAAATTAGAAAAAGTGACCGACAGTGAAAAAATCTATTGGGTTCATACATAAAATTTTCAAAATCATACATAAACTTAAATTTCGTTTATGCATGACAGTGAAATTCAAACTAAAGATTATATAATACTAAAATAATTGTATATTCCAAAAATTTCGGACGGGATAACAGAATAATTTTATAAATATGAGAACACGCATAACAGAGGGTACTATAACTGTATATATACATGGAATTCAGTCTCATCATAGTTACGTACTACTGAAACGTTTGGCCCTTACTTCAGCTGATATATTCCTGAGATTTGAAAACTTGTGTAATTATTGATGTTCGTTTAACCGACTAATGCTGAAACGACGTCCTACTGTATTAATCTTTATTTTCTTTATATTATCTACAAAATAGGTAGAAAGGTTGCTAGTTTTTTGGGAGGGGTGGGGTGGGGGGTTAGATCTGGAAATCTAGATTCAAAGTCTAAAACAGAAAATGTCACAAGCCGGATTTTTTTTATATATCTTCTAACACCGTCACAGAAAATCTATTCTGATATGGAAGCCATTGAAATAACTTCTTAGTTTCCACCTTGATACACATGTTTGGTTTCTTTAATGAAGGCAGAAGATAGGTGTTTCTCAGAATTTCTCAAACCTTACATCGAAAAGATTCACGACCAACGGGGAAAAATAAACTCTTTACAATTCGAAAAAAAAAGTTTTGAAATGTATTAATCACTTAAGAATTAAAAGACATTAATCGATAATTTTATACTTTACGTAATATTATAGAAGTCAGTAATTGTTCTTGCCCTGCCTAATATTTCTAATTATATTCATATATTGCAGAAAAAAATGAAAGGGATTAAAAATCAGGTGTAGTTTCCTTTTTTTAGATAATAGCAAACATGATTTTCCTTTTTATTCAGGCGTGAATTCAAAATTTTCCTTTAAATGCGGTCCTCAAAACTGAAAAGATTAACACTCATGTGTTACAGAAATTTCTATCGCACTTGAAAAGGGTAATATAGTGATACTTTACTTAAATTTTTAGGTATACCTCTGAGTTGTAATCGTTAAATAAGGGGCAAACATAAATTCATTCTTAAAATAATTTTGTGGAAAGGCTAATAATGAAAATATAAGACTATAATTTTTATAATTTCATTTCGCCCGTATTATTTTTTTGTTGCAATTTAAAATGATAGTTAGGTTTCATAAAAAAGTATCTTATAAAGTATAAATAACTGTTCGTAAATTCATTAGTTCTGTGCTGTCTTATATCTGTTCTGAGATTTTTTCGCTATTGATTGAAATATCTTTTTATTTTGTGAGGGATGACGTTCACATTTACACCATTTTTTCATATCACCGACAGGTTTTAGTGATCAAGATACTAATTTTAACGTCCGGAAATATAGATACCATCATCTCTAGGTAAATGACGATTAGCCGTAAGAGGTGAAAGAAGCACTTGACCATTGAATTAAACCGCTTAGAAGTATACGACAAAAGGTCTAGGAAATAGAAAACAGAATCGTTAAAAAAACAGTAAAAATAAGTATATCCATACAACATTTTTTTTTTTTTGGGGGGGGGTAAAAAAGCCAATATACAGTCGAACCCAGTTATAACGAACCTGGCATATAGCGAACTCACGGATATGACGAACAAGATTATGGTCCAGCCATTTTCCTATTGTAAGTAATTTGATTAGTATTGTGTCAGTTTAATGTAAGCGATTTTAGTCGATTTAATTCATTAATGATCATTTTTAATAGATTTTATAATTTTTAATACATCACTATTGAATACACATTGCAACTAATGAGTTATACATTTTGTGAACACTAGCCTTTTTCTTAACGGTTCAGATATAGCGAACCACCGGATAAAGCGAACAAAATCTTTGGTCCCTTGGGGTTCGAATGTATTGCGTGTGTAAAGAAAAAAAGGTGTAACTGATTTTGAGGATCAAATTAATTTATTGTATTTTTCTCTCACTGGGGCTACTGATTGATTGCTGACTTTAAAATGAAGAAACACTGGTTCAAAACCGCTTCTGATAAACTGCTATTACAGGTTATTTATGCCAGCTACTGGTGTTACTTATTCAAGGAAAGGAGCTGAAATTAACCTCTGCGCATTTCACATCTTAAGGGAACTCTAATCCCTTAATTGCAGAAAGTAGAACGGTGAAAAATTTTTTAGAGGATCAATTTAGAAACAGATAACCCTTTAAACGCTCGTTGAGAAGATTAAATCTTCAAATTTATGACCATGACATCAATTTTAAACTCCTTAACCGTTTCAGGAAACTGCTTACAAAAACCACCCTTGTGGAAGCATAAAAATATATGCACACGATTAACAAGTTAGGAGGTACTGATGTATTGTCCATTTCTGTCAACAAATTCCTTGTTAGCACTAAAGTGGCGTTCTTTTTGCCGTGAAAGATATTCGTCTCTGTATTTTTCGAATTCAACAAAATTTCCAATAAAAAAAGTAATACAGTAATCTAACATATGCCATGTATAACAGAGGGAAAAACAGTGAATTTAATAAATAGCATCTTGTGTGTAATTGAAATCTTGAACCGACCTTGTTTATAGTGTTTTTTAATAATTTAATCTAACACTGTTATATTAACAGCAATATATTTAACAATCGGATTTGTGTAATGTAATTTCTTGTGCAATGTTTGTATCCCACTAGGAGTAAATAACTACATTGATTCTGAAAATTTACCGCCAGTATATCTACCCTTCTGTAATAGTCAGTGGAGGATTGCAAAACTATTTTACTCTACAATAAGAAGAAAAACAAGAAGAACTGTTATACAGAGGCTGTTCACACATTTTTTAGACGATGCATATTGTATTCACAAAACTAAATTACATAAAATTCTTGTGTTTTAAATGTTCAATTTGACATCCCTTATTCTGAACTATCTTTCGACACCGCAATGTCCAGGATAATAATGCCTTTTGAAGTGTCAGAAGAGGTATTCTATCCCATTCCTCCTGAACAGCTTTCCAGAGTCCTGTAAGGGTTTTGGGACGACGTTTGGATAATGCAGATTTTAAAAGTCCGAAAGCCCAAAAATCCATAGGTGATACATCGGAAGATTAATAGGGATATCAGTGGAGGGTATGGCCTTGATACCAGTTTTTTGTTCCAATTCGTTTAGGAAATTTACAGTGGATTTTGATGTGTGACTGCTAGCTTTGTCCCGATGGAGTCTCACAGATTGATGGCACTGTGAGTAAAGCGATGGTATTTCATTCAGAAAAATTGGCGATAAAATATGTTCCTGATCGTATTTGGAGTTAATCTTGACATTTTATCCCACTCTCTTTATTTTTAACTTGCCATTATAAGAAAAACCAGCAAAAATCATGAATCCCTTAGAAAAACTTTCTTTCGATTCTTTGAACCATGTATTTAAATTTTTTCTCCCCTTTTATGATAATAAATGGCTCTTTTTTTGTTGCAATAATGCTACAGGGTATCTGAACATCATTGCGGACCAGTTGCACCCTTCCATGGCCTCTGTTTTTCCAGCTGGTTTACACCCATGATTCATCTGTTGTGACAATTGTTTTCCAATTTTCTTTGGATAAGTGTTTCTCATGTAGAATTCTGCAGCGTGTCCTGCGTTCAACGATATGATTTGGAAGAAGACGATGCACATTGCGTTTTTTCGCTTTCTTAAGAATTAAATCAACGTTTATCATTTTGTTTACAGTGGAAACCGAGCATTTTAATGATTTTGCAACTGTCCTTTGACTAGGAGGATTTTCTTTTAACATTAAACAACGTACCTTTGCAATAGTCGAAGATGTCCGTTTTTTCCTTGGATACTTGTTTGGAATTTTTGTCCCACTTGAGGCTCCAATTTGACGTTTTTTTCCTTTCTTGCTGCCGATATTACCTATTGACGCGTTATGTATCACAAAACCATGACTCTCACATCGTTTTTGGATAAAGGAGCATGCATATTTCTCTTCGGAAAGAGCATAAATGTAGCCTTCGAACCACGGCTTTGTTAAAAATGCCATTTTGAATAAAAACAAAACTTTCAAGCCGAAGACGATAATTTTGACTTTTAAAAACATAGTACAATTGCAATTATTTCTTTTGCAGCAAACGATTTTTTATTACCTTTTACCAAAACCGTCTAAAAAATGTGCGAACAGCCTCTGTAGGATAATGGTTTAAATTGCTATTAAGATATGTAAACAAAAAGCTTAAACTGGGGAATTTCGATTTATTTATTAAATAAATAGTTAAAAGTGTAAGGAAAATTATATAAACAATATAAGACTTAACTAAAAAGTATTATTACATAATTTGAAATAAATCACAGTTTATTGGTAACCCAGTTTTTTTTTTAAAGAAATGGTGTGATAAAATTAGTGCTGGTAGAGCTTCTAGAAGAAGCTTAAAAGATTATCCGTCACTGCGTTAATTTGTGATGTGCTTCACTGGAAGAAAATAAGTCTTTTCTTGCAAGGCTGTTTCTTATCCATTTTTTAATCTATTTCACTGTATAATCCATTTAAAGATGTTTTTACGAAATAATTTTGATATGGACTGTTAAAGTAAATGTTGGTATATCCATCTAAAAATGGATATAACAATTTCAACCTTTTTTCCAATCAACGGATTTAAAGAATTTTTTTAAAAATAAAATGAAAAATTGAGTAAGATTTTTCGAAGTAGACTGCGATTTAACTTGTCACACATAATAAATAACCAACGTGATTATTCATAATTATTCAATGGTGACGTACATTAAGAGAACATAAAATTTTTTGCAAACATTTGATAGTTAAAGTATCGCAGTTAAATTGGTTTCAATGGCAAGTTTAAGTAATCTGTCTTTGATAACGTTAATATAATGCATGCTCGCATGCCGATATTTTCCAGCTCACAGTAATTTAATAGATTTATGGTTTGGAAGCTTGGTTAAGTTATATTCGGCCATATGAGGTGTTTTGGAGAAAAATGACAATTCATATTTTAAGAGCTTGGTTAATTTATATCCAGCCATATGAGGTTTTGGAAAAAATGACGATTTATATTTTAAGAGCTCGGATAAGTTATATGCCGCCATATGAGGTTTTTGGGGTAAAATGGGGATTCATACTTTAAAAGCTTGTTTAAGTTATATACGGCCGTGTGGGGTTTTTTGGTAAAAATGACGATTCATATTTTAAGAGCTTGGATACGTTATATGCGGCCATATGAGGTTTGTTTGGGAAAATGACCATTCATATTTTAAGAGAGTGGTTAAATTATATGCAGCCATATGAGTTTTTTTGGGGGGAAAATGCCGATTCACATTTTAAGAGGATAAGGGACCTTCAACGTTGTTTTTTTAAATTTTCAATATTTTCCTCAATATACCACATGAGTATAATTAATATTCTTTTTTACTGTGTTTAATTCACTTAGACTTCACAAATAAGTATTTTGTGGAAGAATAAGTCTTGTTTAAAAAAACTTCTTTAAAAATGCTAGAATTTTTTTAAAAATTTCATACTTTTCATTTTTTTCTGATTTCTTCGAAATTTCTCAGGATTGTAATTGGATGTGTTTGTCGTAAAACTGTGCATATATCTTTGAATTCACTTAGACTTCACAAATAAGTATTTTGTGGAAGAATAAGACTTCTTTTTCAAAAAATTCTTCAAAAATGCGCAGACCTTTTCAAAATTCTCCATGCGCATTCATTTTTTTTCCAATTTCTTCCATATTTCTTAGGATTGTTAATGGAAGTTTTTTCCACAAACCTGTGTATAGTTCTTTGAATTCATTTAGACTTCACAAAATATATTTTGCTGAAGAATAAGACTTGTTTTTCAAAAAAATTTCAAAAAACTAGACCTTTTTCAAAATTCTTCATGCGCAATCATTTTTTTTTTTTTTTAATTTCTTCCAAATTTCTCGGGATTGTAAATAGAAGCGTTTCTCATAAAACTGTGCATAGTTATTTGAAGCTCCAAATATTTTTCAAATATATAGACCATGAAGTAAAGTAAAAATAAAAAAAATATATATATATAACAGACAGTATAATAAAAAAAGAGTTATTTACGACTTAGATTTATACAAGAAAACAAAAACTATGCACGATTTTGTTTATAAACATATGGTAATCTCATAATGTAAAAAAATAAGGTTTTTAAATCATAGAAAACACATGGAGTATTTTAGAACTTTTTAACAAATCTTTTAAAAAAGGCATTATTATGCAAAAAAAATCTTATTTTGAATTCTAAGGATCTTAAATATAGAAAAAGAGGATATTAATTACTCTCATTCTGTATTTAGACTTAAAAATTCCGAATAAAAAAATCTAGGTTGAATGTCCGTTTCCTCTTAATGCAATTACCGAAATGAAAGATATTAAATAATGTAGTATGTATATTGTAGATTCAAAAATGGATGCTTCGAATTTGTTGCTTTCTTTAAAAAGGAAGATGGCTCTGCTGTCTTTTAACCTTTGCATCCAGGGAGCATTTTCGCATTTCATTCGGTTTTCTAACATTCCGTTTTATTCAGTGACCGAAATAGACTTTTTTTTGTTTCTACATTTGTGTCCATTGAATGAGTTTCCGATCTTCTATAATTCCGTCTAAAATTTCCATCAGGAATAAATTGTTGATCAAAAAAGTAGCCTATAATGTTCAATTAATAGCAACTAATGATTAAATCTTGAAATTCAGATAAGAGAAATCAATGGATAAAATGAATAAAAAGGAACTTTAAATTAACTATATGTCATCTTTAGAATGCTTATATAAACGATAAATCTTGGTTTTATAAATTAAACGTTATCAACATGTGGATGATTATAATTTAAATATATAATTATAGGAAGTTTAGACATAATTTATAACTTTTTATTTATTAAAAAGACATTACTTCAGTAGAAGATGTGCGAAATACTACATTAAAATTATTATTCATATATTGCATAGACATCTACATTCGGTATGTTCGAATCTGTTTGAGTTTCAGACAAATTCCATACTCTTTACCATGAGTTTTCACTGCGTCTAGACAAAGTGTTATTTGAATTTTAACTGATTACAAAAACTGTTTGTCTGGTCTGCGAATGATGTTTTGGTACTGAGGTTTTACACCTAAATACATTGATAACAATTGTAAAATCGTTCATTCAATCCATTCTTAATTTGTTCAGCTTTTCTATCAGAAGGGAAATAGTATAGTACTTTATTTCGGCTTGAAGTATCATAGCCATAGCGTGTCGGCTTTTAGTGCTGAGGGGGCTCGGATCAAATCCCAACAGGTGCCGCGATGCTAACCTACTCCTGACTCCAGACGTATACCCGTTTAGAAATTCAAAGGGATGCGATTCATGGGAAGTTTCGTGGCTAAGGTTTTAAAGCTATAAATTAATAATATTTAATATATTACTTACTTGCTTACACACACACACACACACACATATATATATATATATATATATATATATACTGAAGTGCCACTGAATTGGGGATAGCAAAGCCTATGCAAATTGTGTAGCCGTATGGGTTTCGGGAGCCGGTTACCTACGACAGTACCATTGCTCTATACTCGCCATCGGGCTGCACGTCTTGCCTGGGCAAGAGAGCACAGAGACTGGAGTGTAGAGGACTGGAAACGAGTAGCATGGAGTGATGAGTCTCGATTCCGACTACTTACGCCGACGGGAGGCTGAGAATATGGTGTCAGGCTCATAAAGCCATGGATCCTGCATGCCTGGCTCGAACTGTACAAGGGCATGGCGGCTCAATCATGGTCTGGGGTGTTTTTTCGTGGCAAAGTTTGGGATATTTGGTGCGTGTACCAACCTCCCTCAATGCAATTCGGTGCGTAGAGTTGCTGGGTGATCACCTCCATCCGTTTATGCTGTTCTGTTATCCGCACGGTAATGGAGTTTTCCAGCAACACAACTGTACCTCTCACAAGTCCCGGTGGGCTACTGGCTGGTTGGATGAGCATTCCTCTGACTTCTCTTTCATGAATTGGCCACCTAGAAGCCCAGACTTAAATCCGATTGAGCAGCTTTGGGATGTTTTGGAACAAGGCGTGAAAGGCCATCACACAGCACCAATGAACCTTACTGAATTATGGACAGCTTTAGCCAATATTTGGCAAGCCATTCCCGTGGAACGTTTCCAGAAACTTGTTGAATCTATGCTTCGTCGTGTGGCAGCTGTTATCAAGGCCAGAGGAGGCCCAACTCGTAACTAGGTAGGTATCCCTAATTCAGTGGCGCTTCAGTGTATATACATACATACATATATATATATATATATATATATATATATACACTATCTACCAATAAGTATTTAGACACCAATGCAAATGCAGATATCTCCGGTCCAGAGTTATCTGATTTCCAGAAAGGTGTAATCGTCGGGTGTCACAGAAATGTCCGATCCTTAAGGGACATATCTAGCGAGTTTAATTACCCAAAATAGACAGTGGGCTATGTGATTCAGAAGTGGAAGGTAAGCGGTGATTGCCGGAATGTACCCCGAGTCAGCAGACTCATGAAACTGGGAGATAGAGACTGACGGCTGCTGTCCAGATAATTTCGGAAAAACCGCATACAACTGATGACCCACATACTCCAGGAGTTTGAACAGGCATTCGAGAGTGTTGATTCAATGAATGCCATCCGTAAGGAAGCACATCTGCTTGGTTTTCATGATTGTACTGTCGGTTATAATTCCAACCACGCTTCTCGGTTAGTTTGGTGCAAAGCATGTCGAAAGAGGACCGTAGATCAGAGGAAACGGGTTCTCTCAAGCGACGAATCAATGTTTGTCCTCTATCGTTCGGATGGCAGCATCTGGGTCAGGCGTCTGTCTGGAAAACGTCTGCTAGAATGCCTTGTGCCCACAGTAAAGTTCGGCGAAGGTGGAATTATGATCTGGGGGAGTTTTTCTTAGTTTGGACTGGGACCCTTGGTCCCAATTCATGGTAAGCTCAACGCCAACGCCTACTGCACAATTCTGGATGACAGTGTGCTTCCTACGTTGTGACAGTTTTACAGGTTCTACCCATGTTACTTCAAGGACGACAACTCCAGCTGTCACGTTGCGACGTCCACCATGGATTGGTATGGCGACAATGGGTTTAACCGAATGTACTGGCGTGCCCAGAGCCCACACCTGAACCCTAACGAGAACCACAGGGACGAGTTGGATCATCGAATTAAGGGGTGCAACAACAGTCCAAAATCGGTGAAGAAACTTACATTCTCGAAGAGCGAGTGGAAGAAAATACCACTAGCCATCATACAAGGACTTGTGGAAAGCATGCCCCGGAGGGTTGAGCTTGTAATTGTCTCTTGTGGAGGCTTTATCAACTATTGAATATGAATATTTTTTTTTCTTTCTATCACAGGCGTCCAATTACTTATCGGTCGATAGTGTGTGTAATATATATATATATATATATATATATATATATATATATATATATATATATATATATATATATATATATATATATATATATACTGAAAAATTTTAGTTGAAAGAATTAAGATGTCTTTACATAGGAAATTTTTGATAATTGAAATTTTTAAATTAAAGTAGAAAGGTTGATACATTAGAATAATTGATAGCTTAGAAAAATAAAAGAAATAACATTTTCTTCATTGAAAAAATTTCTGTACCTTTAAGTGTCGGAATAATACTTTGTAGGTCTATAAAATTAATTCCTAAAAATTAAACTCTCGTCATCCAAGCCATATTCATTACGTGTATGAACACAGTGAAATTAACGGCAAATAATTAGAAATCAAGCGAATAATTGTGTTCGGCAATCCAAGAGAAGCAGGTATTGACATTCGGAGAGTTTCCCGTTAGTTTCCTCCAGAAACTCCAAGTTCCCAGAATAATTTTCTTTTTGAGCCACTGTAAACATAATTGAATTTCCTAATGCAATGTATATATTGATCCCTCCTTAAGGTTTCATGCCTAACTGAGAATGAACCAGGGTAAGTTTCTAAAAGACTTTTCCTTTTTTCTTTATTTTGCTGTTTTAATAATTGAACGTAATTCACCGGGGAAGCCAGATAAGTTCTGGAATTTTGGCTAAAACAAATTATTTAATTCTCTAAAAGTCTCAATACTTTCTATATACGTTTTCTAGGTTTCTCTTATACGGCAAATGAGTAAAAGGATCAATGATAATTGCGTTCATATGGCATAGATTGAAATTGATTAATTTGATGCAGCATTATATTTCGCGCTTACATTGCGATAGACAAATTTTTGTGCATTAAAAGTTAAGTAACTATTTGTGGCTTTTAATTATACGTCATAAGGGATTGCGTGTCTGTTTTACTATAGATTTTTTGCATTGTTTGAAAAAAAGGACATTAAAAAGTTTAAGTATTAAAAACATTTCTTAGATATAGACAATTACGATCTTCATAACTATGGATTCATGATTAGAGACTTCAGTTGATGGTTTTCATATTAATTTTTTTATTGAAGAGACTTAAATTGTTGAAGCATAGTTAATTTATCTGTGTGTATAACATTAGGATAAATTCTAATCCTTACACTTTACATAGGGATGTTATAATTTATGCTACCAAAAGTCACGATAAATAGAAATAAATCGGAATCTGAATTTTTCCTCAAGACACAATATATTTTTAAGAGGCACATTTTAATTTTAACTTTTGTTTTGTTTTATTTCATTTTATTTATTTATTTTTTGTCTGAAGACATCCCGTAGTGATTTTAGAATTGAACAGTGAAAGCAGTTTATGTATAAAAAGATTACACTCGCAGATACTGTTTTTCCAGCTGCGCACTTTCCGAATAGCATCTCATACACGCGTATTTTGAGTCAATTAACCTCGGGATGAAATTGTTCATGATTATTTTTTTCATGGTGTAGAAGGTATCTATACACCTTTGATGGATGCTAGTTTGAAATTCATTATGGTGTTTTTCCGTTCATTTTTCGTAAACTTGTCGTAGGAAATGTTCATTTTTTAGTTAAAAATAGACATGTACGTAAAACTATGGTCTGGGCATTTACGTGACGTAATTCAAAATTCTGTTATTTAAAGTCTTGAGCACTGAATTTTAGGTAAAAGTGCTGTATTTATATGTTATATTTTCTTTGTTTTTAAAGCCGATTAAATATATCTGTGAGCATATTAATTGGAAATTTTTGAAAACATCTGAATAAAATAAATCATTATTCGAAATGATTCGATTTGAAAAGATAACATTTAACATTTTTTTGAACAGTCTTCAAGAAAAGACATATAAAAAAATGCATCTAAAACACTTACTAGAACTTAATAATTCCTTGTCCCCCTGTCGGATATGAAATAAACAAACTCTTTGACTATTCTAAGGATTTCTTCGAGCACTTTTGAATTTTTTTCCAGGAGATTATTTTCTGTAAGAAATTTATTTTATTCACTCACTGCGTAAGTGCTTCCAGATTCGGAGTTTCTTTTTCATGGATTTTGCCTTTGATAATCCCCCATACTCCCTTTGCAGAGTTCATATCCGAACTATTTCAGATCAACCAAGGAATTTCAAGTCCTTCAGAATCAGCATCATTTTTCGAGGATTCAGAAGAAAGATAAGGTCCGTTATCCGTTTCAAATATTCATCATCGTACAGATACAGGACTTTCAGGCGAAGAAGTTTTTTTTCGATAATATTTTTATGTACTTTATATTTCTCATGAATTCTTACTGTTATGTGATGTACGAGGATACTTAAACCTGTCACAACAAATCAATATTGATTTCGCAACAGTTTCAACCCGACCGTTATCCATTGTGGCTATGTATTTCCGGGGTTGGTATCACATCTTCTCGCAAACTAATCTGTTTGTTGTCAGATAAGATTACTTGTTAACACGCCCCATACATATAACTGAGAATCTGAAGCCGTGTATGCACAATTCTGTAGTCCTCGTGGTAGAGGTCATGACAATAAATAGATTTCAATTGATCCTGTCCATTATAACTACTAATCCTGTTATTATCTTTCAGATGTATACTATTTTTAATCTTGCACATTATAAAATATGCATCTTACCCATACAATATTCTATAGCCTCCCGTTGACTAAATCATAGTAAAATTTATGGAGGGTGTCCACGAGATTTAAACAACATGGAATGACCCATAGTAATGTACATAAATATAATTTCTCAAGATTTAAAAGAATTCCTGTACAAACCCTACACGTGTTTTTTAAAAATAGACATTAAAGGGCATTACATTAAATAAAAGGGTAATTAGAATGCCAGGAGTAGTATATGGAATGAAACAGACAATTTAGTTTTCTGGCGTATATATATATACATATATATATACTGCTCAAAACAATTAAGGGAGCACATGGTTTTAACGAAATTACGCAAATACTTACACCGAAAAGTAACATAAAATAAATCATCCATAATTTAAAGCCTAGCAGGAAACAGAAGAAGAAATCTTCATATGCAAATCAAAGTTCATGACGCCAAAAACCAGAAAAAGAACATAAGGGCAGAAATCGGGATGTTGCAGAAACGTCTTTTTCACTGCCTTAACTGTGAAATTCGATTGCTCAGTTATTATTTGAGAAAAGGTGACTTGAAAATGTCTCAACAACGTGATTTACCGGAATCCATGGCTTGACGTATTATAGGCAGACTTGAATCCGGGCAAACACAACGTAGTGTCGCGGAAGCTATTGGAGTGGCCAGAAGTGTCGTTGCAAGGCTGTGGAATCGATTCCAAAAAACAGGGAATGTTAAACGTCGACCAGGGCAAGGTCGGCCACGCGTCACTACAGCAACTGATGACCGGTATATACTGTTAACAGCTCGAAACAGAACAGACAATGCTACTCAGCTGAAAAGACAGTTACTCTTGGCAACAGGACGAAGGGTGTCCAGCCAAACAGTACGTAATAGGCTTCATCAGGGTGGTCTCTATGCACGTAGGCCAATGGCATGCATTCCGTTGACCTCACGCCACCGTGCGGCCCGAAGAAGATGGGCTTCTGAACATCAAGATTGAGAGTAACATGAATGGAGCCAAGTGCTGTTTAGAGACGAGTCCCGATTCAGTCTGGAGTGTGACACCCGACGTGTTTTGATATGGAGGGAAAGGGGCACTCGAAATAACCCCACATTCGTTCGTGAAAGGTCACAATACAAACGAGCTGGTTTTATGGTATGGGGTAGAATCAGCATAAGTGGACGCACGGGCCTGCATATCATTCGGAATGGTAGTTTGACGGCCCGAAGGTATGCAGACAAGATACTGAGACCTCATGTCATACCTTACGCTGCAGCCGTTGGAGATTCCTTTGCTTTACAGCATGATAGAGCCAGACCGCATACAGCTCGTCTTGTGGAGAACATGCTTGAAGCTGAAACAATACAGCGTATGAATTTGCTAGCGTGCTCTCCTGACCTGAATCCAATCGAGCATGTTTGGGACATGCTCGGATGACGCATTGCTGCGAGACCAAGGCCTCCTTTTACTCTCCGAGACTTGGAGATTGCACTTCTTGAGGAGTGGAACAGTATTTCCCAAAGTCTTATCGATAACATCATCGCATCCATGGAAAACCGGTGTGCAGCAGTCTTAGCTGTTCCAGGAGACCACACGCAGTTTTTTTAGCAGTGTGTGTATATATATATATATATATATATATATATATATATATATATATATATATATATATATATATATATATATATATATCGGGAGGTGACAGATTCTCTATTTGTCAGTAGAGCCCATGAGTTGGTCCGGAGGCGTTCTTTAAAAACAATGTTTTTTTAACCGCG
The DNA here is from genome assembly GCA_907164885.2 of Dolomedes plantarius. Taxonomy (NCBI): domain Eukaryota; kingdom Metazoa; phylum Arthropoda; class Arachnida; order Araneae; family Dolomedidae; genus Dolomedes; species Dolomedes plantarius. The sequence continues at coordinate 237,686,233 of OU015490.1, forward strand.
ACGAAGAGCGCATTTAGGACTCCCTTCGGACTCTATGCATGTAATGTTGTTCCTGGTCGATAAACAGCTTTGCGATGGGTTTCAAATGTGACAGTATGTGGGTCTGCACTACCAAGGAAACCATTTGGTGGTCCCCGGATAGATAGAACACCTGAAAATTGCAACTAGTCCGTGAGTTTGTTATTCAGGAGGAAGTTGCCTCCATTTCCTCGAAAATAACCAACAGAGAGATGGAAAACTTTAGGGAAGGGTTTCGTCTGTGTATGGACAATAAAGAGCACTACCTAAGTGATGCTATTTTCAAATTCTAGTGGGAAAATACTAGATATTTAGTACGTACTCTTCGGAAATACGAAGCTTTTTTACTGTAAATTTGCTTCGGTCGGTTTTTACCACCTTTTGAAATGTGGTAATCCATTTTGCACCCTGTAGGACAACTTTTCAGCCCAACTCACTGATGGTGAAATTAATATACCGGCAAAATATGTGGCAACAAAACTCTTTAAATGGCTGCTAAAATCAAATGAATGAGAACTTCAGATTTCCATACGATATCTGAATTAGTTTTTGTCCTGTCTAGTAATCACACAGTCTTATATATGCAACCAACTAACCATTTATTTCAAAGAATTTAGTTCCTTTTAGATTTTCTTTATAATCCTTATGATGTTAGGAGACATTTTGTTTTTACCATGTTTTTATTAATTCTCTTTCTTATTTGCGTGTGTGTTTGTCCAGTACAAATCTTCAATCGATTTTTAACTAACTTACCGACTAGCTAGACATTTGAAACTTTTATAATATCTCAGAACACGATGACAATGCATTATTTTGATAATTTTGGCCATCTTTAAGCAGAATTGAAATCATTTTCAGCTAATTTTGTTTTGTAGACTGGTGCAGACATCAATCTGCCGGGACGGGAACGAAAAGTTAAACGCAAGTTAACTTCCAATTAACTTCATTTTCTTTCAAGTTGATGGGATAATTCATTAAAAAAATTTAAAAAATTATTTATTAATACATATAATTGTTAAGTTTATATGATTCAACAGAAAATTTAAAAACATGTATATAAAAAGTTCTTTTTATCTTGTAATTATTTAGTGATTTATTTTTGTTTTTCAATATTAGTTCTAACAATTACTTTAATTTACAATTCAAATTTTCTACAGAATTCTGTGCCAAAATCAAAGCTTAATGATTGATTGAATTTAACCTAACGACTGTAGAAATGTTTAGTTTATGTATTTAAATGATTACGTGTTCCATATTAAACGTTACGTCATTTGTCGATGTAAAGCATTTTATAGAGTATTTAGCTCACTTCTACCCAGACTTGGGTGTATATAATTTGAAGTGGTACTCTAAATTATTTTCATGCAAACACAGTTTATACATGAAACAATGTTTATTGAATTCGTTGCACATATAGAATTTGCTTTTACAGCAATAAGCATACGTACTACTTGTACGGAATATATAAATACAGCTTTCAAGAACAATATATTTTCAATACTCACAAACAGTAAGTCAAACCAGCAATTCTGCCACGTAAACTTTGGGCCCCCTAAGCACTAGCTCAGGATAGTACTGGAGCTGCATACCTCGTAGCTCCCTATGGCTTATCTATCAACTTTAACAACCTTCTTCAACCCTAACCACCTTCTTTTTTCTAATGACGCTGCATGGTATTTATACTAAGCGCGTATGCCGAAATTAGCATATCCCAAGCAGCTTCTTTAATTCATTCACTCAAAAGTTCGATTCTTGTGAATCGAATCTTGTGTATACCTTACAATTTCATCAAAATTCGATAATATTGGGAAAACTTAAACAAACAGAAAAACATATCAATTCGATATACTTTAATTCAATTATGAAGAATTCATTTTTAAAGGTAAAATATGTTGTCCAACTACGCCAAGATAAAGTTTAAAAATAAACAAGTATCGTAAATTGTAGAAATGGGAGTACAATTACATATTGCCAACTATGATATTTCATTTTTTTCTTATTTTTTAAAGCGACAGATAAAATGATTCCTATTACAAATGTTGATTGTTATTTTTATCTGAATCTACTTAGTAATAAGTAATGAAAAACATGTGTTACAGTTCGAATACATTTGTTTATTACCCCGTATGCTTTATTTAATAGCCCTTCCGCTTAAATATTAATTCATGGTACCCTCTTAAATAAACATTAACTGCAGACAAATGACACATGCCCTCCCTTTTGTTCCGTTAAAAGGATTATCCTCTTGTGTCATATTCAGGTGACTAAGTTAATGTAGTAAAATTTTAAACCAATAATGCATCCTGGCTTTAATGGGCATTAGTAAATCTGCCTCCCTTTAAGTTTATGATCTTACGGAAATTCCAGCGTGTGACATCAATCACCGAGTGATTCTGACTTGCTTTTGACATGAGTGTATGAGAAATGACATTTTACACTCAATTACAGACGATTGGAATGCCGTAAGTGGATAAGTTATTGAAGTTCCCTACCGTTGTTAGTCATTTCATCCTCGACCCTTCAACCCCTTAATTTTCCGCCTGAAATCAATTTATAGATCATGAGCCTTATTACAGTTGACGCTTAAAAAATGGCAGGCATTAAATCGCACGGAAATTTCCCCCCTCTTTTTGGCCCCATGTATGATGAGAATTTATTATTTATGATAAGACATGTAATGTGAATTTCAATAATTATGAATAATATGCATAATATAAGAATAATATCAATAATATCGTTAATATGAATATCAATGACTAGTCTCGAAGTAGCCGAGTAGCAGCGCGTTAGGTGTGGAACTGTGAGTGCTCGTTTCGAATCCCGACGAACGCCATGCAATACATTCAATGTCTTAATGGAGAAGTGTCTCGGATTGGAAAAAAAAAATCGTTCTTGAGGTACGACGACTTCTCAACTCAACTCTTTGATGCTGTGTTAAAATTTTGGAAAAATATGTCGCAACAAAACTATTATAAAATCTGATAAATAAAGTGAATTAGAACTCCAGATTTTCACACGATATCTGGACTAGTTTTTAGTCATCTCTAGGAATCGTATACATTTACAAATACAACCGTAAAGGGTGGCACGATAAGTCCGTAGACTGGAAAGCCCTTCAATATAATGTGAAAGAGGGTGGAAGAAGGTACGAGCCCCCTTTATGTCAACTCTGGTGGGCTCGATCAAAATTGAGGTGACACTAAGGAAGGGGTCGGTTCACCTACACGGTGCCCCAGCTGAAAGCAATCAATTTATCGAGTTATGTGCGAATATCTTAATTGAGAACTGCCTCACATTCATAACAAATAATTATTAAAAGTGCGGTTCTTAAATTTTAAACAGATATGCTAAAACCCTTAAAAAGGATCCTTCCATCATTGAAACGTCTTCTGAGACTTATACAGACTGTTAATGTGTGTTATTAAATTGGTAGAAAAAGACATAATAAACATTTTAATTTTATTTTCTTTTATATTTTATATTTATTAACGGGAGCGATGGCCCAGTTGGGAAGAGCAGCGGGCCAGTGATCTGAACGTCCCTGGTTCGATGCTCGTCACTGCAAATCCACCACCGTGTTCACTGACTGTGGCCGGGGCACGTAAAATAGGGCGTGGCTGCAATGTCTTCCAAATTATCAAATTTACCTCTGGAGGTGCGGGGTCAAATGTTCCGGTATTGTCACTTGACTCGGTTCAAAATTACGGGACCGATCATTTAGCCAAGTCGGACTCCGACCCTTGTGGTGCTAATTCATAACTGGAGCCGCACCTTCATCGCCCATAGCCTTCGGGACTTGATCTGATGTTGCTGTCAAGTGCCATAAGCAACAACAACAACAACATACTTATTAACTGAAACATTATACCTTGAATCAAAATACAGTCGAACATCCATATATCGAACTTCCACATATCGAAATTTTCTATATATCGAACTGTTAGCAAATCTCCATGTTCATTACATAGAAAAATTGTTTCTATATATCGAAAAAATCTCTATATATCGAAATTTTTTTCAAGACACATTGGGAGATTTTATTCCTCTTTAGAATAAAATCTCCCAATATTTGGCATTTGAAACAATACGTCGTGGACTTCAATTCGAGGAAAATGTCCCTCATTAAGTTTTTAGTAGACTGAATAAATACGAACATTTCTTTGAACTTTCAGTAAAACTGGCTGTTCAACAAGATATTCGTAGTTTTTTTTAAAGAATGTAACTATGATCATTGTAACCACTGTCTGGATTATTGTTTTGTATGTAGTACTCAATAAATTTTTCATATTAATTTATTTTTTTAGTTATTAACTTTCATTTAATTAACTTTTATTTAATCATGGGATTCGCATATAAATCAGAAATGGAGTTTCGTATACGAATATTTGCTTTAATTTTTTTAGGAGAATTATGATAAAACTAAGCTCAATTCTATATATCGAAATTTCTATATATCGAATTTGTTTCCGGCAATTTGCTACTTCGATATATGGAGGTTCGACTGTATATACTAATTTGTCTTAATAATATTTTTAAAATATATTTTAATACATATAATTTATAAAGTAGATGAATTCTGTCATCGTGAGAATATTTAATTACTTAAATTATTGAATTTTTACCTCTAATTGATCAAAATAAAGCAAATAGCTTTTTAGAACTATTTTCTTAAGACATTTCATTTCCTAATTCCTTCCATCATGCATGCATATATCTAATCTAACACTCTAAAATCAGCAGGTTTTGACATCTATCGCTGTAATTTATTTTCCCTATCAAAGAGGGAATTTCAGATTTTATGTTTCATTTACTTATTCTGCCTAAATGAAAGATTTTTTTTAAAGATAATTTTGATTTATGGATTTTGTACCTTCTTTTTATTTAAAATCTTTAAACTTGCACTTTCAACAGCTATAAACGACACTCTAAATTATTCTATGCATTTGTAATGTTTACAAAGAAACATATCATAAGATGTTGCAAAAGGATATGCTTAATCTTCATCGCCATTAAGTTCTTTTTTAAATATAACGAAATAAAAAAAAGAATGAAACGAAAAGCTCCCCACAGTGCTTTTGCTGGGATTATGGAAACTTTTAATCACCTTGAGTTTAGAGAGAAGTCGTCCGTGAAGCATGAGCATTTGTGAAAATGTAAAATAATGAAAATAAAAAAACATAAATTTTTATTCAGCTTTAATCGGGGCTCTCAGCAAGTAAAATGCAATAAACCCACACTCCATCTAAAAAAAAACACTTCAGCTTTTAGAAAACTCTTTTTTTTGCTAAAAAGATTTTTAAAAAGTACAAATAAAATAATGCACAACCCATTTATACGATTTCTTTATGTTAAATTACAGTTATTTTATTTAATTGCCATTTTTTTCATTTAAGCATGCACTTCCGAATTGGTTTTCAATGATCTAGTTTTTTAAACGTGCGTCATACCGTCCATAACATGCTCCTTTTATTACGTCTTACCAGGCGTGCTTTAGACATCCAGGTACGGCAATTTTGATGATATCTACCTACTTATTTGAGTAATCCCAAGTCATCCCAAGTCATCTGATGTCTAGAGGTGTCAATTAGTATTGGACAAACTCCACAATAACGATAGGGAGATAGCCCTGCAGTTGTAAACTGGCCACTATGGCATTCGGGGAAACGAGCTGGCAGGCGCAATGGCTAAAAAGTGTACATCTGTCCTTCAAACATCCAATAATGAGGTCACTCACAACTAGCTAAAGTTGCTTGTAAGAGAGACTTTTATGAATTCCCTCTCATACGAACTGTTGTCTCATAAGAACTGACATAAGAGTTTACAAACGATGTTGTAGAATAAAATATCTGAAGTTTCAGAATAGCCGAGGTAGAAAGCGATCGCTTTGTCTAGTGACGGGCCATGATTTCCTACTCAAACATCTCTGCCTTAAACATTTCACAGGGGGATTAGGGTTGCCCATTACGGTCGGCAGATCTGTACTGTCAATCCGGTGCCAAGGCCTATGCCTATAAGAAACATCACCGAACATGAGAAATTAACCGCCGTCTGAGTTTGCACGAATTGCTGCACAGCAAAGGTCTTCAGTTTGACAGTGGCTTGAACATGAAAATGGGGGTGGCCGTAATACTTAATACAGTATACATTTAACAGAGAGTTGCCCCAATTGGTCGGCAGATCTGTACTGTCCGTCCGTCGCCCAGGCCTATACTATTCATTGAACGAACAGGGGAAATAAACCCTCGGCTGAGTTTACAAGCATTGCTATGCAGCGCTGGTCTTCAGTTTGACACTTGTCGTATGGAATAACCGTCCCGGTCGACATAATCATTTCGAATTATACATTTCAGAACCATTTTATAAGCTATGTAGTCGACGGGAGGAAAGGGACTTTGCCCATGTACTGAGTTGCCCCTCTCTACCTCCAGCTCCAGTGTGGTAGAGACATTGGATGGCTAGGAAACTTTTCTGTTTATGGACGTTTTAGTTCTCTTTTGTTTGTTTGTTCATGTTTATGATTATATATAGTCTTGTAACCCACCATTAGAAATTTAAAAAACTTAGCTTGCCCTGTAACGGTCTTGTATGGTTTCAGCTTTAAGAGAGTGCATTTTGGTGTCTTTTGGTCCGATAGTATTTGGTTTGAACTTATTATCCTGTACTAGTATTCTATCTACATACTTAGAAGTGTGACGTAAAATAGTCAAATCGGTCTTGAAGTTTAGTGAGATTTCAAATTTAGGATCTTTGAAACCACCTTTGATATCACTTAACAAATACCAAAATTTTAGGAGGGTTTTGTAGGCCGGAGATATATCACGATAAAATCGAAGTGATCTCCAATTGTATCATTTTACATTTATTCATTTACTTAATAACATAATTTAATTACATAATAACGAAATTAAATTACAAAATTATGAAATTTAAATTGCATAATTACATTACATATATACATTTACTTAATAAAATTGGGCTTATAATGAGAAATAAATATTAATTTTCTGCTATAGTTTTACTTACAAGGTAAAAACCCAGAATTTGGGATATTTTCGAGAAAAAAACCATAAACCCACAGTGTCTGTAAAAAACCCAAATCTCGGTTTAAAAAGCTAGGTTTTTATATTTTTAGTGCATGATTTTGTTATCTGTAAGGCAGTCACGTTAAATGATATAGATAATTATTTCCGCGTTTTATCTGTGCTTTTAGTTTTTAGTAATTTAATGAAAAAAGACTAAGATTTCGCAGTAGAAACACTAATAAAGAATGCATAATTTTATGATGAAAAAAATTGCGTCATTTTACACTCATTAATTTACTTAATTACATAATTAAATTACATAATTACATTTATATACTAGAATTATGCTTCTAATGAGAAATAAATATTAATTCTTTGCTATATTTTTTTAAAACTTTAACAGAAAAAAACACAGATCTGAATACAAAAACAGAGGTCTGAGATCCCTGACTTTACTAAATAAAGTACCGAAGTATGGATAATTTATTATTTTGCTTCGAGGTTTGTATTTTCAAGGTGTTTCCTACCAGAGTGGAAATGTATAATTTTATTAGCATTTTCACTCTAGAGTAAACCACATTAGTTAATCCTTATAAACCAAATCCTCTTCTGACTTTAACAAAAAAAAATCATCAATCAAACAATAATTCTCAAAAAACTGCTAAAAAGAGATCGCAAAACGTCGAGTTAAATAAGTAGAAGAGAGGTGGACTTTTTTTTTTCATGTTGATATCTTCTTAACAGTCCTAGAGATTAACTATTAAGTTAGGTAGTTGTTAGATTAAGGGGAATATTATAAGTTAAAATGTATATATTTTGCAATTTTGAAAATGATAATAAAATGCTATTATAAGTTAAAAGCTATATATTTTGTATTTTTGAAAATGTTAATAAAATGCTACTATTTATGTACTTTTCAAAAAATAAATCTTGTATACGGATATACAGACATTGGTGTTGGCACGGTTTTTCAAGCAACGTATCAGACAATACATGCTTTTTATTACATCTTTGTTTCTTTAAAGTTTAAGGTGTCAGTTTATGCTTATATTGAAAATAGAAACGTAGCGCTTAAAGGAACCTAAAACCTCCAGTAATTGCTTAGGCATATCAAGTTAAAAATATATATCATCTTCGTAACTATATATGCATTTAAACTATAAAAACATAATTTTAGAGTTTATTCTATCACATACCCTTTACAGGAACATGATATATTCCCCAAAACAGATATGGTTTTGAAAAGTACAAAAGAATTTTATTAATTCTTTATTAAGTTTCCTCTTTTATATTAAACGGCCAGAGGTAGCCCAGTGCTATCTAGCTAAGATTCGGACAAATACCGACGAACGCCCGTATATATCTTCGTGTTTGGAACTGATATGGACGCGTTAAAAATGTAGATCGAAAAGACCATCTACGAAGTCATTAGCGTCCTTTACACGTACGCTCTTTCGCGAGTGCTTGGAGCGTACGGGATTGAGCGCTGGAAAACTTGCAGTACGCTCCGAAGCAGTTTCCCTTCCTCTCCGACACCTTCACACGAGCACTCAATCGCGCGGGATTGTGGTTTCACGCGGGAAAATATCGTACGTGTAAAGGGCGCTAATGGGTGGGGGAAGGTGCGAGCCCTCCAGATGTCACGTTTGGGGATGCTTGATCAAAATTAAGGTGGCACCAGAAGGGGGTGTAGTTCACCTACACGGTGCTCCAATTGAAAGCAATCAAGGATTTTCTAGAGTTATGTGTGAATATCTTCTTTGAGAAGTGTCTCTCATTCATAAAATGCAGGGTAATCGAAAAAGGTTAGATACATTTCGAAAGCTCGTAATTCTAAAAGAAATTGAGTAAATGCAATAATATTCTTTTCAAACAACTTGGCAAGTGTCGAAGATTTCTAAATGTAACTGGTACGCAACCGTGAAATGGAACGTTGCGCAGAAGCGATGCAAGGTTGAGGAGGTCTTCGTTTGGCTTTCGGTCAGTGCAATGTCGACCGTTCAGGAGAAAGCTCAATGCGTGTTGTGGTTAGTGGAGTACAAATCTGGGATTACGTCAAGAACATTGTTTACAGCTTAAAGGTACGGGACTCGACACATTTACGGGACTGAATTGTCAATACAATTGCCACAGAGACGCCAGACATGCTCCAAAACACCTAGTTAGAGATTGATTATCGACTTGATATGTGTACAGCAACAAACAGTGCTCAAAATGAAACTTATTAAGGTAAAATTATATTAAATTCTATGCATTACACAACGAAAGAATGGTTTGTATTGTAAATATTTCATTAAACATGATTATATGAAATGTATCCAACCTTTATGGATGACCCTGTATATTTATGCAAAGTGCGTTTCTTAAATTTTAAACAAAAATGCTAAAACCATTAAAAAGGATCCTTACATTCTTTAAAATGTCTTCTGAGAGTTATACAGAGTGTTAATATGTGTTATTAAATTAGTAGAAAAAGATCTAATAATCATTTAAATTTTTTTTCTTATATATTTTATACTAGATTTATTACCTAGCTTCGCTCGGAATTCAGTTTCTGTTATTAGTTTTTTTCAATGATCAGGATTAAAAGTTGCTCTAGAATCTTTTGGGGCTTCTTTTTGGGCATTTTAAAGCATTAATTTACAGGTAGTCAATAATGTTTGAATGGATTTATTATTATAGAAAATTAATCAATATACACAACAAATCTCAAAAAACAACAAATCTGATAATTATTACAGAAAAAGTATATGCGCAAATTTCATGCTCGGAATTCTTTCTCAAAACTAAATCGTCTGCTACGTTTCAGTGCCACTTTCAAACTTTCTGAATTAGAATATACACGTATTTCATGATTGTAATTCCTTCTCAAAACTAAATCGTCTGCTATGTTTCAGTTATATAAATCATCGCATCAAGGCAAACGCACGTGTTTCTAGCTAAGTGAACGTGTCCTTCAGTGTATTTGAGTTTAAACAGGTAGCTTAGGATAGTTTTAATGCATGAAAGGGATTGAGAACACATTCATTAAAAATGAATGACTTTCTATCTTTATATTTTCATTTTTATAAAGAAATATTCTGGCGTTGTCAAGTCTATGAAAATAATATATCAAATTCATTCTTGCATGCGCCAATATATGAATAAATCACGTTTTTAATTCATGTCTATTTATGTTTACGCAAATGTTAAAATTTAATTGGCAACAATGAAATGTTACAATGGCTTTGATCAAAAATATCCGTTGATACCGCGCAAACTTGTTCTAACATAATTCGAGAATGGAACGTCGTACCGGGATGAAAATATTCACACCCATCCTGATTTTCGTAATCGATCCACATTAAACCACGTAAATTTCACCAAGGTAGAGCTCACGGTTCTTAAGATTTTGTGACTCACAGACACACGTACACACATGACCCATTTCGCTTTTCTGCTTTATATACAGTCGAACCCCGTTATAGCGAACTTGGTATATAACGAACTCTCGGATATAACGAACGAAAATTTTGGTCCCGCCGTTTTCCTATTGTATTTAATGCTAATTTATCCTTTTATAGCGAACCTCCGAAATCTTAAGAATCGGCTATAACAAACTTTTTTTTCAGTCGACAACTGAATTTTTTTTAATTTTTAAACTTTTTAAGAATGTTGAAGATACAACGAATGTTGAAGAAGCAAAGAATGTTGAAGAAGAAGAAGATGAAGATTTACCCATCGCGTTGTGGACAGAAAAGCACAAAATTTCATCATTCTCAGATTGTGGTTTGCAATTGTTCGAAACATGTGATGATGAAGTCATGACATGTGAAAATCTGACTGATGAAGGTATTGTGGAAGAAATTAAAATGAATCATTCTGAAATCGAAGATTCTGCTTCTGATGGAGCACATAAATGAAGAAATCTCCACCATCTCAGATGCTACAGCAGCGATGCGTGTCATTAATAAGTTTTTGTCTACACAAACAGTGGAAGAAAGAGTGTTAAGAGTCATTTGATGTATTGGACAAAGAAATTCATAACATGTTTTTGAAATCGGCATCACGTCAGCAGAAGATTACCGATTATTTCTGTATCAAAACAGTGAGCAACAATTGAAGGTAAAATGAATTTATTTCCATTTGTCTTCGTTTTTGGTTAATTTATTAGTACTGTGTCAGTTTAATGTAATCGATTTTAGTCAATTTAATTCATTAATGATCATTTTTAATAGATTTTATCATTCTTTCGATACATCATTATTAAATATACATAGCAACTAATGAGTTATACATTTTGTGAACTCTAACATTTTTCTTAATGGTTCGGATATAGCGAACCACCGGATATAGCGAACAAAACCTTTGGTCCCTTGAAGTTCGTTATAACGGGGTTCGACTGTATAAGATTTATAAACTGAAACTTTAAAACTTGAATTAAAATGGGAACACGAAGAGAGCAATGCCGACAAATCGTTATGGTGTTCCCAGATAAAAAATGAGGAACAGTTTCTGAAGGATACAGGGCGAATGTTTCAGAACAAGTGCTTCCGTACTAGCAAAAAAAAAAGTTAAAGAATTTATTTTTAAATTGATATCTCCATTTTGCCATACTCATGATTCTTGTTTCTCTGATATTTTATATTTCAAATTTCAAACATGAGAAAAATTTTATTCTGATATTTTTAATCTCTATTTTCCCTGTCTTTAATATTATTCATTTTTCTGCTATGAATACACAATTTCATCATACTTCCGTTACACTGTAATGAACTATAATAAACACATAATTCCAGTTTCATAAAACCACTGCAGTTACGCATACTGCATGTGATATTTTACTTTATGAATGACTAGCGGCCCGTCCCGACTTTGTCCGGGTTGAAAAAAATATTATACCAATAAATTTCCAGTTGATAGCCAAGAAATTGTAAATCTTTTTTTACATTAATAATAACCTAAATAACACCTTCAATTAATTTTACGTTAGTTAATAATTAAAATAAATATTTTAAAAGAAAAAGGCGTGCCGGAGAACCGCTAGGTTCGAACCGCGACCGTCAGAACAAAAACCCACCACGATAGCACCACGCTAAGGATCGTTTTTATCTTCGGAACAAAAAGCGGTAGAAGACAGTAGCGGTAACAATGGAGATTGTTAGGATTAAGCTCCCTAACTGTATTTCGACTGATCAGATATACATACTATATATAGCCTATGTCCATCTGGAATAATGTACCTTTCAAAAAGTGAAAGAATTTTTCAAATAGGTACAGTGGTTCTGAAGATTACCCTCCACGTACAAAATCGCTCTCTCTTTTTATATAAGTATAGATAGCACCACGGTAAGGATCGTTGAAGACTTCGTCACAAAAAGCGGTAGAGGGCAGTAGCGGTAACAATGGAGATTGTTAGGATTAAGCCCATAACTTTATTTCTACTGATCAGATATACATAATATATAGCCTATGTCCAACTGGAATAATATACCTTTCAAACAGTGAAATAATTTTTCAAATAGGTACAGTGGTTCTGAAGATTACCCTCCACGTACAAAATCGCTCTCTCTTTATATATAAGTATAGATGATCAGATATACATAATATATAGCCTATGTCCAACTGGAATAATATACCTTTCAAACAGTGAAAAAATTTTTCAAATAGGTACAGTGGTTCTGAAGATTACCCTCCACGTACAAAATCGCTCTCTCTTTATATATAAGTATAGATGATCAGATAAACATAATATATAGCCTATGTCCATCTGGATTAATGTACCTCTCTAACAGTGAAATAATTTTTCAAATAGGTGCAGTGGTTCTGGAGATTACCCTCCACGGACAAAATCGCTCTCTCTTTATATATAAGTATAGATAAATGATCAGATATACATAATATATAGCCTATGTCCATCTGGATTAATGTACCTCTCTAACAGTGAAAGAATTTTTCAAATAGGTGCAGTGGTTCTGGAGATTACCCTCCACGGGCAAAATCGCTCTCTCTTTATATATAAGTATAGATTTCAATGGCTCAAACAGTATTATATTTCCTCTGTATTGCATTTAAATAATAATCCATAAGGATTCGGAAACATATTCTTTTGTTTTAATAATTGAAACCGTGTTTGGAAATTGAAAAGAGAAATGAATATTCATTCTCGAAACGTTTGAACAAGCACATACTAAACATTAATAAAAGCAAAGCTTGTAATTTATCGATTTAAGAGTCAAGCAGCAATGAATCGTTAGCAGCATTGACGAGTAAAGCAGCAATCAAATGTTAGTGGACGATCTGAAGAATGAAAATCGTTTGGATCTAGTAAATGACGATAAGGAATTGAAGTTTCGGGTCCCGACCTGCATATATAGCTGGTATCACCATGAAAGTCTCCTAGGACCGATCGCTACGTAGCAATACCTGAATACGCAGTCGAGGGTTAATTTCCCAAGTTCGGTGACATTTTTCATTAGTGTAGGGCCCAGGGATGCCGGATGGACAGTACAGATCCGCCATCCCCTCAAGGCACCCCAAGACCCCAGTTAATGACTATAGATCAATCGTAAAGTCACTTTTCAATGAATTAATACTCAATTAAATAAAAAAATAATAATTAAAAATATACAGACATCGGTGTTCGCATTATTTTTCAAGAAACGTGCCAGATAATAAATACTTTTTATTACGACCTTGTTTCTTTAAATCTTAAGGTGTGAGATTATTCTTCTGTTCAAAATATAACCTTAACGCTTAAAGTAACATAAAACCTTTTAAGTAATTGTTTAGGCCTGTTACATTTAAAATAACTGTCATCTTCGTAACTATATGTTATATTATATATTTAACTGCATGTGATATTTTCCTTTATGAATGCTTTCAGTGACTCAATCAGTGTTGTATTTCCTCTGCATTGCATTTAAATCATCCATATGGATACGGAAACACAATCTATTCTTTTAATAATTTAAACCGTGTTTGGAAATAGAAAAAATAGATAAACATTCTTCCTCGAAACATTTGAATAAGCACATACTATACATTAATAAAAGCTTGTAATTCATCGATTTAAGCGTCAAGCAGCAATGACTCGTTAGCAGCATGGACGAGTAAGGCAACAATGAAGTGTTAGCAGATGATCTGAACAATGAAAATTGTTTGGATCGATTTAATGACGATAAATCAATCGTGAAGTCACTTTTCAATGAATTAATGCTCAATTAAACAAAGCAAAATTAAATTAAAAATATACAGACTTCGGTGTTCGCACTTTTTGTCCAAGAAACGTGCCAGATAATACATACATTTTATTACATCGTTGTTTCTTTAAATATTAAGGTGTCAGTTAATTTTTCTGTTAAAAATATAACCTTAGCGCTTAAAGTAAATTAAAAGCTCAATTAATTGTTTAGACCTATTACATTTAAAATATCTATCATTTTCATAACTATATGTTATATTATATATTTAACTGCATGTGATATTTTCCTTTTTGAATGATTTCAATAACGCAAGTAGTGTTATATTTCCTCTGCATTCCATTTAAATAATCCATAAGGATACGGAAACATATTCTATTATTTTAACAATTGAAACGTGTTTGGAAATAGAAAGGATAAATAAATATTCTTTGTCGAAACGTTTGAATAGGCACATACTATACATTAACAAAAGCAAAAGCTTGTAATTCATCGATTTAAGCGTCACATATACGCATATCTTCAGAAATGAACTTCTTTGAAGAATCAGAAAATATTTTCTTTCCCAGTTTCGCAATACATGCATTTCAATGTGTCACTCCAACTTAGGGGAGACTAGATTTAAAAAGTCGTAATTTCACTAAATTCTTTATTTTCGAAATTTCTAGTTTCTAGCCCCGATTACAATGTACGGACTTGAGGTATTAATTATACTTGAATTAACGTAGATTTCACATGTATAAAATTTGTGAAAAACTTAGTTTAAAATTATGGCAGATTTGAAAACCAAATGAATACCTCTTGATTAACCTGCCGAGTCTTGATTCACCTGAAGGATTAATCCTCGAATTTACGTGGCTTTTTATTGATTTCATAGGTATAAAATTTGTGACAAATTTAGTTTAAAACTATGACAGTTTAGAAAACCAAATGAATACCTCTTGACTAACCTGACGAGTCTTGATGGACCTGAGGGATTAATCCTTGAATTTACGTAGTGTTTTATTGATTTCATGTAAAATTTGTGACAAACTTAATTTAAAACTGCGACAGATTAGAAAACCAAATGAATACCTCTTGACGAGTAAGGCAGCAATGAAATGTTAGATGATCAGAATAATGAAAAATTTTTGGATAAGTTAATGACGATAAACCAATCGTGAAGTCACTTTTTAACTTATTAACGGTCAATTAAACAGTTTGAAATGATATTTTGTACATGTTATAGGAATAATTTTATTAAATAAGTGCGTATAATAAAAAGTGCGTATAATAAATAAGTGCGTAAAATAAAACGGCAGTCTATAGAATACAATTCAATTATAATTAGAAGTTGTGCTCCATTACTTTTTTTTTATGTACGATAAAATATTTGTCCTTAAATTTAGAACTGATTTGAATAACTCATAATGTTATGTTGATGTAAATAAATTTGATAAAGAACTCGTTTTCATCTAGTAATATGAGTAATATACACTATGTAATCCTGTACGAGTATTTTACAAAATTTATAAAAGAGAGTAGATAGAATAACGCAAATTCCATAAGTCAAACTATGAGTTTCCTCACCATAGGATATCATTTAAAATACACTCATGGACAAAAAAATTAGCGCGCCAAGAAATAATTCCGGGATCGTAACGAAACTTGCAATGAAGGTACATGTCGGGGAGATATGCAAATGATTAGGAATGCAGCGTGATTGCGCATTACGTATAGCCGGTAGAGGGCGTTGAACATCGTACTCTGTGGAGTATAAAACAGGTAACCAAAGCTTGTTTGAGTGTGCTGAATCATTTAAAAAGGAAGAGCTGAGATAGACATGCCATTACGCCGTGTTCGAAGACAATATAAGCAGTTGTCGCAGTTTGAGAGGGGGGGGAATCGTCGGAATGATGGAAGCTGGGTGGTCAGCTAGGCGAGTAGCTCGTCAATTAGGCCGCTCTGATTGTGTTGTGAGGAGGTGTTGGGACCAGTGGACCCGAGAGATGTCATGTACACGAAGACCAGGCCCAGGACGCCCTCGACAGACCAGTCGTCGAGAAGACCGCCACATCGTAAGAAATGCACGCGTACAGCCAACTGCTTCATCGGCCGCCATCCAGGCACAGGTAGCACCTTCTCTAGGGGCCTCTGTGTCTTCTCGAACCATACGAAGGCGCCTGGCTGAAGCACAGTTGGTATAGCGGCGCCCATTACGTGTGCTGCCCTTGACGCCCACCCATCGACGCCTCCGTTTGGAGTTTTGCCGCGCACGGGGAAACTGGACTGCAGCGAAATGGAACCAGGTCGTCTTTAGCGACGAATCCAGATTCAATCTCGGCAGTGATGACAATCGTGTTCATGTGTGGAGAGCCCGTGGTGAACGCTTCAACCCTGCATTTGCTGTACAGCGACACATCGCTCCCACAGCTGGTGTGATGGTATGGGGTGCCATTGCCTACAATACACGGTCACCCCTAGTATTGTTCCGTGGCACCATGACAGCCCAGCGATATGTTCATGAAAACCTGCAACCACATGTGTTGCCACTCATGCAACGGCTCCCAGGAGCCATTTTTCAACAAGACAATGCTCGGCCTCATACGGCAAGGGTCTCACAAGACTGTCTCCGCACTGTTACTACCCTTCCTTGGCCTGCCCGATCCCCAGATTTGTCTCGAATCGAGCATATCTGGGATCATTTGGGACGACGAGTTGGGCATCCCATGAGTTTAAACGAACTAGAGTCAAGGTTACAGCAAATATTTAACGCAATGTCTCAAGACATCATACAGAACTTTTATGACTCAATGCCCGATCGTATCGCATCGTGCATTCGCGCTACAGGGGGTCCAACGGAGTATTCACTCCTCCGTTCTTTTGCCTTTTTCTCTGAAATAAATTATCCTTTTTCTTTGATTTTCTTATCATTTACTTATATCAAAGTAGTCATTACGTATGTAAAATTTCGTTTCATTTTCACGACTCCTTCTTGGTGCGCTAATTTTTTTGTCCATGAGTGTACCATAGAACTTCGAAACCTTATTGAAGTAAATCAATTTATCAAACTTTTACGATAAATATTTTCACTAGAGTCAATTCGCTTACTCGATCAATTAACTTGTAAGTAGAAATCTTTAATCGTATTGTATGTTGGGGAAATATTCTTTCCTATAATAGCGTATTATTGAATATATATTTTTGAAAAATTTATTCTGATTTTGAATAAATATATTTAAATGTATTCGGAACATATACATTTATTGCATCTGCTTGTCTAAAAACTTATTTTTCCCAATTTAACGATTAGCAGATTAGCAACGATTAAATGGTCCAGCAAAAGGTTATTTATGACGGGATTTAAAATTTAAGGACAAATTTATATTTACATATATATATATATATATATATATATATATATATATATATATATATATATATATATATATATATACACTCAAGAGCCAAAACAATATGACCACCTGTCAATAACGAGTTGGCCCACCTTTGGCGCGCAACACAGCTTCAACCCGTCTTGGCATGGATGCCACAAATCCTTGGTAGATGGCCGGAGACAGATTGTACAAGATGTTTAAGCAACGGTCACGCAAATCCGAGATATTGCGAATTGGTGGTCTTTGAACTCTGAGCTGCCGTCCCATGACATCCCAAATGTGTTCTATCGGATTGAGATCCGGTGCGTTAGGTGGCCAGGACATTAACTGGAATTCAGCATCATGTTCCTGGAACCACTCCAACACAATTTTAGCCTTGTGACACGGGGCGTTGTCCTGTTGGAACATTCCATTTCCAGCTGGAAAAACAGAGGCCATGTAAGGGTGCAACTGGTCCGCAATGATGTTCAGATACCCTGTAGGATTCATGGTCTGCTCTACCACAACCACGGGTCCCAGAGACGCCCAAGAGAACGTCCCTCAACACATAATACCGCCACCACCGACCTGTGTATGAACTACTGTACATTGAGGGAGCAACAGTTCGCCTGGAAGACGACGTATCCTGACACGGCCATCGGCGTGATGAATGACAAACCGTGATTCATCTGACCAGGCAACTCTCTCCCACTGATCCATGGACCAGTCGCGATGTTCCCGGGCTCAGCGCAGGCGCAGTTGGCGATGACGCTTGGTCAGCAAAGGCACACGAGTGGTACGTTTGCTGCGTAGCCCCATATCCAACAGTGTCCGCTGAATAGTGTTCTGCGATACTATTCTACTTGGCCTTGCATTGTATTGGGCTGTCAGCTGAGCCAATGTCTGGCTCCGGTTTTGTTTCACCATGCGAGACAGTCTCCGACGACCTTTTTCTTTGATAGCGTGTGGACGTCCAACATCATGTCGTCTACAGCTGGTTTCACCGTCATTCATCCACTTTGCATAAGTCCTAACAACTGTAGGTCGCGAACAATCCACGAGTCGTGCAGTTTCGGAAATACTTGTTCCGAGCCTTCGAGCCATTACAATCTGCCCTCTATCAAAGTCGCTTAGATCCGCAGCCTTTCCCATCACACACAGAAGTAAGTGAAAGAATGATTCTTCAGACTCTCCAGCAGCAGTTAAATACCATTTCCACCTGATCACGTGCCTTCCACGTCATCCATTCGAATTCATTGCAAAATGTAGGGGCGGTCATAATGTTTCGGCTCTTGAGTGTACACACACACACACATATATATATATATATATATATATATATATATATATATATACATAACTGTCCCAAACTATTGGAAGTTTGGGAAATCTAACATTTTTTCAAGAATATGCCCACAAAATATAGTTTTTCAATGCAAATGATATTTTTTAATGTCAATATGTTAAAATAGTTGTCTCATGTGGTAAAACAGCATTTAAAAATAAAAAATTAAAAAAAACTTTCCTGTAAACACCATACTTTTTTATAAATTGGTCAATTTGAAGTAATTTTTAATGAAATTTAGCTAAAACGCTTATCACTCTGAACAAAATTCTAATGCTACTATTTTAATTTCCTTCTCACACATGATACATATTACAGTTATCTTCAAAATGACCTACAATCTAAGAGAAATTTTGAAATGCAAAAATAATACAGACAATTTTATGTTCCAATATGAAAATTTTCCCCAATTCGTCATTCCTTTCCTTATAAAAACAGCCCCAAACAAAAAACTATTTATTATACATCAATTATTGTACGTCATTTCATTAACAATAGCATCTAAAACATTTCCTGAAAATTTTATCAAATTATATGCATTATTATCTGAAATATCATGATAAGGGTAGAGATTTTTGCTAAAAAACATAATTCTGAGAAAAACGCCTTTAAAGTTGTTTGTCACTTCAATTTTGTATTAGACGATGTTTTTTAAAATAGCTATAACTCTGCTTCTAATTGATGTAGAATGAAATTCTAAGCGGTTTTGAAAAGAGAAAAGATTGAATTACAAGATTCTTGCAAAAAATAAAATTGACCGAAATGGTCAAAAAATGGTCGCATTTAAAGTTGTTTGTCACTTAAATTTTGTATTAGACGATGTTTTTTAAAATAGCTATAACTCTGCTTCTAATTGACGTAGAATGAAAATCAAAACTGTTTTGAAAAAAGAAAAGATTGAATTACAAGATTCTTGCAAAAAATTAAATTGATCAAAATAGTCAAAAATGGCATTTTCAACGTAGGCAGTCACCTTAATATGTTGTTGGGGTGCCTCTGGCTTTAATCACACCAACCACTCTTCTAGGCATAGAATCCACAAGTTTTTGCAACACTTCTTTCGGTATTTCATGGTGCCAAATTTTAATTATTGTTTCCTGAAGCTCTCGTTTTGTTCTGGGACGAATTTGAGATATTTTCCTTCCAATTATACTCCATAAATTCTCAATAGGATTTAAATCTGGAGAATTTCCAGACTATGGGAGAACATTAATACCATGTTTTGCAAAATCAGCCTTAAACTTCAATAGGAATGTTTCGATTCAGAGTTCAGAATTGAACTCTAATGAAATTTAATTTAAATTTAAAGTTTTTCTTGCCTTTTTCGATGTATTGCAGGGTGCTTCGACTTGGTTAAATACGCCATTTCTGCCTTGGGAACATGTCATGAGCAATAGGAAGCAATTGATCCTTCAGTACATTAATATACTGTCAACTCTTCATAGTTCCCTCTACAAAATTGAGCTGTCCAGTTGACTTATACGACATGCAGCTCCATACCATTTGGCTTTCTGTGCGTTTTGCTGTACGATCAAGGCAGTATGGACTCATGCTCTCTTTTGATTTAAGCCAAACGTGGACAGGTTTGTTAGACACTAAAGAAAATCGACTTTCGTCGCTGAACAAAACTTGTCTCCATTTCGAAATACTTCAATTTTTGTAAACTTTGGCCCAGTCCAATAATTTTTTCCGCATTTCTTTGCTCAGAACTGGTTCCAGAAACCAGCTTCACGGAGCTTCCTGCAAAGTGTTCTGGAACTGGCAATGGCAGAAGTCGACTCACTCCATTCTCTTGCAAGTGTATCAACACTTGCAAACGTATTTTTTTGGCATAATCGTGTCAATGAAGCATCACCACGTTTCGAAGATAACCTCGGACGACCACTTCTAGGCTTCTTATCCACGGTTTCTTCTGTTTTAAATCTCTTTATGAAACGTGAAACAATCGACTCATTGCAGCCTCACCGATGAGAAATCCTAACATTTGAAATACTTTCTTGATGCCTTAAAATAACAGCCTGGCGCTTCTGAGGAGTTACTTCACACATTTTAAAAGAAAAACACAGTTTAATTTTAAAAGCAATGCGCAGCGCTACGCACTTCAGCAGCGCAACAAACCAAATGAAATTCTACGCAGTCGGCTCGTTTTCATAATAAACATCCGGGATGATCCAATCGTTTGTAAAGATTGCATCACAAAGTATGACGCAATAGCTTGAAACTTCTCCACCATATTTGCACTTAAAAAAATCAGTTTAATTGAAAAATATTATTTTTTCGGCTTATTCTTGAAAAATTGATAGATTTTTCCAGCTTGTAAACACTTTTGTCCAGTACTGTATATATTTAAAAGGAAAATTTCTGTTGAAGATCTTTCAGATTTTCTTATAAGCATGTAATGGCATGTATACCATTACTAACATTTGCAGGGTTACTTCCGTGTACAATTGAGATGTCCATTAGTAAGTCACATAAATATCCAACATAGCGTACTTTTTATCCTTAGTGAAAAAAAAACTCGATTGAATGAAATTATTATGCAATTTAACTTCATTTAATATCCTCTGGCATGGCAACGCTCTAAAATGATGTCAACACAAAAGTTAATATTAAGTAAAAAAAATTTTTTTAATTTTTTAGTCGGAGGTATGTAAAAATGTTATGTTCGCAGAAATGACTAATAACTGTACCCAAATATTAATTATCCGAGCTATTATAATTTGTCAATTACTTTCTTTAAGAACGATGTTCGGCATAGGTATTATGCAGATTTAATCTCATTAATTTTCCTTAAAGGTATGTTTGACGAAGTAATTTTTTAGGGGAAAATCCATGCAGAAATGAAACATTTCATAAAGGATTTGTACCATAATTGTTTTAGGGAGGAAAGAACTTTCCCCAGAAAAAGCCCCACTATGGTCTAAATTTTGAATACAAATTAATTCATTTTAGTGTAAGCAGTAAACACTTCTTTAAAGTGTTTGAAAATTTCAAGATTTAAGGAGAATTTCATTTTTCAAATTTCTTTCTTAAAATTAATTTTTAAATTAAATCTGCACTGGTTGGTTTAAGGTAAATATAATAACAAATTTAATTTATGGAGTGAGTGGTAAAATATTCATTTGATATTCAAAATCAATGAACTTTTTTTTTCTGAGGTAGAAATAATTTACTCTAAGTTTATTTACTGGATGAAGGGGCCCGAAGTAGCCTAGTAGAAGTGCGTTAGGCTTGGAATTGAAGGTGCAAGGTTCTACTCCCGACGAAGGCCATTAAATACATTCATCTCTATGATGGATATGGAACCGTTAAATTCACATACTGGAAAATAATTCTACGAGGTCAGAGTGGGTGGGAGAAGATATGGTATCCCCCCAGAAGTCACCCCTGGGAATTATCTGTCAAAATTGAGGTGGCACCAGAGGGTGGTGCTTTTTCACCTTTACGGCGACCCCATTGAAAGCAGCCAACGATTCTCCCGGTTTATGTCTGCACTGACAAGCGCTCCGCTTTGGAAAACAAATATTTACTGGACGAAAACTTGAAAAGATAATCGTAAAAGCGTTATTTGATACTGCGTTGGCCATACGGCGTCTATAATGTTTAATGGAGCACTGCTTCAACCTAATATGACAATACTAATTCTATTATCGTTTCCACTTTGTGCTTATGACTGTACTGTAGAACGTGAAGAGATAAACATGTCAAACTAATGACTATGAATTACATTTTATTCGAAATTCCCAATTTAATGATTGTTTAAAATTGCAATATTACAGATAAAATATAAATTAATATCAGTAATAATTCAAAACTAATTTTAATTGGCAATGTATGCCATTTAAAAGGAACTGTGCCATTTAAAAGGAAATTTTATTATTTAAATGGCACTGTATGTGGGGGTCCCGTGATTTAATATTTCAAAATGATGTTTTGGTTACACAGCATTTGACAAAAACAATTAGAGTTCATAACCGAGACTTTTTTTTTATTGTTTTTACCCAAATATATGGCCACAATCGACAGTTCATTGATTTTTAAAATAGTTTGTGAAAATTTGCTTCTTTATTTATTTGATCGCGTTTTTTGTTAATATTTTCCTAATTAAAAAAAGTTGCTATTACCAAAAATGTCCAATAGGGGTCCCGTGATTTAATATTTCAAAATGAAGTTTTCGTTACATAACATTTGGCAAAAACAATTATAGTTGATAAGTGAGACTTTTTTTATTGTTTTTATTCAAATATATGATCCCAATCTACAGTTCATTGATTTTTAAAATAGTTTGTTAAAATTGGCTTATTTATTTGATCGAGTTTTTGTTAATATTTTTCTAGTTAAAAAGAAAATTGCTAGTACCAAAATTGTTCATTGGGGGTCCCGTGATTTAATATTTCAAAATGAAGTTTTGGTTACGTAACCTTTGTCAAAAAGATATTCTTATTAACACTAGAAAGACGACTGCCGTCATTTTAAGGGTTTCGGACTTACTATTGAGCACTGTGTCTGAATTTATATCTTCAGGCTTTTAAAATTTTATGACTTTTTTAATTTTACACGAAATATGCACACACGTTTACAAAATTATATTCGGTAGTAAAGAGGGGGAGAAAAGATGTTGTATACCTACTAAGGCTGGAAGCCGTTAATTTGACGGCAATATTGAAAACTAGCGGCCAGTCCCGACTTTGTCCGGGTTGAACAAAATATTATACCAATAAATTTCCAGTTGATAGCCAATAAATTTTAAATCTTTTTTTACCTTAATAATAACCTAAATAATACCTTAAATTAATTTTATCTATTTTATCGGAGAACAGCTAGGTTCTAACCGCTAGCGTCAGAACAGAAGCCCACCGCGATAGCACCACGATAAGGATCGTTGAAACCTTCGGAACAAAAAGCGGTAGAAGACAGTAGCGGAAACAATGGAGATTGTTAGGATTAAGCCCCTAACTTTATTTTAACTGATCAGATATACATAATATATAGCCTATGTCCATCTGGATTAATGTACCTTTCAAACAGTGAAAGAATTTTTCAAATAGGTACAGTGGTTCTGAAGATTACCCTCCACGTACAAAATCGCTCTCTCTTTATATATAAGT
The DNA here is from genome assembly GCA_907164885.2 of Dolomedes plantarius. NCBI lineage: Eukaryota > Metazoa > Arthropoda > Arachnida > Araneae > Dolomedidae > Dolomedes > Dolomedes plantarius. The sequence continues at coordinate 237,710,263 of OU015490.1, forward strand.
ATAGGTAGCACCACGCTAAGGATCGTTGAAGACTTCGGCACAAAAAGCGGTAGAGGACAGTAGCGGTAACAATGGAGATTGTTAGGATTAAGCCCTAACTTTATTTCTACTGATCAGATATACATAATATATAGCCTATGTCCATCTGGAATAATGTACCTTTCAAACAGTGAAAGAATTTTTCAAATAGGTACAGTGGTTCTGAAGATTACCCTCCACGTACAAAATCGCTCTCTCTTTATATATAAGTATAGATAGGCAGAAATCTTGAAAATAATACCCGAAAAATGTGTTACATTTCGTCTCTTCCCTCTTTTGCAAATAACAGAAATATTGACTATTCGGATATATTGGTGTTGGAAAACAAGGACTGCGCAAATGATGCATATATTTTTACGGATAATCAATACCAGGTTGTCAGCTCGACATATCTGCATAAAAATATATCTAAATGTATGCTAATCTATATATATAAAACAGTTCCACAATCTATATATATAAAACTGACTGACTGACTGACATATAACGCACAGACCAAATCGCTGTACCTAAAGGGCTGAAATTTTGCATGGCAATATTTCTTATAGTGTAGGGGTGCACTAAGAGAGATTTTGGGGAAAAAAATTCTTTGATTTTTTTAATTAAATTTTTAATCTGTTTTTGTAACATTCTTTAAAGTTTGCGTTTAAAATAATAATCCGAGGGTTTTAAAATTTATATCGCGAGAAAGATCATAAAAAATCCTTTAAAATGAAATCTTTTTCGAATCTTTACTTCTATTTTCTGATTTTTGGAGAATTTTTAAAGATTAATTTTTGGAATTTAATTTATTAAATGCTGATCACGTGGTTTCGTTTCTTTTTGTGATAAATTATTTTTGCGTCACGTGCATTACAATGAAATAGACAAAAAATATTTTTTTTTCTCTCTAATGCGGCAGGCGATTGGAAATTATCCAAAAAATATTAAAATACAGTAAAAGATATGTCCCTCAAACTGAACTATGTTAACTGTACTATATTCTTTAGCATGTACTATTAGATTTAATTTGGATATTTTCTTCTACATTATTTTGTCTATAAAATTATCCGTTACGATTTTTTTATAAATATATTTTTTCGTTTTTTTTACATCAATTGCAATTAATGCCAATATATATATATATATATATATATTGGCATTAATTCCATACATTGACCGTTGTATTTAATTTGAATGTACTCCGTAGTGAAGTACGGGTATTCAGCTAGTTGCAATATAAAAATAAATGATATGATATTGTTATTTAAGGTATAAAACCGTCTTGCAACGCTATACTTACATTCGCTTCAACCTATGTTTGTGAGAATAGCCTTTGAAAATTACTTACTGTAAAAACGTTACAATGATCAAGACGTAACCCGGAAGAAGATGCAAAAGTAGCACTCTCAAATATTTCAGCAAATATTGAACAAATTATTCGAGTTCCAGGCTCACACTTCTCATTAGTTTTTTTCTATTTTACTTTTATATAAATAAATGAGGTTTATAATTTTCAACATTTTATTGCGAAGCTTATAATTTTGAAATCATCTTCTTTTACCTATATGAAATATATATGTAGGAAGGAGTTAGTACTCCTTCCTTTAGAAGTGAATCATTAGACTTAATTATTTTGAACATTTAATTAAACTAGACGATGTTTACAAGACAGGACTAACACTTAGTATGAAATTAAAAAATAAACACAGAAGCATCAAAAGAGCTAAACATCGGGAGCTTGCAGAACAACACATCCGCTTAAAGTCCTTCGTGCCGCAGTAGTGAGGAGTGGAAGTTGTAGTAATAGTTCAGTTGTGTTGCCAAACTCACTCTCACACGGCCGTTCTGACTTTCCAGACGTCCGCGGCTGGGTTGTCAACAATAATTCTGAAAAGATAAAAAAAAAGAGCAGAAAAAGGAAAAATATTTCAAAAAATCAAGCAGTGTTCAACACAGTGGTATTGGTGTTCAGTTTCTGCACCACTGTTTCATTTTGTCCGCTGCAGTTGATGTTATGGTTGGACCATCGTGATGTCCTAACTTTCGAACTTCGTAACGATCGTTGGGGTTGATGTTCGTGATCTCATATGGTCCGAAGAACTTTGGTCGGAGCTTTAATCCGGTTCCAAATTGAGTTCGTTGTATTGCCACTTTGTCACCGATCTTGTATTTACAAGCCGGTTTACGCCGTTTGTTATATTGTCGTATGTTTTCTTCCTGTAAACGGAGGATATTTCGTTTAGCTTCGATACGTAACGCTTCTTTGTCATCAAGAATTCTTTGGTGGTGTTCCTCGTCAAGAAGATTTTTAATCTGTAGATCCTCTTGTTGTTTCATTTTAACACCAATTAAAAGTTGAAAGGGTGTGAATTTTGTACTGCGTGTGGTGGTACTATTTAAGATACGTTGCAATCTTGGGACGTATTTAAACCATTTGTCAGGTTCATCTAGAGCTAACTTAGTTAAAACGGGAATAATTGTGCCATGAACACGCTCAACCTGACCGTTGCCACGTGGCACACCTGTTGCTATTGAAATGTGTTCAATTGACTGTTCCTGGCAGTAACTTTGAAATTCTGAAGATGTGAATGCGCTACCTTTGTCAGTAATGATTTTTGAAGGGTTGCCAAATGTAGTTTGTTGCAAGGATAATTTGTCTAAGGCATCTTTCGTAGAGGTGGACTTCACGGGATAGATCCATACAAATTTGGAAAAGGCATCAACTACTGTAAAAAGATACTTATAACATTTTTTTGTCGATGGTAAAGGTCCTAAAAAGTCGCAATGGTAACATTCAAGGGGTGCATCACCTTTTGGAATGGGGTGAAGGTATCCTTCTTGTTTTCCAGATTTTCGCGAGGACAAAATGCAAGGAATACAGTTCGAAATAATTTCTTGAACTAATTTCTTAAGTTGAGGAATGAAAAATTCACGAGAAACAATTAATTCGGTTTTTTCTGAAGCAAAATGACCTTGTGAATGGGCGTTTAGCACTATTTCTTTCTGCATCATTTGTGGTACTACTAAAAGTTCGGCATCCTGATGAAGTTTATAAAGAATTCCGTTTTTAACAAAAAATTCATCAGAAGGTGTAGATTCAAGCATAGATTTAATTTGAGATATAAATTCATCCTGGTCTTGGGCATTTTTCACCTTTTGAGTGATATCATTTGAGGTAATTACAAGAATGGGGTTACGACTTAAAGCATCAACATGTTTCATCTGTCTACCGGGTCGATGACAAACTTCATAATCAAAGTCTTCTAACATCAATGCCCATCGAGCAATTTTAGCTGGTAGGTCTTTTTTGTGCATCGTTTTTTGGAAAGCATCACAATCGGTGATAATTTTAAATTTTGTTCCCAACAAGTAGTTTCGAAATTTTTTTAGCGCTTCAATAACGGCAAGAACTTCCAGTTCATAACTATGATATTTTTCTTGTTGAACTGTAGTTTTACGGCTAAAATAATGAATAGGATGAAACTGTCCATCATCGGATTGTTGCAAGAGCACAGCGCCAAAACCTAAGGAGCTGGCATCAGTGTGGAGTTCTAATGGGTATCCCTGTTGAAAAACATGAAGAACTGGGTTTTGTGAAAGAATGCCTTTCAGTTGTTGGAAAGCTGCTATTTGTTCAAGGGGTTTGAGAGCTTCAATAACTTGAAATTTTGGTTCAACCTTTTCACTTTTGACGGATTCATTCTCAAGGGCATCATCATCGGCATCAAATATTTTTGGTTCAAGAGTTGCTTTGATAGTTCCAATATCAAAAGCATTATCATCATCGTTATCATGAAGCAAATCTAAATCACTGGCATCAGCATCATCTAAATATTTTCCATCATCATTATCATGAAACAAATCTAAATCATTGGCATCATCATCATCATCATCACGTTCAAAATCAATTGCATTATCCATTTTCTCTACCCTAGAAATCTTATCTTGAGTAGATGTTAGAGGTTTTTCAGACATGCATATTTGGCCCTGATCTTGAATTTGTTTTTCTACAATTTTCTGTTCCGCAAAAGGGAGTCGTCGAGAACGTTGATTTACGGGGATTTCATCTTGTAATAAAATGGTCCTTTTAATTTCAGTGTCTTGAACTTTATGGGGTTTGTAGGAAGTAACGATATTTTGAACTTCCTCACGAATTTCAGAATTCAAAATGTGTGAAAGATCAAATGGGAAAGCTTCGTCATCAGGAATATTAGCAATATTAACGAAGATGTTATTATCAAGAGTAAAACGAATACCGTCTTCATCAAATGTAAATTGGGTTTGCTGCAAAAAGTCGATTCCGATAATCACATCAAAAGGAATCAAGTCATCCTCTAGAACATGTATTTTAGCAGGTAAAGTAATGGTTTGAATTTCGATGGAATCCTGAAAGAATCCGATGCTGTGAACTTGGTTTTTGCCAATTCCTGAAAAGGGAATGTTGGTGGGCTGCAATGGTGGCGAACCAATTCTTCGATAGGTTTTCTCATTGATGAGGGTTGCCTGTGACCCAGTGTCACAGAGTGCTGTCAATTGAATTCCTGCAAGTTGAATGTCAACATGCATGGGATTTTTCGTAGAAGTTTCAGGAGAAAGTGCATTTACAGTTTTATCAGAAATAGGTTTTTGAGAATAAGGTTTTGGTTTAGAATTTCGATAACTTTTAGGGCAATTAGCATGAACATGACCAAAACTTTTACATCCGTAGCATTGTTTACCATGTGACTTATTCAAACATTGGTTGCTTTTGTGACCTCTCAAGCCACAGGAAAAACATACTGGCTGTGTATTTGGGCTACGTGTATTATCGACTTTCACATTGAGGTAGGAAGCATCAATTTTTTTCTGATTATTTTGTCTGAAATTTTGTGATCTGGTAAAGATTTGTTCATAAATTTTCAACTTTTCCTTAAATTCAGGGACGGATTTACAACCGTAAAGAATAACTTTATTGTTTGTTGAGTCAGGAATTCCGTTTATGACATACTCAAACAGAGAGGAGTCATCGAGAGAACCTTTGTGTGCCAAATCTCTCATAGCTAAGAAATATTCTTGTAGGGTTTCAAACGGTTTCATACGTCGAGATTCCATTAATTTATGTAACTGAATACCGTTAATTTTGTCCGAAAATTCGTCTAATAAATGGTGCTTCAATTGTTCCCAATTTGTAATTCCACGAATAGACCTAATTAAAGTTTGAGCGGGACCAGTTAAACATTTTCTAACAAAAGTAATTTGGTGAATTGGATTGTTTATCTGATATAAACAAAAAAGTTCTTCAACGTCAGATATAAAATTCTCAACACTGTAATTATCACGAGACGAGAAAGGTTTTATTAAATCAACAACGTCTTTCAGACTAAACAACTGGAAAGAGAGATTCGCAGTTTCAACTGAAGGCAATGAATTTTGATTTGATTCACCAACGGAAATGTGTGTATTTTGCTTATTCGAAGATTCTTTTGCGTCAATGGTGGGGGAAAAGGGAGATCTATTTTCCTCTATAACGCTGTTAGTTTGGGATGAACGTGCACCCGGAAGTGAGTCATCATTCACTTCGCATTCCGAAAGATCAGAAAATTCTGCTTTTAATAACGATAAATCACTAAGACTCATAAGAATGGTATTGGCACATTTGTCTGGGTCAGTTGAAAATTCTAAATGAAGTAGATTACAAATAGAAATCAAGTCTTTAAGTGAAAAATCTTTAAGTACTTTCTGTTTCGTTGCTTCCAACACGAATGGCTGTTTAAAACCTGTAAATTTACGTAATCTGGTACGATTTTGTCTGTCGCCGCCTGTACCAAAAATTAAACGATGTAGAACCTTTATTTGATTCGTACCACCAATTTTTAATGATTTTGCAATATTGGGGTAATCGTTGAGAGTAGCCATAACTATATACTAGGTTCAAACAATTATAGTACACAAATATACAAATATTCAAAACCAAAATCACTAATTATAATACGTAGTTACTCAAATTCAAAAGTAGAAAATAATATTTCAAATCGAAATTTTTTCAAATACCAATTCAATAATAAAATATTGATTCTCAAAATATGCATCAAAATAAGTAATCTTTAAAACAGGTTTTGTTCAAGAAAACAAAATTATGAACTAAAATAAGCATCAAATATCAAATAATAAGTTCTTCAAAATAATTTCTCTGGTTGAAGAAAACAGATGACGTATATTTAGATATGTATCAAGTTAGATATTACTTCAGCAAAATATTCATCAAATTAATCTTCAAAATAAATCACTGTTGAAGAAAATAGAGGATGTAAATGCAGCATCAAAATAATAGTTAAAGTTCTAATGTTAAAAGCATCAAAATTGGGAAATCGAAAGTATCAAAATTGTGAAATCGAAAGCATCAAAGCATTCTGCAAAATAAAAAATATTCTCGCAAGAAAACAGCAGAATTAAGTTCAACATCAAAGCGCATCAAATAAGCAAAGTTGTCATCAAATAAACATTCGCTCGTCAAAATTATGCATCAAAATAATAATATAATAATCTTCAAAAGTATTCAATTCGCGATCTTTCAAAATATATATTATGTTGTGGTTTGTTCAAGGAAACAAGATTCTTCAAGTTAAATGTCGAAATTTTCATCAAATCATCAAATAATTTCATCGAAATAGAATTCTCTTCAAGAAAACAGAAGTGATAAATTCAACGTCAAAGACCATCAAAAGTGAATTTAGCATCAATTAAATTCCTGCATCAAAAGAACGTTGAAATATCTTTCAGTTTTCTTAAATCATCAATAAGTTGAGAATTCCCTTAATCATCAAAATTTTCTTGAACAAGCGTCAACGTATGCATCAAATAATTTTAATATGATCCAAGTTACTTACAATTCTGGTTTTGGTTCTCATCATCCCATCAGAGTATCATCAGAGTCCGTGGCACATCACTTTGGCTTTCGCTTTCGATATCCAAATCCAAAATGACAGACAACAGTAATCCAGTCGAAATCAAGTCGAAATCAAGTCGAAATCAAGTCGTATCATCGAAAGAAAATAAAGTTTTTTTTTTTTTAAGTTCAGCATGCTAGGGGTATTTTTCGAGTCCGAGGGCCGAGCACCCATGTAGGAAGGAGTTAGTACTCCTTCCTTTAGAAGTGAATCATTAGACTTAATTATTTTGAACATTTAATTAAACTAGACGATGTTTACAAGACAGGACTAACACTTAGTATGAAATTAAAAAATAAACACAGAAGCATCAAAAGAGCTAAACATCGGGAGCTTGCAGAACAACACATCCGCTTAAAGTCCTTCGTGCCGCAGTAGTGAGGAGTGGAAGTTGTAGTAATAGTTCAGTTGTGTTGCCAAACTCACTCTCACATATATACATATTAATATTTCAAAATGAAGTTTTGGTTACCTAACATTTTGCAAAAACAATTATAGTTTATAATCGAGACTTTTTTTATTGTTTTTATGCAAATATATGACCCCAATCTGCAGTTCATTGATTTTTAAAATAGCTTGTTAAAATTGGCTTATTTATTTTATCGAGTTTTTTTAATATTTTTCTAGTTAAAAAGAAAATGGCTATTACCAAATATGGTCATTGGGGATCCCGTGATTTAATATTTCAAAATGAAGTTTTCGTTACCTAACATTTTGCAAAAACAATTATAGTTGATAAGCGAGACTTTTTTTATTGTTTTTATGCAAATGTATGGCCACAATCGACAGTTCATTGATATTTAAAATAGTTTGTAAAAATTTTCTTATTTATTTGATAGAGTTTTTTTTAATATTCTCCTAATTTTAAAAAAAAATTGCCGTTACCAAATTGTTCATTAGGGGTCACTTGATTTAATATTTCAAAATGAAGTTTTGGTTACATAACATTTGGCAAAAACAATTATTGTTGATAAAAGAGACTTTTTTTATTGTTTTTAAGCAAATATATAGCCACAATCTACAGTTCATTGATTAAAAAAAATGTTTCTGAAAATTTGCTTATTTATTTGTTCAATTTTTTTGTTAATATTTTCCTAATTTAAAAGAAATTGATGGTACAAAAAAATGTTCAAAAATTGACGGTCTCGTGATTTTTTTGTTTAAAGAAAATGTGCCACTGTCGAAATAAGTTTGCGCACCACTGATCTATAGGAAGAAAATGGAAAAAAAATGGGCAAGATGCATCCGTGCAATTTAATCCTCTTCATGCTATATAAAATGTTCGCAATAAATCGAAGACAACACTTCTTTCATTATTTTCTGAGCCGGATTGACTACTATTTGTTAAAAATTTGTAAAAATTTAGAATATTTCTGATTATGAAGTTTTTCCAGCGCATTATCTTTCCGGTTGTTGCAAAATCGAAAGTGATTCAGTGATAATTTCAAAGAATAATCAAATAATCAGATGCACGGCTAAACATTATAAATAATTTTAATAACACACAAAATGAATGGCAAACATAACGATTAAAAACTATATCAAGAATACGAGTATAGCTCGTTTGAAATAGGACCTATCATCCCGTATGAAAATCTTATTCTATCTACTTAGAATGATAATCTAAACCTGTTATATTTGAGGTAGAGATGGTACGAGATTATCTCAGTAAAGCAGCGCCACCAAACACCTTCTATAATCATTTAAGCACAGTAGAGTTACCTAAATGAAACTTTCTCAACACTGTCATACTGAAGAGCTAAGGATAATTACTTTGTCTCAGGGTTAGGATACACAGAAGAAGTTGTTTTACCATATACATATTTACTCTAACCGATAAGTATGTCATTTAAAGCCTATTATCTAAATTTTCTAATTCCGCATTTTATCTCTGATGGTTAAAATATATTATATTTTATCAAGAGTAAATCCATTCAACTAAAACGAAGTATTCACTATTATTTAATTATTCAAAAACATATATATTAATAACTACTAAAATTAAATTTATGCCCTAGGAGTATTTTTATTAAAAATTCATGCATCCAATAATAAAAGTTTAATATGTTCTGGGGAAAGTAATTTGGGTAGAGAGAAAAGATAAAATTCCAACTTCACATTTTCTTCTTCCACGTACCTTATTGCTTTGGCTAATCTTCTTTCCGAATTTAATCTTCCTTCTTCACTAATCCAAATTCCAAAACTCCAGTATCATTATTTTTCTTTCTTGATTCCGGATGAAGGTCATTAACTTAAGACTTTATTTTTGAATTTGTTCTTGTATCGTGCACGAAATCAAAATCGGAAGGAAAAAATTATTATCAATGTAGGCAATAAAAGACCAATTGATATTTTTAAGGTTTATTAAATTGAAGAAGGCAGTTTGATAATAGGATTGTAATTTTGATTTATAACACGCCATAATAAAGTAGTGGGAATAATATCGACTCCTTATTTCCGGGTATTCGTGACATGTCCACAGTTACAGTTAAAAAAAATTATGAATGAGCACGACGAGTGATGTTAGGCCAATGACTTCTTTTAACGTTTTTCCAATACTTTGAATTTCATCTTACACATATTCATTTTATAATAGCTTATAATGTAAAAATTTAAAAAGAAGTAAGAAAATAAAATGTTCAAGTGACAGTTTAAAAAAAAATTCTGAGATGGAAATAAAAATTGAGAAAAATAATTCTGAGTGATAGCTGTTTAATTTGATTTAGCACTATGAGCTGAAAAAGGCCCAACTAAAGAGGTATATCAGACATTAATCAGATATGCTTAAAACTTAATATTTAGTTTATCCAAAAATCTTCAAGTATTATCTCTAGAACAATAAAGTCTAGCTAACTCGCCAAAGAATCAAGACCAGGTCTTCAATTTTTCCGCACAATATATATATATATATATATATATATATATATATATATATATATATATATATATATATATATATATATATATATATATATATATATATATATATATATATATATATTCCGAAGCCTTTTTTCCGAGGCTTAAGATGACCATGAAAGACTTGAATCTCGGATATCAAATCAAACGTTACGCGTATTTTGCGAACGGTTAATTCCAACACCTATGAACAGTGTTTCGGTGATTTGGAGAAACGTTGGAAAAATTGTATAGACTCCTTTGGCGATTATTTTGAAGGAGATAAATTTATTCGAAGGTAAGTAATATTTTTCTTATTTATAAAAAATTGTCAGGTTCCTTTATGGGCGCACCTTGTATATGTGTTGTACTTCATATACCAAAATATGGCGTTAAAGTTTGAATAAATTTGAATAATTAATTCCTAATAAAAAAGTAATGTGTAAAAAAATGTTATCCAACGAGATACTTCTTTCAAGTTGGTATCTTGAAGTTTTAGAAGAGTAGAAGCTACAGCCTGGTGCAAATTATATGCTATTAATTAAAGAAGTGTTATGGTGTAATACAATTTTATAATATATCATTCAAATGTTTGACAATACTTCCCAAAACAAAGATCAAATGTAAGGTGCCAATAAATTACTTATTCTAATAGGTGTTAGTTCTCATATCTGGGAAAAGAAATTCCACACATGAACTGATAATAAAAAGTTATCTTTAAAACAAAACATGTCATGACAGAAAAAACTTATGACCATTATGCAACTAAGGGACTATTCCTGTTTATGTAGCTTGAGCAAGAAAATATATTAGTTATTTCATAAATATTTTAGTGGCATACATCAAAAATAAAATACATCGATGAAAAAAGATTACATGGGATATATGGTTACATAAATGCACTGCATTTTTGTTATTTCTTATGATACAAATTTCTTAGTACAACTGCAAATGCTTTCCGCAGATCATTCCACTAATACCTGGGCACGTAAGCTTATGAAATATTTGATATTTCTGGTCTTCAAACGTGGAAGCCCGAAATCTAAAGAATCAGGAATTACATAGTTGAAAGCAGCTGAGTAATGATTTATTAGTTTTAATTACTTTATAAATATAAATCTCCCTTACCCTTCGCACATCATACTCTGTTCATTTTTCCTAAAATTTATTGTATAATCCCTTTCACCCACATTTAAGTTAATTAAAAATTCTCCAAATTTCATTTTAAAATAATTTTGATTTTAACCTTTAGCTTACGGGACCAATTTATTTGATCCCCTCTTTATATATATATATATATATATATATATACTCGTATAGTCAATAAGTTCGGGGACTACCCTCCTCCCTCATGTTCGGTGTGTGGGGGAACCAAAATAACGATGTGGTTTGCAACTCTGGTTATCTCCGTACGCGTGAGACATCACATGACGCTTTGCACAACAACTAAGGCGCGCAGCTCACCATTTCGCTGCAGACTATCAGCCTATGATGTCGATGTAGCAAATTGTCATTTTTTGGAGCAACGTCCCAACATTAAATTCTGCTACAAATTAGGAAAAACCACTGCAGAAACGTTACGGTTACTGCAAAAAGCGTATCGAGACGAGGCTATGTGCAGATCGAAAGTTTTCAAATGGTACAGATTGTATAAAAATGGGATAGAAGCTGTTGCAGATGATCCGCGAAGTGGGTAGCCAGTGACCCCACAAACGGAGGCGAACATACAACGGATAGGAGCAGTGGTTGTTTGGTTGATTGAAGTTTATCGGCGCAAGGTCCAGAAAGGACAAGCTGCGCCAAACACAAGGTAACATCGTCAAAAAATGGTATGTACAGGTCCTTCGCCGTCTCCGGGAGGCAATCCGTGGTAAAAGTCCACACGTTTGGAAATCCAACATGTGGATGTTGTTGCATGACAATGTCACGGCGCACCGATCCCTGACGGTGCAACAAGCCCTTGCTAAACACGGCACCACAGTTTTGCCACATCCCTCGTATTCCCCTTGACCTCGCTCTTTACGATTTCTACCTGTTCCCGAAACTGAAAGATCGCCTCAAGGTCAAGCGGTTTGCAAATGCCGAAGTGATGGCAGCGACAACCGCTTTGCGACAGCTCTCACGCAACGGTTTTCAGGACTGTTTCCAGAAGCTGTATCAACGCTGGCAGAAGTTTATAGTTGCGGAAGGACATTATTTTGAAGGTGATTGTGTTCAGAAGACATTGTAAGTGTATTCGTTGTTCTAGTAAATAAAGTCCCCGAATTTATTGACTGTACTAGTATATATATAGTATGTATGCATGTATGTATATGTGTATCTATATATGTATCTAAATCCAAGAATGAATATATATATATATATATATATATATATATATTCATATTCATTCTTGGGCCCGCATTCTTGGGATACATGCTATCCCACTCCGTAAGGAGAAGTTTAATATAATTCAATTATATTCAAAGTTTGAGCATTGATATACGTTTAATCAATCATTTAAACAGTATGAGAGTCCAAAACTATTTTGACTATAAGGTCAGAGGAGAAAGGCCTACGCTTTTTCCAGAATATAACTACCCGTGTAAAAGATACTTTAGCATGGAATTCCCATTATCTTTCTTCTTCAGCTAGATCGCAAAAGAAACCCTGTCTTGCATAATAAAGTGAGAGCAGTCCATGCATAAGATTTTTCTTTCAGTAATGATAGAGCAAGTTCTTTAGAAATAAGTTAATGTAGTATTTGACATGTCACAAAATATTCATGTGCAGTAGCAACAAGCTATTACCAAATAAATGATAATTTTTGGGGTACAAATAAAGTATTCTACTTTAATTAGTGGAAAAAAATTCACCTCCTCATTTTACAATTTTTTGTATACAGATAATTTTTAATATTCATTCGTTGTGCAGATTTGCTTTTTCTAAAATCTAGTTTTTATATTATTCTCATTTGTGATTACAGTAAAGTAAATTTTTTTATCACTAGAGTTCTCTATGCTAGAAAGCAGTAGACGTTTTTTAGGAAAATTTTATTATAAAATTAAAGTAACATAAAATACATCATGCGCAATAGTAACAAGCTGTTACCAAATAAATGGAATTTTTTGGTACAAATATTCTACTTTAATTAGAAGAAAAATAACTCATCTCAGCATTTTACAATATTTTATACACAGAAAATTCATAATATTCCTCCATTGTGCTGATTTGCTTTTTTTAATATAATATTTATATTATTCTCATTTATGATCACAATAGATTAAAATTTTTTACCACTAGGGTTTGCGATGCTAGAAAACAGTAAAAGTTTTTTAGGCAAATTTTATTATAATATTAAGGTAACACAAAATATTCATGTTCAGTAGCAACAAGATATTACTAAATAAATGGAAATTTTTTGTTGCAAATAAATATTCTACTTTAATTAGTAGAAAAAAAATTCATCTCACCATTTTTCAATTTGTTAAATACAGATAGTCCATAATATTCATTTGCTGTGCAAATTTGCTTTTTTAAAATCTAGTTTTTGTATTTTTTCATTTATGACCACAGTAGATTAAAATTTTTTACCACTAGGGTTGGCGATGCTAGACAACAGTAAAATATTTTTAGACAATTACTATTATAAACATTAAGGTTACGCAAAATATTCATGCGCAGTAGCGACAAGCTATTACCAGATAAATGGAATTTGTTTGGTGCAAATAAATATTCTACTTTCATTTCTAGAAAAAAAATTCACCTCAGCATTTTACAATTTGTTGTATACAGATAATTCATAATATTCATTCGTTGTACATATTTGCTTTTTTAATCTAATTTTTGTATTATTCTTATTTATGATCGCAGTAGATTAATTTTTTACCTCTAGGGTTGGCGATGCTAGAAAACAGTAAAGGTTTTTTAGGCAAATATATTATTAACATTAAGGTTTGCCTAAAGATCTTTTACTGCTTTCTAGCAACGCAAACCGTAATGAAAAATAATTTTAATTTACCGTGATCATAGCTGAATATAAAACAAAAATTAGATTAAAAAAAATGCAAGATTAGTTTTTTTAGAGGATTGCATCACATCAGTAGAATAAGATTACGTTAGATCTTATTAGAAGATTACATTACATAGGTAGAATAAGATTACATTCCTTTTTTTAGAAGATTGCATTACATTAGTAGATTAAGATTACATTAGTATTTTAGAAGACAAGATTAGTTTTTTTAAAGGCAAATATTATTATTAACATTACTGTCATGAGGGGTTGTTCGGGCAAAATTGAGGTATCACCAGGGGGTGGTGTTGGTTTACCTATACGGTGCCCCTCCCCCCCCCCCCCCCACAGTGTAAGCAATCAACGACTTTCGTTGGATATGTACGATTGTCTTCAAACACAAGTGCCCTGTATTGGCAAACAACAACAACAACCAAAAAAAATAAAACATTAAAGTCCTATTATTATCATTTTGATAGATTTAAGTTTTTGCATTTTTCATGCTCTCCAGAATTTCGAACAACACAAGTAATATAGCTGCCGAATGCCAGGTCCCTAGGCATCATCTGGTAACCTCAAATAAGGACTTTCCAGTGTACATATTTAACATGACCATATCCGACCTAGACACGAAGGAATTTAATGGCGCTTGTCCGGATTCGATCCGAGAACCCTCAGTACAGAAAGCCAACATTCAACCACTAGGCTACCTCTGGACCAGAATGATGTGTGATTAGTAATATCTTTACGATGGCATAAATCAGGAATGTCTGTGAATAAAATGTAACATTATAAAATTTGAATACCTTTCTACCCGTCAAATTATTTGTAACGGAAAGTTTCAAATCAGAAAATATAAAAAAAAAATTTTCACTTAAGGGAGGATATTTCTAGTCTAATCAATTTATTCTTCCAATAAATAAATTACGTTATTAATTTGAATTTTATATTCAGAATCATTTAAATAAAACATTATCTTCGTATTAATTGCAGAATAAAATAATAATCATATCGGGTGCTAAGAATTAATCCGATATTAATATACGAAACATAATGTACATATATCTAATTAACAACTCTTTTAAAATATAGGTAAATAAAAATCAGTGTCTTATCAGTTAACTCATTAACATTTATCAGTCGTTTTTATTTTAAGAGTTGTCAGGTGGGTAGATCCTGTTGTTACTATAAAAAAAAAGACGTGATCAAGTATTACCTAACTTTCTTATGGCTAACGAGTTTCCATTATCGTCTCACTACTCTAAGAAAATTTTTAACTTTAAGGTTTTATGTATAAAAAAATATTTTATAATCTATAACAGTCTTTAAAGTGTTTATTTTATGCGGATTAAATTCTATCAACTTAAACAGATCAGTGCTTTTAACTCCTTGTAATATCATCTAAATGAATTTTTTTTTCTTAATAAAAAATAACGCACAAATTCTTTTTAATTTCTATAATGTTCGTTTAGCTTCTTGGTCGTAAATCGAAAAGCGACATGCAAGTATCAGAAAGAACACAGTATCGAAATTAAATATGGCTTAAAAACAAAACATAAATGTCCTAAAGCAGTGGTCGCCAAACTTTGAAGCCACTGAGCAACCGTACCGTTCGTAAATCTTACTGTGAGCTACCTAAAGAAACCACAGCAAAAAATTACAGTGCTGGTCAAAATTGCGTACCTTTTTTGAAATTTGAATGTTTTTCAAATTTGAATGCATATAAAAATTGATAAACACCCTGTAGTGCAATGATTCATGTATCAAATGAAAGAACATTTGATTCTCATTTCAACACAATAAACAGAGATCAAATATTTGCATTACGAAGGAAGTTACTCGTTGAAAACAGCAGTTAGGGTAAAAATCCCTGTGTACTTTAGATGTAAATGTCTTATCACTATTTCGTTTGATATCCTTTATTTTTCAAGACGACAGCAGCACAGCGACGTGGATTTGAGCCAACTAATGTTTGGAGCTCTTCCTTCTTTATCATGTGATGTCAGGAGACAATTATAGCCTCAATTAATTCTTTTTTGTTGGATGAACCCTTGACAAGTACTAGTTTTTCCAAACGGAACCAAAACTGTTCTATGGGATTCAGGTTTGGCCTGTTTCCTACCAACTTTTTACAGGAATATGTTCAAAGTCGATAAGCCTTTTAGATGCTAAAAATATGTCCTGTCCTTTAGTATGTCCAGTAAGTGGTAGAACTTTTACCTCTTCTCTTATTTCAAAATCATCAAGAGCCATTCTTACAAAAACGGCCAACTGAGATGTATCAACTATATCAGTTGATTCGTCAAGTTGTAGGGGAAAATAACTGCAGCGATCAAAGTCATTTTTAAGATGTAAAGTTACATCAGAACTCATAGCTTCAACTGCACTCATTACTGCATTTACAGAAAGCTGTACAGATTTAATAGCGGACATTATCTGAGATTGGTTTTTGAAATTGTCAAATAAAGTATCTGCAGCTTCTAAAAATGCAGCTTTGATTAACTCACCATGTCTTCCTACGGTTTCTTATTTTGGGCAATCACTTTGGAAACTCGGAATGATGCCTCAGTTGCTGCCTTATTCTTATCTAATGTCTTGAGAAAATCGATTGTAGAGCATGTAGTTGAGATTTTAATTGCATTACCTTTCCTTTCCTTAACGCAGAATTCAGTGGTAAATCCTTTTCAATCCCTGCGTGAACGGTTTTGAAATGACGTTCGACGTTCCCTTTCTTCCAAACTGATACACTTACATTACAAAGTAAGCACACACATTTCTCGTTTACCTGGGTAAAAAAGTAATCGGGTTTCCCATTCGAGATGAAAATGATAAGTTTTTGGGTTTTTGCTTGAACTCGCTATCATTGACATTAATAAATGTCAACTATTGACATTAATAAATGTCTGATATATACACGAAAATAATAAAGACATATGCTTAGTCTTATGTACGCATTAAACACATAACAAGCATAACCTGACTCTCGCTCAATCAACTATGGCACTATACGACGGTTGCACGGGAGTAACCTAAACAAGTTCAGTTGTTTTCGTGAGTCACCAAGTTCTTGTGAGTTCTGAACTGACTAGTGCAACTTCAGGTTTGCCAACCTGAGCGTGACCGCGATCTACCTAAAATTTCCCCGCGAGCTACTAGTAGCTCGCGATAGACGGTTTATCGATAAGCATAGTATGTGTATCGATAAGCATAGTGCCTTTAAAGCAGGGGTGGGCATTAAGCCGATCGCGATCGACCGGTGGACCACCAAGACATTTTGGAGTGACCGCCTTTACTAAGACCCAAGACGCTCATACTAAAAGAAACATTTATGGAACACCGACGCAATTTGCTTTAAACGCGGTTTTAAAAGGGTAAGTATTTCTTTCTTGTAGTTATGTAGGTAAGTACATATTCCATATTTATTATTAAGTGATAATAAATATTGTAGACCATTTTTTTAGCTCACCACACCTACGTCACTGGGTGGATCGCAACACCTTGAAAAAATTAGAAGTAGCCCGTACCCTGGAAAAGTCTGCCTACCCCTGGTTTAAAGCATAGTATACGTACGCGAGAATTCGATTCCAGTAAATTAGAATTATATTTTATCGTGACAATGTCGTTTAACTGACGAAGCACGTCAGTACAAAATTGAACTTAGAAAATTGTCAAGGGTATAACTCTCATGAAAACTGAAGACTTAATAATCTAATTCACTTTGATTAATGAGCAGAGGAAGATATCGCGCCTTACGAAAAGCGCATTCTGCTAGCGCATGCGCAAATGCAAATCAGCTTTGCGCGACTATAAAAGAGGCGAGGACCGAGCACTCACTGGCCTTGCACGGTAAAAAACATTTTAAAAATTGAAAACTGATACGTAGCATTGCTACGGTAAAAAATATTCTATCTTAAACTTCCTCTTAAATCCTATCCTTAAACTTCCTCCTAGCAGTATGACAGAAAATTTTCTGTCATACTAGTTTTGTATAAGCTCATGGATCCTAGCAACTCCCAATCACTTTACTCTCTCTTTCTGTCCCTACCTTATGGCCACTAATAGTTATTCCTTGCCCAATCGTTAACAAGACAGACTCCCGAGGGCATGGCCCAGAAGCAGTCTCTCACCATCTTTCATGTTGTGCTCATGTTGAGCACTCACTGGCCATCTATATTGCTATCTTTACCTTTCCTCCGTGGAACTCTACAATCATATCACTAAGAATTTGTATGACCCTGCACAGGGCCTTTTTTTGTAATAGCAAACGTTTCATCTTGTTTGCTGAGGTCCACTTTCCGTATCTTAATATTTAATTTTATCATTTTAATTTTAATTCTAATTCTATCTTTTACTCAAAGTACCTCCATAACTTAAAGTGTTAATTTTTCTTTCTTAAAATGCTCTCCTCCTTCTTAAAATTAGTTAATTTTTTACTTAATGTTAACTCTTCTCTTAATAAGTAACGTACCATTATAACTTAATTTACTGAGGAGATGTACCTTGAAATGAATATCTTGCGACAGGCGATAAAGTCTTCAAGACCCAGGTACTCCACTACCAAACAAGCAATTCTGCTCGGCACACACTAGCCATACAGCATCAGCAGCAGTCTTGTGTAGCAACTGCCCAGGAACTTTTACATGATTGTTTCCGTTGCTGTAGAATGTTGCCGTATGGCCAGTGTGTACTCGGCCCACGCTTGAAACGTGTATTTAAAGTTAGATGTTGTATTAGACTAGCGGATGTATTTATTTCCCGAACCCTTACCTAATTAAGTACGTCGCATTTTGGCATTCCTGTCGAGATGCAAGATGTCGATAGTCAAATTTTATTAAGTTAAACTATTAAAAAAAGAAAATTACGTCAAAAACAGTAAAACCGAAAAGAATTTAGAAAACGCCAAACAGCAACGAAAGTCCAGTAGAGCATCATTTACAAGAACTGCAAATAAGTTACAAGAATTGATTGATGAAGATGAACCTGACTTCGATGATATGGAAATGCTGTTAGACCAATTATTGGAAAACCAAAAAATGCTAAGAAGTACTGATGAAAATCTTTTAGAACTATTGCAAATAAAAGGTTACACGCAAGATGAACACAATAAGGAACACGAAGCGGCCATAGATTATTGCGAAAAAGTATCTGCGTTCAAAGTGAAGTGCAACAGAATTAAATCAAATCTAAGTATGTATACGGAAGGGGTGTTATGTCTTCAGGATCAAGGACGGTCGCGAAACAAAAATCGCCAGAATTTGAGCTTATGAATTTTGGAGATCCAAGAAATTGGCTGACCTACTGGATTCAATTCAGCAAAATAAACGAAGATCAAGGAACTGATGTGCGCGACAAGTTTCAGTATCAATTACAATCTATGAAGCCCAATTCAATAGCAAGACAGATTGTCGAGAGTTTTCCTGCAACTGAAACAAACTACGAAAAATCCGTCAGCTACTTTAAGGAGAGATTTGGCAAAGAAAGTGTTTTAATACAGATTTACGTGAATTATTTAAGCTTGTTTTAAAGGATAAAACACAAATGAACTTGATGGAACTTTATGATACATTACAAACGCAACTACGTGCCTTAGAGTCCGTGGGCGTCACACAAGAAATGTTTGATTATGTTCTTTCCCCTCATCGAGTCAGCACTCCCCACGGATTTGATAAAACTATGGGAACGGCAAAGAAACATTTGTATTGAAACAGGTAAGATGATTTAGATTTATTAATGGATTTTGTGAAAAATGAAGTGCAAACAGAACTCAGAATTAAAATGACGCGTGATACTTTTAGTTCAGAAAAAGAAGTGTGAAGAAGTTTGAAGAAAAATAAACATTTTGTGGTATACCGACTACATGCAAATTGCTTAATACTAATATAAATAGTAGTAGTAGTAGTAGTTCTTGTGAAAATTCAAATAAGTATAAAAGGTTTGAGTATATTTTTTGTGAAAAATCACATACATCAGAAAAGTAATGTTTTCTCCGAGTTTGGATTGTAAAAAAGGTATTGCTAGAAAAAAGAATGCTAGTTTTGTATGCTTGAAAAGAAATCGTAGAGTTAATCAGTGTAAATCATAGCATGGGTGTCCCATTTGCAAAAATCGACATTTTGTAATTTTATGTCAAGATTTAACAAGTCACAAAATTGATAATGCCTCGAACGGAGATGAAAGTGAATACAAAACAAGCACTCTTAATAATCATGTTAAGATGTTTTTTTACAGACTTTAATTGTAAGAATTCAGAATGGTTCCAATCAAATGTTTATTCACTCTGTTTGTGATAGTGGGTCTATGAAATCTAATATTTGTGAAGACGTTGCACAATGTGCAACGTCTTCACAAAATGTCGCAACGTCTTCACAGTGCAAACGTCTTCACTTTGTGCAATGCACAAAGTAGGAAATGTAAGAGCATTGCAGAACCAAAATTAAGCAAGATCTGTTTGGTGTTGGTATAAACGTTATCTAATTGAATTAAGTGGTAGTAATGGTAGAAATCGGTATAAATTATGTCTTGGTCAAAACATATTTGTTCTGAAATTAAACAAATTCCATTTCGTCCTTGGATATATGAACTCAAGTTACGCGGAATTAAAATAAATGATTTGGAAAATAATCAGTTAAGATTAAGAAATAAAATTGTTGATTTGTGCAGACATTGTTGGAAAATTGTTAACTAGGAAAATTGGAAGTCTCAAACGTGGCATTACGGCTATAGATACAAAATTGGGATGGACTGTTATGGCAAATTAAATGCAGATCCTAGAACTCAGTCTTCTGAGAGTTCAGCTTCCCTTATTTCGTCTCTCATTGTAAAACATCGTTGTATAAGAAATCTTTGTAAATAGGATGTTTTGGGAATTACTGAAACTCCGATAAGAAGACTAAAGCTCAGTTACGGGAAGATTCCCAGAAATATTTTGAAGATACTCTTAGTTTAAATATTAAGGGGTGATACGAGGTAGCATTGTGTTCTAGACGAGGGGTCTCCAAAGTACGGCCAAAACTACGGGTCGGACATGCCCGGTATCCAGACCGACATAGTTAATTTTGATTACATTGAAAAATTTACAATGTAAGTAAATCGTACAAAATAATCAAATTTTTTTATATAACGACCAATGAAGAAACACCACAACTTGCATATATAATGAAATTGAACATTTCAACTGTAATTAATGATTCAGATTTATCCTAATAACTTACAATAAGTGACATAGATAGGTAATTTACATAATGCCATTAAACATTATGTTTAAAGAAATTAATGTAGCTTTAACTTTCCACTGACAATTGTTTGCAGTTGTGGATCAAGTTTACTGGTGGAAATTATGAGCAGCGACTTGAAATGTTCATCAGTTAACATTTCAAGTTTTCATCTGTAAATATTTTCTGTATATAGCATTCTGGAGAATGTTTTTTCACACAGATTAGTAGTGCTAAAAGCGGAAAAAAGGCCACGGGCAAATTTATGCAACGGATCAAACTGTGAGAGTGGAAGAATCTTATAAAATTCAAGCAATGATGACTTGAAATATTTTCCTCTAAATTTATAGCTACACTGCAAATCGATCATTTTCATTTGAAGTTCTGGTGCATGGGTTTCTATATCGGCGTTAAAAGGATTTTGAAACATCTTGATATCGTTTGCAATTGCATCAAAATTTGAAAAGAAACTCAAAACTTATTTTTAAAGCAACCAAAGCTTCAATTGCGAAATCTACAGGAAATGGAGTCTCAGTTTGCTGACTGAATGTTTGCTATGTATTAAAATGCGTGAAGCAGTTTTTGTTCAACTGACTTTGAAACACAATTTTTTGTCGAAAGGACTTAATATGAGTGTATAAATCACAGAAGCTGGTTTTGCCCTTGTAATTGTCAATTAAGGTCATTTATATGTTTAGTTAAATCTGCATAAAATACCTTCCATAACCATTCATTGTTTTGTAACTCAGCCAGAGGACAATATCTTTCATTCAAGAAAATTTCGATTATTGCTCGAAGCTCAGAAAATCGCGTTAGAACTCTTCCACAGCTAAGTCATCGTACTGCAGTATAATATGGTAAATCATTTTCTTCAATCTCTTTATTAAACTCGCTGAATTGACTATGATTGAGCCCATGTGATCTGCTATAATTAACAGCTTACATGACTGGTTTTAAAACTTCTGACATAGCCAAGCATTTGATTGTTAATGAATGATGCAATGTGCGATTAATGGTTTTGAATCACCGCCATTTTATATGTCCTTTGATATGAGAGCAATGATACCTTTATTTTTTTCCACACATGTTTTTGCCACCATCAGTAGTGATACACTTTAAGTTTTGCCATTGAAGATTGTTTTTCTGAACAGCATTTTCAACTAATTTAAAAATATCTTATCAAGTAGTTCTGTCATGAATGCTATAAATCCCAAGCTCTTCCTACAGTTCATAATTTTTATCTATCCCTCGAATAAAAAGTAATAACCCCTCGATAAAATATCCCTTGTATAACACCTGAGCAGTATCTGAAACATCTGACTCATCCGGGGCCAAAGAAAACCCCTCTAAGTGCCGAATTTTGTCAGAGAATTTAACATTTTCTGCAATATCATGTACTCTTTGAACCACAGTGTTTGATGACAAACTGGTGTTTTACAATAAATTAGCTGTTTCTGGGCGCATTTCTTCAGCTGCTGAAATCATGTAATACTCAACTAATTCGCCGACAGTAAATGGTTTCCCATGTTCGCTATTGAATGAGCCACGCGGAAACTAGCACGAGTTAGTGCTTCTTGTTCAGCATTTACTTTCGTAAACAATTGCTGAGATTTTAACCCGCGTTTCAAAGATTCGTATTTAGTAACCTCAGGCTTCCTGTAAATTTGGAGTAATTCTGAGAATGTATAGCCTCGTAATGACGTTTTATATTGTATTCTTTGAGAATTGATATTGTTTCATTGCAAAATATACTCCTTATTACTTTACTGAATCACGAAATATTAATATCCCCATTGCTCTTTAAATGTTCTGCACTCACTATCAATCTTTCATTTCTTTACCGTATTTATAAACGAATCTTCCAGACAAGCGACCACGCAGCAGAACGTTTCCAGAACATGCTCTAGCTCTCCTACTCGCTACAAGACGGCGTTGCATACTTCGACTCACCAAGAATAACTGACATTTTTGCGTAATTCTGCTGCTTCTCCAAGGATGTCGCTATACTAGTGTAGCTTTGCCACGTCCTGTACTGTACTTCTCTACTCACCGCCCTGCACCATAGACATCTCACTCGCCGGCTAGTCATGAAATGAAAATTTTGCGTAATTCAAAACTCCAGTATATTGTTATGATGAGCTAGCAAGCTAGGTATTGGCCCTTGGGACTTAGTTGAGAAGTCAGTGAGGCCCCTAGTCTAAAAACATTGGGGAAACCCTTGTTCTAGACACTACACTTTTACCCGATAACAAGATAAATTCTAAAAAAATCTATTTCAAGTGCCAAAAGAAAATTAACGAATTCTGGAAAATTAAATGATTACTGTAATGTTTTTGAGAACTGGTTAGTTCTTGGCATGATTGAAAAGGCACCAACTGAGACACTAAGTGGTGTTCATTATTTGCCTCAAAGGGCAATAAGCTATTACTACTAGTATTAGACCAGTATTTAATGCTAGTTCCCTATTTTCCTGGCTTCTCATCATTAAACGAGTGTTTATCTACTGCACCGAATTTAAAGGAAACGATTCCCTCAATTTTAAATCGTTTTCGTAGGAATTACTTGGGTGTTACCTATGGTATTGAACAAGCGTTCTTGTAGATCGCAAAAGGAGAAAAAGATCGCGATTTTTTAAGGTTTTATGGTTCAGTAGAGAAAATCGGGAACTGGGGGAGGTATATCGGCATCTAAGGGTAGCGTTTGACATTACGTGCACCCCATATTTAATAAACGGAACTTCACAATATCATTTAAATAAGGTTCCGAAAAATTTGTTGCAACCGCAGATATCCTGAAAAATTCTTGCACGAAACTCCGTATTCAGGTGTAATAGATATTGATAATGGGGATAGAGTGAAACTGAGTAATAAAAGAAAGTATCTGAAAAGACTAAGATAAACATTAAAAGTTAGATTCCGCTCAGAGTATTTAGGACAATTATGGCAGCATTCCTTAAACTGCTATAAAAACAATTCACTTAACTGGCGGGAGTAACTGACTCTCTTGAGGAGTCACGTTGCTGGCGTTGGATGCGTAATACAAGTCCTCAATTAGTCACTGACGTATGAGGAACATTATCCTCTCCAATTCAAGTAGTGCATAGGCCTCCTCGTAGTCCCGTCGGTAATGGATCTGTGGGCTTGCCTGCGGATCAAGCTGAACTATGCACTGCGCCCTTGGGCCTTGGGGGTTGCTGACCCCTCAGCCAACATTAGCTTGGAACTGAAAGGGTCTAAAATTGTGGTAGACCCCGTCGCACTAGGCGGGCTTCCCAAGCTATTGACCCCTACCCTTGCGTCCTAACAAGGTTGACCGGACCTGAATCGTCTACCGTTGTCTGTTAGACATGCAACCATACTTTCGCCACCAAGCGTGGTCTATGGGTGCTTTCTTTAGCCGACTCATCTCGGAGGATCACGAGGTCATTGTCTCTATGCACATGTCTGCACGTGAGGCTGTGCTCTCCTGTGTCGAGACAATCCTGCGGAAAGTCTTTCCCCTTTGGTTTAAGCGTTAATTATGTCAAATCTTTTACAATTTCAATCGTCCCTTCCAACCGAGATAAGAAGTTTGAAATGATTGAGGGGCCCTTTAAAGTTGCGGATGTACCTCTCCGGAAAATCTGTTGTTAAGACTCTGTGAGGAATTTACATATCTCAGCATCTCTTTCACCGCGGAGGGACGAGCCAAGGTGCCTTTGTTAGAGCATCTGAATAAGGACTTGCAGGTCCTATCCAAGGTTTCCTACAAACCTCAACAAAGGATCTATACCCTGCGGAGCCACCTACTACCAGGTGTCCATCTAAGTTAGCATTCGGGTGTACCAATTTGGGGCACCTGAGGAGGGAGGGCATCTTGGCACGAAGGTACGTGAGTAATTGGTTGGACCTGCTTCCCGACGTACCAGTCGCATACATCCAGGCCGCTGTTAAGGACGGTTGGCTGGAAGTTTACTCGCTGAGGTGGGCTATGCTCCATCTCAGACTTGCTCGCCTGGAGACTTTTATCTCATCCTTTGGCCTGGTGGACTCGGCGGGCGGAGCCCTCGGGTCTTTAATCCGTTTACAAATCTCCAGGTTGTGGTCCCAAGTCGCATCTAATGGCAAACAACTCACCACTTCAGTCAGTATGCAAAGGATGTGGGCCTCACGCCTATATAAGGCCGTGGACGGTTCTGCACTCTCGCAATCCTCTAGAATAATCCAGCAAAATGATTGGATTAGCGATGGTACGTCTATTTTGATGGGTAGTAATTCCATCCGTTGTATTAAGGCGACTCGAAGCCACTCTGTTCGAAGCCACTTTCGAGCCTTTTTTATAGGCTGGGCTCGGGTGTGCTCAAGCCGGATATCATGGCCACTAAATCTGAGCGTGCTTATATCCCGGATGCCCAAATCGTGGGGGACAGTGTGGACCTGCGGGAGGCGCATAATGCGAAAGTAAATAATCATTCTATAGAAGACCTCCTGCACGTCTTATGTAGAATGTCCAAATGTCCGAAGAAAATAATCCGAAGTCCTTCACGGACGCCTCGGAGGTTCGAGTGACCTCCATTACATTGAACTGGAGAGGCGTCTAGTCGCGACATCCGGCTGAGTTGCTTCAAATTGTTGTAATGCTTGGTGGCCGAGACTTGAAAGTCTAGGCAGGGAGGGTCTTGGAGACGACGGTACACGGTTTTTGGCAGTTCAATAAGATGACGAACCGTAACGGGTTGTAGAGAAATATTATGTTAAGAGATGGCGCTACAAGCCCATCGTTTTTGATTTTATTCTCAGAAATGTTTGGAATTTAGAATTCGCTTTCTTCTTGTTGTTGCTAGAGTGTTGAATCAGTTTTAAAATGTAGTTTTCTTTGAAGGGGATTAAAATCCCATAATATGTCTATTCTTTTGAATTTAGTTAATTTTAGAGGCTTTCCAGCCTATTATCATCTTCTTGTAAATATGTAAATATTAAATTCATTAAAAACATGCAAAAATGATTTAAACTTTGCATCACTTTCGTTTTGAAGTTTTTCTCACTCCTTAGTTTAGTTTCTAGTAGAACATAGTAGTTATATTTCTTCAGGGTTTATGGCTCGGGTGGGCGTCGGGTGAGGAGTCAACGACCCTTTAGGCCGAGTTACCGGGTGAGCCCTCCCCGTTAATGAGGTGCCAATGTCTTTACTACCGGTTTTTTGATCTTATTGTTTAGTTCATCCTTACTTCTCTATCTTATATGTTAAGCTTCACATTGAAAAAAAATTGTGAGAAATTGTCCTAATAGAAGATACTAATAAAAAAACGTTCTTATTGTAAACTAGCTCGTGTTTTAAAAGTTATACCTGGTCGACATGGCCAAATAAGACTGTCGCTTATGAAAACGAATAATTTGGAGTTATTACCAGTACAAAGATTGTGCAGATTGCTACTGGGTAATGCAGTAACAGAGGATAATGATGAGCCTACGTCTTTAACAAGTAGTAGCAGAATTGTATAAACACCTCCAAGGTAATTTGGTTCTTAAGGGGATACAGGATAAAAAACATTTTTTTCCCCATTTCTCGTTTTTAAATTGTTATAAGTCAAGAACTGTTAAAGATAAATGGTTGAAACTTGGAACAAGTCTTTTTCAACTATTTTACTTTAATATTAATTCAGCAAATTTGAAAAAAATATTTACTTTTGTAAATGTGAATTTTTTAAAATAAGTTGCATCATTTTTTTGTAATTTTTAACCTAAATATTAATTTTTTAAAAAATTAATATTTTAAAAAATGGCGAATTAAAACTTATATTTCTGTTTAATTAGATGAAGAAAAAATTGAAATTCGACGAATAATATTTGGAGTTAAAACGATTTAAAATTACCCCACCTTTTTTATTTTAAAAGTTTTTTAAAGCTTTGTGAGAAGTTTTAGGATGTGATTTTTATTTACAAATTATATGGTTAACCATCACAAAATTTCAAAATTTTAACTCTATAAATCAAAAATTTTTAAATGTGTCCCGGATCCCTTTAACTTGTGTTTTCTTTGTAAGTACTACAAACCATGTATGTGTATTTTGAGTGTTTAGTTACCCACTCAAAAGGTGGGAGCATATGTAGCAGAAGAGATCGCGCCTTACGAGAAGCGCATTCAGCTAGTGCATCAGCAAATGTAAATTAGCTATGTGCGGGTATAAAAGAATTGTACAGCTACATGGCCAGTGTGTGCTCGGTCCTCGCCTCTATCGTGAAAATAAAGTTTGCTGTCGCTTTTGACTAGCAGGTGTATTTCTTTCTTAAACCCATATCTATTTATGTACGTCACAATAAATATTCTAAAGCATGGATACCCAAACTTTTATATTTCTGCGGCATCCATTTGAATGAGATTAGAAACTCTCACCACGCTTTCCAGAATCTTAGTATTTTAAATATTTTAAATGTTAAAAAAATTGTAAAATATATCAGGAGCATGTCAAATTTCACAAATACTCCCTTATTTTCTTCATTTTTATAGAAGGTCGTTCGCACTTTATGGAAACGATTTTGATAGTTAAGTTTTATGTATAAATACTGATCGGGAATGTACTACAACTTTCCTAGCCGTGCTCATCCTTTTATGCAAATTTGAGAAAGCGATGGCAGCGCCATAAATAGGATTGAATACATATGCAGCAGGAGTGAGTAGTGAGGCTAGCGATGATGTAGCTTCGACGCATCGTTAATAAACAGCGGTGTCGCCCAGTGGCTAAATGAATAAGGCATCAGCCTGCCACGCCGGGGGTGCGGGTTCGATTCCCGCATAATACTTGGCTGTATTCTGGGGAACCGGTCAGTCTTCCGCCTGCAAATGGAGCCCCGTCTAGAAAGGGGAGCTGCAACCCATCGTCCATCGCCGGTGTCATCTTTTGTCAATAAAATTCTTCTGTGATTGTGTCATTTGTCTGTTTCTATGTCTTGTATTCATATGTACACCGGACTGGGGTGTAATGTCGTCATCCCCCAGGGACATTAGCCAAAAAAATAAAAATAAGTAAAAAAATAAATAAAAAATAAACAGCGGTATTTCGACGGATGTTTGTTTTTATTTCTTTTTGTACTACAGTCCAGTGAATCACATCGCATCCTAAGCGGAATTATTGGTCACGTCGCCGGAGTTTTTGGATACCGCTAAATGCGCCGCTATTTATCGATAAGTGTTGGTAGAACTTGTCCTTCTGGTGAGTTAAATTTCACTTAAGTGAGTGGGTTCGTTTTTTAGTTAACTTTTAAGGTTTGTTAGGTATTTGCTTAAGTATGTTTCTGATTTCTGTGTTTTGATTTATTAGTTGTTTCGCTTCAGTTATTGTTTACATTTTATTAGTGTAAGTTTCGAATGTTTTAGATAAAATTTGTTTCTGTCAGTTTGAGTTAAATTTTCGCTTTATTGGTGTTATTGTCGATTGCAAAATGTTGTCTTATAAAGAGGCAGTAAAGCGGAAACGCACTATAAAAGGCCAGTTAACAAAACTGCATGAGAAGGTTAAAAGCCAAATAAGCAATAGTAATGCGTGTGAACTTGAGCTATTCAGTTGGAAAATTAAGGCAATAGATTTTGAAGTAAATGAAATTTTTAAAGCTATTTTATCGGATTGTGTGGACTCATAAACAGAATTTTCTAGAAGAATAAGTGTCTTTACAAGACGTTATTGATGAGATGTGGCTCGAAAACAAAAGGAAGGTTAAAATTCAATCGCGAGCAATTAAACACGAATCAGTTGTTTTAGAGAATGAAACGGTAGCGGAAATGGAATTGCCTAGGCTGGCGCTCCCTACGTTTAGTGGTACTGTGCACTAGTGGTTGTCGTTCAAGGACCTTTTCGATGCTAGTATACATCACAACTGTAAATTTAAGGCTCAAAAGCTACAGTATTTGAAGTCTTCATTCATGGAGACGCACTTAAGGTCATAAGTAGTCTTCACATCGCAGACCCTAATTATGACATCGCCATTAAATTACTATCAGAAAGATATTCTAACAAGCGTGACCTCGTAAATTCTTTAGTTTCGAAGCTAATTAAACAACCGCAGATTTCGGAAGTTCCACAAGCAATTCTTAATATGGTGGACATAACAAATCTGTGTATTTGTGTAGTAAAATTGATTCGCTTTATCAGTGTGAGAGATTTTGTATCTTAACTCCCGCAAAAAGAGTAGACTTCGTTAAAAAACATTCTTTATGTTTCAACTGTTTATCAAATATGCACCAAGTAAAACAACTGTAAAAGTGTAAATAAGTGCAAGGTACGTTATAAGTTGCACCATAGCTTATTACATTTGCATAATAAAACTTCGCCTGAACCAACTACGTTAGAAAGTACTAATTCTGATCTGAATCCTCTCGGGCCTAGTGTTCTTCCTTTCCCTCCGCAGGGTAAAGAGTCAATTGTGTTGCGGGGAAATATTGAGGGTGGTCAGGAGTCACGCGTAGAAGCGAGTCATGTGTGCTATGGCGCCGTTGCTGTTAGAGTGACCGCAGACCAAGGCGGGGAGATGTGGTGACGCTATTATGTACGGCTGTTGTGAAGGTTTAGAATTCGACTGGCGAATTTATAAGTGTTAGAACGCTCAGACCAGGGCAGCGAGGTATGTTTAAGAACAAACTCCTGTCTACAGAAGTTGCAACTTCCAGTAAAATCGTCGGCAGTTAGGGTTTCATGTTTAGGAGGAGCTGTGAATTCCCGGGTTCATTGAGAGGTGCAATTACGCTTTTCGCCGCATTTTGATGAATCCAAGTTCTTTGACACTCGCGCTTTAGTGATAAACAAAATAACAGCTGACTTGCCTCATGTTTCTTTGCCATCTGACACACTGTCTAGTTTTAATGACTTAATTTTGGCCAATCCAACTTTTTATAAGTTAGGACCTGTTGGCATGTTGCTGGGGATTAATGTGTTTTTGCAATTGATGGGAGGCCAATTATTGCAGCGTGGTGAACACTTACCAATAGCAATGGCTACCAAATTGGGATGGGTACTTGCTGGAAAAACTTTAGTCAGCGGATACTCCCTCAGTGACTGTAAATACTAGTCAACTAAGTACAGATGAGTTAGTTAAGATTTTTTGGGAGCTTGAGAAAGTACCTGAAATCAGTCGTTTAACTAAGGAGGAGAAAAAATGCGAACAGCATTTTTAAGAAAACTATTCACGGCTTGCAGATGGAACTGTTAGACTGCCTTTTAAAGATGCACAATTAGAGTTAGGTAATTCAAAAAATCGAGAATTGTTTAGATTTAAGCGATTAGAGAAAAAAATTGTCCGATTCGGAGGAGCTAAACAACCAATATAAATGTTTTATGCAGGAGTACTTGTTTAGTACACATGCAACGCGTACCTTATTTGGAGTTATATATAAGTCATCCTAATGTTTATTATTTGCCGCATCCCGCGGTGTTAAAGGAATCTACTGTTACCGCGAAATTAAGAGTAGTTTTTGATGCGAGCTGCAAAACAGTGTCAGGTGTTTCGCTAAACGACAACTTGATGATTGGTGCTAGAATTCAGCAAAAGCTGTATCACATTTTATTGTGTTTCAGGACATTTCCTATAGTTCTAACTGCTGATATCGAGAAAATGTACAGGTAAATACAACTTGATCCTCGAGACTGCGATTTCCAGAGGATTTTGTGGCGTGAATCACCTAATGAGGATTTACAGGAGTTTAGATTGATAACGGTGACGCACGGGGCTTCTTCCGCTCCTATCTTGGCAACGCGAGTCTTGCGGCAGTTGGCACGCGATGAGGAAGGGTAATTCCCTGATGCATCGAAAGTAGTTTTAAGTTATTTTTTCGTAGATGACATGTTGTCAGGAGCACAAAACACTGCAGAGGCTAAAGAATTAGTTGTGCAGTTATCACTGATGCTAAAGAAGGGAGGCTTTAATTTGCGCAAGTAGAGCTCAAATAATCCTGCCATCTTAAATTCGCTTCCGGAGGAAATAAAGGATATTGAGTATTATCGCATCATCGAAACAGAGGATCAAATTACGGTGTTAGGAGTTCAATGATATCCGCAAAGTGACGAGTTCGAATTCTCAGTCACAGTTAAGGAAAACCCCAAGTATACTAAGAGGGATAAATTGTCTCAAATGGCACACCGTTTCGATCCGTGTGGTTGGTTAGCACCCTGCGTGATTTTTGCAAAAATATTTCTCCAGCAGCTATGGAGAGAGGGCTGTTCTTGGGATGAACCCATAAGTTACGAACTTCTTATGCGGTGGAAAACTTTTCACCAACAATTAACGTTGCTTTCCTTAGTCAAAATTCCAAGATTAGTCTTAAGCCCAGGTCATGTATCGGTTCAGATACATGAATTTTGTGCCGCCTCAGAGAAGGCTTACTGCACAGCCATCTACTTAAGATCGGTTGCCAGGGGTTGGGAGGTCAATGTGTGTCTTTTGACATCTAAGACGCGAGTTCTCCTTTAAAGATACAGTCACTTCCAAGGTTAGAGTTGTGTGGTGCATTGTTGCTAACGACACTGATGAAGGGTATTTTGCCTTTTGTAGAACTTCCCACCGAGGGTTTGTACGCTTGGACAGATTCCCAGGTGGTTTTATGTTGGCTGGCGTCAGAGGCTAGGAGATGGCAATCATTTGTTGCAAACAGAGTGGCACAGATTCAGGGGGCATTACCTGAACTAAAATGGAGCTTTGTAGGGGTAAAATTAAACCCCACGGATTGTGCAACGCGTGGAATGTTACCATATGAGTTCTTGATGTGCAATCTGTGGTTTAGGGGTCCAGACTGTTTACGAGAGCAGTCTTTAGAGGTCAGGGAGCGTGCAGGTGGTAAGGAATTAATCAGTGAGGAAACCCTGAGGGAGGAGGGGAAGACTTTCCAAGTTTCCCACATTCACGCCTGTCCTGACATTGACTTAATAACAAGGTTTTCAACATTGACTAATCTGAAACTAATTACCGCATACTGTTTTCTATTTCTCTTTAACGTTACAGCTAGGGATAAACCTCCACGGTTAGGACCGCTTTCCACCAAAGAACTTGAAGGCACGTTTTTTCACTTAAGCTAGTACAATCTCAGACGTTTCATGTTGAAATTAACCACCTGAAGAAAGGCAAGCCTGCCAACAAATAGTAAGATTCTTTCGCTTCATCCATTTCTCGACGAAAATGGTGTGCTTCGTGTTGATGGGCGCCTGAGCCATGCCGAATTGCCGATGGAGCAGAGGCATCTTGCGCTGCTTCCCAAAGCTCATGCTTTCACAGACTTAGTAATTACTCATTTCCATCTGACTCATCTTCATGCCGTTCCTCAACTCCTTCAGGCCTCCATTCAAAGACAGTTTTGGATTCTTGGACTCAGAGATGTTGTGCGCTGGTTCGTACGAAAATGTGTCGTATGTTTCCACCAGTGTGCAGTTGCAGCCAATCAGCTGATGGGGAGCTTACCCTCAGCTCGAGTAACTCCATCGAGACCTTTTATCGAGTTCGGAGTGGACTATGCAGTCCCATTCGTACACAAGGTGTCAAAGGGTCGGTGCAACAATACATTGAAGGTATATGTGTGTCTCTTCATCTGTTTTGCGACCAAAGCCATTTATCTAGAACTTGCCAGTGAGCTTACTACTGAGACTTTCATCGCTCTAAAATGGAAACTGGGACGCTTGACAAAACTTTTCCCTGGAGCTGATGGTTCTGTTAGAGGAGTTGAGCTCAAGACCGCGGACGGAACATTAAAGAGTGCAAACGGTAAACTTTGCCCTCTACCAGTGGACTCTGGACAGTGAGCTTTATGTTCATTTTTTTCCTTTTCTATTTTTATGTATTGCTACTGTATTCTTGATTTTCTTTGTGTTTAGACTATGTTTATGTTTGTTTGAATCCCTTGGGGCTTTCAAGGCCGGGGGTAAGGTTCGGGAATGTACTACAACTTTCCTCGCCGTGCTCATCCTTTTATGCAAATTTGTGAAAGCGATGGCAGTGCCATAACTAGGATTGAGTACAGATGCAGCAGGAGTGAGTAGTGAGCCTAGCGATGATGTAGCTTCGACGCATCGTTAATGAACAGCGGTATTTCAACGGATGTTTATTCTTATTTATTTTTGTACTACAGTCCAGTGAATCGCACTGCATCCTAAATGGAAAGAAAGACCGTATTTTTTGCCGTGATTTGCTCATATTTGATAGCTATGGTTCTTTACAATAGCTCTAGCTCAAATTTTCCATGAAAGTAATTTTTTTTTTGTACTGTCATGTCAATTTTACCCCATTTGTCTTGGACCGTTTTCCGAAGACCGTTCAGTGTTCTTGGGTGCCGTTTCCCTAAGGCTCGTTTTAATAAACCGAAATCATAAATGTCTATGGGAGAAGAGTCAGTGTTTTACAGGTATTTCATTAAATAGTATACACTTTATTCCTGTTTCTGATTTTTTTTTCTTTCCTAAATAAGCGGCAGTTGATTTAGACGTGGGAGTAGAGGCTTTGTCCATATGAAACTCAACTTTATCAATGTCCTTTCCATATAAGGCTGGAATTTCGTTTTCAAAACTTGGCTCTAAAATTTTTTGCGGATAGTAGAGTGAATTAATTTTGGCTTTACTTTAGACATTTTTTGATTTTTAATTTACTGTTGTAACGAAATTCTGCAGTTATCATGAATCCCTTTGGGAACTTTTCTCTACACTCATGGTCACTGACACTGACTTCTCTACACTGACCATTTCGCAGGGTCATTCTCGTCAGCTTAGCAATAGAAAATTGATCTTTTTTTATTACAGTCGCATAAATACACCCATGCCTCTTCGAGTGTTACCAAAAATTTCCATTTTTCCAAACCTGGAATACTGGATAATTTGAAACAGCCTTATCATGATATCGCAGTTAATTTCTGGAATCTACTGGACATAGATATTCCTGCCTAAGTAGCTGATCCTTTTGTTTTGAATGCTGTTCATGTTTCTTTTCATGAAGTGCATTAGAGTTGCAGAGCTACATAGAATCCAAAGTAACTTTCAGTCAGAATAAAACACCATCTTCGAATAATGACTGTCATATCGAAAAATTTTCTATAGCTTTTGGGTAAAGCAAAATGGTTTTGCATGGCATTCCTTACTTATTCGGTAGAACCAGGTATCAGTCGGGGGAAGTATTTATTCAGTAAAACGTGGAATAGACTTAATATAATGGACAAATGCGTTATGTTATTCCTCCCGCCAACAGAACCGGATAGAGCAGATTTTGATCTGCTCATCAAGTTCAAGGGTCACACAAATCGAGTTATAAAGTATACATTTTTATGTAATTGATCTATTACACAATATAAAAGTTAGAATTAAAACATATTCTATTTACAAATCAACAAAAAAATAATGCATTAATAAAGTTACATTACTCCCCCCGTATGTCAGAGGGGCACAGGAAAAAACAAGGTAGGAACGGTGCTACGGTCAGAAAAGTGTTGCTAAACTCTGGATCGAATCCCGACACTTCACAGTCTTAATACTAAACTAAATACTTCACAGTCTAAACACAGACTAAATACTTCACAGTCTAGGCCGGATTTTGGCACGCTAAATCCGTTGACCGGAGAGTCCCTCTATGATGTAAGAGAGGGTGGAAGAGGTTACGATCCCCCAGATGTCATCCCGGGGGGGTCAAAATTGATGTGCACCTAGCTTACACGAACTCTGACGCTTGTGGTGCCTCTATAAACCGGATCCGTACCCCTCAGTCCGCTAGCCTATATGGCCCTGGTCTGGAATTAATTTCAGCCAGGGGGCAATAGAATCAACAACAAGCAAAAGATAACTTAGAAAGTAATTGAAGGTATAACTAATGTGGAAGTACACACTTATTAATGTAATTCATTTTGATTAGTATTCTAAAGAATATGTGATGCGAGGACTAGGTTATGATAAATTTGAACTATATATACACATCACAATATGATCTAAATAACGAAACCTGTCACTACAGTAGAGAATATAAAAGTAGGCAAATGTATAACTGATGTACAAACTAATGACTTAATAATGTAATTCATTTAGATTAGTAATCTAAAGCATAATATGTGGATGCGAGGACTAGCGTCAAGTAAATTAAAACTATATATACACATTGCAGTATGCTTTAACCGACGAAGCGTGTCACTAGAGAAGAGAACATAAAAAGAAGTAGATTATAACTGATGTACGAACTAAAGACTTAATAATGTAATTCATTCCAAATAACATTTTGAAGCATAATATATATATGCTAGAACTAGGTTTCAATAAATTAAAATTATATATGCTCATGACAATATGGTCTAACATACGAAGCGCGTCAGCGCAGAAGGGATAATAGAAAGTAGTCAAGGGTATAACTGACGGGGAAAATAAAGACTTAATAACGTAATTCGCTTCGAAAACAACAAATGTCAAATTCCTTGATAGATTATGGGCTGTACAAAAGTTTTCTTTCTTGATTCAGTAAATGGAGACCAAAACAGAATTATTACGAACACATATAGAAAGAAACAACTCACATAATATCTTGCACGTTGACTGGTCTATTATATTTTATGGATTTAGCATACAAACTAAAAGTCAGACTAAAAAGCACATCAGGCCTAGTTTCTCAACTTCTAATTTTTAAGGAAACTGTCTAGAAAATTTCCAATGAGTTTTCTTCAAAGCTAAGTTTGTGTAATAAACCACTGTGTAGTGTGTTTGTGTAATAAATCTTGTTTAATAAATCTTTTTGTGTAGTAACTCAAGTTTGTACCGTCCTTAAACAAACAAATAAATCTCAACTTTTCAAAAATTAATCTGAAACATGTTATAAAATTATACATTCCATAATGAACAATATTTTCTTTTATCATATCTAATAAACGCCAAAGACTATACTCAACATAATTAATTTGCAATGAACAGAGGCAGTTCTTAGAAGCAACCATCCACCCGGAAAAAAGGAATCCATCTTAAATTGGAGGACTCCGCGTTAAAACGTTTGAGTCAAAAATAAATGCATTCGGGATAAAATTTATTTTAAGAAGTGCCTCTAAGGGTGGTTTGATTGAGTCGAAACATGTGATTAACGAAGTGTTTGTAAAGTTTTACTTAGTGGTATCGTAATTTGTTTGAACTCTGTTGTGTTTTTCTTAATGTAAGTCTTGTAGTATGATTTAATAAGGATTTCAATCTGTAATTAAAATGAAGTTTGAGTGATTTTATTCCTTCCTTGACCCTTCCTAGACCATGCTTAGAGCTTAGACCCTGCTGAATCACATCACTTCACAAGTATGGTATTAGTAAATTCATAATATGCTTCTTTTACACTAGTCTAAGTTTACAAAATTAACTATTTAGTTTTACTTGTGATTACTTTATTTCTGATGTAGTCGGCAGAGATAAAGATGATATTTTAAAAGGGAATAAATCGGGTTATCTTAACAACACACTTTCTTTCTAACTGTTATGGTCATAGCAGCTATTGAAACTCCAGGGTTAAATTTTATCCGATGTAAGTATATCGTACTGTAATTTTGCATATGGAACTTCAGTATCTTTATTTTTTTCAGCGACAATACTAGACTGATGATCACAGTTGATGGCAGTGTGCAAGGTTATTTCTTGAAAACGTTGTTTATTATTTATTATGATTGTTAACTATACATTAAAAATTTATGGGTACGAGAACTAATTTCCAATAAATTAGAATTATACATACGTATGCCGGTATATGGTTTAACGCACAAAGCGTGTATGATTAAGTGAACCCCTGAGTTCTTGTCATTGGGAATGCCCGTGCCTGCGCAAGGGAAGGCTAATGACAAGCAAAACAAGTATAGTATAACTCTTTAATTAGACTTATGGATTGTATGTCTTCTTTTACTGAATCAATAAAGCTATCTTTGGTACAGCCCATCGTCTATCAAAGAATTTGACTTTTGCTGTTTTGAAATCATTATGTTATTGAGTTAGTTTTACTTCAGCTATTTTGTATTTTCGCTTTAGTATTGACGCGCTTCGTCGTTAAGACCGTACTGTCACGAGTATATATAATTCAAATTTATTAGAACCTAATCCTTGCATCAACATATTTTTAATGTTCAGGTGACAATCATAATAAACAATTAGCTATGTTTTACAACACATATCGTTCACCTACTGTCCTCAATTGTAATCATCCGTCTGACAACGTCGCTGATTAATTAAATGACTCTAAAATCTACAATAGGATTACAGAAGGATTACAGTAGGATTACAGTACCTAAAATTTTAGTAGGATATACTTCCAATTCTCAAATATTATTTTTAAAATAAAAAGCTGCAATGATCACAGTAGCTACTAATCCGTTTCAGCCTATGTAACATTTGATTAAGAGATGGCGTTACTTCTGTATATGTCCATAAAGTTTTATTTTTGGTTTTTAGTACTGAACCACCGGAGACAGAAGGATAATGCTATTTTCGCGGATCCACGGTTCAGTAAAGTTTAATCTTAATAAATAAAGTTAAAGGAATAGTTCGCAAGACTCTTCTTAATTGGATATGGAATTTTTCCAGCCACTTTTAAAACAATAACAAACAGGATAATGGCAGTTTTGGATGTGAAAGTCAATATATTTAAAGACCTAGTGGACGACATGTAGGGTCCAAGAATACAGGAAAAATTCCATTTATTTCTTAATAAATAAATTTAAAAAAAAGACTGCCATGTCAGCATTTCAAAGAACATTTACCAAGACTAACTAGAAACTGATACTTTTCCGCTGTAATTTATAAATGTATTTAGAGATTTTTTTATATTTTTAAAAGGGAGAAACTTTTCATGAGCGCCATTTTGTTTTAAGATTCTATTATGAAAGGTTGGATTGTAACTTTAAATCTTTAGGATTTTTAAATTAACACGTATAAAAGTTAAATAAATTAATTTTACTTTTATATTTCTAATTTTTTCGAATATTTTCCTCTTTAAGGGAGCTATGTACTAACCCTACTGGATTTGCTCACCTCATTGTTAACCTATGGGAAAAAAAAATTCTACTATTGGCAGGTACATAAACGCAGATAATTCAATAAAAATGGCATTTTCAGATAGCCTGAACTTTTATTCACCTTGCAGAAGGATTAAATTTATAAATTTCGTCCACCAAAGGAATTTATGAGCGTTAACAACACATTAAAATGATTTCCCGAATAATTTAAATTTTATAATATTTTCATTTCTTTTAAATAATGAAAAATGGTCCATGGTGTAAAATTTATTTTCTATTACAAAGCACAATATTTTTAAATAAATCTTTTTATCAAAGTCGGCAATCCTTGAACAACTTTTCTCCATAGGTTAACATTGAGATGAGCGAATCCTAGTACACAGCGGACTAAAACGGCTGTGTACCACATTACGCCTATATAAATATTTATATTTCAATGCATAGTTGAATGATCAGAAACTATAATTTCCGAGGTTTCAGATCTTTCTGCGCACCATTTTAGAGAACCAAATAATAAAATATATGTTGACTAATAAAAACATTTAACCTCGTCGTTCTTTATATAGTCCCTGCTGACGAAACGTATTATAGTCATTTTCCAACAATTTAAAAAGAGCACTGAATGTTCCAATTCCTGTGCGAAAATATCTAGATATTGAGATAAAAAATGGCTTATTCCCACACCCTTACATATGATAATCTAATGTCAGACTACTCAAGGGAAGTAAAACAGAATTCAGTAACATAACTACATCTTACGGTTAAATTAATGAAATGTGTGCAAGTCATATTTTTAGGTGGGGTTTTTCATCATGTTAAATAAAATACCGGCAATACAAAAACGGATAGATAAAGTCAGTATGCACCAATATTATTATAAATTAACAGTTTTACTTCTCAGAATTAATCTTTGTTCAATAATCCTAATAACTCATTAAAACGAGGAAAAAAGAATTTTCTTTCAATTCTCTAATTTAAAATCCGAACTATGCAAACTTTTAAACTAAATCGCAAATGTTGGCCAGCCCTCTCCAAAATTTACCTTCCCACCTATGCCAATATTATAGAAAATTTTAAAAAAAATCTCCGATGATCCAAAATTTCCCATTGAAAAACGTACTTTGGAGAGGTACTAAACGAACAACTTAATATAATTTCGGTTAGGTTTGCGTTAAGATAATAATTAAGCGTGTTTAACTTTCCAGTTTCTGCTTTGACAAATGTGTGTCATATTCATTTAATTATGAGCCGTGTTGATATTTTTTCAGACTTTTTTATTTGTTTTTTTACCTCATTTGGGAGACACATGAACAATCTAAATAACGCATAACTTTGTCGGATGTAATAGGGAGTTCAGTGAATATAAAACCTTCCATGTCTGCCCTTTCTCCCGTCGGGGACGTAATTGGCCAGTTTTGTTCTTTAGCTTCTACAGAAAGCTTCAAATGTTCTAACATATTTCTACTCCCCTGATTAATTGACATGTGTTATTAAGACGTATATTAAATAAACTAGCTGAAAACCCGTACTTCGCTACAGAGTGCATACAAATTAAATACAACGGTTAATGTATGCAATTAATGCCAAAAGAAAAATTATAAATATTTATAATAAATATAACGATAAATGTATGCAATTGATGTAATAGAAACTAAAAAATATATTTATAAAAAAATCGTAACAGATATTATTATAGATAAAATAATGCAGAAGAAAATATTCAAATTAAATATAATAGGACATACTAAAGAATATAGTATAGTTAATATAGTACAGTTTGAGGAACATATCGTTTACTCCTTATGGAGTATATCGATACTCCTTATGGAGTGGGGGGCCGGAGATGTTTTACAATTACTGTATCTTAATATTTATTGGATAATGTCCAATCGTCTGCCGCATTAGCAAGAAAAAATATTTTTTTGTCTATTTCGTTGTTATGCACGTGACGATAAATTATTTTAAAGTATCAAAAAAATAAATCACGTGATCAGCATTTAATAAATTAAATTCTAAAAATTAGTCTTTAAAAATTCACCAAAAATCAGAAACTAGAGGTAAGGATTCGAAAAAGTTTTCATTTCAAAGGACTTTCTATGATCTTTCTCGGGATATAAATTTTATAACCCTAAAATACTTATTTTAAATGCTAACTTAAAAAAAGTTACAAAAACAGCTTAAAAATTCAGTTTAAAAAAATCTAAGAAGTATTTTTCAAAAATCTTTCTTAGTGCACCCTTACACTATAAGAAGAATCGCCATGCTCAGCCCTTTAGGTCCAGCAGTTTGGTCTGTGTGTTGTCTGTCAGTCAATCAGTCATTTACGGAACTGTTATATATATATATAGATAACGCATATTAAGCAGTATATTACTATACATTACTCTTTCACAAAATATGATCTTTTATTGTTGTTTAAAATGGGATTTATCTCTCCTAAATTGAAGATAACTTTGGCGAGAGATTTATCTCTCCTACGTTGCAGATACCTTTGTATTGTAATCTCAACCGTCACAGTTTTAAGTACTTCCTTCTATCTTCGTTCGGGTGGTTTTAAAATATTAAAAAATCACGCCAAAAAGTTCCCTTAAAGCAGGTGTATCCAACCTTTTCATGTTTGTGGAACCCTTTGGAATGATGTTAGAAACATGTGCACCCTGTTTACAATTTTTTTTTTCATTTAAAAAAAAATTAAATCAAAGTTGAATGTATATCAGGAGCAATTTCAAATAAATACTTGCTGATTTTATTTATTTATTGAAATGTATAAGTAATAAATACCAGGATAGCATACGTTAATACAGTTTCAAAAATAATCATTGGATTCAATATACTCTGGTGTAAAAGATTAAGAGAATTTGCTGACTTGGTCGATTATCTCTAGAACTACTGTACCGATTTTAATGAAATTTGATATGTACATACATTGATACAATACAAAACAAATAACCATTCAATAATTCTAATACACACGCATGATCGTGCGTAACACTCGTTGGAGTCGGAAGGTATGAAACAGCGGTTGCAGAATAAACAAAAAAAAGGGTTAATAGATGGGTTAATAGGGGGTATGGTCCCCTCTTACAGATATACACGTCTCGCAGCGTGATTTCATACTTGAAATGAGGCAGTTTATCATTTCCTGTGGCAATTGGTTCCACTCGTTCAGCAACGCTTTTCATTCCCTGGATGGTACTCAGAGGGGGGTTGCGAGTTCCAATTGCCATCCCCAGAGCGTCCTAGACATGCTCTATAGGGTTAAGGACTGGAGATCTGGCTGGCCAATCCATCCGGCGAATATCCTCACTTTCTAGAAATTTGTCGACCAGAAGAGCTCTATGTGGCCTCGCGTTATCGCCCATTAAAATGAACTCAGGGCCAACTGCATCCCTAAAAAGGTGAACATAGGGCTCCAAGACCTTATCCCTACACCTCACACCAGTCACAGTGTCTCTTTCAAAGACATGGAGACGTGTGCAGCCATCCAACATGATGCCTGCCTAGACCATTAAACCTCCTCCGCCATAATGGTCGATTTCGCGGACATTGGAGGCTAGGTAGCGGATCCCTGGTTCTCTCCATATGAACGTATGGCGAGAATCAGTGTTTAGGCTGAACCGGGACTCATCAGTGAAGAGAACGGTCGCCCATTGATCCATAATCCAATCTCTATGCTCTCTGCACCATGATAAACGGATTCTCCTCTTAGTAGAAGTTAGCGGGACGCAAACAGCAGGTCTTCTTGCAAACAACTCTCTCTCATGAAGTCTTTTGGAAACAGTCACCCTTGATACACGGGTTCCTGTGGCTGCATACAAATCACGAGAGAACTGAGAAGCTGTAGCACTCCTGTTACGCCTCGCTATAATCGACAAATGGTGATCTTCACTGGCCGTCGTGGCTTTTGGACGACCTTGCCTAGGCTTTCACTCGATGGATCCGGTATCCTGGAACTGTTTCCATAAGTTACACATGACGCTGGGCGTTAAATTGAACTCTCTACAAATTTAGACTTGAGATTGGCCTGCTTCTAACCTCCCCACAATTCGCCACCTCATTCCATCATCTAAACGTTGGTGGTTACTCATTTGTGCTGTTACAATTTGAAATTAACCGATTGCTGCAAAATAACACCAAGAAATTCGCCGAGGTGTGCTATCGAACGAAATGCGTCTTTACTTACGTTTGCTTATAAAGCCTGTTTCTCTACTGGCTCCGCCTACACACACGTGTACGCTTACGTATTTGACAGACAAGATTTGTATATTTGTCTAGAAGCAGTGGTTTTACATTCAGTTCAGTTGTTTTCATGAAATTCGATAAAATATGCAAATTCTCTTAATTTATTTCACCAGTGTATTAATACACTAGGGTACTATAATGGAAATCTATAAAAAGAATTTTGTATTATTAAGGGAACAGTGGACCTTTATTTCAGCAAATCTTTTCATTGTAATATTGATTGTGTAATTGTAAAAAATATATATATTTCTGTAGATTAATAGTATGAAAATAGTTTTTTTTCAGGTAAAAAATCGTTTATGAAGCTTCTACGATGTAATTTATAAAGGGTAAGTGTAGTAATAAACTTTAAATCTGTTTTTCTCAAAACAGATTTTTCAAGGTTTTTAGATTTTTTAAATGCCCCATGCTACTTAATTTTTGTTCAAAATCCACGAAATTGACAAGAAAGATTCATGATACTGTTTACAAAAAAACTGGGTATGCATTTTACAATTCGACTTCATTAAGGTAATTAAATTTGATTTTTAACTTATTAAATTCAAAATTTTGATGAAAATCTGGATGCAATTCAAAAAAAAAAACTCTCGAAATTTAACTATTCAAGGGATTAAATAATTGATACCCAGATTTGTTTCATTTACACTGTAAAGTGATTAAAATGTAAAATCCAGGAAATATCTGAAAAATTATGTAGCAATGAGCATTTTAAAATTTTGTTTATAAACTTAAAATTTTTAAAAAATCTTAAAATTATAATGAGATTGGAAATTTCTTTTAAGGTATTCTATATATTTATAGTGAAATGTATATATGTACAAAATTCTGTATCTCTATGATGGAAAGTAAAAAAAATAATAAATTTTGCGTACACCCTTAAGCTTTCCCTTACTGGGTGAAATAGCACGTATCCCAAGAATGAATGAATGAATATATATATGTAATATAAAAATAATTTTTATATTAATTATCTGACTTATTTATATTCCTATAAAACATAATTTATTCCATTTCTAATGATGAGATAATAGCTCTTAAAGTTTGCAGTAGTTAATCCCTTCGTTCCCCTATAAACAGAGAAATATCCTGATAGACTTAGAACAGCCTCTGTCTAGGGAGACTGAACCGATAAGAATAATCGTACACGCCCTAGTCCATGACGTAGCATAGCGTCATAGGGATTATTGCTTACACCAAGTCTTCTGTATGTTCCCGATATAAAATGTGAACACGGCAAAAAGCCGGGCTCTTCCTGATAATGATTGTACATATGATATGTCACACGGTCTAGCTCCCTTCCTATGGGGAAACTACGTACAAAACGACAATAAAGCTGTGTTAACTCAATCGCTTGTTTACTGCGTCCCAAGAATTCCTTTACAGGTGTTCCAGTCTGCTGTTCCAACGATGCCTATTGCTACGATATTTCATATATATATATATATATATATATATATATATATATATATATATATATATATATATATATATAGATATATATATATATATATATATATATATATATATATATATATATATATATATATATATATATAGATATATAGATAGATAGATAGATAGATATACACACACATATACAAGTTGCCCCATTAAGTAACCGGACAATTTTTCTATATATAAGAAAAAAATGACTCACCTTCAAATAAATTTATCTCCTTCAAAATAATCGCCAAAGGAGTCTATACAATTTTTCCAACGTTTCTCCAAGTCATCGAAACACTGTTTATAGGCGTTGGAACTAACCGTTCGCAAAATACGCGTAACATTTCATTTAATATCCGAGACGTTATCAAATAGCCGTCCTTTCATGGATTTTGCATTTTTTGATTTCAAAGGATTTATTCACCACGAATTTGTTCCTGAAAACCAAACAATTAATCAGTATTTTTACAAGGAGGTGCTTTTTCGATTAACAAACAGGATAGGGCAAGTTAGGAAGGAACTGTTTGATTCTGGGTAATGGTTTCTTTTCCACGATAATGCTAGGCCCCATACAGCAATTTCTGTACAACAATATCTTGCTAAGCATTCAATTACACTGATAAATAACCCACCCTATTCCTCCGACTTATCGCCA
This sequence comes from Dolomedes plantarius, assembly GCA_907164885.2. Lineage (NCBI taxonomy): Eukaryota > Metazoa > Arthropoda > Arachnida > Araneae > Dolomedidae > Dolomedes > Dolomedes plantarius. The sequence goes on from OU015490.1 coordinate 237,754,600, forward strand.
GCTGATTTTTTTCTTTTTCCGAAAATTAAGATAGCCACGAAAGGACAGAGATTTGAAAACGTCTCGGATAATAAATGAAATGTTACCCGTATTTTGCGAATGGTTAGTTCCAACGCCTATAAACAGTGTTTCGACGACTTGGAGAAACGTTGGAAAAATTGTATAGACTCCTTTGGCGATTATTTTGAAGAAGATAAATTTATTTGAAGGTGAGTCATATTTTTCTTATTTATAAAAAAAATGTCCGGTTACTTTATGGGCGCACCTTGTACATATATCACCCTTAATGGCTGTTCTTACAAAGGGGGTATGAAATTTCACGTTCTAAAGAGGTAATTCAAAAAATGGGCCACGTAAGCTAAAGGTTAATATGAGACTTGCCATGGATGCTTAGAACACAAATGTTTGATATCAGGTCTAATAGTTGTGTGAGAACAGCAATTCACCCTCAAGAACGAGTTCATCGATCTGTGTCATGATCAGTCTGACATGAGAGTAATTAATTCAACTTAATATTTATTTTAAGTGAGCCTTATTATTATTTTTTTCTATCCCTCAAAAAATCTCTCGGCACCCCTGGCCGGTGTCACAGCACCCTAAAGTACCGTGGCACACCGGTTCGGAATCATTGCACCTGTCACATGTAGTGACTGGTGCAAGGATTCCGTGAGACATATCTATATATATATAAAACGCGTAGGTATGCGGCACAAAAATCGACGATATTTCTACACTCCGAATGGCAACGGCTGCAACTACCGGATGTAAACATTAGCGGCTGTCCGCAATTTAAACCCGTTTGTGTATAGTGGCGGCATATGTTACAACCGCTGATCTTTTGACAAAATATGTTTATACCTATCAAATCCAGTGTTTAGTCATGGACACTTGTATGCAGGTTTATGTAGAGTCCGTTCTTTTGATTCTGTCACTGTAGTATCTCTTACTTTTGAAATACTCAACTGTGTATATCAAGAAGTTTTATGAATATCATAGTTGTAATCCACACTATATTTTAGTACTTGCTGAATTTTTTCTCCATTTTAAAAGTGAAGATATTTTCCCAAATGTAATTCACACTATATGTTAGTACTTGCTGAATTCTTACTCTATTTTTTAAGTGAAAAAAATTTTCCCCAACAATTTCTTATTTGATATAATGATAAAGTGTAAATATCTTAATTCTGAAAATTGTACATACAGAGAGGGATATAATTTTTTAAATCATTGGTGTTGGGTTTCTCAATCTTATCTTTAACTCTGTTCTGAAGTAATGGAAATTAACATCTTTTAATCATGATTTTTTAGAATCAGCGTTATAGTGAATTTAGCAATGATTATAATTTTTTTCGCTGAGCTCCCACTACCCTTTAACAAAGTATATTTATGATTACAGGTAATGATATCATTCCTTACATAGGTTACTTTCAGTTGAGTTGTTTTGCAAAAGAAAATATAAAACTAAAACGACTATGCTGGTCGCGCAGCGGCTAGTTGTATTGAAAATTGAGTGTCAGTTCTCAACTGACGAACACAACGCCGGTGTCTGTGTCTTTAACCCTTCAGCGGGCGCGCCAATTTTCGGAACACCAGAAGGCGCGCCTGGCACAAAGTGCAACGTCTCTTTCAACCTTCATTATTCCTTTCGTAATAAACTTTTTTTTTTCAAATTGAAAACAATAATTCTGTGTTTTATGACAAGATATAAAATGTTTATAATATTGAGAGATATTTATAATTAAAGGCCAAAGAATGCAGATACAATCACCTGACTTCAAAACTGTCCGGTTTATTGGATCTAAGGACAACTTGCGAATGGATTCCTATTATGGCCAAAAACCTAAAAAAACAATGAGATTGTCCATCTTCGTGATATGTGGGATACCGTGTAATAGCTGCACATTGGATCGCCTATATAAATTCCTGCTTTTGTCGTATTGTAATCCAGTATAATCGCTGGTTTACCAAGGTTTAATCCCGGCTAATAATGAATGGAAAAGAATACAAGGGTAAGAAATTCAGATCTGCATTAGAAAAGGTGTAGCTATAAATAAAAACTGCTTAGAACATTCAAACCTTCTATGTAAAAACAAACCATTCAAAATTATGAAAAGGTTGCACTTTGTACCCAGGCGCGCCCGCTGAAGAGTTAATTTTCATAAACTGACAAAATTGTATTTGATAAAATAATGAAACATGTAAATTTAACGTCAAAGGATGGTCTGAAATATAACTATTATAAAGAATTAGATTTTGAAGAAAGCTATATTTTTTCAAGATATAAATATAGATTAAATTCACTTTATGACACTTCATTAGTACATCTTTTCTAGAATCGCGTAGTTTTTTTATTGTATCACGTTTCTACTGTATTTGTACACTTTCGGTACGTAGTTTTTGTTCTATCGTGTTTTTATTGGTAATTTTTTGATATTACAATACTTTTTGACAGTTTATAAATATATTTATGTATGAAATACCGAATATGTATACAACACGTAACGACGATTTCCGGGAAAGCATCCGAACGGGCATTTAGCTTGGTTGTCCGGCCTTGAACACATGAACTTCAAATCAATTAATTATATTAAACTGAATAATATTTTTATACTGAATAATCTTGAGAATTTTTACACTGAATAATATTAAGAATGTGTTTCATCGCTAATATACATTCACTGCATTGCGTATCTTTATTACTAAGTGTTGTAGTTTATTGTTACGTATAATATTTAAACTTTATTTCCAAGTCAAATTTGCTACAATTTTTTGGTGCTTGAGGTCAAAACTATAATATAACCCTACTGTTATTCTTAATATATGTATAGTATTAGTAGGTAATGTAAATAAAAAATGAAACAAATACTTAATATTTTATATTTTATCCACTTTATACTCAAAACAGTCATTGAATTCTATGAAATTTTATGAAGTGCCAAATTGTTATGACTTTTTTTTTATTAGTAAAATGTTTATATAATAATTACACGCTTTTTTAGAACTGAAGTTAACGGACCTCCGTACTTAATCAAAATGTATTAATTGAAAATAGATGCACAGTAAATAAGGTATAAAATGATATTGTTTATGAGTAAATAAGTAATACAATTTAATTAAAAAATACATAACTTATCAAATAAAATATTATTTTTTAAGTTAGTTTAACTGAGTATTGAAATGCTTTAAGTGCAATATAAATTTAATAAACAAACATTAAAACAAAAATTCAGGGAATATGCATGAGGTTTGCAATTTTTAATATTAATCGATTCAAAGCAATTTAATTATATCATATTTTATGTATAAATAAGACTGATAGTATCTATTTCTGCTGTAAGCGTCTTTTAATGAAACCATGCGCCCACACAGTGTTTACAGATGTAGCTATTATTGGCTTACTATTTATCTTGTGAAATTAATCAAGAATTTATGAAATCAATTTATTCTTATTTCAGAATATTATAGTAGATAATGAATCGTATTCGTTCACCCACCTATATTTTCTTTAATGTTTTACAGCAAAAAAAAATTAGTAATAATACATACACATGAAATTTTAAAAAAATAATAATAACAAGATGAATGAAGAAGAAATTAATTTCCTAAACTGTCATAAACTTATTTCCATGTTACTTTTAAAGTTAAAACAAGTTTTCGGGTGAAATGATATTGTAAATTCAAGGCATTACTTTAATATTATCTTTTTGCATAAGCGTTTAAATGCAGATTTAGGAGTCTTTTAAAATTTTATACCATTTTGATGAAAAGCATTTTTTTTTTCATTTCACAATTATATGTTAATATATCCATTCTACATTTATAGTTACTTTATAAATGTACATGTGATATATGGCCTTGTGCACGGATTGATTTATATTTAAAAATAATAAATATGAAAGCAAAATATTATTATTTTTTTCTTTCCCAGACATTTTCGCTTTATTTTACTCAGAACCATAGGACCCAATAGCATTATAGCATCATAATAATAGCAGTGTCAAAAATTGCATTTATTTTTCAGACATTAAGTTCTGCTAAAAATGTATCATGACTTCCATTAAATCCGTCACCAAGAACTGTTTTCTGAGAAATATATATTGCAAAATATGATTTATGTTATTTCACAGAAGCACTCGAAGATACGATGTCTGTCCAAAAAGAAACTGAACTTTTAAAATAAATTAATAATTGATGAGAGTCGCTTTTAATCAGACATGTCTCCTTCACAATACACTCTTTGTTTTCACATATTAAGAAACAATATCATATCATTCCAATATCATTTCACTCTTTGTTTTCACATATTAAGAATAACAGTAGGGTTATATTATAGTTTTGACTTTATATTGAAGGAATACCGCTCCTAGCGTGTATTCCTTTGCTGGAATGCCTCCAAATCCTTTCGTGGTATCGCATGTAAGTCTCGCAGTGAATTTTCTTCGATCTCTTCTATTGTTTGAAATCGTCGACCTTTCAAGGTGGATTTCAAGAAAAAAAAAGGATAAAATAATAAAGTCCGCAACGGCCAAATCTAGTGAGTAGGGAGGCTGCCGGTTCACAGTAACCTCTTGTTCGGCCCAAAGTTCACGGATATGGAGTGACGAAAGTGCAAGTGCGGTATCATGGTGTATAGCATACAGGTCTTGTTTCTCCAAACTTCCGGTGTCTACCCATTCACTGCTTCTTTTAAACGTCTCATAGAATCCAATTAAAATTCTGTTTTGCTGTCAAAATTGTGTCACATGAGCTTTTGGTGATGTCTAGATCTTCAGCTATCTCATGGACAGTTAAACGACGATTTGCATGAATCAAAGCACTTCCTCGACTTGAAGATCGCCCCTAAATGTGGAGGGGCACCAAGTTTTCGGATCGTCTTTGGCGGATTATCTGCCCGATTTGAAACGACGGTAACATTCATGGCATTGGAAACGGCTAAAATAATCCTCTCCATAAGCTTTTTACAACATCTTAAATGTTTCAGTGACGGTTTTTGCACTTTTACGCAAAATGTCCCACAAACTCGTTGCTCTTCAAGATCTTTTATTTTCAAAATGTAAATAAATGACAAGATTTTAAAATATTGGTTCATTCTACCGCTCATAATACAGTGACAAAATGACGTGGCGTTCTCAAGAAAAGATGTGGTACAAGATCAAGGTTAACGGTACACACCGTAATTACAGCGACGTTCCTAGATAATTAATGTATGATTAAATTTATATTTGAGTGATTTTATGAAAAAACATAAATCGTAATTTGCAGTATGTATTGTCACGTTAACAATGTTTTAAATGGGTGTAACAGAAGTTATAAATGTTCAGTAGAATTTAATGTAAGAATAATTTAGTCTTAAAAATAATAAATATGAATACAAAATGTTATTATTTTACTTTCCCAGACATTTTCTCTATATTTTACTTTGAACACTGGACCTTATAGCATTATAGCATCATAATAATAGCAGGGTCAATAACAGCATTAATTTTATAAGATATAGTAGACGTCTTAGAGCTCCACTTTCAAAGTTCGGTTTCTTTTTGGACAGACCTCGTATAATTAATCGTACATTATTTCAAATAGAGCATTACTTACATAAATGAACTCTCATAAAGGAATGAGTTTCATCACGAGCTCTAATATGCCCCGCCTGATACATGGGAAGAATAATTTAGTCTTAAAAATAATAAATATGAATACAAAATGTTATTATTTTACTTTCCCAGACATTTTCTCTATATTTTACTTTGAACACTGGACCTTATGGCATTATAGCATCATAATAATAGCAGGATCAATAACAGCATTAATTTTATAAGATATAGTAGACGTCTTAGAGCTCCACTTTCAAAGTTCGGTTTCTTTTTGGACAGACCTCGTATAATTAATCGTACATTATTTCAAATAGAGCATTACTTACATAAATGAACTCTCATAAAGGAATGAGTTTCATCACGAGCTCTAATATGCCCCGCCTGATACATGGGAAGAATAATTTAGTCTTAAAAATAATAAATATGAATACAAAATGTTATTATTTTACTTTCCCAGACATTTTCTCTATATTTTACTTTGAACACTGGACCTTATGGCATTATAGCATCATAATAATAGCAGGGTCAATAACAGCATTAATTTTATAAGATATAGTAGACGTCATAGAGCTCCACTTTCAAAGTTCGGTTTCTTTTTGGACAGACCTCGTATAATTAATCGTACATTATTTCAAATAGAGCATTACTTACATAAATGAACTCTCATAAAGGAATGAGTTTCATCACGAGCTCTAATGTGCCCCGCCTGATACATGGAAGAATAATTTAGTCTTAAAAATAATAAATATGAATACAAAAAGTTATTATTTTACTTTCCAAGACATTTTCTCTATATTTTACTTTGAACACTGGACCTTATGGCATTATAGCGTCATAATAATAGCAGGGTCAATAACAGCATTAATTTTATAAACATTAAATTCTACTGAGCATTTATAACTTCAGTTACACCCCTTTAAAACATTGTTAACGTGGCAATACATATTGCAAATTACGATTTATGTATTTTCATAAAATCACTCAAATATAAATTTAATCATACATTAATTCAAACAGGGCATTATTTAAATAAGTGAATTCTCTTTGAGTTTCTTTGCGAGGTCTAATATGCCCCGCATGATACATGGAAAATAATTTATTCTCAAAAACAATAAATATGAAGCAAAATATTATTATTTTTCTTTTCCAGACATTTTCACTTAATTTAACTCTAAACCATAGAAAAGTATAGCATTATAGCTTCATAATAATAGCAGTGAAAATAAAAGCATTAGTTTTATAAACACTAAATTCTGCTGAAAACGTATAACTTATATCAGATCCCTTATCAAGCATCTTTAACGGCGCAATATGCATTAAAAATTACTATCCGTATTGTTTCATAAAATCACCCAAACGTAAATTTAATCCTGCATTACTTATAACAGATCATTATTTACATAAGTCAATTCTCTATGAGTTTCTTTGAGAGCTCTAATATGCCCCGTACTCTCATAAATAATGAATATGAAAGCAAAATATTATTTTTTTCCATAGATTTTCATTTAATTTAACTCTAAACCATTCAACCTTATGGCATTATAGCTTAATAATAATTGCAGTGTCAATAACAGCATTAATTTTATAAACATTAAATTCTGCTGAAAATTTATAAATTCTATTAGATCCCTTATCAAACATTGTTAACGTCGCAATATATATTACCAATTAGGATTTATGTTGTTTCACAGAATCACTCAAATATAAATTTAATTATTCATTATTTCTAACAGAGCATTATTTACATAAGTGAATTCGCTTTAAGTTTCTTTGCGAGCTATAATGTACCCCGCATGATACATAAAAAATAATTTATTCTCAAAAATAACAAATATAATTGCAAAATATTATTTTTTTTCCAGAGATTTTCATTTAGTTTAACTCTAAACTATTAAACCTTATGACAATATAGCTTCATAATAATTGCAGTGTCAATAGTAGGATTAATTTTATAAACATGAAATTCTGCTAAAAATTTATAACGACTTCTACTAGATCCCTTATCAATCATCGTTAACAAGGCAATATATATTCCAAAATATGATTCATGTTCTTTACTAGAAGCACCCTAACATATATTTAATCATGTAATACTTGCAATAGAGCATTTTTTGCTTAAATGAATTCTCTATGAGTTTCTTCGAGAGCTCTAATGTGTATGGCATAATACATAAAAGAATAATTTATTCTCAAAAATTTTAAATATGAATGCAAATTATTATTAGTTTACTCTTTCAGACCTTTCCTCTGAATGCTGAACCTTATGGCATTAAACCATCATAATAAGAGCAGTGTTAATATTAGTATTAATTTTATAAACATGAAATTCTGAAAATATATACAAACTATTAGATCATTTTTAAACATCATTAACGAAGCAATATATAATACAATTTATGGTATATTTTTTTTAATGGAAACACCTGAATATATATTAAATCATACGTTACTTCTAAAAGATCATTAGATATAAATATTTTTAAATGTATACGTGATATATGGGCTCAAAAATAATAAATATGAATGCAAACTCTTATTAGTTTTCTTTCACAGACTTTTTCTCTGAACGCTGAACCTTATAGCATTATACCATCATAATAAGAGCATAAGAGCAGTGTCAATATTAGCATTAATTTTATAAACAGAAAATTTTGAAAATATTTACAACCTATTAAATCCTTTTTTAAACATCATTAACGCAGCAATATATAATACAATATATGGTTTATTTTTTTTATGGAAACACCTGAACATATATTAAATCATACATTACTTCTAAAAGATCATTAGATATAAATATTTTTAAATGTATACGTGATATATGGGCTTGTTTACATAATAATTTAGGCTCAAAAATAATAAATACGAATGCAAAATATATAAGTGAATTATCTATGGGTTTCTTTGCGAGCTCAAATATGCCCCCCACAATACATGGAAAATAATTTATTCTCAAAAGTAATAAATATGAATACAAAATATATAAGTGAATTGTCTATGAGTTTCTTTGCGAGCTCAAATATGCCCCACATAATACATGGAAAGTAATTTATTCTCAAAAATAATAAATTGAATGCGAAATATATAAGTGAATTGTCTATGCGTTTTTTTGAGAGCTCAAATATGTCCCACATGGAAATAATTTATTCTCAAAAATAATAAATATGAATGCAAAATATAAGCGAATTATCTATGAGTTAGTTTGCGAGCTCAAATATGTCCCACACAATATATAGAAAATAATTTATTTTCAAAAATAATAAATATGAATGCAAAATATATACGTGAATTGTCTATGAGTTTTTTTGTGAGCTCAAAAATGCCCCACATAATACTTGGAAAATAATTTATTCTTAAAAATAATAAATATGAATGCAAAATATTTTTATACTTCTTTCCAAGACCTTTCCACTTAATTTTACACTGAACTTTATGGCATTATAGCTTTAAAATAATAGCTATCATTATAGCATTCGTTTTTTAAATACTAAATCCTCCTAAAAATTTATAACGACTTCAAACATCGTTTGCGTTATCGAACCCCTTTATTAAACATCGTTAGCGGGACAATATATGTCACAAAACATGATTTGTATTGTTTCATAGAAACACACGAATATGTGTTTAATCAGACATTACTTCTAATAGAGCATTACTTACATAAATGAACTCTCTACGTGTTTCTTCGCGAGCTCTAGTGTGCACCGCATGATACATGGAAGAGACAAAACCGAATGCGACCTCTCTCGACTCAAGCTAATACAAGATTCCCGATCATGGAAGCACGAGCTTCTGGTCCAGCACTTGCCTATCCAATGGGACGACGATAGATGGCGCGAATATGCGCAGGTGTTTCTCATTGGTCGTATGTCAACAGAAGTTTCTCAAAAGAGAAAATCGATACCGCGTATCACCGGCTTTTAAAATTTAAATAAGCGTAAGTTATTAAAGACGGACATGGGTGAAAAATTGCAGATTTTTTTTTTACTTTAATTTTTTATTGCATTCAAGGTATTAGGATTAAATTAAAGTTCCATTATTGTTTCCATTATCGTAAAGAGTTTTTAGAAAGAAAGTAATAATAAATTTAAGTGTACCCCAATTGTGGATGTAAAAATAAAGAGGCGGTATTGACGGGATACACTCGAAAATTAATTAATGTATCAATCCGATATTATTCTCGATGCCGACAAAAGATAAATGAAAATGTTATTTCCCTTGCTAAAACATATTAAAGTAACTCAGTGGAGTGAATATTATGCGTGTTCATAAGTACGCAATTGTGGTGAGAATTGAATTATTGTTAATATTCAATTATTGTTGTCTGAAGTATTTTCTACCGTGTAAAAGGAAAATTTTAAATGGGGAAGTAAAATAAATATTGTTCAATTATATGCGCCGTAAGTGAAAGCGGTCTTATTTCATTCTAGTCATATTGCAACTTTGAAAACTTTTTTCTTGAGTATTATATTATGCATAAAAGAAGATTATCTTAATTATCAAAAGTATAGAAATACTTTAAAACTTTAGATAATGTTTGAGTTTATTTCGATGGTCTTTGTTCCATTCTGGACTTCGAATTTAAAGAGTTATTCTTGAGTTGTTTTATCATATGCTAATCGCTTTTCGAGGTGCAGAAGTCCATATACCTGGGTATTATATTCCATTAAGTTATCGTTATTCCCCTTTTCTCTCTGAGGGGGATGGCAATAACTTATTCCCCTTTTCTGATTAGGGGAATTGCAATAACTTATTCCCCTTTTCTGATTAGGGGAATAGCAATAACTTATTCCCCTTTTTAGATTGGGGGAATAGCAATAACTTATTCCCCTTTTCTGATTAGGGGAATAGCAATAACTTATTCCCCTTTTCTGATTAGGGGAATAGCAATAACTTATTCCCCTTTTTAGATTGGGGGAATAGCAATAACTTATTCCCCTTTTCTGATTAGGGGAATAGCAATAACTTATTCCCCTTTTCTGATTAGGCGAATAGCAATAATTTATTCCCCTTTTTAGATTGGGGGAATAGCAATAACTTATTCCCCTTTTTAGATTGGGGGAATAGCAATAACTTAATTCGCTCTCCTGACTGCCAGGAGATGGCCAAATGGCTAGGGCGCTGGCATTCGGTTCAGATCCTATGGGTTCGAGTCCAACGGTTGGCATGCATATTTGTAGCCGTTCGGAATCTGCTTTGAACTGTAGGTCCCGGTCTAATTAGCCCTCGTGTAAAAGTTGGCCTTAGTGCTCCAGACCAAACCAAATCAGACCCCTTTTCTGACTACTGTTCTTCTCATGGTACTTTTCTTTCATAGTAGTGTGAATGTTAAGCTGTAACTTATTGATTGCTCAATAGAGACATCAGTTTTTGGTCGATATATTGGCTCGTCGACTGTTTGATATCGCACATATTATAAATTCTTCCTCGACACTTAAAAGACCGAAGTTAATATATTTGTTGAGCTTTTAGCGCTAATTAAAGTAACCTAGGCGAGAGTCACAGAAATTCAGATGGTAAAAATATATGAGGGCATACAAACTACTTTTTGCTTAGAAAAACACAACAGAAAAACAATTCATAACTGCCCGTAGTGGCCATCACACCTAACGCTCCGCGGCTTGACGATGAAATATTAGTTAATTCGAAACATGTCACCACATTATGCAGTTCGAAAAGTTAAGTTTTCCTGTTTACATTTTCCACCAGCTTCTTGTAATCCATATTTTTCCATCCATGGAAGTATTTTGGCAACATATTTGTATCTTAAAATGTATGTACGTTAAATTTCCTAGCATAATACAGAAAAATGTCAATAATTCATATTTATCTTGTTATATTATCAAAAATAAATATCCGTAGCCTACTTGCAGCATATCATTTTTTTAAATTTATAATTAATTTTCCTTTATTACAGACTTCTTCATTAGAGACTGGTGAAGATTCAATTTGAAGCTTTACCGAAGATGAAATAATCTAAATAATACTTTTTCTGTGAAGGATATAAATGCTAAATGCAACTCAAACTGTCATTTTCATATCTATTTATATCTCCGTAAGTGGAAATTTACGATAAAGTTTTCCACGAGAGTATATGTACGAAATTCGATATGCCTGTCTGATAATGCAATGATGTACCTGTCTGATAATGTCTGATGATGATAAGAATAGTTCTGCAATGATAAAACAGGAAGAAAAACTAATCGTCTTTGATCTTGTAATATACCGTTAAAAATAAATGGTTGAACTGCGCATGCGCAATATCAGACTATTTTTATATATAGATAATGATAACGCTCTCAAATGAGGATGACTCTCTTTCCATAACTAAAATTTCTACCCTCTAGGAATTTCATAAAAGTAATACTTTTAGTAAATGTTAGATGGTTTTCTGATAGACACAATTGCACCTAAAATAAATTGCTTTTTTAACTTCTTTCCTTTATAGAAGGATTATTTTTACATACTGTCCTGTTTTTACTACATTATCACGATTAGAAATAAAATTCTACTAATTTTTTTTAGCCATCTCAACGTTAGGAATGTATATTTCAATTGTATTTTATTATTCAGATATGTTTAATATGAACCGTCTCAGACTTTTTGATCACTGAACAAGAGACAATGTAATTCCATCTCAAGCTGAAAGTGAACAATGTAAAATATTGTTTTAAACGCATCGACGGTTAATGAATGTTTAGCAAAGATTTTTCTGAAGTATTTTTTTAATTATTTACCATATGCACACATAAATCGACTTCCTTTTAGAATTGTAATTTTATAAAAAAAATTCTTTAAATTATTAGTAATCGTTCTCTTCACATACTTGATAAAGGATATATATATATATATATATATATATATATATATATATATATATATATATATATATATATATATATATATATATATATATATATATATATATCTTTATACATATATATATATATGTATAAAGAAGTCCTTGCAAAACTTGGAAGATGGCGAAACTGCAGTGAAAGTGTTGGTGCGCTCACATTTATCTTGTTTCAAGTGTGAGCATTTAAAATTGTAAACGTATTTGACTCTTAGTTGTGATATACAGCCATTGTAGTGGGCCAACACTTGCCACTTCTAACAGAATTGGTAAAACCAATTTCCGTATGTTTACAAAATATTACATTTTAGGAGACAAAACAGCAGAGGCAACTAAATCCAGGTTTCATACATATTATACGAGTGTGCACTTTCGCTCAGAATGGTATATAAGGGGTTTGTTGGTTTTTAATTGCTGCCGATTGAGCACAAGTGACGTTGAACTTTCAGGTTGCCATGCTGATGTCATTAAGCCTCAAATTATTGATAAAATCCGTGATATGGGGACGAAATATAGATAATGGTGACATTTTTGAGGCATCTCATCTGCGTACGTATATAATAATTCATATGAATATTTGAATACAACAAAACTATTGTAAAGGTAGACAACGCGTTTGCTAACAATTGATGAAAAATGTGAACACATCGATGCTCAGTCTAGAGCCGTTCCGAAATAATCCAGGTAAATTTTTGCGTCGTTTCATGAGAGTTGATGAAACATGGAAACATCATTACCAGCCATAAATAAAAGTACAGTCAAAAAAGGGTTTAAAGTAGGGATACCTGCACATAAGAAAGCAAAAGTGATTCCAACAAGAAGGTGAGGCTATACCACTGTTTTTGGGAATCCCATATTATTATCTTTATTGACTACTTGGTAAAGGGCAAAACAATCCCAATGAAGTGCTGTGCATCTTTTATATTTCTTTAAATAGCGAAATTCATAAAAAACGCAACAGTTAGGACAAGAAAAATTTTCCATCATGACAATGCGTATGCTTCTTCATCTGTTATTGCGACGGTAAAGCATTGAGAATTCCACTACGAAATTTATCCATACCCCCAATCATGTTCTCTAGATTTAATCCACTCGGACAACTAAAACAATTTTTTACAGAGGAAAAATTTGCTTCATATTCCGAAGTGATTAGTGAAACACATGATTATTTTGCAGACTTGGGCAAGTATTGTATTATGTGGAAGGGGTTAAAAAAGCACGAAAATCATTGAGCCAATAGTATCAACCTGATGCGAAATTATGCAGAAAAATAAATGAAAATCTTTTTATAAAAAACGTCATTTTCATTATTTTCCTCTGACATATCACGCAACCGTTGTATAAAAACAACATGCATAGCATATCATAGAATAAAAGTACAAAGTAGTCCAAGTTGATTAGAAGTGGCAGTCTCTGTTAAAAGCCACTAGAAATTTTCCATTAAGAATTCTCGTATAATTTCACGAGTAGGTCAAAAACTCGTTCAATACCTACGCAACATGGTTGACCACGAAGCTTGCTATAACCAAAATTTCATGCCATTACTAAGGAGACAACATACCTTTTAAAGGCCAAGACACTCGACAAACATATCTCCGTTTTAAATCATCAGTAGTTACTAAAATAATTTATTCAGAAATATGAAAATTTTACTGTGAGTTGACCACTCTTTCGTCTTTATAAATATGGCCCTCAGTTTTTTCTATATTGAAGAAAAATGTTTTAATTTTTTAAAATTTTAACCATTGTTTTTTTCATTGATATGTCATTTCGCACATGATATCGCCAAAAAAGTTGGCTAGAATAGCATGAATATTTTACACGGGCAATATAAAAAAGCATCATTAAAATGACTTTCTATTGTGTCATTACTGCCATAAAAATTTTAATTACAGTAAAATTTAGCAAATTTTTTTCGAAATTTAAAATATTTTTTGAACATCTAAGAATTTTTGAAGAACTAAGAATTTTGAAGAATTAAGAAGTTCTATGAAGAACTAAAAATTTTGAAGAATTAAGAAGTTCTATGAAAAACTAAGAATTTTGATTTCAAAGCAGTTTATTTGAAAGATATATTATACAACATAGTTTTAAAACTTAAAAAATATGTATATTTATTAATATACGGACGTAAGTCTGTGCGTATTTCCATAATAATGAAAAAAAACAATGGTTGAAATTAAAAATGAAATAAAATATTTATCTTCAACGTAGGGACAATTGAGAGCCATATTTTTAAAGAAGAAAAAGTGTTTAACTCACAGTAAAATTTTCATATTTCTGATCAAATTATTTTAGTAACTTCTGATGATTGAAATAGGGATATATTTGTCGAGTCTCTTGAAATTTAAAAGATACGTGTCCCCTTAGCCGAACGTTTATGTGTTGCAACCTCAATTATAAACAAATAAGTATATATCAAATTCTTATAGACAAAGTAAATGTAAGAAAACAATAATAGTCAATGTTCAATTTCAAATTGCTTTATCTTAACTGGAATATATCAAAATAATGCCTCGTTAAATGAAGCATAAACGCAATTTACTTACCCCATTACAATTTCATTCACGAGCTAAAATCTGCATATTTGTCATCTGCTTTACGGAACAAAACAAAAAAAACTTCTGATGATCACATGATGAATCGTGAATGATGAGTAAGTACTGTGCGTCATATGCCGTCTAAAATGAATGAGAAAATGCGGTCTCAGTAGCATGTGCACTTTCGATGTGGCCAAAATTTCGATAGAGGGCGCAAGGTTGACGCAGGTGATTGTCATTGGTTACTTTATGACTGAAGTTTCTCCGATATAAATAGCTACCGTATTTGCATCACCTAAGAGTTAAAAAAATATATATAAAGCTTCACGTTCTGAGAGATGGAAAATGCAAAATTGATGAAGAGTGGATCTGCTTTGTGTTTCAGCAAATACGACGAGAATGCAGATTCAACTACCGGCAATTGTGGGCACCATTTGGGTAATAAAATATTCATCTGTAAAGATGTTTTCATCCACAAGATAAAAAAGAAGGTTTTTAATATTTAATGCTTTAATTAAAAGTAAAAAAATAAGTTTATCAAAAGTAAAACCATTAGACAGTAGTTTATCAGAAGCTATGGAAATGAAATTAAAAGGTTTTTAATTCATTCAATCGAATGGAAAAGCAAAATATTTTTACTCGTAATTTTATTTTAAATTTAGAATCACACAGTAGTGTTTTTTTTTGTTTTTTGTTTTTTTTTTTGAGAGGGAGGGGGTGAGGTGATCACCTTTGCACGCTCAAAAATATACAGATTTTACTACCAAACTTATTGTGTTGTCAAACAGTTAATTTGTAATTAATTTAAACCAATGTTTTAGGGTGAATTGTACAAATCTTTATCTATTAGAACACAAAAGCAGAATGAATTGTTGGGAGATTATCAGAAATTATTTTATGTAAAAAAAAACAATGTTTTATGAAAAATGAATCTTAGGTCAATGCATTGCGCGCAGAATTCTTTAAAATCTATAAGAGATATATATGAAATTATTTGTATATATTCTATTCATAGGTTATACTTTAATCTACCCCTAACCTAATTACCATATTTCACATAAAAATATTTTTTCAGACAAATGTATTGTAATGTACAAAAAATATAATTCCTTTTTAAATTTCTATAAAAAAATAGTAATGTTTATTTACTTAAATTTAGGTAGAAATTGTATAAACATACAAGATACACATGTATACAAAATTTTAGCAATTTGTGACGATTAGTTTTGAAGAAATAGTGCGCACAAGTTTGAAAGTAGCAGTTTTGAGAAACAGTCGTTTGAAGTTTAAAGTTTCTATAAATTAATTTACTATTTTATTCGTATATCTGCAATAAAATCGGTTCCAATTTTAGTATCGACTTCATTTATTATCAAATGATTCCTTATATTCCATTCTTCAAAATTAAATCATAAACAAAATTGAGTTTTTTGAAGGTTTTAAGGTGATCTCCCCCCTTTTAAGTAAATTTTATTTGTACTCGTATTCTGCTCGTATTATGTTGGAATGATAAAATAGCTGAGAATATTTTTATTATTATGAGTTAAAATGCTATCAGTTCAGCTAAACGGAGCTAATGTTTGATCTCCATTTAGCACACGATAAACCCGAGACAAAAGGTAAAACATACCGCCATTTTAAATGATCTCAAAAGTTTTTGTCTATTGAATCCTGCTATATTCGTACACAAAAGAATAATATTTTTAAAAAAAACTTTGCAAATATCATACATAAAAGGAAGGCAGAATTTTGAAAATATTATGTAGGACGGCATTTAGTAAAGGAATTGAAACGTAAAGTGAACTGGCTGCAAAATGATTAACACGTTGGATATCGCGTGGGTGATCGATGGCCCATGGTGAACTTTATGCTGATGTTGTTTTCAGTAATTTCTGTCTGTGAAACATCGTCATTAAATGTTTCTTAGTCCCATTAACTGATGCGTGATAATTATCGTGTTTAATGCAATTATCGTAATTTGAACCCCTGATGATGTATTGGGTGTAGAGATTAGTTTTCGATCCACAGAATGTCCTACGACCTACTACGTTCAGATTATAATATGAACGTAGTAGGTACAAACTACTGATGAACGTAATTCATACCTGCGATGATGTTATTCAAGCGTTCAGTCACAACTACGATGTTTTTATTGAAGCGTTGCATCATGTCAACAACTACGACGTTGTTATTGAAGCGTTAGTATATCTACGTTCTGTCTAACTACTGACTGAACGTAGTAACTACTGGTAATTATCAGTAGTTTCTTTTGAATATCATTTGCTTTGAATTTCATTTGTCGTTTCCTATTCTTGGTATCTCAACAGTACAGGTATCCTAACGCATTAGGTATGAGCAAAACTTAAAGCGAGTAAAACTAAATATGCCAAATGATTCTAAAATAGATATAAAAGTTTAGATAAATTATACCTTTTACAACGAACATCATAATTTCAATTGTTCTGATTTCATTTTGGCACCACAAGGGTCGGAGTCCGAGTTAGCCAGGTGCCACCGCAATTTTGACCGAGCACACCCAGGAGTGGCATCTGAGGGGATCGTACACTCTCCCACCCTCACTGACCTCATGAAGGGACTTTCGGTCTATTGATTTTATGTGCCCGTATTTGGCCTAGACATAGAGGTATTTAATGTCGTTTCTCGGAATTCGATCCGAGAATTCTCAGAACCGAAAGCCAAAGCGCTACCACTAGGCTACCTTGAGCACCATAAACATTAATAACATATTGAGACTATTATCCGGATATACCCTATTTTTGTTTACCCTGTTTCAATAACAACATCAGTTTATGACCCTTTAAGTATATTGCCTCAAAATATAAATGTAAGTTTTGCTTTTATAGCGCATATGATATAATACCCTTTTTACTGTCTACTAATCATTTTTTGCTTTCGCATATAAATATCATAACTTAGCACCTTGGTTTTTATAAATTGCGAGGCCAAAGTTGAAACTGAAAATAAATAGTTTATATTATATCTAGAGGGAATTGAAGGCATTAAAATGGTATAGTGGTGAAGTCGTTACACATATATTTAAACATTTTCTGATTAAGTACAGTAGAAATCCGTTAGAAATTGGCACAGTATAAATTGACAATATTTGCATTTGTATGACAGAAATGGACAATATTTGCAATTGAGCTTCATCAGACACGTCGTAAATAATATGTGTAATTAATGGTGCATATAAAAATAAATTTAAATTCTGATTTGGTTTCAAAACGATATGAGTAATCTCTCTCTATATATATACACTGAAGTGCCACTGAATTAGGGATACTTACCGAGTAACGAGTTGGGCCTCCTCTGGCCTTGATAACGGCTGCCACACGACGAGGCATAGATTCAACAAGTTTCTGGAAACGTTCCACGGGAATGGCTTGCCAAATATTGGCTAAAGATGTCCATAATTCAGTAAGGTTCTTTGGTGCTGTGTGATGGCCTTTCAAGCCTTGTTCCAAAATATCCCAAAGATGCTCAATAGGATTTAAGTCTGGGCTTCTAGGTGGCCAATTCATGACAGAGAAGTCAGAGGAATGCTCATCCAACCAGCCAGTAGCCAACCGGGATTTGTGAGAGGTACAGTTGTCTTGCTGGAAAACTCCATTAACGTGCGGATAACAGAACAGCATAAACGGATGGAGGTGATCACCCAGCAACTCTACGTACCGAATTGCATTGAGGGAGGTTGGTACACGCACCAAATATCCCAAACTGTGCCATGAAAAAACACCCCAGACCATGATTGAGCCACCATGCCCCTGTACAGTTCCAGCCAGGCATGAAGGATCCATGGCTTCATGAGCCTGACGCCATATTCTCAGCCTCCCGTCGGCGTTAAGTAGTCGGAATCGAGACTCTATCACTCCATGCTACTCGTTTCCAGTCCTCTACACTCCAGTCTCTGTGCTCTCTTGCCCAGGGAAGACGTGCAGCCCGATGGCGAGTATAGAGCAATGGTACTCTCGTAGGTCGACGGCTCCCGAAACCCATACGGTGAAGCGAGCGTTGCACAGTCCGTTTACTGACTGCACGACTGGCACCGTCATTAAACTGGGTGGTAATTTGAGCTAATGTTTGGCTTCGCTGGCTACGTACAATACGCCTGAGCCGTCTCTCACCACGCACTGTCAAGGTTAATTCTCCTTTGCAGTTTGCCCGATCGCTAGTTTTTTTTTCCACCATCCATGTATTCTTGGTATACTCTTGACACTGTCGACCTTGAGAATCCTAGCTGTCTGACGATTTTGGAATTTGAATGGCCAATGCGTCGCGCACCTACGATTTGTCCGCGATCGAAGGCGTCTAAATCAGGCAGTTTACCCATACTGGCAATTCCAACAACTAATTAACAGAACAACCACAGTACGCACTATATATGCAGTTACCACAGCGCCCTCACTTGCGCATACATGATGCGCATACATGCTACACAATTTGCATAGGGTTTGCTATCCCTAATTCAGTGGCACATCAGTGTATATAAAACAGCTATGTAACAGACTGACTGACTGATTGACTGGCTGACCGACATATAACATACAGAAAAAACTGCTAGGCTTAAACGGCTGAAATTTTTCATGTTAATTATAAAGTAGGGGTGCACTAAGAGAGATTTTTGAAAAATTCTTCTTAGATTTTTTAAATTAAATTTTTAAGCTGTCTTTGTAACATTCTTTAAATTTTACATTTAAAATATTAATCCGAGGGTTATAAAATTTATTCCACGAGAAAAATCATAAACATTCCTTTAAAATAAAATCTTTTTCGAGTCTTTATCTTCATTTCCTGATTTTTGGTGAATTTGTAAAGATTAATTTTTAGAATTTAATTTACTAAATGCAGATCACGTGGTTTCTTTTCTTTGTGTGTTACTTTAAACTAATTTTGTGTCACGTGCATAACAACGACATAGATTTAAAAAAAAAATTTCTTGCTAATGCGGCAGACGATTGGATATTATCGAAAAAATATTAAATTACACTAAAAGAAACGATCAACAAACTGTGCTATATTAACTGTATTATATTCTTTAGTATGTTCTATTAGATTTAATTTGAATATGTTATTTTACATTATTTTGTCTATAAAAATATCCGTTATGATTTTTTTACAAATATATTTTCGTTTTTTTACATCAATTGCATACATTGATCGTTGTATTTATTATATATATATATATATATATATATATACTAGCTGAAAACCCGCGCTTCGCTACGGAGTACATTCAAATTAAATACGACGGTCAATGTATGCAATTAATGCCAAAATATATATATATATATATATATATATATATATATATATATATTTATAAAAAAATCGTAAGGGATATTTATTTTTTTGGATAATATCCAATCGTCTGCTGCATTAGAAAGAAAAAGAATATCATTTTTGTCTATTTAGTTGTTATGCACGTGACGATAAATTTATTTAAAGTACCAGAAAAAGAAATCACGTGATCAACATTTAATAAATAAAATTCTAGAAATTAATCTTTAAAAATTCACCAAAAATCAGAAAACCAAGGTAAAGGTTCGAAAAAGATTTCATTTTGAAGGAATTTTTATGATCTTTCTCGTGATATAAATTTTATAATCCGCAATGTATTATTTTAAATGCAAACGTAAAAAAAGTTTAAAAAACAGCTTAAAAATTTAATTTAAAAAAATCTAAGAAGAATTTTAGAAAAATCTTTCTTAGTGCACCCCTACACTATTAGAAGAATCGCCATGCAAAATTTCAGCCCTTTAGGTCCAGCGGTTTGGTCTGTGCGTTGTATGTCAGTCAGTCAGTAAATGAATGAATGAATGAATGAGTCAGTTACGGAACTGTTTTATATATATATATATATATATATATATATATATATATATATATATATATATATATATATATATATATATATATATGCATTAATTGCATACATTGACCGTTGTATTTGATTTGAACGTACTCCGTAGAGAACTACGGGTTTTCAGCTAGTCTCAAATAAAAAATGTTTCTACGGTTACTTAAAACCCTAATATCTTCAAAATAAAGTTTTCTATCAGTTTAGATATCAATATAGAATGGAATTTCTTATCATATTCAAGACTTTATCGAAGACAACACTGTCATGAACTGAACTCTAGTATTAATTACAATCCGGGTTTTTTTTTTTTTTTTTTTGCACCAGATACAGAATATTTTTTAAAAATATGTAGATTATTACGTCATATTCATGTAACTTTTTTTCCGAAAAAGAATAAAAATCATTTTGCTTCGTACTATACAAGTTAAGTTAACATAGTTAATAAAGTAGCTTGCATTTAATCAGCATTCAGTTTGCAGCATATTTGTTTTGTGGTCCATTTAACTTTAGTTAACCAGTTCCTAACCCCTTTGTAATGATATGTAACAATTTTTTTTTTTATTTATTCAATGAAAAGTATAAATTACGTAGTCTTTATAAAAAAAATGACATATTTAATTATAAGCTGGTTGTTGTAACCTTGGATGAGTGAAAAAAAAAATCTTTAACCTGAAATGTAATTTTCAGAAAGGGGTTAAAATTAACTCATATTAGGATCTAACCTAATAGTATTTTAAGAAGGTTTTGCAGGGGTAAGTTATAAGAGTATAATCTATATGCTAAATAACTCAGCAGACTTCGGTTAGCTAAGTAGTTTCACAGGAACAAGTCATAATCTGAGTTTGCCTGCGGTTTAATAAAGTAATACGTAAATAATTTCTTAAATCATCGCCTCTTTAATCTACATAGTTCTACGTATAGAAACTTTACTTGGGGTGGTAAATGACCGGGAAATATGTCGGTATTAAAGTGACGTATTAAGATACTTTTTACCCATTCGTATCTTAACGGTTATTACAACTTTGCTATAAATTGTATTTAATGTGAGAGTTATCACTTCTAGTAACATTATTACTTTCTGACAAACATCATGGTCACCCTCCCCCGAATTTAATTCTTTTAATTAAAGTTATTGTGCATAGAAACGAATCCTTACTTGACAGTTAGATTGGAATATAATGACGGAACTATTTCAAATTTATAAATGTAAAATGATGCAAGTGGAGATCATTTCGAATGAATCGTGATATATCTCCCTCTTAAGAAATCATCCCAGGAGTTTGGTATTTGTTACATTATATCAAAGATGGATTCAACAATCCTAAATATGAACTTTTATCACACTTCGTGGTCCTATTTGACGATTTTACGTCATTTTCCTTAGTACGTAAAGAGAGCTTATTCCTAAGTTAATAGCATCACAACAAAACACATATATTCTTTTGAAACTGAAACTCTGTACTATCATATGATGGTAAAATAAATAGACAGATATCATCATTGTCAACTGTCGTACGAAAAATCTTAACCAGAAATTATAAAAGAGAAAATAAAAAAGATCGTGTTATAAACGATAAGAAGCTATCATTTAACCTATTAACGATCGCATCATTTAAAAAAAAAAAAAAAACAGTAAAAAAGAGCATATTTTTTCCGGAGGATTCCATTTATTTCTTGATCTGCCAGAACACAAAATCCCCCAGTCTATTTATAATGCCATCCCCCAATTACATTATAAATTGACTGGTGCTGCCATCTGGTATGTAAAATTGGAAATACATTTTTTTCAGGATAAATGAAGTGGATTGTTTTAAATATTTTTGGTGTGTTACTTTCCAACGATCCAGCCCGGAAGTATTACGGACTGGAGAAATAGAGTATAAAACCTCACCCCGTAATTTTGGCGGGAGCGAGAAGGGATGGGTTTAAAAAAATCTTCAGAAAATGAATTTGAAAGTGGACGATGTCACTTAAAATAGTCAAATAAAATAATTTTAATTTGCTTTCAAGTAATTTTAGAAAAGAGTGTGTATTATCTTATTCGTTTTTTATCATTTTTAATAAAAAAAAAATATGTTTTTTTAAAGCTGGGTTTTTTTAATTACTTTCTTCATTGCTATCCGGGTTTATTATATTTCTCTCTCCGGGAGCCGTGGTTACAATGCATGCTATACCAGTTTTCAACTAATCTTTATTCACTACGTGAATGGATTCTACAATCAACGCTGGATAAAACAAAGAATAAAACATAGCAAATCAATATAGTCGCAAAGTATACTCCTACTCGGACACCACACAACAAAACATCCTGACGAATATCGAATCTCTCACCCTAGGCTTGAACTTCCATTGATGACTTCCTACACTAACCTTTCATTTAAATTGTGCTTTATATTCTCATTCAGCTGCGAATGATAAAAAATATCATGTCTCTTGTTAGGCATTCCCGATAACGAGATGGATAAAACGTTCCTTTTGCTTACTATTATATAACATCAGTCCATATTCAGAACTATACATAATAAAATGTCTTTCACAATTTTTAAAGATCCTGGGACAAAAATCTCCAATAAAAGTCGCATATTTGTTCTCTAGGCTTAAGACATTCCATTTAGCTGTTCCAGTCCAATAACAAATGGTATGATTTTACGATTTTACATAACCATCTGCAAAATTTTTATCTCGCACTCAGTGAACTCGGCTGAACATTTATATACTTTAAGCCTATTTATTTCGAAATGGAATTTTTCTAGATTAGCTTTATTTGAAAGGAGATGTCTAAAATTCTCTCAAAGGTATCTCCCTGCAATTTCGTTCAACCTTCCTTTATTTTGTTTTTATTAAACTGTTTTCCTGAATTTTGACTTATGGCTTAAGATATCTGCAATTTTGTTTCTTTCAACGGCAAAAAATACTCTGAAAGTTTTATAAATATTTTATTTTCAAATTGTAAATTCAAATTTTCAAATAGTTTTATTTTCATATTTTTGCAACTTTATAATGCTAAAGTATGAAAGAGATATGCAAACACAGCAATTCTTTCGTCTGATGTAAAATCAAAGATAGTTAAAATTGTGTACTTTATTCTTTTAAACAAAATATTTCAAATTGTTAACGTTATATATATATATATATATATATATATATATATATATATATATATATATATATATATATATGTATGTATGTGTGTATGTGTGTATGTGTATGTGAGTATGTGTGTATGTGTGTGTGTATAAAAGATCTCATTAAAATGAGATAGTTTCGGAAACAAAATCTTTTGAAATGAAAATCGCAGAAATAAAATTATGTGTTCTTTACCCCTGGCTTTTGTAGGTGTAGGGAAAGATTTAATTATGTATAAGGGCTGGTAGGTATGGAAAACTAAAAAAATGAGGAAATAAATTTTAAAATAAATAAAGATTATAAAACACAGTAAGTAAACCGAAAACAATAACGTATTCGGTAGAAAATTAAATTGGTTTCAAAATGTTCGTATAAATCTGTATCGCGAAATGTATTCTATACTGTAGTATATATAAATCAGTTCCGTGACTGACTGTCTCACAGACTGACTGACAGATAACGCACAGACCAAACCGCTAGACCTAAAGGGCTGAAATTTTGCATGCTGCTTCTTCTTATAGTGTAAGGATGCACTAAGAAATATTTTTTAAAAGTTCTTTTTAGATTTTTTAAAATTAAATATTTAATCTCTGTTTGTAGCATTTTAAAGTTTGCTTTTCAAATAATAATCTGAGGGTTATAAAATTTATATCACGAGAAAGATCCTAAAAATTAATTTAAAATGAAATATTTTTCAAATCTTTACCTCCAATTTCTGATTTTTGGTGATTTTTAAAGATTAATTTTTAGAATTTATTTTATTAAATGCTGATCACGTGGTTTCTTTTCTTTTTGTGATACTTTAAATTAATTTTGCGTCACGGGCATAACAATGAAATAAATTGACAAAAAAGTATTAAAATACGGTAAAAGATAAAATTTTACCACTAGATTAATTGAGATGGAAGTTTTTTTAAGAATTTAATTCAAATTAGTATGTTTTATGGATATTAAACGTACCAATTAATTGCATACATTGACCGTTGTATTTAATTTGAATATTTTATTCTACATTATTTTGTCTATAAAAAAATCCGTTACAATGTTTTTTATAAATATATTTTTGGGGGTTTTTTGGGCATTAATTGCATACCTTGATCGTTGTATTTAATTTGAATGTACTCCGTCGCGAAGCACGGGTATTCAGCTAGTGTCGTATAAAATTATATTTCATAAGCAATTATTTTTCTAAACACTAAGCTTGTTATAAAGAGAGAAATAAACAATTAAAATAAATATACGTCCAATCACACGCTTTACCATATTTTGAACACATCATGTATAGTACAAAAAATGATATTTCAAATGAAGATTTTCTGTATACTAAAATGGTGCAATTACTAATTCTGACAGTGATAAACTTAAACTACTCCTTCCCCAATTTTTCAATACACTTTAGCTAAAGTGTTAAATAAAATGAGCTGTTCACCAACTACCAAGAGACAGAAAGACAAGAAAGACGAGACTGTGTAATGACATAGGCTAATTCTGGGCTTACACGTAGATTACGGCTACTTAAAGGGTATTATCTCTCACTAAATAAAAATTAATCTCTTTGGTAATTACAAGAAAAAAGGTTTAGCAGAGATCGGCACGTAAATTAGAATTTTTGTTTGCATTATTTTGGAAGGAATATCAAGCCGTTAGTGAAATGTTTCATATTTTTCTATCGTATATCTGGCACTTGTGATATATATTCACATGAACACGTAATTTAAACGTGGAACGTAAGTAACTGTAAAATTATTTAAAGTTTTAGTATTATATGCAAGGATATAAAGTTCTGAATCAATGTCGTTTAGCACTTGCTTCCTCCTGATAATAATAGAAACCCTATGGTTAATTCAATAAACTATATTTAAAGCATCTTATGTTGATAAAAAAAATAATCGATGAAGGGGAAATTGTTAGGCTTAATTTATAGGAAAAGTCAACTGTTTCTACTTCTCTCAGAACCAACAACCCACCAAAAAATAAGCCAGATCTTATCTCTTTCAGTAAGAAAACAATTTTAATAGGATATTTTATTGCTCACTCCAAAAGATTAGGCTACGATGATCTAAATACCACTGGAATTGAGGTGAAGAACTTACTGTCTCCATGAACATACAACCTCATTAGAACTTATTTATCAACCGGAGGATCCTCTTACTTTTTTTCAAAGTAAAGGTTATACGTGCTCGCTTGATCTTGTGTTTGCTTATTTTGACTTATGTCCTTATACAGGATTCCCCACCTATATGCCTTACACCACCCTTAACTCCTAAACGGTGACAGCTTAGGCCATAAAGTTGTTGTCTAGGTATAGTAAAAAGGCTATGCGCTACTCGATGAGACAACTTACAACACCACCTACCGGCAAATGTTGAAATTAGCGTTCTTATCTCAAAAACGGTACGAGATACGGGAAAAAAGTCAATTACAAAGTTGTTCAGCATCACCGATTTAGTAAGAAAAGATACATTACGCACATCAATACTGAAAACAGAATGTAAAAAAGGAACATTTGTTTGGTCGTGATTTTCAACACTATGGTGTCGTGAAACGCGAGCGAAGATCGAAAAGATCACTACACGGACTAAACACCAGCCTGTGTTCTTGCGCAGGGGAAACGCATTTTCAGCAATATAATTAAATGGTCCTGAAGATAGGAAAGTGTCTCAGTTTCTTTCTTCCACTCTTTATGACATGGCAATTTTCGAAATCGTGACCAAACAAATGTTCATTTTCTACATTCTGTTTTATGTATTAATGTACGCAAGGTGTTTTTTCATACTACATCGATGATGCTGAACAACTTTTTAATTGACTTTTTACCCATATGTCGTACCTTTTTTTGAGATAAAAACGCTAATTGCAAAATTTGCCAATAGATGGCATTGACTGATGTTTCCTCGAGCAATGCATAGCCTTTTTACTATACCTAGACATCAACTACATGGCCTAAGCTGTACCCTTTTAGAAGTTAAGGGGTGTGTAACGGATATAGGTGGGAACCCTGTACGTATAACATTAAATGTCATTGTACATCCCGATTCTGGATATGGGATATCTGTGGCTTCCATACCTACTCTGCACTAAATAAGTTTTTTCTATAACTTCTTCCAAAATATTGTTTTACTTTAAGAAAGATAATTAGTATTTTATGAGCCATCTTGATCGTGTTCTCACAGCGACAAATTTTTACACTTATCAGTCACCTATTAAATTGAACTCTGGTATACACCATTGCGTCATTTCAAATATCTCCAGAGAGAGAGTTAAAGTTTATAAGTGTTTTTGGTCTAAAGATTTCTACGAAGTGAAGGCAAACCACACTCGCCATAGGAGGAAGAAACAACTGTCTGGTAAATATGGGGAGGTTTAATCTTACACAAATAAGCAGTTCTTTTCAAACTATCAATCCTGAAATCTAAACGAAAGACCTTTATAACTTAATATTTAAAAAAAATTAAAAAAACTATAAAACACATGGCAAACTTATAGGTTCTATTCAAATATGCTAAATAAATATCCCCTCATTAGTATGTATGTATATATATATATATATATATATATATATATATATATATATATAACCTGAAAGGGAAAACAAGCTCATATTTACATGGCTGGAGCTAGACTCAGCGTGAAAGGAATAAAAGTTAAATTTTGAAGCAGTCCAGCCGAATTTCTTGTTGTAGCGACATAAGTACATCCGTTCATTCCGGAACGGCTCGGAATAATATCACCTTTCAACATTAAACGTGAGAAGGCGAGGGGAACATGTGACTATTATTTGTGGGGTCCGCAAATTTTGGGGTTTGCGATGCTAACCCACTCATGAATTCCATACACGTGTAGAAATGCAAAGGCATGCGATTCATGGGAAGTTCTGTGACTAAGGGTTTGAAAGCGATAAATTAATATTATTGGGGATTGGAGTTAGGAAAGGGAGTTTAACTGCTAGAATGGAGGTCGTAATATTTAAGATATTATATATATATATATATATATATATATATATATATCCCATCCTAGATCGTTAAAAATTATCGTCTTTCTTCTGACAAGTATTTGCACAGGTTTTTGGTCAACACTACTCGAAATCCGAAAGGACGAGTTTTTGCGCAAAACAACTTCTGTTTAGAAAATTAGTCTAATTATTTCTTTAAAGTAACAACTGTTGAATCTAACATAATTTTTGAGACTCCTTTTCCTCTCAGAGATTGGAACTGTCTTGGAATCTCCTCCAAATTAAGAAATCTCTGGGAGAAGATCCCAACAACTTTGAATTCTTCAAACATCTTCGACTGATGTCAAGAAGATCCCTCTTGAAGCTCTAGAATTATATCTAGGCAAAAGTCGAGGTTTCCATGCAGTAAAAAAGAGCAAAAATCTTGATTATCTTGAAGTAAGGTGTGCCTAAAAAAGGATGAAAGCATACTTGCAGCTACAGATCCATCTAGCCCCTAGTAATCTTGGGAAGACTATAGAGAGATTAATAGTATTTTTTCAATTATTTTCTTGAAGAACATACTATAAATGTAACTCAACAGGCGTTAGGAAAACCATTCCACAAATTAGCAAGCTACTCACTTTCACAAGTTATTAGATTATTTGGACATTAAATGACATTAAATCTTATAATTTGAACTCCCATCTCTCTTTTTTAAGCCAAGAGTTCAGACTGACTTAAACGAGGAGAAGTTTCTAGCTGTACTTCAGCCGTACAATTTAGCCTTTCAGCTGTGCTCTGCTTTTCAATAAATCAGTGGTATAAAGTGTGGATTATTTGCTGATGGATTTTTTTTTTTTTTTTTTTTGGGGGGGGGGGGTATGGTGATCCTAGAAGAAATCCAAAGGATATTAATGAGGAAAATAGTAATGATATTCTAAATGTCCCACATCATTTCGGTATGGAAAACAACAACATTAATCTCTTCAAGAAGGTTGCCAAGACGTTTTGCTTCGCTCTTCAGAATATTATGCCACAGCTTTTTTTAAAAGAACAACCCTCTGAAGCATATATTTACAAGTATTGTGTTTGACTTTAAAATCAATTTAAAACACCATTTCGATCATATTGAAGAAAGGGTGTATAGAAGAATGCTGAAATGGCTTGCAGATTGAATTTGGAGCTGTGCTCACACTACCTTAAATAACATCTACAAATCTTTAAATTTTGACAATTATAACAAATTGCTGCGAGTCACTCATATAGGCATCTGAGAATTCGCTTAATAAATTAGCAAAGTAAGAACATCTGGTTCTGATATTAATTTCCGAAGCGGTAAAATGACTTCAATAAAATCTATGCTTTTCTTGAGTAATAACAATATGACTCATAACATAATTATAGAGAAGGCAGTCATATTATACTAAAAATTATTTAGAATTCCCGATTCCTCGAGGAAAACTATCAGCTTCAACCATAGGCGTAGCGTACTTCTAACTTTTTGGGAGGCATGAATGGAATTCAGCTTGGACCCTCCTCAGCGCACTGACTGCAGGACGGTCCTTAAAATATAAAATATTATGATTTTTTTTAATTGAATAAAAATAGAATTGATGTTTGAGTAGTATTCAAAAGTTATACAATGAGAAAAATAAATACAATATCAATAAAATGAGAAAAAAATATAACATCGAATTTTAGTTATGGATCATATTATTGTTAAAAATTATGTTAAGGCTAAAGACATAATCGGAATCTTCGATTTCACAGTTTGAAAAAGCGCGGAAAAAGCAACTTTCTTAAAAGTTTTCTACAATTTTCTGATTTTTACTGAACTTCTACTAACGTTTTAATTTATTTCAAGTTAAGTCAGGGGGGCACGTGACCCCCCCCCCCTAAAATCTCACCGCCGAGTGAAATACAAAAGTTGAGGAAAGGACATCACATATCTTTATTATAAAATTATACATCTTAGTCATGAAGGCAAAACTTTTAAAAAAATATTTAAATAGGAAACCAAAAGAGTTTCTTTAATTTTGTCACTTATAATTAATAATGGGCAAACTATGTTTAAAAGAAGGAGATTTGGAAAGACATTTTGTGGGTTAGTCATCCTACGCTCGTTGCAGTCTTTGTGTTAATAAACAGACCCAGGTTCTTGAAGGTTTATAAATTCAATTAAATGATTTTCAAGCCAGATATATGTTCGCATATAATTACAGTCAATGACTTATTAAGAAAGAGACTATATTAAATGCCTGGATGAAATAAAAGCACTGCTTAATATTACAAACATGTGAAAATTAATGTGCTTTCTTCCGAACTCCCTTATTAGTTTCCTGAACAATAAATCAGCAGGATAGAGTTAATCCTTAGTTTAAGCTTCAAAGTCGAGTTCTATTCCAGATTTAAATGAATTTACCAAGGTTCTCTACACAACAGATTATTTATAGCTTATTGATCTTGAAAATACAGGTTGAATAATATTGGCCTTGTTCCATTAATATTTACTAGCAACAGTTAATCTCATGCGTTATGGCTGAAACGCATGTAATTCCCTACAGATTTAGCGTAAATCTTCCCTTTTCTATGGGCTACATTCAGCTAATCATGCCTATATATTAACTTTAACATTTTTCAACAAGCGATGAAAAATACAGATGGAATAAACACCTCCCTGTCATTCCTTATTTTGTGCCCGATATAATCCCACTATTGTTTAAAAAGACTATATATTTACCTCCCATTCTCACAGAAATATTTATTAACCTCAGCATTTATTAATTATTTTAGAAAGTTTTGGTCATTTAGTTCTGCCTGTTTTAATAAAAATCCATCAAAAACTTTGAACATTAAAAAAAGGATTCTAGTGAATGTAATTGGAACGTTTACTCCCGTCACCCATGTTTAGTCTAAAATAGGCCATTCGCATATAATTCTATGAGGTTATGTATCCGGGAGAAATTGAAGGGCCTATTTTATCAAGAATTATTTGACAGAAATCCTAATAAGTTATGGGTTGTTAATAGTGCATACATTCCAGATTTTCCAAGGAAAGATTCGGTGTCCATGATACGGCATTTAACTATCCATGACTGTTTGGCTAAACATCTGACCCGCTTGAAAATTCTACAGAGTCCTTTCTGCACTATTTATGATAAACCAATAGTTATCGGCATTTCCCACCTCCAGACCTGTGAGGCACTGACGGCAGGAATTCTCTTTAGCCGATATTGAGATGGCAAGAGCATTGAGCAATTTTTCTTGCTGTCCGGTTTCTTGTATCTTGTATCTTGTTGTTTTCGCTTATTGCTTACCATTGGAAATTAAAAAGAAATGTTTAGTCTAAACGAAAAAGAAAAGTGAACTTTGTTAAATAACTTATATTCTATAAAATATCGTAAATTAGGGTTTTCTTCTTTTTCTCTTTTTTTACCAAAATATTAATAACAAATGAAAGAAATTCCTGACACCAATAAATATGAATATCCAAAATTATCTTTGAGAATATTACGGGATACGAAAGATCTCAGGAATGTATAATTAATAATGGTAATCCGTAATAAAGAAATATTTTACTAATCAATATATCAACATGCAAAACGGGGAAAACAATCTTTTTGAGTTGAAAACGGAAAAGTTTTTATGAAGCATGATTGTTTTTTATAAAATCTATTCATAAAAGTGATTTTAATAAAAAAATTCAAAATTTTAGAAAATTACATAAAACTGATTTTTTTTAACAAAAATATTAATAACAAACGAAAGAAATTCCTGACACCAATAAATATGAATAGCTAAAATTATCGTTGAGAATCTTATGTGATACGAAAGGTCAAAAGAATGTATAATTAATGATGGTTATCCGTAATCAATAAATATGTTGCAAATAAATATATCAACATGCAAAATGGGGAAAACAATCTTTTTGAGTAGAAAACGGAAAAGTTTTTATGAAGCATGTTTTTTTGTCACAAAAGTTATTCATAAGAGTGATTGTAATAAAAAGATTTAATTTTAGAAAATTTCATGAAACTAAATTTTTTTTACAAAAATATTAATAACAAACGAAAGAAATTCCTGACACCAATAAATATGAATAGCCAAAATTATCGTTAAGAATCTTAAGTGATGCGAAAGATCTCAGGAATGTATAATTAATGATAAAAATCCGTAATCAAGAAATATTTTACGAATAAATATATCAACATACAAAATGGGGAAAACAATCTTTTTCAGTTTACTTGGAAAAATGTTTATGAAGCATGTGTTATTGTCATAAAATCTATTCATAAAATGATATTAATTAAAAAAGATTCAAAATTTTTGAAAATTACATAAAACTGAATTTTTTTTACAAAAATGTTAATAATAAACGAAAGAAATTCCTGACACCAATAAATATGAATCGCCAAAATTATCGTTGAGAATCTTACATGATCTCATGAACGTATAGTTAGTGAAGGTAATGCATAATCTATTAATATTTTGCAAATATATATATCAACATGAGGCATGGGGAAAACAATATATGTCAGTTGAAAACTGAAAATAAATTCTGTGCAATTTTGGATAAGAAACTACTCCATATTTTGTTTCAACCCTTAAAAATTACTTAAAATACTTATTAAATAAATATTTGGACAATTATTCTCTCCTTTACCTAATAGCATTAGAATTTGCACAAGTATAAATACAATAGTAGGTGACGAACTTTCATGGAATGTAGGGTTATATGTATCCTAATTTTTTAAGCTAAAAAATGAAAGAAACAAGAAATAGAAAAATAGAAAATAGACATATAAGCCGGAGGTTTTTAAGATAAAGTAATACGTTAACAAAAATTTGAGTATTATATAGAAATTCATATTAACTGAATTGAATTCGTCACGTGACCTTCTTTCCCATCTCTAGGTTTCATACTTGCAATATCTGAAGAGCGAGTTTGAGATTATACCAGCCTATTTTTACCATGTTTTTAACTAACTTCCTGGCTAGCATTTGAAACTTTTAGAATAGTTCTGAACACGATAGCAATGCATTATTTTGATACTTTTAGGTATCTTTAAGCAGAATTAAATTCATTTTCACTTATTTTTATTTAATTTTGTTTTCTAGACTGGTGCAGCCATCTATTGGCCGGGACGGGAAAGAAAAGTTAAACGCAAGTTAACTTGCAATTAACTTAATTTTCTTTCAAGTTGACTTTTTAAAAATTTTTTGAGGGATATTTCATCAAAAAAATTTTTAAAAAGTATTTATTAATACATAGAATTGTCAAGTTTATATGATTCAACAGAAAATTTGAAAAAATGGTATATAAAAAGTTATTTTTATATTGTAATTATTATACTTAGTTTTAATGCAAAATATAGACGATTGTATCGTCTTAATATCTTTAAAAGTTTTTTATGCAAATACCGTATATATCGTTTCTTCAGTGTAGAAATTCAACACCCCACAGACCAATAAAAATCCTTATGGAGCTATCTCAAAATCTAAGAAAAGTAAACAATAATTATTCATCAATACCTGCGATGTATTGTAAAACATTTAAATTATATTTTTGAAAAACTAGACTACTTCAAAAGAGGATCGGAAGCAAAAGTTGAATAAATACTAATCTAGATAGATCTAAATTCTAAATTATTCTCAAAATGTTTAACCTTTTGTATGCAACATAATATAATGCTGATATCTTTTAACCGTTAGCTAATGAGTTACTATACACATATATGTGCTTTTGTCTGCAGTAGAAGTTGAAGAAAATATCCCATGTCATTATTATCTTTCGCAGTTTGTTCTTAACTCGAAATTGTTATCCAAATATAATAGCGAGAACTAAACATGTGCTTTCAGCGGAAAGTTTCCTTAGAAAGTTTTCTTATTCTTTTCTACTATAACGATAATTCAGTCGCGTCAAATAGTTTTAATATGTTCACTATCAGAGGAAAGATCATGCTTTTGGTTAATGAAAGAGATTTAAAAAGAGCAAAACGTATTCATTCAATTAATAAACGGATTTATGTGATTCAGTTCAATTTCCAAGATGAGTTTTCACCGTCAAATGCATGCTTGAAACTGTATTTGAGAGCTTATTTTTAAGCTTCATCAAATTATACTATTTTCCTACGTTTAGTCTTTTATACGATTTTCTAAACGTTCAGAACGAATTTTCTATACGCTCCGTTTAATTAACAATCGCCTAAGCGTTTTCTATGACGTTAGAAAATTAATAACTCATCAGTGGCGTTTGTAGATCTCTTATGAATGGAAGTTGATGCTGTTACGCAAATTACCTTAAAATAACCTTTTATTAAGCGATGATAAAATGCTCTAATAAACTTTTAGTAATAAAGTGCAAAGTAATGGTAAAATATATATTAAAGCTCATTTATTTTATGATTACATTATAATTAGAAAGCTTGCTGATACGTTTATGATAATCCGACTTCGGTTTAATGTTTTTCAGGTGAGGACTGAATGTCTGAGTGGTCCTTAAAAATTATATTTGCAGTAGTGTATTTGAATATTTTCATATATATTTTGCATATGATAATCCTTGACTTCGGTTTAAGGTTTTGCGGGTGAGGACTGAATGTCATAGTGGTCCTTAAAAATTATATTTGCTGTAGTATATTTAAATATTTGCATATATATTTTGTATAGTGATAATCCTCGACTTCGGTTTTGTAGGTGAGGCCTGAATATCTGAGGGTTTATAAAAAATTACTTTTGCAGTAGTATATTTAAATATTTGCATATATATTTTGCATAGTGATAATCCTCGACTTCGGTTTTGAAGGTGAGGACTGAATATCTGAGTGGTCCTTAAAAATTATATTTGCTGTAGTATATTGAAATTTTTGCATATAAATTTTGCATATGACAATCCTCGACTTTGGTTTAAGGTTTCACAGGTGAGGACTGAATGTCTGAGTGATCCTTAAAAGTTATATTTGCTGTAGTACATTTAAATATTTACATATATGTTTTGCATATGATAATCCTCGACTTCGGTTTAAAGTTTTGCAAGTGAGTACTGAATATCTGATTGGTCATTAAAAATTATAT
The DNA here is from genome assembly GCA_907164885.2 of Dolomedes plantarius. Lineage (NCBI taxonomy): Eukaryota > Metazoa > Arthropoda > Arachnida > Araneae > Dolomedidae > Dolomedes > Dolomedes plantarius. The sequence continues at coordinate 237,789,605 of OU015490.1, forward strand.
TTGCTGTAGTATATTTAAATATTTGCATGTATATTTTTGTGAACATTTGAAAAGATATTATATATAGTATATTATTTCAAAAGTTATAATAAAGTTATTAGAGAATTAGAAAAAGTTTTGAAAAATACTACTGATGTCTTATTAAAATTTTTCATATTTGTAGTATATATAGATGAAACCTATTCAAAAATACATGTTTTTCAACTTTATATTCAAAACTGAAAATATGAAATATTATAGTTTTAAAATGCAGGATCAATAGCCAGTAATTCAATAAACCGAAATCACCTGATGTTTTTTAGTGATATTTTGAGTTCTCTGGGATATAAAATTCTGATAATAAAGTAAGCTTTTATTTATTGGCTGAAAACATAGTATAGAATTTCAAAAACATATCACACAAACCGCATGTTGCTAGGATGGTTTCTTTGCCAGACATAATACATTTATGTTAACCCTCTATCCTGTTTGTACATTCGAACTTTACGTCTAGTTTTCTTGGAACGGAATTTTACATGATTTGTCTTTGTAAAAGGATGCATCTAACATTTGTTATGAAGGGAATCTGGCTTCATGAAATATTGAGCAGCGTTCTTTTGGTTTATTTTCGTTTTGCTGTGTTCAGGATTTTTATTGAGAGTAAATCAAAATCTCTAAAGTAGAAATTACTTTAAAAAAAATTACGTTTTAAATTATGAAGACAAACTATTAAAACTTTCCTATTTACAAAAGTGTAAAAAAATTATGAATAGAAATAATGGTTGCTGTAACTGAAACTATTACTTCTTTCACTTTTGAGTTTTTTTTTTTAATTAAAACTTGAAGTTCAAGAAATTTTTTTATAAATTTTGTATAAATCATATATGAAACAAAAATAATTATTTTGAAATATGAGTGAGAAAAAAAAATTAATTTTCAGTCCCGAACTCCCTTAAGCTTCTAATTTTAATTTATAATTTTTTTCAACTTATATTTATAACAATTACACTTTAGGAAGACAATCACTAGATTGGACTGCTTAAACTTAGAATTATCGTAGCTTTCACAAAGATGGAAATAAATTGTACATATTTTCAGAGAGAAGGTAGCTCTTAATACGTATAATTATTCAGAACAGTTTGCAGGGTTCGCGTGTTGCTCAGATGCAAATTTCTGGTAACAGCGCTGTACATGCCAGCCAAAGTGAGTTCGGCGCAGGTGTTTGATCTATTTAAAGGGCACACGCTGAGTTGGCAAAAGCCCAAGACTGGAGTAGCGATACGGAGGGAGAGCGAGGCAAGCTTGATGGAAGGTGATAGCGGTGTTTAACTGATAGAGCGTGCATTGGTATTTAGCCGAGGTGGCTGCACGACTTCCAGAATTAGCTCAGAGCCGAGGTTTACGGGTACTCTGCCTGAAGGATTCATTGCGACCTTTAGTTTCTTAGTACCGCGGGTTGCGGTACTGCTGTGTATTATTTTGGAAGCCCCAAGTCGGGCTATGTTAGTCTGCCTCTACGTAGAGAATAAAGGAGTTATTCAGAAGTAGCCCTCGTACTTTATAATGTGCCTGGACCGTTAGAGATATAAAAAAGAAAGGAAGAACCACATAAGTTCAAGAAAAAAAAATGAAAGGCATACATAAGTTTAATAATAATTTTAATCTAACACTATTTTAAATAATCTGTTGTTTAAAACTCTACACCTCCATAGTATCCAAGACCTTCCTACCTAGGTTTCATCCGTATAATGGCATCTTCAGCAAGATACGTACATCCAAAAAGTACGCACAAGTTGGAAAATGATTGCAAATGCGGAATTTCACTACATTTTTACTCGTCAATGGCAAAGGGCAATAATCCAGCTTTCAACAGAAATAATTGTCGATTTACACGGCTTGCAGTTAAAAACTGTCGTTCCCCAATTGTCAATGAACCCACAACAATCGTTGGTTGCATTCAATTGGGGCACCTTATAGGTGAACCAACACCAGCCCTGTTGCCACTTTTTGACAAAGACCTCCAGGGGGCGACATCTGGAGGGCTCGTACCTTCTCCCACCAACTGACCCCATAGAAGCACTTTCCGGTCTACATATATAACGTGCCCAATTCCCAGCCTAAACACGAAGGTATTTAATAGCGTTCGTCGAGATTCGAACCTAGCATCCCCAGTCCAAAGCCCAACACGTTACCACAAAACTACCTCGGGCGTCTGGCAGTTCAAAACTTAAAGAGTGATTCGCGATCGAAAAAAGAAATGATGAAACACGCTCTCGTGGGAGTCCGGTGACGATGCGGATTTCCTTCAAGATCTGTAAATGTGCTCTTCACAGTACCCAAGTTTGTTTTTGGATAATTCATATTAACTAATTTTCTGTGTACACTCTTCCATTAAAAGTCCTGATAATAAAGTATTAATATAAGTTTAAAAACACTAAATTTTGGGTTATATTTTGACTATATATTCGATCTTAAGTGCAGTTATATCTATAGAAAACGAGTTGCAGGAATATTTGTAACATAATCTGATGAATAATTATAGTGATTTATTGGGGATTTTAAAAGGTCTCTATGGTATATCTATTATCATGAGGAATAAAATACGCATCTTTAGGGGATCCGTGACACCTTAAAAAACAATTTATTGAGTTAGAATTTTAAATTTTTTGTGATGGTTAACGATATCATTTATAAACAAAATCACATCATCAAACTTCACATAAAGTTTTTTTTAAATTTAAAATTTAAATTTTTTAAAAGAGTGGTGTAATTTAAGATTATTACAGTTCGAAATATTATTTGTCGAATTGCAATTTTTTTATTTAATTAAACCGAAATATATAAATTTTAATTTTGATGAAGAATTTTTTAAATATTAATTTTTAAAAAATGAAAAATATTTTAAATATTTTTTTTAAGAAAATGATGTAACTTATTTTAAAAAATCCTGTTTTAAGACGTAAATATATTTTTCAAATTTCCTGAATCAAAATTAAAGTAAATTAATTGATAAATACATGTCCCAAGTTTGAACCATTTATCTTAAACGGTTATTGACTTATAACATTTGAATGACGAGAAATGGTGAAAATATACATCACGCAGAAAAACGTATTAAAGGTTTAAAACAAGATTGTCTGTTATTTGAATGTTTCAAAAGAAAAAAATAAGATATCCTGTTCTAATTAAGATAAAAAATATGATTTAAACGTCATTTTAAGTGTAAAAAAAACAAAAAAATTTTTAATGCAATATTCTGTTTTACGAAAATTTGAAGATTTTTGTATCTTGGATTCCTTTAACTCATTAGTAGAAACTTTACATTATACTGTAATATGAGAACTGTAAAGAACTTTATACAATGATATTATATATCAATATAATATCATTGTATATATTTTTAATTGATTATATTTTTATTGGTTATATTTTTAATTGATTCAGTTGATTAATAGACCTAGCATTCCCGTTCTATTTCATAGAGATTAAACGGCTTTTTGAATTTGTAAATTCGATTAACACGAAAAATTTCCCCATAATGCTTAAAAGATGACATTTCATATTTATTTATTTTATTTGTTTCGAATATTAATAGTTAATAGGTGAAGCTGTACTGATTGCCATGTCAGACATTCTCTCTTTTTAAAATTTGTACAAGTCAGTAGAAAAAAAAATTTCAGTTCATAAACACAACCTCTAACTAACAGACTTCATTAATTTTATCTTGCTATAATTTCAACGCTTTTTCTTGATGTTTACAACTATGAACATGTAGACAAAATACTCGTCAGGCCACTAATGTTTTTTAACGAGCGCTCAAAATTGCGACAAAAACTGATGTTTTCTCAAAGAATAAAGAAAACTATTAAACAGAAAATTTCCTGGAGACAATTAACGTCACCTCATCTAGGGAAAAGTTGCAAATACGCCCGCAGTTAAACTTTCTATTTTTTCCCCTTTAAACTTTATGATGGTCTGTGTTTGACAGTTCTCTCGCGCAAGTTTTAATGAGTTATTTACTTCCTAAATAATTCTCAGTCAGGTTTATGTTGTACAATGGAAGTCACTGCATTAAGATAATGGAAGCTTTATTGTAGAAACTTCGAATAAATGGGTTTAATAAGCAGTGTAAACATTCTTAAAATAGTTTGCATGGGTTGCAAATTTGTCGCGGGTGGCAAATTTTTCTATTCTTTTGATAATATTTTCCTAAATTAAAAAAAAAATTGCTATTTTAAATAAACTTTCATTGGGGTTGCGAAATTTTTTATTTAAAGAAAATTGGTGACGGTCGAAAAAAAAATTGCGCACCACTGCTGTAGGTCATCATCTGTCAACAGTGTATAAATGTTAGATAATTTCATTTCATTAAGTTTGCGCCCCACTATTGTAGGTCATCATCTGTCTCAAGGGTATAAGTGTTAGATAATTTCATTTCATTAAGTTTGCGCCCCACTATTGTAGGTCATCATCTGTCTCAAGGGTATAAGTGTTAGATAATTTCATTTCAATAAGTTTATGCACCACTGCTGTAGGTCATCATCTGTCAACAGAGTATAAATGTTAGATAACTTCATTTCAATAAGTTTGCGCCCCACTGCTGTAGGTCATCAGCCGTCTCAAGGGTATAAATGTTAGATAATTTCATTTCAATAAGTTTGCGCCCCACTGCTGTAGGTCATCATCAGTCTCAAGGGTATAAATGTTAGATAATTTCATTTCAATAAGTTTGCGCCCCACTGCTGTAGGTCATCATCGGTCTCAAGGGTATAAATGTTAGATAATTTCATTTCAATAAGTTTGTGCACCACTGCTGTTGGTCATTATCTGTCAACAGGGTATAAATGTTAGATAATTTCATTTCAATAAGTTTGCGACCCACTGCTGTAGGTCATCATCGGTCTCAAGGGTATAAATGTTAGATAATTTCATTTCAATAAGTTTGTGCACCACTGCTGTTGGTCATTATCTGTCAACAGGGTATAAATGTTAGATAATTTCATTTCAATAAGTTTGCGCCCCACTGCTGTAGGTCATCATCAGTCTCAAGGGTATAAATGTTAGATAATTTCATTTCAATAAGTTTGCGCCCCACTGCTGTAGGTCATCATCGGTCTCAAGGGTATAAATGTTAGATAATTTCATTTCAATAAGTTTGTGCACCACTGCTGTTGGTCATTATCTATCAACAGGGTATAAATGTTAGATAATTTCATTTCAATAAGTTTGCGCACCACTGCTGTAGGTCATCATCTGTCAACAGGGTATAACTGTTAGATAATGTCATTTCAATAATTTTGCGCCCCACTGCTGTAGGTCATCATCTGTCTCAAGTGTATAAATGTTAGATAATTTAATTTAAATAAGTTTGCCCCCCAATGTTGTAGGTCATCATCTGTCTCAAGAATATAAATGTTAGATAATTTCATTTCAATACGTTTTTGCACTACTGCTGTAGATCATCTTCCGTTTCAATGGTATAAATGTTAGATAATTTCATTTCAATACGAGATGCAAAACATATACCCTTGAGTAGATATTTTACTGAGATGGATAAAACAAAATAAGCCCTCAAAACTGTTAAATAGGGAAACAAATTCTTTTAAAACATTTACAATAAAGTATGAAAATTTCATGAAGTTAACTTTTCTGAAGCTTCCATTCTTTGCACTGCCATTTAGATTTCTAAACTGAAATAGTATGAGAATTTATTTATAACTTGGGACACTTATACACTGCTAAATGACAGCAGTTCTCCATCAATTATTTACACTTGAATTTTTATCATGAACTATAGTTTTCACTTTTTTTCTTCATACATTTATTTTTTTAGTTATCGTTTTGCTCCTTCTTTCACGGATGTAGACTCTGTCATATTGTCACGATGTGTGGCAATATGACAGACTCTGCAGTTGTCTGGCATGGGGTGTGTTCATGAATAATCAAGACTTAAGTTAAAAATATAAGATACCTTAATAAACGTTAAAAATATTAAAATCAAAAAGCTTAAAACACATGTATAACCCCAAATAATCTCCCACAGAGACTTCGACACACGAATCTCACTAGAACGTGAGTCCGACTGCGTGTGCTGCCAGGTGCACCTTTGCTCTAACTCGAGGGGCATTTATACAAGCAAGTAAGATAACATTAAAATATATTTCCATAAAATACACTGGAAAAGAAAAATAATAAACCATGTGGGAAATAAATGAAAAACACCATTTCTCGGATGTATGACGTCAAAATTGCCGTAACGCCACTAGCTGTTAGGTAACAAGTGCTACGTCAGTCTAAAACGATAGCATGAATGTCAGAAAGTAAAACAAGTAAACTAAATCTTATAAACTGAAGTTTAGAAAGCCCTTTTAGGATTCATTTGCCTAAAATATAGTATGGGAATTTCTATATAATTTGGGACACTTACACATTGCTAAATGACAGCAGTTCTCCATCAATTCTTTACGCTTGAAATTTTATTATGAACTATAGTTTTCAAACTTCTTTTGTTTATACATTGAATTTTTTAGGTTATTGTTTTGTTCCATCTTTCATTTTAGTGCCGTTTACATGTGCCAAAAACCCGGGTAAAAGCAGGGTCGTTTCTTACTTTTTCCCTACGATAGGGAAAAATGCAGGGTGGATTTTCGACCCTGCTTCGACCCAGGATAAAACCCGCTAATTACCCATGATGCATTTCGAAGCTGGGAGTAAATAACATGGCGGATTTGAACTTGTGTGAATCCATGAAAATGCAGCTAAATGATCGATGGAAGGATCTGGAACATCTTAACGATCGCATAATTTTCAAGAAAACAGTAGAAAAGTGCCTATTTTTTTTCGGAGGATTTCATTTATTTCTTGATCTGAACCATCCCCAATTACATTATAAATAGAATGGTACTGCCATCTGGTATGTAAAATAAGAAATAAAATTTCATTTCAATAAAATTTCAGTAACATTTTCATTTAAAGTGTTATGGTAAAATTAATAAATTTAATAAGTATAATCAATAATTAAACGTAACATTAAAATTTATTTATAAATTAATTATTTGAGAATTCACAGATAAAATTTTATTTATATCTATTTATGATTTTTTTACTTATACATGACTAAAAATTACTGAAACAAAATTGAAATCAAAATTACAATTTGATTTTATAAAAGGATTTATTAAAACAATAAGTATCTTACAATTAATCTTATAATTTAAAAAAAATGCACCTATCGATTGGAAAATTTTCTTTCCAGTCTTTATTACTTCAGGAATTTAAAATAATTTCTTCCCACCAAACAGAGCTTCGTAATTTTTCCCACATTCTTTGTTGTGGAAAAACTAAATTTAGCGATGAAGCCATAGATCGTACGATTATATCTAATATCCGCATCAATCTTCTAGTTCTTATATTCCTTTTTTCCTATCTATTTTCTAAATTTATTTTTAAAAACAACAGTAAACAATCGTAAACATTCTATAATTATCAACAGCGACTGACATGCTGCATTTAAATAACAAATAGACGCAGACGTAATTGTGTTTTAGAAGAGGAGTGCATTGGTCGTGTCGACTTTATCTCCTGTAAGCAAGATATATGTAATCAAGGTGGGAGTGCTCAGTAGTTAAAATTTTAAGTAATGAATTAAAATATTAAGGTAAGAATAACGCGGGTAAAAGAAAAAAAATTAATAGTAAAGTTAAATTAAAACAAAAAAGTTAATTTTAACAGAAAAAATATAGACTTACAAGTTAAGAAAATTTAGAAGAAAAATTAGATAAGACTAATAATCCACGGAAAACAAAAAAGTAATAATATTAACAGGCCCAGAAAAGCAGATATCATAAGAATACAAAAAATATTTTTGTAAGTTTTTCAATCTTTTTGGATTTTTAAAGTTTTATGATTTTTTTGTTGTTGTTATTTTTAAAATTTTAACAAAAAAGTTAATTTTAACAGAAAAAATATAGACTTACAAGTTAAGAAAATTTAGAAGAAAAATTAGATAAGACTAATAATCCACGGAAAACAAAAAAGTAATAATATTAAGAGGCCCAGAAAAGCAGATATCATAAGAATACAAAAAATATTTTTGTAAGTTTTTCAATCTTTTTGGATTTTTAAAGTTTTATGATTTTTTTGTTGTTGTTATTTTTAAAATTTAAGAATACGAGGTCAAAAGAACAGCAATTGGGAAAAAAAGGCCTTCCCCAGGACCATACACTTCGTAACGAGATAAATGCGGAGTTCGAAGATGGAAAGCTAAAAATAGCAATACAGTGAATTTGGAAAAGTATGACACCGGCTGGGATCGAACCCATAACGTGATTTACAAGGAATGATGGTGTATGAGGATCACTTCCGCCGAATCATGTGACGGCCTTTACTTCCGGTAAGACGGGTAAAAGCAGGATGAAAATGTGGTCCCATGTAAACGGGCTTCGAAGGTTTTCCCTATTAGCGGGTAAATCCCGGGTATTATTGTTGTCCATGTAAACGCAGCTTATATGTTTCATTTACCCACTCTTTTATTAATTAATAAATGTTTCTTGTGTATGTTTCGTAGTTTGGCCCTCTTTCCTTTCTTTTGGTACCAGTAGCAATGCTCATTCTGTAAACCTTTGGATTGCAATTATAGAGATGTTCATGATTTATTAGCTGCGTTTACATGGACAACAATAATACTATCTCTATTTAAGGGCGATCTCTATTTAAGGACGATTTTTCACGGTCCCTTCGAAGTCGTGAAACAGAGAGCCAACTGTATAAGATTAATTGTAAGATACATATTGTTTTAATAAATCCTTTTTTAAAATCAAAATGTAATTTTGATTTCAATTTTGTTTCAGTAATTTTTAGTCATGTATAAATAAAAAAATCATAAATCGATATAAATTAATTTTTACCTGGGAATTCTAAAATAATTAATTTATAAATAAATTTTAATGTTACGTTTAATTATTGATTATACTTATTAAATTTATTAATTTTACCATAACACTTTAAATGAAAATGTTATTGAAATTTTATTGAAATGAAATTTTATTTCTTATTTTACATACCAGATGGCCATTCTATTATGGTACCATTCTATTTATAATGTAATTGGGGATGGGTTTTTTTAAAACCTAGATGGGCAGATCAAGAAATAAATGAAATCCTCCGGAAAAAAATAGGCAATATTCTGCAGTTTTCTTGAAAATTATACGATTGTTAAGGGGTTCCAGATCCTTCCATCGATCATTTTGCTGCATTTTCATGGATTCACACATGTTCAAATCCGCCATGTTTGTTTACAACTAGCTTCCTGCTTCGAAATGCATCATGGGTAATTAGCGGGTTTTATCCTGGGTCGAAGCAGGGTCGAAAATCTACCCTGCATTTTTCCCTATCGTAGGGAAAAAGCAAGAAACGACCCTGCTTTTACCCGGGTTTTTGGCACATGTAAACAGCACTTAAACGGTACTATTATTTCTTTCTTCAGGAATACCCTATGCATTTTTTAAAGCATTTAAAAATTTCAAAGTATTATTTTAAAACTATTGTACAGCAAATTTACTTGTGAAGTTTTTTCTTTCCTATGCTTAGTTTTGTTTAACTTCCTGATAAACATAATATACAAAGCTTTTCTATTTGGAACTCTTGTTTTGAACTGTTGAACATGCAGCTGTCGATTGCTCCTATTTAAAGGAGTGATTTGAGAGGTTTCCCAACTCAAGATTGCGAAAACCATTTTGCATTAGCGGTTCATTGGAGGACAGTTTCCTGTTTAATTCCTCATACGTCAAGGAATTTATAGACCAAGGGAGACTTATTGCCTACATCAGCAAGCGACTGTTACGATACCCTTTCTGGCGCTGAACTCTTCAAAATTTATATATACAAGGTATGACAATTAAATAACCGGACTGGTCTGAAAAATATGCTTTATTGAAAGCATCTATCAAATAGCTTTTAATCCTCTTCAACATATCCCCCTTCCCTATCTATACACTGCTGCATACGTTTTTCCATTGTCCAATATCATCAAGTGTCACTCTCTTCAGCAAGTTTGCCGTTTTTGCCTTGAAATTTCTTCAGACTGAAAATGTGTTGTTCCCTTTAATGCACTTTTCACTTTTGGGAGCAGGTAGAAGTCGCATGGACTGAGATCGCTGGTGAATTTTCGGGTGTTCGACAACAGTAATGTGTTTGTCCGTTAAGAACTGTTTCACATAGAGCGTAATATGCGCTGGCGCGTTGTCTTGGGCAGAATCCACGAGTCGTTGTCCCACAGATCTGGTCTTTTCTTCCTTACCCTTTCTCTCAGCTTGTTCAGGACCACAATGTAGTACTTCGTCACGGCTGTCATCATCCGAATACTCAAACGTTGGTCTTTCCGCACAATTTCATTAATTTTCTGAATGTTTTCATCAATTCTTGATGTCGCAGGACCACCATAACGTTCATCATCGTCAACCTCCTGCCGACCTTCAAAAATCGTTTGTACCAGTCAAAAACTGTACTTCGTGACATACAGTTATCGCCAAACACCTCCTTTAACAATTGAAAATATTAAGTTGCAGGTTTTTTTTTAACTTCACGAGGAATTTGAGATTAATACGCTGCTCGATTTTCAAGTTTATCATGATCGCTGCACTCCGACACGACAACGTCGTACTCAAGCAGCGGGAAAAAAAATAGATAGAGAGATGAAATTGAGGACCAACTTCACCGGAAGCATCAAGGTCATAAACGTTCCATTCCAACTCCTCCACACGAACGGCTAAGGGACTTATTATACAGAGCCACAGCTGTGGCGATCGTTCGCCACAGAACTGTGGCGCTGTGCAGTGGATCTGTATAATAAGCTCCATAGGAAACAATGGTCCGCTACCACAGCCACAGTCGTGCAGGCGAGCCACAAGAAGAGAGGGTAGGCGACTGGAGTGGCTCGCCCAGGTCACAGTCGCGACCTGCAGCCACAGCTGTGGCTCAGTATAATAAGCTCCGTACGATTGCATGTATCGCTTCGAGTGGCTTGTCTGGGCGAGGGAAGCTGTAGAGAACGCACTCCACAGCTGTGGCTCTGTATAATAAGGCCCTTAGGCATGCGGAGTCCGGTTATTTAATTGTCACACCTCGTACACTCTCTTTCGGGATTGTGTTAACATTTGCGAAATTATAAGTGTGTGTTAACATTTTGTATAGCTGCCAGAGGTGTATTTACTACTTACTGATTTGTAACATTTTCATGCCATATATTCTTAATAAAAGTGTCAGTTCTTCTGAATTTGTAATTACCTTATGTCCACATACACTACATATGTATCAATTTTTATGATAGAAGCTCGCTTCCTTTTGGGTGCATATATTTTTTTTATGACAGAGTGTATATATATATATATATATATATATATATATATATATATATATATATATATATATATATATATAACAAAATCGTAACGGATATTTTTATAGCAAAATAATGTAGATGAAAATATTCAAAATAAATACAATGGTCAATGTATGCAATTTATTTGTATGTTTAATATCTATAAAACATACTAATCTGAATTAAATTCTTAAAAAACTTCCATGTCAGTTAATTTAGTGGTTAAGTTTTAGCTTTCAGCGTTTTTTAATATTTTTTTCAATTTATTTCGTTGTTATGCACGTGACTCAAAATTAATTTAAAGTATCACAAAAGAAAAGAAACCACGTAATCAGCATTTAATAAAAAAATTTCAAAAAATTAATCTTTAAAAATTCGCCAAAAATCAGAATAAGAAGGTAAAGATTCGAAAAAGATTTCATTTTAATGGAAGTTTTATGATCTTTCTCGTGATATAAATTGTACAACACTTAAATTTTTATTTTAAATGCAAACTTTAAAAGGTTACAAAAAAAGATTAAATATTTAATTTAAAAAAATCTAAGGCGAACTTTAAAAAGATCTTTCTTAGTGCACCCCCACACTATAAGAAGATTCGCCATGCAAAATTTCAGCCCTTTATGTCTAGCGGTTTGGTCTGGGCGTTATCTGTCAGTCAGTCAGTCAGTCAGTTACGGAACTGCTTTAATATATGTAGATAGTTTTAAGTAGAATACGGTAACCCCCCCCTCCATGAACATTTTCATAAATCTAAAGCCTACAGAAAATGTGATTTCACTTCTAAAAACACGTACCTCAAACAAATTAATTATCGACAGTTTACAATATATATGATTATACTGAATAAATTATACATAATTAATATTCAGAGAAAACTATAATTTATAAAATATACATCTAATTAGAGGAGAATAGTCTAATCAGTATTTTCAGACAACTAAAATCAACAAACGATGAGTTTTAAAAGAAAAGAGTAGACGCCAAAATGTTTTCATGAGCTTCCCTTAAAAAGGAAAAAAACTGACCTGGTAAACATTTTCGAGAAACTTTAATTTATAAAATACATTCTAAAACAGAATAAAGAAGATCTTTAAATTTTCAGAAAACTATGAGAACAAAATATAAGTTTAAATAGAATAAAGTATACGAAGATAATATAATCTTTTCTTCCGGATTTTAAACTTCTTGGTTGTTAAAAATAAAATCCGTGTTCTTTACTAGACAAGTCATTATGAGGATGGGTTGTAACGAAGTAATTTGAAAAGTGCACAAGTCCCTGAAGACTGAGATCACGTAACGAAAATTGACCATTTATAGGCTGTCTCTTGAGAGAAAAGCTAATGAATAAATATTTTGTGCAAAAGAGTAGGTTAATATTTAAAACATAATGGATGGAAAACAGTTGTTTACTAAGTATCGTTAGATGATAAATTAGCAGGTATTTTACATATTTGTTAATAAAAATCATTAAAAGTTAATAATTTGCTGGTCTACATGGTCATGATACTGTAAAGCATGCATATAGCAAGGCATTTTTCAGAAATTGTGTATTTAGAATCACACACACACACATATATATATATATATATATATATATATATATATATATATATATATATATATATATATATATATATATATATATATATATATATATATATATATATATATATATATATATATGTATAAGTTAATTATTTGCTGGTCTACATGGTCATGATACTGTAAAGCATGCATATAACAAGGCATTTTTCAGAAATTGTGTATTTAGAATCACACACACACACACACATATATATATGTGTGTGTGTGTGTGTATACTAGCTGAATACCCATGCGCTACGGAATACATTCATTTTTAATGCAACTGTCCATGTATGCAATTAATGCCCCCCCTCCAAATAAAAAAAAGCCAAAAATATACTTATAAAAAAATCTTAGCGGATATTCTTATAGACAAAGTAATGCAGAAGGAAATATTCAAATTAAATATAATGGTCATTGTATGCAATTCATTTGCATGTTTAATATCCATAAAACATACTAATTTGAATAACATTCTTAAAAAACTTCCATCTCAATTAGTCTAGTGGTTAAGTTTTATCTTTTACCGTATTTTTTGCCAATTTATTTCATTGTTATGCACGTGACGCAAAATTAATTTAAAGTGTCAGAAAAAGAAATCACGTGGTCAGCATTTAATAAATTAAATTTTAAAAATTAATCTGAAAATTCAACAAAAATCAGAAAATAGTGTTAATGATTCGAAAAACATTTCATTTTAAAGGCATTTCTCGTCATATAAGTTTCACAACCCTCAGATTATTATTTTAAATGCAAACTCAAACAATCTACAAAACATCTTAAAAATTTAATTTAAAAAAATTAAAGAACAATTTTTCAAAAATCAAGCTTATTGCACCCCTACACTGTAAGAAGTATCTCCATGCAAAATTTCAGCCCTTTAGGCCATCGGTTTGTCAGCGGTTATCCAGCGCTGACAAACCGCTGATAACCGCTGACAGGTGATTTTACAGGTGATTTTACAGGTACATCATTAAAAGATTTACACTTTATTCCTATTTCTGAATCTTTCTTTGCTAGATAAGCGGCAGTTGATTTAGACGTGAGACTAGAAGCTTTGTCCATATGAAGATCAACTTTATCAATCTCTTTTCCATATAAGGCTGGAATTTCTTCTTCAAAAATTGGTTTTAAAATATTATGCTGATAGTAGAGTGCTTTAATTTTGGCTTTACCTGAGACTTTTCTTTTATTTTTAATTTGCCGTTGTAACAAAATCCTTCAACTATCAGGAATCCCTTTGGGAACTTTTCTGTTCACTTGCGAAGCCATCTCGTACGGTCATTCCCGTCAGTTGAGCAATAGAAAAATTGATCTTTTTTATTACACTCACTTAAATACACCCATGCCTCCTCGAGTGTTTCCACAAATTTCCACTTTTCAGCAGGTAGGTCTTTTTCACATAATTTTCTATACAATTTTGCTTAGCAATATGCTTTGGCAAAAGCAGAGGATTTAAACATATTTTTTAACTTCAAATCTTTATGAATTATTTTACTTGCAGTGCCAGAAGACATTCCTAGTTTCGATGCAATGGATCTTTCAGTAGGCGGGTTTTCTTTTAGGATCACAGACTTCACTTTCTTGATATATACCTGCGTTCGAACAGCCTTAGGATGAGGTTTCGCGGTTATGTTTTTATTTTCACTTTCAGTTAGACTTTATTTCCTTTCAGATTTAATATATTATAAATACTTTTTTTTGAAATGTCATAACCGCGATTTTTACACCGATTTATAATTTGTTGGTACCACTATTTCTCCTCGGAAAGCGCAGTTACATAACCTTCGAGCCATCTATCAATTTTAGGAGCCATTTTCAAAATAAATTGTTATTGTGAATTCCATTCTACACAAAATAATAGCAAACGATTATTTTACAGTTGCCAAATTTTGATCTCGAAATGTAAACGACAAAAATAAATTTCAAAATATTTTCCATAAAGTGCGAACGACATTCTGTATATATATATATATATATATATATATATATATATCCTAGGATATATACTGTATGTTTTTAGGAATTGTATATCCAAATCCCGTTCAGGATATTGAACTTTGTTGTAAATAAATATAACATTTTCATTCATTTGGATTAAATTAAATTCACAGTTCAAAATTCTTTGCTTATAAACAAAAATTACATTTGAAAATTTGAAAAAAAAACAATAGTGTTCCTCGTTTGTTGCAGAAAGCTTGACCCAGGTGCATCTCTACTCGTCCGGGTCTGAGTTTACTTTTATCCACTGTCAAACAGAGGGACTTTTTTCCCACCCACCCCCACTTCCTGGTTGCGGCTTCATGGAAACACACAAGGGACAGTAGATTCAGCACGTTATCAAACCACGAAACGTAAGCTAAAAACCGAATCTTCGTCTGAGACTGAAATGAAAATTTGTCCCTAGTGTTCACTTTTGCTTTCTATCAAAATTGCCAGTTAGTGTTACAACTTATTGATAGTCGAGTTCAAAAATGCAAGAAACAAGGAAAGCTTTTAGTTTTTCCTGAAAAACAGAAATTGATAATTAAATATGATGCTCTTCCGAAGTGTAGTCAAAGAGAAGCTGCCTCCCGTTTGGGTGTAACTCAGTCTACTCTTAGTAATATTTTAAAATGTCGAGAGGAAATTTCGGCTACCATTAGCAAAATTGGAAATCTTGATCGAAAAAGGAAGCACGATGGAAAATCAGTCCACGTAGAAGAGGCTCACTTGCAGTGGTTCACTCAAGACCGATTGATGAATGCAAATACTATCAACAGAGTATTGTTACTGCAAAAGGCCGAAGATTTTGCAAAAAAAAATTGGGAGAAAACATTTTTTGTGCTACGGAAGGTTGGCTTACCCGATGGAAAGAGAGAAACAATATTTTTTATAAAAAAATTACGGTGAGAAGCAAATTGCGGATACGGAATCAGCTCAAAAATGGCTCTCTGATTGCTTGCCTGCAATAATGAAAAATTACGCCCCACACCAAATTTTTAATACTGATGAAACTGGGCTTTATTTTAGAGCGATGCCTGATAGAATGATGATATTTAAAACAGATTTATCTTCTGTTGGGAAAAAAAATTAACTCGTTACAGTTCTTTTGACGACAAATATGACTGGGTGCGTAAAGAAAATGCCTTTGGGTATAGGTAGGAGTAAATCTCCACGATGATTTACGAAAATAAAACCCCTCCCTGTGCCTCACGAAAATTTTAAAAAAATGCTTGAATTGGTAGCAGGATATTCACTAACTCCCAAATAAAGACAAAATTGTTTTGATTTTGGACAACTGTCCGGCTCATCCAGTTGTAAAGCTCACAAATATAAAGGTTTGATTTTTGCCCCCGAATTCAACATCAGTAATACAACCTCTTGATCAAGGTATCATAAAAATTTTTAAAACGCTATATCGCTCTGACTTGCAACTAAGAATTGTTGACGCAATCGACGAAGGAAAGGGATCGGCGTCAGAAATAAGTAAAAGAATCGCTTTGCTTGATGCTATACATATGATTGCAAGTGCCTGAAAAAGAGTTTCAAATCACTGCATTGTTATTTGCTTCCGTAAAGCAGTATTTTTTTTGTGAGAATGATGCCTCATTAAGTCAACAGAAACTGATCCGGTTGAGAAATCACTTCGTGAGTGCGTTGAAATCGACGAAAATCTACATACTTCAAAATAAAAGAGGAAATCGTCTAAGGAATTTAAAAAAATTGTCGATAAAACTGAGGACGAGGATGTAATGAATGACGTATTGCCTGGGAAACCACCATCAGCAAAAGAATCCATAGAAGAGTTGAGTATTCTTAGATGGACTCTTGATTATAGAGGAGCTTCTGAAGAATTTTACAGGACATTTTATGATATTGAAAGAGGTATTTACAGCCATCTGAAAACTTCATTACGTCAAACAACCATAGAAAACTTTTTCTTGCACCCTTCCTGTAGTTGAAATGTTAAAACTGTTTAGCAGGTATGTTGTTACAAATATTGGATTTTTTTCTTCTCTTACTATAATCAGGTGTACTTACTTATAGGTCTCAAATTGAGTTATAGTATTTTATTTAGAACTTGAATATTTTTCAAATTATATATATATATATATGTGTGTGTGTGTGTGTGTGTGTGCCTGTCCAAAAATCTAAGTTTTTGCTATAAGCATCAACCGGTTATAAGAATCAAAAACAATAATAACAAACGTGATTCTTATAAGCGGAAATCACTGTAATTTGTTATCTATGACTAAATTAATGGAAAGAGGTTATAGCATTCAATCATATGATAATTATGTTTTGGTATTAAGCAAAACTGGTCAAATTGTTTTAAAAGCTGAGAGAGTAAATAATCGCTTAGAAATTATAATGAAACCTTGTATTAAAAATATTTCATCTGAATTATTAGAGAGTAACTTTGTTAAAAATGTAGAAAATTATGAATTATGGCATAAAAGTCTTTGTCACTTGAATCCTCAATAAATGTCTAAAATGAAAGATATAATTGAGATAAATGTTAAAGAATCTGAAATTTTAAATTGCTAATCATGTAATATCAGTAAATCAACTGGTAAAAACATTGCAAAATTAATATTGATCAGAATAATTCTGATTTGGAATAAATTCATGCTGACTTAGCTAGTCCTATAAATATTGATTCATTGGGTGATTCTAAATATTTTTTAGTGCTTGTAAATAATTATTCTGGTATGTATTTTTCTTATTTTATGAAACATAAGTATGAAGTATTTGATGTGTTTACAAATTTTAAAGAAAGGTATGAAAACCTAACAAACCGAAAAATCAAACGCTTAAGAGCAGATAATGGATTAGAATTTGTGAATAATGAAATGACTAAATTCTTACTAAAATTCGGCATATCTGAGGAAAAAACTGTACCATACAATCCAGAATCTAACGGAAAAGCAGAAAGGACTATATGAGTTTTAGTTGAACGCGCGAGAACCATATTATATGAGAACAAACTACCCCAAAAATTTTTGACAGAAGCCATATCCTGCAGTACTCATGTATCGATTACATCGCGCAAATATAAAAATAATCTTCCGATGGAAATCTGGACAGGTTAAGAACCAAAAATAAGTTACTTAAAAACTTTTGGCTATGTAGCTTATTATCATATTCCTAAATAATTTCGTAATAAGTTTGATGTTCCAGGGATACGCGGTATTTTTGTCGGTTATTCCAGAGTTAGAATCGCATATAGGATTTATGACATCACAAAAAGTACAGTGACTGAGAAACGATCAGTTAAATTTGACGAAAATTTAAAAGGCAGCGAATTCATAACGAAAAATTCGGAATCCTATGTATGGAATGTTGAAAATTTGAGTCAGTTCAATTTTTCAAATTTAGAAGCAGAAACAGAGATTAACCTGCGTGAAGACAATCAAAGTGAAATTAAGGACACAAAATCATTATAAAATGAAACCGCAAACGATAAAAGAGTGAAAAACTCAAATCATGAGTTATCACCTAAATTAAGGCGTTCCGAACGCCTAAAAAATAAGTCAACGGCAAATTTGGCCTTGAGTAAGTCTACTCAGGAGGAAAATTATGAATAGCATTATACATAATCAGTGGAAAATCGCGATGCAAAAAGAATTAGAGTCAATGAATAAGCATGATGGTTTTGAAATAATTAAAAGACCTAAAAATGTAAAAATAATCAAGAGTAAATGGATTTATTCAGTTAAAACAATTAATGATGAGGAAATCTATAAAGCAAGACTCGTAGTGGCAGGTTTTAAATTAATTAAAAATAAAGATTATTCAGAGTCTTTTTCCCCTGTTGTGAATATTGAATCTTTTATAGTATTGATAACATTAGCTGCAAAATTAAATTTATCTGTAAGATTTTTTGATGTCAAGACAGCTACTTGTAAGGAGATATTTAAGAAACTGTTTTCATGGAAATCCCTCCAGGTTATGAAGAACAATTTGGTAAGAATACTGTATGTAAATTAAAACGTAACTTATATGGTTTACCACAATCTCGTAGAAATTGGCATATTAAACTTAAAAACGAACTGAAAAGGATTGACCTCAACCGGCTTGCATCTGATAATTGTGTTTTTATTATAAGTAATGAAACTGGTTTTTTCGCAATTTGTATTTATGTAGATGATTTGGCAATATTTTCAAATAATTCTAAATTATGTGAGGAGATAATACTTAATCTTAGAGAAACATTTGAATTCAATGAAACTACAGAAAATTCAAAATTTTTAGGCATAGAAGTTCTACAAAATGAAAATGGTATTGGTTTATCACAAACTCATTACATTGAATCTCTGATAAATAAACATGGATTGAAAAACTATAAGAAAGCTAATACACCAATAACTAAAGGTGAGAATAGATGGTTTAATCCCACCGATGATTCAGTCAATCAGACTGAGTATAAGGAAATTATTTGTGATATTTTATATTTCACTAACAGAACTCGCCCAGATCTCACCTTTGTCACTAGCTATATATCACGGTTTAATAAAAGACTTGAAAAAAGGCATTATACATTAGCTAAAAGAGTTTTGAATTACTTAAACGCAACAAAAAATAAAGTTTTGTTTTATGACAGAGAAAATGGATTTTTAAATTGTTGTGCAGATGCAAGCTGGGGAAATGGTGAGGGGGGCAAAGGATTTTCAGGTTGTGTTATAATGATAAGAAATTCACTTCTGACGTGGAAAAATGGGAAACAAAAATGTGTTGGACTATCACATGTGAAGCAGAACTGCTAGCTATCGCCGATGCTGCAAGATTATTAACTTGGACTCTAAACATTATAACTGAATTGAAATGTGAAAATTTTGTTAGAAGACCTGTAGTCTTATATGGTGATAGTCAAACAGCCATCGATTGGTTAAATAGCTGTAAGTCATCAAATAAAACTAGACATGTGAATCTGACATTCCATTTTGTTAAAGATCTGATTGAAAATAATACTATAAATATATAAATACTAACGAGATGATTTCTGATTTTTTAACCAAGGCTGTAACATTTGATAAATTGTTATTTTCATTGAAGAATATATGTTTAATGTAAATGTGCTGTTAATGTCCAAAAAAGATAAAACCCCTTTTCGCAGGGGGAGAGTGTTGATATGTATTTAAATGCTACAAAGTGTTTTTGACTTTTCACACCAGATGGTGCTAAGTGTCTGTATTTGTCCTTTTTGTATGTAAATGTATTTTTATGTAAATAAAATGTTAGTTGGAATGTAGTCCTTAAACGAGTCGCTACAACAAATATTAAAAAAGTTTTTTGTTGAAAAATCGTGTTTTCATAAATCAGTTTCCACCACTGTAAGTTCTCACTAATACAGTGTTTGTATACGAAACGCTTTTTTGTACTAGAACTGGCGAACAATAATTTAAGGGTCTACTGGTTAGCGCGTCGGGGTTCGATATAGACGACACTTGTCTCGAGTCACAAGTGACATCAAATGCTCTCGTGTTTACAACTGGTATGGAAACATTAAATGTATAGCCCGAAACGTCCCTCCATGGGTTTTGTAGGGATGGAAAGAGGGTACGAACCCCCCAGGATTTCGCCTCAGGGGAAACTCGGTCTAAATGGGAATGGCACATGCCGTGCAGAATGGATGAAAGTTGAAAGACACCGTACCTTCTGCTTTCGCAAAAATGTCTGACAATCTAATTCACTGCAGTTTTCCTTTATTTTTATAACATACAACTTCTTTTAATTTTTAGTTGTAAGTTTATATTTCAGATTCACAATTTGGACGACGTGTACATTTTACCATGCTATGAAAATTTCTTTGATGCAGTTAATTTTTTTTTTAATTAATCATTTCTAGATTGATGAAATCCTCAGAAAAAAAGCAACCAAAGTATAAATATCTCTATTTACATGCTATTTTTATTTTCTTGCTTAAAAGGAAAAAAAATGCAGGCAGTGTTTTCCTACGTAAGTGTGTAATAATAATGATAAGCTAGAACCTTTTTACTGAATCGGATCACATTGACACCTATTTTTTTAGTCATTTCCAAAACTCATTTAACGATCTTCTTTTAGTTTCATGTAAACATTTAATTAATGCAATGGGGCAAACAGAGCTGTGATTGTAGAAAAAATGAAACACTAGCTGAATACCCTTGCTTCGCTACGGAGTACCTTCAAATTAAATACTACAACGGTCAGTTTATGCAATTAATGCAATATATATATATATATATATATATATATATATATATATATATATATATATATATATATATATTATAGAAAATTGTTTCGAGGGGGCGCTGCGACGCCCGTAGAGAGGGAGAAGTTTTCGCTTCCCAGTTCTCTCCTCACCCTCGTAAAAAAGGGTCATGTAACCCCTACATATATATATATATAGGGGTTATATATATATATATATATATATTAGGGTGGAGCAAAAAAACTTTTTCTCGAAATTCACATTGCCTGAGTCATTATTTGGTGTGAAACTGGCTGAAACAAATTTTCAACAAATTTCAGCTCAAAATGTTGCCATCTTGTGGTTTCATAACTCAAGTGAATATTTGTATTGCCTTTTTTAAAGTTTTTAATGCCTTTTTATCAAAAAGTAATAATTAATTAATTAATTAATTAATTAATTTGTAAAATAATATTAGTTAATATTTAATAGTAATAAATATTTAATAATTAATATTAATATTTATTGTCAAATGACAGTGCTAGAAATGGCATTTCGTCATCAGTGTCATGAACATCAGTGTCGAAGACATAGAAAGTATGACCAGAAACGATTCACAATTTGAAATAGAGAACCTCCCTTGCCATTCTCAAGCGGTAGAGAAGCATGTGCGACTGGTAACACTAGTATCATTGGTAATATGTGGCGCAGAAGTCAGTGATGGATACATTTGCAGTGAAATCAAGTCACGAAAGGAACTTCCAAAGTTTGACACCAAAGATGATTATTTTGGTCCTCATGTGAAATCCAAAATTAATGACTGATTAAAGTAAATTGTAGGTTAGTGATATTGTTTTGAAACGATAATGTTTTCCTGTTTCTTTTTTATAATTAGAGCTAATTTTGAGTCAGAAAATAAAGATATTGAAAAAATTAAAATTAAATTAAAAAATTAATTTTTTACTTTTGACGTTAATATTCCTTTCTTTGACCCCCGGTGTGGAACCTGAAGACGATGAGTGATTGCGCTGGGATTTTTTTGCAGCGTCTTTTTTGCAAAACAGCACCATTTGTTGAGTCAGGAAATATTAAAATTTGAAAAAAAAAATTTTGCCTTTTTTACTCCCCCCTAATATATATCCCTTAATGGCCGTTCTTACAAAGTGGGTATGAAATTTCCCATTCTAAATGGGGAATCGGAAAACTGTGCTCCGTAAGCTAAAGGTTAGCGTACCAACATCCGGTCTAGAAATTTAAAGTTTCAAGCGTATTAAATTTATTTTTTTAAATATTCAAGCAAAATCGGAATTTCAGTATTTCAGGCAATAGTTAAATGAAGCTTGAGGTATAAATCTCTTTTGAGGAATTTTACTGATAATATTAATTTATTTTATAAGAAATAATAAAGATCTACGTTTATGTAATAGGCATATTCTCACTAATAGACACTGCTAAAAATAATTAAAAAGGATACTTGTTATTTAAATATGGAAATGGATTTTATCTTAATATCAATAAGTGTGAGGATATTTGAGAGCAAATTTTAAATCTGAAGGTACTTCATACCTCGAAAAATTTCTTAATTTTTCAAAGACGTAACTTAAAATTTTTGAACTATTGGTCATCTTATTTTATGAATGTCCATTATCGTATAGAAATAAATAAATAAAAATTTACCAGATAAATAATGAAACACTTAAGCTACATTTTTTCAAAACCCTAATCTCTGTAAAAGTATTTTAGAGTGGATTTTTCCTAAAGCGACAAGTAATTAACTAGAAGTACTTTGTAAAAATTTGCTAGGACTTTGAAAATAGGTTTCCGTTGACGTCTTTCGATATCAATCAACTTTTGATCTTAATTATCTTACATTTAATTAAAGTTATCAGATGTGATTTTGTTTTTCATACACAAAATCCTGTCTTCAACGATCGATAAAATCTACTGCTTAAAACGTTAAAAAAGCTTCTTTACATCACTCGAACAGTTTCTATAAAAATTTCCGTTTGATCACTCATTTTAACCTTTTCAGGTGCAACGACCTCCACCGTTTGCACAGTGCAGATTTCCCCCCAATTTTCTTTAACCTAAAGATCTTGAAAAGTTTTCCAATTAAAGGTTTCAACTTCTTTAAACTGATAACAGATGGCAGTACTGACCATTTTTCTGCTCGTTTAACTGGAATACATTGAATGCAAGTGAAAAAAAGCCTAGATTTAGGCGTTTGCACTGTGCAAAACGGCGCCCTTCAAAGGGTTAAAGGGATGGTGGTCTTATAAATTACCAAAAATGGGGCAAAAATTGGAATTTTTTTGGGGGGTTGTATTAATATTTTAAAAATATATAGATATTAGAATGAAATCCATTTAAAATATGTAGTGAAAAGTAAAATGAAAACTTGGTGGCTTTAGAAAAGTAAGTATTTAAAGGTAGGTGAAAAAACATCTTTTAAATGGCTTTTTCTCAAAACGAGAAATTTCTAGATTTGCAAGTCTTTAAAATGCTCCTCGCGTCATACTTTTTGATGAAATTTTATGAAATTTATAATAAAGACTCCTGTATTACATGAAAATAAAGTTATTTATCCATTTCAGGATTCGAGGTCATTCAGGTTATCAAAGTTTATGTTGAGTGTACAAAAGTACAAAAATTTCAGGAAAATTCAGAGTACAAGCATAAAAATATTTCCTAAAAATTAACTATTCTACGAAACTACAAAAAAATACACAATTTTGTTCAAAATGTATTTATAAGCAATATAAATGGAAAATTAAGGAGGGAAGCTAAAAATTGAGTCGCAAGGAGCAGTTTAAAAAAAAAAAAAGGTAATTTAATTTCAATTTTTTATTTATAAATTTTTTTTAAACAAATATTTATAAAAATTTATAAATGGTTTAATATTGTTATAGTACTTTAATGAATACAGTATATGCAAAATTTCATACCTCTGAGGTAAAAGTTTCAAAAATCGCTTTGAAATGTTCACCGTCCTCTTAACCTTGGGCGGTAAGGGCAGTCGCGCGACACATCTGTAAAATTGTACAACTGGATCGCTTGTCGTCGCGACAAAAGCTGGCGGGATACGGAAGACCTAGGGATGCGATGTCGATGTTTTCAAAACATCGTTGATTCGATAAAAATATCGATGTTCTAAACATCGATTTATTGAAACTGATTTTTTTTAACATCGATGTTTTGTGCTCGATGTTTTACGTTGTTCGATTGGGTTTTTTTTTTATTGAAAAAGCACCAAAATAAAAAAAAAATAACTCCCTAGCATAATTTTTACACTCAGTAAATGTAAATTCAAAAATTCTTTTAAATGATTTTGGCGCATACTCTGTTGATATGAAACCAATCCTTCTTTCTTGTGTTACAGTCATGAACTTCGGAATTGTTTTTTACAAAATTATTTAAGCCTCCTGGAAGTAAATTATTCTTAACTTGCAAATAAATATGACTTGTTATTTACAATATTTTTTAACATTCAACCAATTTAAATTAGAAAACATCGCGTATTTTTCTTTAAGGTTTTGGTCCTATCAATCGTTTTTATAGCAATGATTTCTTCCTTAATTTTTTGGTAAAAGTAATAAAATGTATCATGGAAATTTTGTGATATGCGTGGACTCTATCAACCAAGTTTTGGTCATTTGTGTCAACCCAATCAAAGAGTAAAATTAAGTCAACCCCCCCCCCTCCCTCCCCACGACTAACAGAGGTAACATTAATGTTAGAGGTCACTAAACCAGTTTTAAAAAATGGATGTTCAAAAACATCGATGTTTAAAAACATCGATTGTTTTCGGCGATTTTTTTATCAGCGTCGATGTTTTAATACCGATTATCGATATTTCAAAACATCGATGTTTTGTTGTCGATGTCGCATCCCTAGGTAGTCCGCGTTCTGTCTGACAGAGACGATGCAACATAGTGTAATACAGATAGAACACTCGCCCGTCGCGAGAAAAGATCGCTTCCGGCCTTGACAGACCGCTTTCTGTGTGGTTGAGCCTTAAAGGTTGACGACGGTATTCCACACATGTTAAGAACATAACCCTGACCTGGTCGCGCGCATTCTCACAGGCGTCCCAATGGCTCTTTGTTTGCATTTTACGTATTGGTGGATTGCTCTGTATCCCGAGCGGATGTATATATATATATATATATATATATATATATATATATATATATATATATATATATATATATATATATATATATATCATCATTAGCATTGGATATACGACTTCGAATTAATGATTTAAGATTTACCGAATGACAATTACCGAATGAGAAAAACAAAAACTAGCTTACCTTTGCTCTCTCCCTCATTTTCCGTCAGACCTAAAGAACACAGATCACCACTGCTGAATTTTCAAATAAACGAAAACTACGATTTTAAACGAATATTACTCATTACTAGAGATTTATTTTTACAACGAATTCAGCTCTGGATAGCCTATACGACATCAGAAAGGCACCCAATATTTGTCAAAAACACGAATTACATCATTTTAGTTTTATGGTTCGAAAATAGAATAGAAGAAAGTCTCTGTTCTAACAACCGAATAAAAAACACGATTTTAGTTCTTTTGATTTACGGCGGGGAAGCGCCATCTATTGGCGATGTCGTCTCGCACCAAGTATTACTCTCCCAGCATATAAAAATGTATGACTGTTTTATTGTCTTATCATTAATAATATTAGATAAATCCTAATTTTTTAAGAGGATTTTCTCGTTAGTAACTTTGATTGTGTGAGATTCATTGTTCTATGATGGTAATTTTTTCAATGGCCTTAATTAAATTAAAAGACCATTATGCAGTCGCTATAGTTAAGGAAAATGTTAAGAAAATCCTTAGTAAAGTTCATACGTATGGATAAATCTCAATGTGTTTGTTACTTAATACATATTTCATTATATTCTGCACCGAAAATACACATTTTTCGTTCAAAACCATTTGTTTTTATGAAATAAAGTCTTGAATGAAATCTTCGTTTATATCTTTGTTACAAAATACTACAAAATCCCATGACTATTTGTAAAATTCCTTGCCTTTCAATTTTTTATGCTGTTTAGAGATATAAACCTGTAAATAATTTTAATTATATTTTTGAAACTTTTAACTACTATTTTCACAATACTGCATCCATTGCAATACTGAAAAAAATATACCGAAATTCTTCGACAGGTTGCTTTGATATTTCATCCGCCGATTCAGAAAGTTTTCTTTTATTTTCGTTTTTGCCCTAGTTACTAAACATTTGGATGCTACCCTATCAATGTCACCGTAGATTATAATCAAGTTATGATAAGTCATTTTTTCAGAAAAATAACCATGTTATATCCAGTTATGTAATTCGTAGAAAGAAAATACGTTTTTTAAAAGATTCAATCTGTATACCTAACGAGAATTATTCCATATTTTTTGGAAAGAATTTGCAAAAGAAGCCACCGTAAACTTTTTATAGTAAAATTATTTATGAAATAAGTAAATCAGTTGATGTCGGGTGTTGATGAGTAGATAATTGTTTACACATCATTATAAAAGATCGCCACTCTATCATGGAAGACGATTTGAAATTAAATCAATGTTCTAGAAATGAACTTTTCGTCCATATATGGTTATAGAATGATCATATGGATATATATGCTCAGTAGATTTGCAAAGATTACAGCTTTACGAAGGCTGTGGGGGTGATCGCTAGCATTCAAATTATTCTAGACTCGAATATTTTAAAAATATGAGACAAGTATATAAATTTATGCATAACTAATACCTTAATTCACACATTTTTAATTCTAAATACATTAATTTCTTATTTTTTAAAAATATAAATCTGTTTTGTAAATTTAACCTATTTTTCCTTTGATATAAAAACAGATGAGTTATAAATAACGACTGCTAGCTACCCTAAAGCGGTAAAATTTCTGAGTCAGGAAGTACGTAAACTTTTGCTATCCCATAATTCTGGAAGCAGGTGTGACAGGTCAATTCAATTTAGAAACTTCAAGAAAAAGTCTTGTTGCTCTTACAAAGGAATGAAGTGACACAAACGCAGGAGATTATGTAACTAGTTAGGTAACTACCAGAACAATTGATTTTCACTTACTGTAAAATAATTTGGCACAGTTAGGATATGTTTCTAAGATTATTTTAATAAAATTCTTGAGTTAATCTATTTAATTTTATGATTAAAAATCTCTGTAAAGCAATCGAAATTTATATGTAGTACATAGAGGTTAGAAGTTACGTGGGATGCTATATGACAGTTTGGTTTGCTTAATTTATTAATATAGTTCTTTTGAATTATATTCGACTTATTGTAGAAAACAGCTATTTTAAGTTTAAATTATGCGATTTGAAACCTGTAGGACTGTAATGGCGAACCTTTTTGAGAAGTGGGTAAAATTTTATTCATTATTTTTTTTAGTACTTGAACGTGGGTCACTAAGTTAGTGGCGTCACTTGGAAAGGGGGAGGATTGAATGGTTAAAAACTACATTTTTTGGTTCTCACTTTTGAAATGCTCTAATGAGTTTACGTTTTTTTAACGTAGAATTACGTTTCTCAATAACGGTCCTTCGGAGAGAAAAAAAATTGTCCTGCGTCGCGAGTTATAATTTTGGCAACGCTCCAAACCCAGTAGAAGCAAACAGTTAAGCAGAAAAGTACTAAAATGCGTAAAAAAAGAGGTAAGTAAACGATAAGTAATCCTACGTTAATAACCCGCTGTAGTTTCGTTAAAGGAGACGAAACGTGTCCTTTAACGAAAATCCTTTCGTTAAAGGAATGAAATTTCGACATATATCTTCTTTAGATCTTCATGAAAATATGGCTATTTTGAGATGTAATACTCTTATAGCAGAGATGCGATATGTAATTCTGTATAAAGACATTTTTCTATAGTATAATTATTTACTCGTGGTTGGCATGTGAAGAAAAGAAATAAACATCCGTATGTGATTTTTCAAGAAGGGCGTCACCTGAAGTTGGATCACTTTTTTAGGAAATGGGCTAGTCAAAGTTTTTCAACCGTGCACGGACGAAACGGATATCAGACCTAGATAAACGACAATGATATTAAAGAAGCCAGCTTAACTACCGAGAAAAATTAAATGCAGAAACAGTAGTCTTTATGGAAAATGAAGAAAAGAAAAGCTCAGTGACAAGGGAAGAAAAGGTATAGGTTATGTGGGCCCAGATGACTTGCCGTCTATGAACTCAAATGGGTGCTGTAATGGCGAATCATTGAAATGAAGTAATCAGATAATCCATTGAACTGGTCTCTGAAGCTTCAATTTAAGCCTGCGAATTACATCATTAAACACTCATGTTTTCACTACAGTGCCGTCACACCATAGAACAATAAGGTTGCTAAAATCATCCAATAAAGCACTTCTTGCGTATTCGTAAATGCTATTAGATATATCAAGACTAGATGCAATTCCAGGTGTAACATGTCCCATTTACGGGACATGCCCGTAGAACCGGGCTCTAATACAATACAATAATGCTTTTCTACAATTGTTCTTTGGAACTGCTTGTCCTCGAGTGTTTCTAAAGTTAAAGTTTTGTCATGCCGTCCATCAAAATAAAGAGCAGATAGAGTGGAACGATTTACATTTGATTTTGTGACCAATTTTTTGAAAATTCTCGATTTTCTCTCTATATTTTATTTTTGTCTATGACGAGGCTGGTTTCTTATTCCGATATTAAAACCAAATCTTGCATAACACTCGATGCAATAGAAGCCGTGGCTCTGTTGGATACACAATTTCTTTGACTTTCAAGAACTTTGTTATCCAGTTTTAAACGCATTTGAACACTTCTTTTGGGCTCCTGAAGATATTTAATTGCAAATGTAGTGTAACACGCGTGTTTGGTGTCCACCTTGTCTTCCTCTGTCTCCACCAAAACGCGTCAAAATTTCCAAAATTCGGTGCCTATGAGGCAGCAAAAGATAATAACCTGTAATTCTAAATTTTTTATTCTTCTTGTTGTTGGTAACTTTTAAGCGCTACCCCAAACCGATCAACGAAATCTGAGATTATTTATTAATTTTTGTATTTAAATCCTTTTTAGTCCAATTTTCGGAATTTTCGGTCCATGGAGGCGACAGAAGATATCAACACAGAGTTTTAAGATTCCGCACACTTTTTAATGATGTGGGTTCACAACTTTTCCGCACTACCGCAAGAAGATCTAAGAAATTTCGATACGCCATAATGTCTGGTTCATTTAGTAAATATTTGTTCCAATCAATGAATTTGTATGTCCATGGTTCCCATTGGTTTCCAGTGTTACGTCACTGGACGAAGGTCGGGAGCCAATGGACGTGCCACACATGCTTTTCCCACGACAGTGTGGGCTCGGGAACCATTAACGCCCTTTACACGTACGTTCTTTCGCGAGTGCTTGGAGCGTACGGGATTGCGCTCGGGAAAACTTGCCGTACGCTCCAAAGCAGCTTTCCGTTTGTCTCCGACACCTTCACACGTGCACTCTATCGCGCAGGATCGTAGTTTCACGCGTGAAAGAACGAAGTGTAAAGGGCGCTATTACCTGTGTGGGTATTCAGCTAGGCTTTCAATTCCCCGAGCACACAGAGAGCTCAAGGTTTCAACGAAATTTCGCTTGGAAACTGGTCCTACATACTCAATACCATGAATGATGCATTTAAGCGAAAAATACATGACGTTAAAATTTGTGAATAAAAAGTGGTAGTTAAAATTTTTCCGGAAAAACTATTGAAAATAGGCGACATATACTTCTCTAAAAGAAAAATGATACCTCTCACTCTCTATACACACACACACACACACACACATATATATATATATATATATATACACACACAGGGTATCCATTTCGACCACATTGACCACCAAGTCGAATCGGAGTTCGACTTGGTGATCGATGTGTTGTTGGAAAAATGCAACACATCAGGTATGTGTGACGTTTATTATTTGATCACTAAGGGGTGTTTTGCCTCTCATCCACAGTTAATTAAGTGACATAATTATTTGACAATTTATGAGTTGAATTTTAGAAGTGTTTATTTAGTATGATACCTCATTAGTAAATAATTGAAGATTAATAAGTAACCGATATCTGATTGAGGGGTATGAATTTGGATGTATATTTTAAAGTGTAATGACGAAGTAAGGTTATTTAATATAGTAAATGTGATGAGTTACTGTTTTGAAGTAGTTATGTGTTTTGGCTCCAATAAATCTATCCATTATTGTTCAATCAGATGATTTATAGTTTTTTTTAAAAGCACAACGCAAAAATACGGTATTTATTGGTCAAGCAAACAGGTAGTGCTTGTATGATTATCACTATTGACAACACACCCAAAATTGACTACCATGACCATCACCATCTATACGAGCACGAGTTTAGTCCATCATATCCAACCTCAACAATGTGAAAGTATTATGGATGGCTCTACTTCTGAAAGTGAAGATGATTTTTATTCTGGTGAGGATTTTAAGCAAGTTGCTACATCTTCAAAAGAAGTGGGCAGCTCCAAAATGACACTTCCATTATCGTCACTGGCAACAGCATTAGATAGATGTGGAGTTTCGAGTCGAAAAGATGCATAGAAAAGTCGAAATTTTGCATCCAGTCGAAAAGTGATAGCAAATGCTACAGTTGAAGATATTGGCTTGATCACGAAGAAAGACTCCACTATGGTGATCGATAAATGTAAAGTAGACCGTAAAAGGAAGAAAGTGCGCCTTGACATACAGAATAGTTTAGTGGAAGATAAGACAGAGTTGCAGGCACTATATTTCGATGGAAGAAAGGACCGAAACTTAGAAATTGTTAGAGAAAGGGATATTTCACACAGAAGAATTAAAATGGAAGAGCATGTAGTGTTTTATAGAGTATGTAGTGTCTTGCGATGTTATTGCGAGAGCCAGGATGCAATTTCCTCGGTCATGAATCACAAGAAAATGGCACAACTAATGAAATACTGTCTAGCATTTTAGATTATTTGAAAACAAGTCAGTTATCTACGGCGGTTTTAGTTGCAATTGGATCGGATGAAACAACAGTCAATACTAGTGTTAAAGGTAGTGTGATACGACTGTTTGAGTTGCATGCCAATGAGTTACTTTTACGTCATTTTATACGGCATCTAGATGAAAAAACAACATGTCCTTTTACATATTGTGGTTCTATAGGGAAACTTCTTTACTTATCTGAACAACTACCAATTGTGAAGTTTAGAAAAATCGCTGTTTACCTACTCAAATAAGATGCGGATAAATTTAGTTCTGACTGAAAATTTTTGTACCAAATCTGTCAAGCGATATCTTTTGAAAATTGTCCAACAGCATTATCCACTAAATCACCAGGAAAACTTTCTCATGCCAGGTGGCTTACATAGGCATATAGAGTGCTTCGTTTCTATATTGGTACAGAAGAGCCATCACTTGAAATAGAGAGTATTGTGGAATATATTTAAAAGAGTATGCAAATTTCGGTTTCTCACTAAAACTTAGTCTTCATACACAGCTGGTGCACAGCGTCTTTGGGAAGTTATACACTACTCAAGATATCTCAGAGATGAGCTGAAATTAGTAGTGGATCCTGTAACCCAAAGAAATGGTTTTTATGGTCATCCAGTAGATCGTTGTATAGATGCCATTGTTGACATTGCAAGCTTGAATGTTGTGTGTTCAAATCACTTCGTAATGTAAATTCAAATAAACCCCACAAAAGAATCCATTTGTCTGAATCTTCTGTGAGTTTTAAATCATTTTTTTTCACAGCAAAAGCAGGCGAAAGATAAGCAGATTCTAATATTATTTTAGAAACTTACCGCTCTATACATTGGAGGCAACAGCGAGATTAAATATTTAGAGATTCTGTTTAACAATGCACGAGAAAACGAATTAAATCAAGAACAAATGTATAATATTTTAAATTGAAAGTGATTTTAATAATTTTAACTGAATGTGATTCAAGATTCAAAACGTATTCTATTTGAAATCAAGATAAATGCATGTGAAATCAAAACAGTATTTGAAATCGAAACATTTGATTATTATTGACCTTGTTTTTAAATAAATCTATATGCTGTGCATTTTCTATGATTGTTTAAGTGAAATTGACAAGTCTTGCATAATATTTTGAAAACGGAAGTGCCTTTAGGTATTTTTAATCCAAGTGCCTGTTGCTGTGAATTGAACTATTTTAAGCAATTAAAGAGTTTAAAAATAAAGTATCTATCTAACATTTAGCTGACAAATCGATAAAGTTTAGGTTGGTCCTAAAACAAAACCTACTGCGTCTGTTGTGTTTCACACACAAATAAAAGAAATTCGTAGATATGCCGATGTCATCGATAGCGAAATCAAATCTAGCAATTTTCAAAGGGTTATATCTGTAAAAGATAATATTTCAAAAAGTCGTTGTAAGCTTGAAGAAAGCTATTACGAATTTTCTTTTCCAAAAGAATTTGTTGAGGATGTAGAATATAAGATCTTTCCTGAATCTTAAGATATGGCTGATTTAGCATTAGAGAAAATTGAGTCGTATTTGAGTGAAATTAATGATAAATTAAAATTCAAAGAAAATGATAAATTGAATGCCAGTCGTAGCTCATGTGCCAGCATACATCTCCCAAAATTTGACCTACCATCTTTATCAGGCAGTTTTGATTCTTGGTTAAGTTTTAAGTCAATTTTCTTGAGTACTATCGATTTGAATAAATTTTTAACAGAAATCCAAAAACTGAAATATTTGCAAAACTCTGTTACTTCTGATGCTTCTAGGCTGAGCAGAGGATTTGCAATAACTCGGAAAAATTATATACATGTTTGGGATACATTTGTAAATAGATATGGCAATCAAAAAGAATTAGCATTTTTCCAGTGTAGGAAGATTATTAATTTAAAATCTGTAAACTCAACTTCTCAATCAATTCGAGCTATCATAGGAATTTGCAATGATGTACTAAGCAATTTTAAAATTCTTGGGCTAGAATTCAATCAGTTGGTAGAACTATTATTAGTATTCACTTTACAAGATAGATTAGAAGATTCAGTTAAAGTTAAATGGGAATTAAATATTTATGACAAAAACTTTTTTTCCTTAGACAACTTTCTTTTATTTTTGGAAGAACAAGCTAGAAGTCTACACGCTGATAAAATTGCTCTTGAAATTGAAAATCCGAGTAAAATGGCTCATAAATCATATTCACTTAAGACTAAGGGGAAATCAGGTGAGGAGTCACGCAAGCTTTCTTATTATCGTTTATTGCACAGGTGTGAAAAGTTTCTGAAGATAAGTATCGATGGCCGTCGGGGCTTTGTAGAAAGATCACGGTTATGTTTTAACTGTTTGCGAGAGAACCAGAGTGTTTCTTCATGCAAATTTAGTACTACTTGTCTAGCCTTCAAACATAAACAACACACGGTAATTCATACCTTTCAAGCCAACCGAAAAGAAACCTCTGCTAGAGACTCAAACCCAAATCAGCCTAGTGACACCGATCTAGTTCAGCCATCTGGTACGACTCAAGAACAAAATTTTGCATAACTGGGAATATGAATAATTCTAGCTTGATTTTACTCTCTACAGCTATTGTTAAAGTTAAAGATAGTCAAGGACAGTTTGTTAATTGTAGATAATTGATTGGTGAGGGTTCCCAGGAGTCTCTAATCACAGAATCATGTTGTAAAACCGAGTAAAATGGCTATATGCCCTATTTTATGAGTCACAGCACACAATTCTAGGCCTAGATAACAACGTTGCTGCTATAGCTACGAAAAAACTTAAGTTTTCTATCTACTTTAATCAAGATACATTTTCCGTTCATGCTTTCGTATTCGAGAAACTCACCTGCAATTTGCCCAACTTCTTTATCTCAGAGTTTGATTGGACTAACATAAAAGGATTCCAATTAGTTGATCCTTCATTTCATATCAGCCAACCTGTGGATATCATCCTGGGATCTGATATATTGTCTGATCTAATTCAAAGCGGAAAGATTTCAGTTAAGCGAGTCAACCGTTCGCCTTGAATTCCAGGTTAGGCTGACTACTTTCTAGGCGAATTTCTACGGTTTGTCAAAATAAAAGAATGTCAAGCCTCCAATCAATTGTCATGCCTTACTGGACTTGGAAAACCTACTATCTAAATTTTGGCAAGTAGAAGCAGTTCCAGATGTTGGTTACCTCTCTGATGAGGACCAAGAAGCCGAAAAATTCTACCTCGACCACTTAGAAAGAAAATTTAATGGTAGATATATAATTAGTCTACCTTTCAAAGATGGCAGAGTTAGGGGGACTCAAAAGTTCAAGCCAAGAGACGATTCTTTTCACTTGAAAATCGTCTTCAGAATAATTCGGAGTTCAGAAATCAATATGTAAACTTTATGAAGATTATCAACAGTTATGCGGTATGCAATCTGTTCCAAGTTCTAAACTTTCGATACCATTCAATCAGTGTTTTTATCTGCCCCATTTTGGAATTGTTAGGGATCAAAACGAGACTACCAAGTTGAGGGTCGTCTTTGACGCTTCTGCAGAAACCGATTCCGGAACTTCCTTGTATGATATTTTCTATACAGATCCTAAGTTTCAAAATGAGCTGTTTAACATTCTTCTAAAATTTAGATGTCACAGAGTTGTTCTAACAAGTGACATCGAAAAAATTATTTAGGCAGATTCAAGTCAATAAAAACGACGTATATTTTTAATGAATATTCTGGAGAGAGAAACCTGAAGACACACTAAGAGAATTTCAATTGCTTACCGTAACTTATGGAACTGCTTGCGCTCCTTACTTGGCTATTAGAACAATTCAACAACTTACCAGTGATGAAGAGGAGAATTTTCCAGAGACATCAAAAGTCGCTTTAGAAGATTTATGTGGATTACCGTCTAACAGGAGCATGTTCTCCAGAGAAAGCCCAGAAGCTAGTAGATGAAGTTATTGAACTCATGAAAAAAGGGAATTCCCGATTCGAAAATGGGCTTCTAATGAGTCCTCAGTGCTGGAGTCGTTATCGCCTGAATTGCGAAGCACTTCGACATCTCTACAGATAGAAGAGGATCAAGAGCTGAAACTCTTAGGCATCATCTGGGACGATAAAGATGATACGTTTCGAATGAAGATAAATCCATCAACCGAAGAGAGGTCAACAAAGCGTTAACAATTATCCACTATGTTCAGAATATGTAACTCTTTGGGGTTATTATCACCAACGACAATTCAACTAAAGATCCTGATGCAGGATCTCTGGAAGGAAAATATATCGGGGGGTGATCCTCTAACGAAACACATTTCCGAAGCATGGATCCAGTTCAGGAATCAGATGGAACATCTAGAAGAAATAAAGATTTCACGATAAATTTTACAAGATGCTACAGCAAAAGGTATTCAGCTTATAGGTTTCTGTGACACTTCTAAATGGTCTTACGCTGCAATTTTCTACTTTAGAACCGAGTTTGTCACTGGAAAGATACAAGTTTCAATGATGACTTCTAAGACCAGAGTAGCTCTCGTGAAATCTACAACCTTGCCCGGACTCAAGATAGTGGCAGCTCTTCTTCTTTCTCAACTGTACATTTTTGTCATAGAATATCTAAGAAAATTTATTCAAATTGATAAGATTTTTCTCTTTTCGGACTCTCAAATTGTCTAGATTTGTTAAAGTCGTCACCCAATAGATGTAAAACCTATGTGGCTAACAGAGTCTCAAAAATTCAAGAATTGACATATGAAGCATCATGGCATCATGTAAGGAGTGAAGAGAATCCTTCCGATTGTGCTTCACGTGGTATCCCATCTTCAAAGTTAAAGTGTCACAAGCTGTGGTGATCAGGACTACAGTGGCTAAATCAAGATCAACTAAAATTTGCCTTAAATGAATCATCGCCCTCTAATGATGAAGATATAAAATTCGAGGAGAAACCCTCGGCAACAGTTACTAGTGTTGCAATTTCGGGTTAAGGCAATTACTTATTGAAGGTCTTTGGCAGATGTTCATCCTTTTCTCGCTTGATCCAAATCATAGCTTGATGTAAGCGATTCGTTAAAAATTGCAGGTCTTCTAACACTATTGGTGTGTTCTCCTTTGCAGAAATAGATGATGCTACAAAATCGATCATTTGAGCTGTACAGAGGTCATAATTTCATTTTAGAATTCTGACTCTGCAAAAGGGATTCGCTCTTCCTAGAAGTAGCAGCTTATTATCACTAAATGTTTTTCTTGACTCAGAGGGAATTATCCGAGTTGGAGACAGGTTAAAAAATTCAAATCTAAAATCGAATCAAAAGTACCCAATTCTTCTTCCGAAAAGTCATCATCTTACGAAAATACTTGTGTTGTATTACCATGAAATTAATTTGCACAGTGGACCCCAACTTACTGAGTGCAGCGTCCGCCAGAAGTTCTGGATTCCATCCGGTAGAGAGATAGTCGGAAGACTTATCTAAATGTCAAACCTGCTTACGTCTCAACACACAGTCTTGTAAAAAAATAATAGGTAACCACCCTGCTAGCAGATGCCGTGCTGGCAGAGCCTTTCTCAACATTTGTGTCGACTTTGGCGGGCCATTCATAACGAAACCCAATGTGCCACGAAGCAAACTTAAATTGAAATCATACATTGCTCTTTTTATTTGCTTCGCAACTAAGGCTGTACATCTCGAAGTCATTTCAGACCATTCTGAGGATGCCTTTCTATCAGCTTTTCGACGCTTCATATCAAGACGAGGGTTACCAGTTAACCTATTCTCCGACAACGTAACCAACTTCAAAGGGGCGTCATCATATCTGCATGGGCAATTAAAACTTATTAAGTCTAAGGACGTTCAAAACTTTGCAACTCACAATTCTATTACTTTATATTCTATTACTTTATATCTCTATACTGTATATCTCCTTTAGTAACACATTTCGATGGGCTTTGGGAAAGCGGCATTAAATCGACAAAACAACAATCAAGGTAGGGAAGTCAGCTATTTTGAACTTTTAGGAGCTTTCTACGTTGATAGCACATATTGAGGTATGCCTAAACTCTTGACCACTAACTCCACTGTCTTCGGATCCTCGGGACTTAGAGCCTCTTACACCTGGACATTTCTTAATCGGTGTCCCCATTACTTCCTTTCCAGAAGCAGCTTCATGTCAGTCCATGTGCGTAAAGAAGAGATGGCACTTGATTTAACAGTCCGAAATCAGTTTTGGAAAAGTTCCAAGCATACTTAAGCCAGAAGAACTCATTCATTATCCAATTTTTTAGATGAAAGTATTGTAGTATGAAAAAATTTAAAGTCATGTTCGTGTCTAGGTAGGATATGAGCATGCTACGTAAATCATTTAGATCAGAAAGTCCTTCTAAGATCAAAAAGTTGTCAGTGGGTGGGGGTAGGCATGAGCCCTACAGATGTCGTCCCTTGGGGAGCTCGATTGAAATTGGGATAGCACCAAAGGGTTGTATTGATTCACCTAGAATGTGCGCCCAAAGCAAACAATTATAGCCGATAAAGTGCGAATGTCTCCATTAACAAGTGCCCCAAAATGGCAAAAAACAAAATTTTTGCAAAATTTCAAACTATGAGATAAATTCTAGAATACTGATCCTTTTCATTTCAGGTTGCCCGAAACATTTTTTTCTAAAAAAAATCTCTCGTTCAGCTTGAAACTTTCTGCATGTTAAGCGGTTTTTTAGTGGTTTTAAAAAGGTGTCTGCATGATAATTCACAAATTTTAATTTCCTTATAAACTATTGCCATTTTCTCCAGTAGTGTTAATTACTCTTTTAAATTAGTATATTTCCCCTCATTTGTTTTTAATCATGCACTTAAGCAGTTTCTTTTAAGGAATCCCGTCCCCACATAATTCTACCATCAAATGAGGATTAGATCTGACACGAGACGGTAGAGAAAGAATTGTTAACAAATGAGGAAAGAATGCCAGGGAATGGCTGGTTAAATAATCCATCTTTAACGTCTGATTGAATAATCCATTACTGAATAAAGAATAAAATGACGGAAAAGGGTAGCTAACAAAACTTGAAACAAAACTGACGGGGTTTCCGTAGATTCTTAACAGTCTTAAAAAAATAGGAAAGCGTATACATAAAAAACAAAGTTAAATAAGCGGACATTTCAAACAAAAAAAAAATAGTCCAGGATATAACATTTTGTGTCTAGGCATTCTTAACATATGGGAACATTGTTTGTGTATAACCACTTTAATATTAATAAACTGAATTCTTTGAAAGAAGTCTAAAATAAGATATTAGCTAAGAGAAATTTAAACTCACTCAAGACTTACGGAAAATTAATTTAGATTTGCGCAACCGAAATATATTAAAAATAAACAAGATTCAAGTGAACTTTCTGTTATTTTAAAATATAACTTTATCTATTTTTAATTGGATTTTCTGCAATTCCAATGTATATTAAAAGGGATGAATTTAACGGAGAAAGGCTATTCATTAATAAAGACTTAGTAAAATTACACTGCATTAAATATAATTGAATAGAGTATAATAAAACTGATAGCGATGTACTTAATATATTATTTTAGGTATCCGTTTTAATATAAAAGTTTAATATTCTCTTGCGTAATTAATTTCGCATTTCTGTACTTGGATATTGAGTTTTAAAGGTATTGAATAACTGAGGAATGAAAATAATAAATTCGGGATATTCGATCTACAACTGTTTTGGTATTGAATATCTTTTGTTTATGTTAAGCAATTGATTTCCTGCTTTCTAATTTAATTCTTTGAAATATTTTTCTAATATTGGCTTTAATATCATTCCTATTTCAGAGAAATTAAACTCTGAAAATGTCTCTGTTAAGTTGCAATGCAAGCTGATTAATTTCAGACGATTATCGATTTAATAAATTTACCAACTAGTCATTTACTACAGTCTTGTTAATACAACTCTGCGTGAAATCCTTTGCTTTAATATTAGAGCTATGAGAAGTATTAAAGCAACAAAGAATTATAAAATAAAATTCTATAAGGCCACATGCATTATTAAAATATTTATTTCAATATTATAGTAATTCAAATCTCTCCTACAGAAATTATGAAATTTTGACATATTTTGGGGATTTAATGGCGCATGGGAATAAACCCCACACGTTTAATGATCTCATAACTTTATGAACTAGTCATTTACCACAGTCGTATTAATACAAATCAGCGTGGAATTATTTGCTTTAATATTAGAACTATGAGAAGTATTATCACAACAAGTAATTATATAAAAAATATGTATAGAGTAAATATATAACTCTGCAGGCATTATTAAAAAATATTTATTTTAATATTATAGTTATTCAAAAAAAAACTGCAGATATTATGATATTTTGACTTATTTTGGGGATTTAATGCCACATGGGACGTAATTCCATACAATTAATGATCTCATAACTTTATCAACTAGTCATTTACCACAGTCATATTAATACGACATAGCGTAGAGTTATTTGCTTTAATATTAGACTTATGAGAATTATTACTGCAACAAGTAATTTTAGAATAAAAATGTATAGAGACAACATATAACTGTGCATGCATTATTACAAAATATTTATTTCGATATTATAGTTATTAAAAAATCACCTGCAGATATTATGAGATTTTGACTTATTTTGGGGATTTAATGCCGCATAGGAATTAATTCCACACAATTAATGATCTCATAACTTTACCAACTAGTAATTTGCCACAGTCTTATTAATATAACTTGGAGTGAATACTTTGGTGTAATATTAAAGCCAAGAGAAAAATTAATGCAACAAATAAGTATAAAACAAAATTTTTTGGGGTAAACAAACAACGAAAAAGTAAACATATAACACTAATGACATTGATAAAAAAAATCTTTATTACAAAATTGTATTCATTCAAGAAGTTCACCTTCAAAAATTAAGAGTTTTTGACTTATTCGGAGGATAATGCAAATTTTATGTAAAATTATAAACGTGGCTTTGAAATATGCTTTTCACATAATTTTTTTACTATAAAGTAGATATTTTAATTAGGAAACTATGCACTTAAATTACTTATAAGAGTGTCCTGCAGAATCTGGAGATGGCAAATTCTGTGTAATAATATAAAAAAGTTTAGTCATTTATTCAACGAGTGCGCGGAAGGCATAAAAATTAAAATATGATTATATTAATAATGCCATTAAAAGTCATGTTAATACGAAGGACCTATTTTAGTTTAATGATAGAATTTCGAAATGAGTTTCGTAAAAAGCTTAATTATGCAATCAATAACCTGAAAGTAAATGTCCTTTTTTGAGGTAATATTCAATTTCACAGCAATGTCTGTGTAGTGTGCCTAATTCGTCTCATTACTGGATCGAATAACAGGATCTTTTCTAAAGAGATTTTTGGCACGAACTCAGAACGACTAATTGAATATACTTTTAGGGAATACATTATTAGATCAGAATTTTCATGTTTCATTTTTTATCTCCTTTATGAACTTATATCATTCTTAGTATGTCTATACAAATAAGATCAGGAAAATTATTTTAATTTTTTGTTCAAATTTCTACGCAGATTAAAACCATAAAACACCTTGTTTAGTAGAATCGTATAAGGTAATTAAATAATTATCTTCATCTGAAAATTTTTGCTACATTTGAAAATAAGAGAAATAAATATATATATATATATATATATATATATATATATATATATATATATATATATATATATATATATATATATATATATATACACTGAAGTGCCAATGAATTAGGGAAAGCAAAGCCTATGAAAATTGTGTAGCGCTGCGCATCATGTATGCGCAAGTTAGGGCGCTGGGGTAACTGCATATATAGCGCGTACTGTGGTTGTTCTGAATTAGTTGTTGGAATTGCCAGTATGGGTAAACTGCCTGATTTAGACACCTTCGATCGCGGACAAATCGTAGGTGCGCGACGTATGGGCTATTCATTTTCCGAAATCGTCAGACAGCTAGGATTTTCAAGGTCGCACAGTGTCAAGAGTATACCAAGAATACATGGATGATGGGAAAAAAAACTAGCGATCGGGCACACTACAAAGGACAATTAGCCTTGACAGTGCGTGATGAGAGACGGTTCAGGCGTATTGTACGTAGCCAGCGAAGCCAAACATTAGCTCAAATTACCACCCAGTTTAATGACGGTGGTGGAAACGAGTAGCATGGAGTGATGAGTCTCTATTCCGACTACTTAACGCCGACGGGAGGCTGAGAATACGGCGTCAGGCTCATGAAGCCATGGATCCTGCATGCCTGGCTGGAACTGTACAAGGACATGATGGCTCAATCATGGTCTGGGGTGTTTTTTCGTGGCACAGTTTGGGATCTTTGGTGCGTGTACCAACCTCCCTCAATGCAATTCGGTACGTAGAGTTGCTGGGTGATCACCTCCATCCGTTTATGCTGTTCTGTTATCCGCACGGTAATGGAGTTTTCCAGCAAGACAACTGTACCTCTCAAAAGTCCCGGTTGGCTACTGGCTGGTTGGACGAGCATTCCTCTGACTTCTCTGTCATGAATTGGCCACTTAGAGGCCCAGACATAAATCCTATTGAGCATCTTTGGGATGTTTTGGAACAAGGCGTGAAAGGCCATCACACAGCAACAAAGAACCTTACTGAATTATGGACAGCTTTAGCCAATATTTGGCAAGCCATTCCCGTGGAACGTTTCCAGAAACTTGTTGAATCTATGCCTCGTCGTGTGGCAGCCGTTATCAAGGCCAGAGGAGGCCCAACTCGTTACTAGGTAGGTATCCCTAATTCAGTGGCACTTCAGTGTATATATACATATACAGGTAATTTTCGAAATAATGTAAACACTAAGAAACACCATGAAAACCTTTAATATTACGGCACAGGATCACCTTTGTCATGCAATACC
This sequence comes from Dolomedes plantarius, assembly GCA_907164885.2. Lineage (NCBI taxonomy): Eukaryota > Metazoa > Arthropoda > Arachnida > Araneae > Dolomedidae > Dolomedes > Dolomedes plantarius. Next base: position 237,831,622 of record OU015490.1, read on the forward strand.
CCCTGATTCACCTCTGAATCAGATTATAAAAATCATGTATAGTGGTGAAGAATATATTACACCATTCTTCAGGGGAAAATCATGAAAGTTCCCGTTGAGATGCTGTGGTGGATACCTGGGTCTATCCGCCTCTACAGATCACAGTGGTTGGATGATATGTAGTCGGTGGGTTTGTACAGGGCAAGATAAGATATTTGACTTCTTTTCCATGCTCTTCAAATCAATACTTGATAGATTTAGCTGTATGTATAGGGGGATTATCATCCTGGAGAATGCCATCTCCTGAAAGAAACAATGTTTGCAACATAGGATCTACAACTGAGCAAAAGTTTCGATATAGTCCTTCCCATTCAATCTCCCTTTTAGGGTTACAAGAGGACCTGAAGAAAACCATGAGATGCCATCCCAAACCCTGATAGATCTACCTCCATGATTGACAGTTGAGATGAGACAGCCAGAATCTTACGCTTGTGTAGGTGTTCTCCAGGCATACGCACGGCCAGTTGCGAGGAACGACGTGAACAATGATTCGTCGGACCAAATGCCGTTTTTCCACATATTACTCGACCAGGATTTGAACTCGTGGCACCATTGTGGATGATATTTTGTATTGGTATCTTTTACAAGTGGCTTGGATATAGCTACTCAACCGGAAAATGTTTTGTTTGTGAAGTTCCCTTCTACCTCTATTGGTTGATACCGGAACATGCAGATGCAGACTGAGCTCTTCGGTCATTTTGGTTGCAGTTGTTTTCTTTCTTCATGTCACAATCCGTTTCAGTACCTCGTCCGTCTCTTTCACTGAGCTCACCCTTTCGTCTACTATTCTGTTTGGCAAAGTATCTTTTTCCGTGCATTCTGTATGCTATCATGACTTTCGATACCATAGCTCGAAAAACACCCATTAGCCTGGGGTTGCAGTAACAGATACTCCAATTCAAACATGCTCCAACAATTTGCCCTTTTAGAAAGGACTGCAAGGTTTGAAATTTTACGCTGTTTCCCCCAAAAGCACTATGCCCTTAGTTTCATTACTGCTACAGGTCGTTCCCACTTTATGGAAACGATTTTGACAGTTAAGATTTATGTATAAATGTCGTATTTTATGCGGTAATTTGCTTCAATCTGAAAGCCATGGTTCTTGACAATAGCTCTAGGTCGAATTTTCCATGAAAGTAAATTTTTGCTTAGTACTGTTATATCAGTTTTACCTCAATCCTCTTAGACCATTTTCCAAAGTCCGTTCAGTGTTCTTAGATGCCGTTTTCCTAAGGCTCTTATTAAAAAACCGAAATCGCAAAAGTCCACTTTAGAAGAGTCAAGTAATTTTACAGGTAATTCATTAAATGGGATACATTTTATTCCTGTTTCTGATTCTTTCTTTGCTATATAAGCGGCAGTTGATTTAGACGTGTGACTAGAGAATTTGTCTATATGAAGCTCAACTCTATCAATGTCCTTTCCATATAAGGCTGGAATTTCTTCTTCGAAAATTGGTTCTAAAATATTTTGCTGATAGTGGAGTGTTTTAATTTTGGCGTTACTATAAACTTTTTTTATTTTTAATTTGCCGTTGTAACAAAATCCTGCTACTATCATGAACTCCTTTGAGAACTTTTCTGTACACTCACGTAGTCATTTCGTACCGATATTCCCGTCAGTTGAGACATCAAAAATTGATCTATTTTTATTACAGTCACTTAAATACGCCCATGCTCCATCGAGTGTTACCACAAATTTTCATTTTTCAGCAGCTAGATGTTTTTCATATAATTTTCTACAATTTGTTTTCCTTTCAGCAATATGCTTTGGAAAAAGCAGATGAACTTTAGGTTTAAACATCTTTTTTAACTTCATATCTTTATGAATGATTTTACTTACAGTGCCAGAAGAAATTCCTAGTTTCGATGCAATGGATCTTTGAGTCGACGTATTTTTGTTTTAGGATCAGAGACTTCACTTTCTTGATATTTATCTGCGTTCAAACAATCTTAGTGTGAGGTTTAGTGATCATGTTTTCATTTGTACTTTCAGTTAGACGTTTTGTCCCTTTCAAATTTTATATATTACAAATATCTATTTTTGAAATGCCATAACCGCAATTTTTACACCGCTTTATAATTTGTTGATATGAATATGTGTCCCCGGAAAGTGCAGTTACGTAACCTTCAAGTCATCTATCAATTTTAGGAGCCATTTTCAAAATAAATCTTTTGTTTTACGTTCCAATCAACGCAAAACAATAGCAGATGATTATTCTGAAGTTGCCAAATTTTTATTTTAAAACGCAAACGCCAAAAACAAATTACAAAATCGTTTCCATAAAGTGCGAAAGATCGTCGGTACATGACAGTAGAATAATGCATACACTATCTATATATATAAAACGCGTAGGTATGCGGCACAAAAATCGACGATATTTCTACACTCCGAATGGCAACGGCTGCCACTACCAAATGTAAAAATTAGCGGCCGTCCGCAATTTGCAACCGCGTGTCAACATGGATTTACGCACTAAAATCAGGAATGTTCGAAAGCACGCTGCACGATCAAGTGAAAATTGGGAACAGTCTTAAGAAACGAAGCGAAGAAATAATTTATTAAGAGAGAGCATAAATAATCGCGAGGTTAGGGTTAACCGTCGCCGGCATAGCAATCAACAACCAGTAATAGTTAATTTTCTACACTTTTTTCAGTACCTGCTGAATTTTTACTTCATTTTATAAGTGAAGAAATTTTCCCAACAATTTATTACTTCATATGATTAAGTGTAGATATCTGAATTGTAAACAGTAACACATACAGAGAGTGATGTAATCAACACTATATTTTAAACTTTCCCCCAACAATTTCTTATTTCTTGTAATGATAAAGTGTAGATATCTTAATTTTGAAAAAATGCTGAATTTTTGCTCAATTTTATAAGTGAAGAAATTTTCTTAACAGTTTATAATTTAATATGATTAAGTATAGATATCTGAATTGTGAACAGTAATACATACAGAGAGTGATGTAATCAACACTATATTTTAAATATTTCCCCAACAATTTCTTATTTGTTGTAATGATAAAGTATATATATCTTAATTTTGAAAAAATAGTACATACAAAGAGGGATGTAATTTTTAAAATCATTGATGTTGGATTTCTCAATCCTATCTTTAAATCTATTCTGAGGTAATGGAAATTCACATTTTTTGATAACGATGTTCTAGAATCAGCCTTATAGAGAATACCCCTTAACAACGTATATTTATGATGACAGGTAATGGTAACATTCCTTACAATGTTACTTTCAGTTGCGTTCTTTTGCAAAAGAAACTATAAAACTAAAAGCGACCATGCTAGTAGCGCAGCTGCTAGTACTATATAAAAATACCATTGGCCAGACTTGTTTTTTAAGGAATACGAAGCACATTCATAAACACCACTAATATTGATAGGTGTTTCCATTATTTTGATAACCACCTGTTTATATATATATATATATATATATATATATATATATTAAATTAGAATTGTGCCATTAGCTCACATGACAGAACCTCATGGACTTGGTCTACCATTTTCTAATCAAAGTGACTTACCAACAACAACAACAACATAACTACTGAAGGTGGAAGAAAATTCTCGACGATTTCATCATATTACACTTTATTATTTCAAGAAATTTAAAAACGCGACTACAGCTTAAAAAAAAGGTCTGTGCTGTATTTTGGGAAGATGGAATTATGGAATTGCCTGAAAGATGGCAGAAGGTAGTGGAACAAAACAGTAAACCAACAATATGTCTTTAATATTTACTTAAAAAACCTAAGGAATATTTTTGCCAACCCATTATTAACATTGAAGTTGAATGATAAGTTACCGATCTCAGATAACAGTTAATTCATAGATATTTCATTTCTTTATTTAGTATAGTTCTTTATGTAGTGTGTATGTTATGTGGTGTAAACCAACAATATGTCTTTAATTTTTTTCTTAAAAACCTAACGAACATTTTGACGAACCCATTATTAACATTGAAGTTGAATGATAAGTTACCGATCTGAGATAATAGTTAATTCATAGATATTTCCTTTCTTTATTTAATGTAGTTCTTTATGTAGTGTTTATGTTATGTGGTGTAAACCAACAATATGTCTTTAATTTTTTCTTAAAAACCTAACGAACATTTTAACTCAGTATTAACATTAAAGTTGAATGATAAGTTACCGATCTGAGATAATAGTGAATTCATAGATATGTATTTCATTTCTTTATTTAGTGTAGTTCTTTATGTAATATTTATGTTATGTAGTGTAAACCAACAATGTCTTTAATTTTTACTTAAAAACCTAACGAACATTTTGACGAACCCAGTATTAACATTAAAGTTTTATGATAAGTTGTAGGGTTCGCGTGTTGCTCAGATGCAAATTTCTGGAAGCAGCGATGTACATGCCAGCCAAAGTGAGTTCGGCGCAGGTGTTTTATCTATTTAAAGGGCACACGCTGAGTTGGCAAGAGCCCAAGACTTTAGTAGCGATACGAGAGAGAGCGAGGCAAGCTTGATGGAAGGTGATAGCGGTGTTTAACTGATAGAGCGTGTAGTGGTATTTAGCCGAGGTGGCTGCACGACTTCGAGAATTAGCTCAGAGCCGAGGTGTACGTGTATTGTTAGTAAATGCCTACTCTGCCTGAGGGATTCATTGCGACCTTTAGTTTCTTAGTACCGCGGGTTGCGGTACTGTTGTGTATTATTTTGGAAGCCCCAAGTCTGTATATGTTAGTCTGCCTCTACGTAGAGAATAAAGGAGTTATTCTAGAGTTATCCCTCGTACTTTATAATGTGCCTGGACCGTTAGAGAGATAAAAAAAGAAAGGAAGAACCACATAAAGTTACCGATCTAAGATAATAGTTAATTCACAGATATTTCATTTCTTTATTTAGTGTATTTCTTTATGTAGTGTTTATGTTATGTGGCGTAAACCAACAATATGTCTTTAATTTTTACTTAAAAACCTAACGAACATTTTGACGAACCCAGTATTAACCTTAAAGTTGAATGATAAGTTACCAATCTGAGATAATAGTTAATTCATAGATGTTTCATTTATGTTTGTAGTCATATCAAAATTTACTTATCATATCAAGGGTTAAATCCTTCCCATTTATTCACAAATTAATTGTTTTCGAGCCGCCCACATAGTATAGCAGTTATTGCTTTTGTGCTGCAGCACAGTGGCTCGGGTTCAAATCCCGAATAAATCTTGCTCGTTTTCGTATCGTACCCATCATAGAGAACAATGCTGGCTCATTTAAACGGTGCTCCCATAATGAAGTAGCCAACAAAACTTCGCGGATCTTTATGGGCCAATGTAAGAAGATGAAGAAGTACCTTCCGTCAGAAGACAAGTGCCTGCCGCATTGAATAAAAAAAATTGTGCGGTCGGGGGACCCCCGTCAGGAACGAAGTTCCTTACGTTATTTTGTACTCAAAATTCTCAAATCGTTTTGTGTTATGAAATTTTTTACTATAAGTGAAGAAATATGCATTTTGCTACACAAGGCAGCGTTTGATATTAGCTAGAAAATTCCTTTGAGCAAGTATATAGTGCTAAAAACTGATGAAATGCCTCAAGATGCTGAAGACTCATTAGGTGAGGATTTAAAATCATTCCAGTTCTCTATACAGCTTGATGAGTCAACGTTTCGAGGAAATTAGGTCTTACTTTTAGTATACATGCGGTTCATAAAAGAAGACAATAATTTCCAATAATTATTATTCGCTAAAACTTTGCAAACTGATACTAAAGGAGAATCACCATTCGAAGAGTTTTTCAAAGTAAAAGAAATCCCCCTCAGAAATATCAGTTGCTACGAATGGTATTCCAGCCATGCTAGGAAGCTACAGGGAGGTGGGGGGGGGGGGCTCTTCTTGCATATTTAACCCTATCACTGTATCGTTTCGTATTATACCCTGTTGTAACCTGGGGTCCATGCGGACCCCATGATGTAATTTACATATTTTATTCTATTTACATCACATGAAAGTTAATTTTGCATTCATTTAATTATCTTATAAGTAATTAGCGATTATTCAGATATTTTCTTAAACAATTTTATTTATAAAACTAAGAACATAATAATTTTATAATCATATTTACAGATTTGTTCTGCATTTCTAAATGTTCGCTGAACATACCTCACAAATGGTCTTCTGATGTTCCGGGCAACACGGTATATTGCAATTAGTAAATCGGGTCTTTACTTTTCTATCCAAAGAACGTGGACATAGCTGGCACCGTACCTTTTTATTTTGCTCTTGAATTCCTGTGCTGAAGCATGTAGTGTCGGAATTTCAATCCCCAAAGATTTCAATGAATGACGAACACCAGACAACAGCGATTGGACGTTCTGAAGTCTTCTCTGAATGAGGTCAGCTCTCTCCCAAGGTCTTTCAGAAACAATCGACGTCGATGGCACTTCCCAGATTCCCAATCTGGATATTTCAAAATCCAAATTATGTATCCAGCAACAGCTGCGCAGTCGAGCATGTTGAACCACAAGACTATAGTCCAACGGCGTATTTTTCGCTTGCATGTGTACAATCTGCATAAATGGTCAAAGTTGTCAACTCCAGATTTTGTTGCCTTGTAATGAGTAATAATATCTGACTTATTGTCTTTCTCTATAATGACGTTTTTGTCATGATGCATTTAAGATAGCAAAATGACTGCCTTCCCATTTCTTTGGAGTGTAGCTAACTAAAGTCATTTGTTTATCGAAACAAAAGGTAGAAGATTTTGTCTTCACACTGACGATTTGGTAGCAACTCTTTAGGGACTTCATTTCGATTTTTTCGAAATGTTCCAGCCACTGTGGTTTTCACAGCTAGTAGGTCCTCTGCTAACTGAGCGCTGGTGAAGTAATTGTCCATGGTAACGTTGCGTCCTTTGTTCTTCCAAGGGTCAACTAATCGCCCGACGAGATCACAAACATTGTTTGCTCCACCTGCAGTACCAGGTTGTCGTCCAACATACACTTCTCCTTTCAAAGGAAACGAAGTGGTGGAATCACAGCACCAAAATATTTTGATTCCATACTTTCCGGGCTTGATCTGTATGTACTGTCGAAATCTGCACCGACCATGAGTTGCCACTAATTGCTCATCGACTGTCAGATATTTTCCGGGCTTGTAATATTTCGCCAGATTTTCGTGAAGCATTTGCCGACAGACAGCTATTTTACCTACCTCGTACCGGCCTCTTTTACGAGATGCCTCGTACCGGGCATCTTTTACGAGATAGAGATTGTTGGCCAGTATACCCGTCACTTTCTGATTCACTATCGGTTTCAACGTTTGGATCTTGAATATTCGCGTCACTCTCTTCAAACTGAGATGATTCACCGAAGCTATCTATTTCTACATCGTTTTCACTATCACTTTCTTGTATCATGCGTAAAGCATCTTCTATCGAAACTGTTTGTCGCGACATGTTGCAGCTTTGAATAACAGCTCTCAGCTGAGAGGCGCGCAACGAGAAAAATGCAAACACACCTGTCGCATCATCTAGCGCCATCTGTTGGATTCTGGGAATAAAATTGTTGAGAAGCAAAAACTTTTGGATCTTGTTATTAATACGTGTTATGAAAAACACGTCATTGTTCCTAGCTATTTTTCATTCTTTTTTAATGTGTCCAATAGTTCTCAGACACCCGGCATAACGCTGGGGTCCGTGCGGACCCCAGGTTACAGAAATGTGACATATATGTTTCAAATATAAAAAAAACCAACAACCCCTGATATTTATGCAATTAAATTTTTACCCTGTGTTACACACATGTTAAGATGAGATGTCACTGGCTTAGACCCCTCAAAGTACGATATATATTTTTTGGCAACTAGTTAAAAGTGCCTTGGGTCCGCGTGGACCCCAGGTTACAGTGATAGGGTTAAAAAAAGTGGTTCCGAATGTATTCGTTGAACTCTGCGCCATTCATCGTCAGCATTTAGTTGCCAAAAATCTGAGTGAACATTAGAGCATGTTCTTGTAAACAGTTCCTTGGATCACAGATTATATGGTCAACTTTGTACTGAAAACGATGAAGAATTCAATCTCTTGCTGCTTCATACAGAAGTTTATTGGTTATCAAAAGGTGTCTGTTTGGATCTGTCTTATAAACTTCATGACGCAGTGCTAGAGTTCTTAGAAAATAAAGATGATGCTTTACGAGTCAACTTAACTGATTCCAAATATGACATAGCTTATTTGATAGACTTGTTTAATAAATGTAATGAAACAAATCAAAGACTCAAAGTCGAAGATAGGAATTTAATCAAAACTAAAACTGTTATTTCCTCGTTTGTGGCAAAACTTCTTCTGTGGAAAAGAAATTTAGGACGAAGGGAATTAAGCCAGTTTCAAAATTTGTCAGCAACAGTAAAGCATCATGAAGACTTGATTATATATTGTCAGCACTTGTAAGCTCTCCATTCTGACTTCAATCAACGATTTGAAGACATTCTCTATAGGAACATACTCGATTTGGTTTTGGACCCTTTTTCAAGAACAAAAGCAGAAGAATCTCCAAAAATACAAGGAGAACTGATAGAAGTAACAAGAAACGAGGAATTGAAATTCAAACACAGCAATCAACAGTTCTGGTTGCAAAAACGTACAGACACTCACCCTGGAATATGGGATATTGTACAAAAGTTTTTAGCAGCATTTCCTTCATTACATTTAGTAGAACGTGATTTCAGTGCGATCACAAATCTGTGCAAAAACAGGACTTTAAACAGAAACCGTCTACAAATACCTGATCGCGGTGATTTAAGAAAGCTCTTGATAAAAATAGAGCCGAACATTAATAAATTGATAGTAGTGAATCAAGTTCATCCTTCTCATTAGGATTAGTTTTAATGTTATTCGTAATTTTTACTTTAATATTATCCTTCGTTATCTTGCTTTTATGTGTGTAATGCGAATATCACTATGGTTGATTTTAATAAATAATTTTATACTTTTAAACTTCAAGGTGTCTGATTTACAACATCTTTTTTTTTTGTTATGTTCTAGGACGTAGGTAGAAATATGGTTATATAAAAGGACGCAAATATGTCAGTGCATCTGTGTTTGCTCACTTATAAAGGTGAATTACCAAGGAGGTGGGGAAGGGGCGCTGAGTAATATTTTCTCTGAAAAGGGGGTGGTAGGCTAAATAAGTTTGGGATCCCCTGGCTTAGAGGAAGAGGAGTGGATCAAGACAGCACGTTTGCACCTATTGATGTTTTTGTGGTGCCATCTCTTGTTCAAAAATGCAACTAGTTTTCATTATACGTAAATATAATATGTTTCGAATTTTAGGAGTCTAGTGTAATTTTGCCAAATGCGAGAGTTATCGCCAAATTGGCGATGGATTTGGTGACTTATTTTGGTCACCAAATTTGGCGATATGGCGCCAAATGGTCGCCAACCTTCTGGACCTTTCGAGGAGGTTCTGGAACTTTCTAGCTGGCCGGCCGATAGAGAGCGCTTTGGAAGTCTATAAATATACCTGATATTGACATTTTATGTCAGTGTTCTTTTCTGCTGAGACTTGAATATATTGAAAGCGCGCTAGGCGAGTATTGTATTGAAGACTCTGTTATCCTGACTTGTGTTTTTAGAGTTTTCTGCTGTATAGAAAACAGTTGTTACGTGTTTTATGTATAAAATTTGTGTATGCGCCTGAAGAATTTACAGAATAATAAATTTTATTTTGTGTGCACTTTCTGAAGAGAATTTGTTCAATCCCATCGAACCCAGAAAACGGAACATTTTGGTGTTAGGAGTGGGGTAGGGATTGAATGCCTATTACAAGATCAATGGCTGATCAACCTTCTTATATTGTCATTTTAAAATCCTTGTTTTATCCCTATATTATTCAGATTATTGTAAGAAAAAAACAATAGTATGAGTTATTTTTTCCAATAATTGAGTTGTTTTTTTCCGCATTGCTTATTTCCACTATACGAACGGATTAAAAAGAAATATTAACACTTTTCATTATTATACAGAAGCTGTTCGCACATTTTTTAGACGATATTGGTAAGCAGTAATAAAAAATATTTTGCTGTAAAAGAAATAATTGCAATTGTACTATGTTTTTAAAAGTCAAAATTGTCGTCTGCGGCTTGAAAGTTTTGTTTTTATTCAAAATGGCGTTTTTAACAAAGCAGTGGTTCAAAGGCTACAGAGCAAAATTTTTTTTTTTTGTAAAAAATGTGTTCGCACATTTTTTACACGATTTTGGTAAGCGGTAATAAAAAATCGTTTGCTGCAAAAGAAATAATTCCAATTGTACTATGTTTTTAAAAGTCAGAATTATCTTCTGCGGCTTGAAAGTTTTGTTTTTATTCAAAATGGCGTTTTTAACAAACCAGTGGTTCGAAGGCTACATTTATGCTCTTTCCGAAAAGAAATATGCATACTCCGTTATCCAAAAACGATGTGAGAGTCATGGTTTTGTGATATCTAAAGCATCGATAGGTAATATCGTCAACAAGAAAGGAAAAGAATGTCAAATTGGAGCCTCAAGTGGGACAAAAAATCGAAGCCAGTATCCAAGGAAAAAACAGACATCTTCGACTATTGCAAAGGTACGTTGTTTAATGTTAAAAGAAAATCCCCCTAATCAAAGGACAGTTGCAAAATCATTAAAATGCTCGGTGTCCACTGTAAACAAAATGATAAACGTTGATTTAAATCTTAAGAAAGCGAAAAAACGCAATGTGCATCGTCTTCTTCCAAATCATATCGCTGAACGCAGGACACGCTGCAGAATTCTATATGAGAAACACTTATCCAAAGAAAAATGGAAAACAATTGTCACAATAGATGAATCATGGGTGTATTTAAATGATTGCAACAAAATAAGAGCCATTTATTATCATAAAAAGGGGAGAAAAAATTTAAGTACATGGTTCAAAGAATCGAAAGAAAGTTTTTCTAAGGGATTCATGATTGTTGCTGGTTTTTCTTATAATGGCAAGTTAAAAATAAAGAGAGTGGAAAAAATGTCAAGATTAACTCCAAATACTATCAGGAACATATTTTATCGCCAATTTTTCTGAATGAAATACCATCGCTTTACCCACAGTGCCATCAATCTGTGAGACTCCATCAGGACAAAGCTAGCAGTCACACATCAAAATCCACTGTAAATTTCCTAAAAGAAATGGAACAAAAAACTGGTATCAAGGCCATACCCTTCACTGATATCCCTACTAAATCTCCCGATGTATCACCTATGGATTTTTGTGCTTTCGAACTTTTAAAATCTGCATTATCCAAACGTCGTCCCAAAACCCTTACAGGACTCTGGAATGCTGTTCAGGAGGAGTGGGATAGAATACCTCTTCTGACACCTCAAAAGGCATTATTATCCTGGAAATTGGTGTGTCGAAAGATAATTCAGAATAAGGCATGTCGAATAGAACATTTAAAACACAAGAATTTTAAGTAATTTAGTTTTGTGTATAAAATATACATCGTCTAAAAAATGTGTGAAGAGCCTCTGTATATATATATATATATATATATATATATATATATATATATATATATATTTATATACACAATATATATAACGAATGCGGAGGCACTTGTCCTGAAGACATTCCCTTGTAATACACCGCAGTTTTGCTGGCCATTTTATTATGAGACAACATATAGGTGGTGCAGCACTACCTTCTATGAAGGGACGACACAAACGTAGTCATTTTTGTGGCGCGATGCCGGGATTCGAATCAGGACCCTCAGCACCTAAAGCCAGCGCGCTGTACCACAAGCCTGCCACAGGCATCTGCATGGGTATTAAGTTTCATATTCCTTCTCAGTAGTCTATTTTTAATGCTTTTTTATTGAGCATTACATTGGTATTAATGTAACTGAAATATAGAGTAATGTTTTAAAAATGGAAATGCTTACTGATATATAAAAAATCATAGTCTCTTTGTAATATCCATGGATCCTTGAAAAAACTTAATATTTATTAAATGAAAGAACTAGTTTTTGTTATCCTTAAAATATATTGATAAGTCTCATGTAATTTTAATTATTGGTTTGTAATTTACATTTGTTAAATTTGTATTAAAAATATTTCTTTACATCTTTCCTTTACCTCATTAAAATGTCTTTCTATATAAATATCATGGGAATATTTATTTTAATTACCCCGCCGCTATTAGTTTTAATAGCTGCGTGGGTTGCTTCGCTTTAAAAATGCGGGGGTGTGATACGGAAAAGTAAGAATGACTACTTTAAATTCTTTTTGCGGTAATTAAATGTTTTATTAATAGGAAAGGGACTTCCCAGTATGCTGCAATATACCTCATCAGCATTTTGCTTTTTAACTATTAAATGTCGATTTTAATTTCTTATACATTCGAATTATAACTGATTTTTTTGTTGTTGTTGTTGTTTTCTGTTTTTCAGAAATACTATCCTTATAAATACAGATTGCTAAGCAAATGTTGATACGTACTTTAATTTTAAACTAGAATCATTCTAAGCGGGTTTAACCTTTCGACGGGAACATGATTCGTTTCCCTCTTAGTGGGAACATCTGCTTGGAAGTCAGAGATATATGGAATATCGCTTTCCCAGGTATTCCTAACTAGAAATTCTGAGGGTATTTGTGGTTTATTGCATTTCACGTTAGCACAATCGTCAAACCATTTCTCCTTAATTCTTGACAAGCTTCTATTGAACAGAACCAATTATCAAAGGTTATAATACGGTTCGTTTTGTAGAGGCATTTAGTTAGTAGAACGAGTGATTAGGTTGGGATTTTTAAATTTTGCTCTAATTAATCTAATTTTTACCTGAACCATAGAAGGCTGGCGTCACGAATCAACCTTCCACACTGAAGACAAGATGTTGACTGAAGCATGTGTACACTCACAGTACCCAAGGTCGAAGTGTAAGGGGGCCCAGCGTTGAATAAAGGAACCATAGCTGCCTGAGAGGCGGATGTTCTCACCAAAAGCTTTATGGACAATCTTGTGTCTTCCGGTTTTCTCGAAATAATGGCCTCCTCAATTTGTTTTTGAAATGTTCGAAGCCGAATTTCACCCGCCTTTTGATTTCTACCTCAGAATTTCTTATAATTTTTATTACTTGCCTTTGTAAATTGTAAGGCTAACTGAATAACCTGGTTAAAAGTTTACCCAAAAATGCAGCTGACCGGATCGTTGGATATATTTGATTGATAAGAGTTCTTCATTCATAAAACTTTGTTCGGCATTGTTATTTTGGATTTATGAATTTGTACTCATTTTTGATTTTTTTAAAAATTACTTACCTAATTAGAGTATTTTTAGAGAGTATTTTTAGTAGCTCTATAAATTGCCATTTCTTTCATAAGAACTAAATCTTCAACTTTCTATATCTCTTCTTTTGCCACAGCCTTCCTCTTACCACCGGAATCGAACAGAGGCAGGATTCTGTTCGCTTCCGGTGGAACGAAAAAATTGAAATACCACTAAAATGTGAATTAACTGGAAGCAGGTTGTATCTTGGACCTTAGGACCAAGGTAAAAAAGAATTATCGGTTCTAGGTGTGAAAGTAATTACTTTCACATTTTGGTTCCTTTTTGCGCAAATAGCAAATTGCGATGAATGCACATCATCTCGGCGCATGACTTTTCTTTCCTCCAGCAACTTCTTCCAAAAGTTTTTGCTACTGATGTGTGGCAACAGGGAACGTGATGCAAAAATAACCGGATGAATCGGGAAAGGTGATGTGAAGTCCTGAGACAGAATTTTACTGCAGATTTCTACGTGAAATTTCCACCGATGTAAGTGGATTATGCTGATTTCATTTCTACGAAATATCTTTTATACGAAAGTTATTAAAACGTGAGTGTATCCATCTACCCAATGAAGAATGAAAGTATACTCGAGTTGTGGAATGGAGCGAAATAATCTTCGTGCACTATTATATTGAAAGCGCATAAAATAAATTAACGTCGACCAACCACGTGTTGTGTGAACTTAAAAGATGAAAGTTAACTCCAACTCCATATGCATATGGACTCAACACTCGAAGGATCATAGGTGTACTTGAACGTAATGCAATTCTTCAGGGGTAATAACCCAAATAATGTGAAAAAATTATTCAGTGAGCAGTGATTTCGAATGTTTTATTAACCCACGTGTTCCATCTGTATGAACGTGTTATCTACCCCATATCTTCAAAGTGGTGAGCGATTGTTTCAATTTACAATTTTTGATGTGTATTATCTTTGGTACTTTAGTAATTTTGAAAGGAATATGTGCTGATTTTGATTATGTGTATCAAGTCTTAGTATGAAATTCAAAAATTGATATGAGTATTAAGTAATCTGGAAAAAGTGTATAACTAATAAGTAATAATAAGTTGTCGAATCAATAAAAAGAATGCATTACAATTTTGGCTAGTATTTGTGTATAGTATCCTCAATGCTTGCACTATCTTAATAAGCTAATTGATAAATTTATTTTATAAAAATTACACAATGCAATAAATCTTTATGTCAGTAAGATCATTTTAATATAATCGGCTAATTTATTCTAACATAATTGGCACAACGCAATGTGACTTAATTGGTGCATTTATTTTAGTATAAAAAATTCCATTTTAACATAATATCTAAATATTCTAATTCATATCCTTAACTTGAAAAATTTATTCTAACACTAGGTACAAATTACTCACTCCACCTAATAGTTCATTTCTCCAACCTGTATGTTAAGTTAAAGTTATGATTTTGTGACTGATATGTTTGTAAATGGTGACTAATATTAGAATAAAATTCGTTTTGTTTTAAAATTATCTAAAGATCTCAAGAAAAAATAAAATTAAAACATCAAAATAGTTATGAGACTTAGCAGATGCGGTTAAAAGTTAGACTGAAGTGCGATGGAATTTTACTCTAGGCACATTAACTCTTTCAAGGACAATAATCTCCCCCGTTTGCACGGTGGATATTTTTTCCCGATTTTTTTAACGTAAAGATTTTTGAAAGTTTTTCCAATTAAAGGTTTTAAAATGTTTTTACTTATTTAAACTAATAACAGATGACAGTACTAACCATTTTTCTAATCATTTAACTGGAATACATTGAATGCAAGTGAAAAAAGTCTAGATTTAGGCGTTTGCACTGTGCAAACCGCGCCCCTCAAAGGGTTAAAGAGCTCTAGTGGGAAATACGGGAATTAAGCTTACCACTTACAAAAATATTAAAGAGTTAGTGCTGGCGATGGCCTAGGACCAAATTACATCTGGTCCAATGTACAACAGGTTTCTCTGTAATATGTTACGTTAAATATTTTTATGTTATTCTGTAAATATTAAATTATGTTTTGTTACATTATTTTACTTTATCTAAGCTATGTAACGTTTATATTAGGTTAGTTACAATTACGTTACGTACTTTCACTCTTTCGACTATAACTCATGATACTGATTGGAAAGCCAAAGGGAATTAGTGTTAATGGAAATATTCACACAGTTTACCACGGTTAAAGAAGAGCAGTTAATGACTAAGAACATTGTTTGACTGAGCATTTATGAATAATTTAAAAATATATCTGTATTTTGCAGATTATTTATTCTAATTACGTAACATAATTGTAATTTATAATACAGATGAATTCATTATAAGTGCTTGCTGCAGATATAATTTATCGGCAGTTTGAAGAGGGGGATGAATCCAAAAACTGTTTTTGTGGGAAATTATAAAAATAAACTTTAAAAGAAACTTTATTATTTATTTTTTCATCACTTAAATTTTATATAAGATTCCTTACATTCACCTGCTATTCCAGTGCCTCTTACAGCTTACAAGGAGCGTCTATATGTAACTAACAGTATGGCCAAATGAAAAAAAAAACTAATTTCAATGTTTTGGCGCTTGTTCCCTTCTTCAAACTGCAGGTTCTAGTGTAAAGTACTTCATTAGAATTGACAATAAAAACAACAATGTGATTATATAACAATTGAATGTTTGTTATTGTGAAATTATTTAGATTCGTGAAAAAAGTGTAACGTTCAGTAAATTTGGGGTAATGGGGCAATTTTTGAAACATTACTGAAAATTCAAGATCATCGCACGTATTTTCCATAGAGGCTTTGCAAGACATTTTAAAATTTAAGCAAAAGAAAACGTTTCAAGCTTGAGAAAAGTCTAATGGAACGATATGATGAAATGATTCATATTGATATCACAACCCAAGGCCTTTAATAAACTTTTATTTCAATGGTTAGTGAATGCAACTTAAACGTAAAATGTGTTAAAGTAATAGTTTGAAAAATGAATTCAGTGTTCATCCAAGTATTAACTAGTTAGCAATGTCATATAGTTACTAGACAACATTCGGAAACTTTAAAAACCTTTATGTTATTTCAGACTTATGATGATCAAACATTTTACTAATGATCAGAGACGTTTCCTTCGATAATAGTTTCAAAAAGTTTCTTTTCAAATTTTTTTACTAGATGTCTCTTTTTCATTTCTTAAATCGGCGATATTTTCTTCATCCTTTAATTCCATTTTATATAGGAGTATAATAAGACAAAATATATATAGCTCCTATAGTACTAGTTCCGTGAATAGAAATTTTGACGTTTATGGAAACAGAATAGTAAAAGATCTCCTTTTCCAATGAATTATTAAACATTTCTGTCCATAAATGAGAAACATTTGGAAGTTAGGTTCCGATATTAATTATATAAAATGTCTTTGTTTAGAATATCGTGCTTTGAAGTTATATTCCTGAAAAAGAACTCATTGACTTTTGGGAACAACCACCGAGCAGATTTCTTTGAAGTTCCCAGTAAATTATATTTTTTTCTCTTTCAGAATATGATTAAAGATTAATACATATGAAATCCCCAAAGGATGTATCAAATCCCCAAAATAACTGACTGTCTTTGGTTGCACTGTATTCACATTTCTTTTCATTATTTACCTTGCATAATTAGTCTTGGCATCTACCATTTCCTTGCATTTTGTATTGAACTAAATTTTGCAAGAAATAAAATGCGATAGTTGTTAACACATAAATGTTATATTTCATTACAAAATGGCTTCTTCTATGAATGCAGTAAACATTTTGTTCATGACTTTTAGTAAAAGAGGAGAATTTAATTATGCATATGTTTTGATAAATCGCAAGTAGGAACTCTTCAAATCCTGAATCTATAGCAATCTGTAATTAAAACTTTCAATGGCTGCAAACTTTAAAATACTCTTTCTTTTGCATCACTGCAATCATTGGTTCCAATTAACCCTTTCAAATTTATTCAAATAGCTATTCAGATTATTTGTGATAGTAAAATAGTGCATACGTGTTCACGCTGTTGCAAGTAAACGACGTAGTCAGAAATATATTTCATTCACTCGGACACATACAGAATGCTTGAATGACAAAATATATTTAAAATTTATTTTGTCATTCAAGCATTCTGTATGTTATGGAAAAAATAAGAACCGAGGAGCATCGCGTTTCATATCATACACATGGTGCAGGCATCGATACTGTAGATTCTCATTAAATAAATTTAATTATTATATCATCAATATGGATCCTTATTCTGAGATATTACGACATTATGTTTTAGTTTCTAAACCATTTTTTAAAAGTATTTTATATGAGGTATAATATACAAGTAGGTAATGTGTTTTTGAGCAGGCATATGGAACAAATGTTAAAGTGAGGTTCATCAATTGAAATTACCCAGGAAGATGGTCAGGATAGACATGTTCCCAACACTTATCCAGAGGAATCAGTCTTGGAGTACCAAGAAGTAATTCAGTTTACTTCTTGGTACATGTTGGTAACGATGTTTTGCCATTTGCTTACTCTAGCGCAGGGATTCCCAACGGGGTCCAGGTGAACCCCTTCGGGATCGATGGAAACATAAAAAGGGCCTATAGTATTCCAGGGGTCTATTTGGCGTCTATGATAAATTTTTCTGTTTTAATATTTAATTTAATTTTTTAGGAATGTAATTATTAGATAATAATATCCGTTTTAATATGTATTTATTCAGATTTGCATAGGGCGGAGTGATCCACCCATCTAGAGTCGAATTTATGACGCTTTTGTATATGTGTCGAATGAAATGATATTGTAATTACATATAAGTCAGTAAAATTGTTTAGTAAAATATATATTTATATTCGTTATATTAGTTATTGTGACTATACGATGATAAGCAATTTCTGGCTAAACCTTAAAAAAATTGTATCAATGCATCAAACAAAGCCACCACATTAATTGAAATCGAACTTTTGAACAATTACAATCTGTGTTTCTGAAATCCTGTTTAAATTTGTGAAAATGAAAATTAAAATAGTACAAAATTAATAGAACATAAATCTAATGAACCACTTTTTCTAAATTTTTGTTCATATTCTTAATCAAATTGTTATCTTTAAGTGCTTTATGTGCAATTATTAGTATTATAATTATGTTGTATGATGTATATTATAGAGAAAATTGTGAGGGGGTCGATGAAGAAAATCATTCTTTTAAAAGGCGTCGATGTAGGAAAAAGGTTGGGAACCCTGCTCTAGAGCATGATCAAAATTTATCCAAAATTGATACTTAATTTTCATAAATTTTATTTCAGATTGAATCTATGGTACATCTGACACTGATGAGAAGAAACAAATTGTCATCAGTACAGAGGTCTACCAGAGTATCATGACCTCCCATAGAGTCTCGGAAATCGATCTAATTGGTTGAGGTATCGTAAAACATGGCTGATTTTCATACATTCATCTGTTTCTTGCCAGTTGCATAACAATATCTAAGAGTCATGCCTCTACAGTCGAACCCCGTTATAACGAACTTCAAGGAACCAAAAATTTTGTTTGCTTTATCAGGTGGTTCGCTATATCCGAATCGTTAAGAAAAATGTTAGAGTTCACAAAATGTATAACTCATTAGTTGCAATGCGTATTCCATAATAATGTATTAAAAAATTATAAAATCTATTAAAAGTGATCATTAATGAATTAAATCGACTAAAATTGATTACATTAAACTGACACAATACTAATTAAATTACATACACTAGGAAAATGGCGGCACCAAAATTTTAGTTCCTTATATCCATGAGTTCGTTATATATCAGGTTCACTATAACGAGGTTCGGCTGCATATATTTCATTATAAAAGTCTTTATAAATTCTACTACTAAAGATGGAATCGGCAATTAGTCGGAAATATGCACTCAATGATTGATCAACTTTTAAAAACGACTGATTTAGCAAGACCAAGGCCAAACGGTTTTAGTACTCTTTGTTTGGTCGCACAAAAAAGTAAATTTGTGTTCTAACTTAAGGAACTTTTGAGAAGAAGATCAAAGTCAAGTATCTTCATAAAAATTCGATTTTGACGATGTTTAGAGGTCTAGGAAGGTGTTACGTAGTCAATAAATTACTTGTTTTTAAGTAGATATTTTGAAGTAAAGTAGAGAGCTTTTTTTATGAATTCAGTAAAATGAATTGATCTTCCGTAATTTAACCACTGAAAATACATGTCATCATAATTTCAACCCTTCTGCGGACGGGTCAATTTTCGGAACACCAGCAGGCGCAAGTGGCACAGTGTGAAACGTCTCTTTCAATCTTGATTATTCCTTTTATAATAAATTTTTTTTTCATATTGAAAACGATAATTCTGCCTTTTATGACAAGATATAAAATACTGATAATCTATATATATAAAACAGTTCCGTAACTGACTCATTCATTCATTCATTCATTCACTGACTGACTGACATACAACGCACAGACCAAACCGCTGGACCTAAAGGGCTGAAATTTTGCATGGCGATTCTTCTAATAGTGTAGGGGTGCACTAAGAAAGATTTTTCAAAAATTCTTCTTAGATTTTTTTAAATTAAATTTTTAAGCTGTTTTTTAAACTTCTTTTACGTTTGCATTTAAAATAATACATTGAGGGTTATAAAATTTATATCACGAGAAAGATCATAAAAATTCCTTCAAAATGAAATTTTTTTCGAATTTTTACCTCCATTTCCTGATTTTTGGTGAATTTTTAAAGATTCATTTTTAGAATTTAATTTATTAAATGCCGATCACGTGACTTCTTTTTCTGGTACTTTAAATAAATTTATCGTCACGTGCATAAAAACTAAATAGATAAAAAAATATTTTTTTCTTGCTAATGCGGCAGACGATTGGACATTGTTTGTCTATAAAAATATCCCTTACGATTTTTTTTATAAATATATATTTTTTTCCTACGTCAATTGTATATATTGATCGTCGTATTTATTATAAATATATATATATATTTTTTTTGGCATTAATTGCATACATTGACCGTTGTATTTAATTTGAATGTACTCCGTAGCGAAGTGCGGGTTTTCAGCTAGTCTATATATATAAAACAGTTCCGTAACTGACTCATTCATTCACTGACTGACATACAACGCACAGACCAAACCGCTGGACCTAAAGGGCTGAAATTTTGCATGGCGATTCTACTAATAGTGTAGGGGTGCACTAAGAAAGATTTTTCAAAAATTCTTCTTAGATTTTTTAAAATTAAATTTTTAAGCTGTTTTTAAACTTTTTTTACGTTTGCATTTAAAATAATACATTGAGGGTTATAAAATTTATATCACGAGAAAGATCCTAAAAATTCCTTCAAAATGAAATTTTTTTCGAATTTTTACCTCCATTTCCTGATTTTTCGTGAATTTTTAAAGATTAATTTTTAGAATTTAATTTATTAAATGCTGATCACGTGATTTCTTTTTCTGGTACTTTCAATAAATTTATCGTCACGTGCGTAACAACTAAATAGACAAAAAAAAATATTTTTTTCTCTTTCTAATGCAGCAGACGATTGGATATTATCCAAAAAAAATGCATATCCCTTACGATATTTTTTTAAATATATATATATATATATATATATATATATATATAGATAGATATATATTTTACATCAATTGTATACATTGATCATCGCATTTATTATAAATATATATATTTATTTTTTGGCATAAATTGCATACGTTGACCGTTGTATTTAATTTGAATGTACTCCGTAGCGAAGCGCGGGTTTTCAGCTAGTATTGATATATATTTATAGTAATTAGAGTTCAAAGAATGCAGATACAATCGCCTTATTTCTAAATTGTACGGTTTATTGGATCTAATGACAACTTGCGAATGGACTCCTATTGTATCCAAAAACCTAAAAACAATGAGAATGTCCATCCTTGGGATGTGCGGGATACCGTGAAATAGCTGTTCATTTGATCGAATGCATCAACTCCTGCTTTTGTCGTATTTTAATCTAGTATAATCGCTGGTTTACCACGGTGAAATCACGACTAATAATTAATGGAAATGAATACAAGAGTTAGAAATTCAGACCTGCATTAGAAAGGGTGTAGCTATAAATAGAAACTGCTTAGAACATTCAAATCTTATATGTAAAAACAATCCATTAAAAATTATGAAAATGTTGCACTTTGTACACTTGCGCGCCCGCTGAAGGGTTAAGTATCTTTTTTTTTTTTTTGAAATGCCCTCTTTACTTTTAAATTTAAATACAGTGTAGCAACGGAACTTATGTTTCTTACATTGAATTTTTAATTTCCTTGTTGTCCTTAACAAAATTAATTTTGGGGGAAAATACAGCGGATATATTCTAGATACATTCAACAAACAACTATTTTCAATTACAATCTTGAAATAGCTCTTCGACAGTAAGTCTGCTTTTATATTAATTTTATTTACTTCTTGGTACATGCTGATAACGATCTTTTCCATTCGTTTTCTCTAAAATATGTGAAAAAATTATCTCAAGTTTATACAGGTAAAGTTCTTTATAGAGGCCAGTCATGGTTCCGAAAAAAAAAGGTTGCCGTTTTGAGGGGTGACCGTGGAAAAGGGGTTAAAATAGCATTGTTTATATGTAGGTATTTAACCGATTCTGTATGAATTATTGCCGTTAATCGTGGTGGCCGGCCAGTGAGAAGTTTCACTGTACTTAATTTTCAAGAAATTCACTTTTGGTCAAATTCCAGAACTACTTTTTAGTTGGTGCCACAACCTTTTTCTTTTTAGTTTTGTAAATAATAGCATATTTTCGAGTTAAATGATATAAATTAAATGACTTTTATAATGATGGCTTCATTAAACCTTTGAAGTTTGAATCAAGAATATTAGAGTAAGTGTCCCAAATATCGCCCCTGTGCCTAATATCGCTTACTCGAGTTTCCTAAGTACGATTCGTGTTATGTATGAGAAAATGCAGTAACTTCTTAGCTCTGTGTTTGAACTAACAGCGGCACTTGTGACAACAGAAACTATATGGCGTCTGAAGTTGTTTTGGCTGTTGTCTTTGTAATTTTTAGCTCCAAAGCATCCAGTGAATAACCAGGTAGGTGCATTCAAATTCTAATTTTGCTTATACCATTTGTAAGTGCAGTAAACAGAGAATACACAGGTGCTATTATTTTTGAAAAAAAAACTGCGTTTTAAACTTCGTTCTTAGCATGTTTGTGTTGACTGTGTTGTGTTCCTAATATCGCCTACCAGGTGATATTTGGAACAGCTACTTTAATTAAAAACTAAGTATTGCATTCTTGTTTCCTTTTTAATTTGAGTTATTTTATTGCACTTTTTTTGTTGGAAGCCTCTTGTCTAAGATGTCAAAGGAAATTAAAAATAGACAGACATGGCGTACGTCTTGTCTGCAGGCCACATGTCAGGCAATTCTGAAATCAAGAAATGGGAATGTTAAAGGTTTCCAAACAGTTTGGCATTCAAAGATCCACGATTCAAGAGTACATTAAAAAAGATGTGAATGAGAAACATAATGGAACTGCGGAGGTTAGAATAGTGGTGAGAAACAAACTTGGGTGAAAACCTGTACTGACGGATGGTTTAGAAAAGGAGAAAGTTAACTACTGCAAGGAAATGGAATCCAGTTTGTTTGGTTTGACTCGAAACGGTGTTAAGCAGATGGCCTACCAACTTGCCTTGAGAAACAATCTTCCCCACCCCTTCTCTGGAAAACAAACTCAGCTGGTCGAAAGTGACTGAATTCGTTTGTGAAAAGAAACGCTTCCCAATTGACAATCAGAACTCCACAGCCATTGTCAAGAGCCCGAATCCTAGAGTTCACTGAAGAAAACGAGAACTTGAGAAACTTGAGAAAATTAAGTTCCATCCTACCAGAACTTTTAATGTTGACGAAACGGTCATTACAACTGTCCAAAGTAAAAATGTACAAGTGATTTGCTCGAAAGGGAAATCAGCTGTCATCGGTAGAGAGGGGGAAGCAATTGTCAGGATTGGCTCATGTGTACCTCCTGCTTTCAGTGGAACCACAAACATTGTGATGCAGCCAATGGAGAGCGTAGGAAATATGTATGTCCCTTCTGTTTGAATGACTAAGTGGCCAAAATAGGTTTAAATTTTTGGTATTACTTCTATTTAACTTTTTCTACAATAGATTTTTCTGTTCTTTGTTCCGTTTTTTTATTTGCGTTTTTCTCCTTCTCTTTTTTCCTCCCCCCTCCCCTCATGCAACTCCAGCATTCAATCTTGCTCAGAAGGACTTTGCTAGCAACGCCTCTTAACAGGTGCTCCTAATTTCTCCTGGTAGGCGGTAATAGGAACAGAGGCAGGCAATATTAGGAACCGCTCTGGAGTTAACTAGAAATTTCAGTTTTTCCAATTTAGCTACATAAATTAAACTGGCACTGGTTTTGGAGCTGGTTGATCTCAGGATACTAAAGAAAATAGTTCTTAGGATGTTCTTTGAGTTTCCAGCCTAATCAGAAACTAAAAAGTCGATGAAATGTCGAAAAAAAGTTAGGGAAGGCGATATTCGGGACACTTACCTTATATATATATATATATATATATATATAGTCAACACGGATTGTTTTTTTAAATGAGAGAACTTAAAGCACTATCGAAACAAGCAAATAAAAGAAAAAAGAATCAGAACAAAGACACAGTAAGATGTTTTTCATTCTTGCATTTCTTAGGTCAAGATTTAGGTAAACTGTGAAAATTGTATAAAATTCCCTTTTTATGTAATAATAAGTATAAATTTTGTTATTCAGGCATATTTTCAACTAGATATTTTACATCATTTAAATACTTATACAAAATCAGTTTGAATGGAATCTGAAAAATGAATAAACCACTTTTGATAATTCTTTATATTGAACATTAATAATAAGCATTAATGTTTTGAGACGGAAGATAGTGTCACATTTTATTTCAAAGACAAAAAATATGCAATTTACTCTGTTCACAGTATCTCTATTCATTGTGACCTAAAAAGATCTTTATCAGAGTTCCAGTACAATTCTAGATTTTCTATAAAATTTAAAAAGAGGTGGATTAGTGGATTAGTCTATACTAACATCAAAGGAATGTTCTCATTCTGAACAAATTTCCCGAAAAAAGCTTTCAGAAAAATAACTATCTTATTAATTTTATACGACTACATTCTAATCTTTAGAAATCACCTACTGAAAACTAATACATAAAATCCCCAACGCTAAGATTAAAAAGAGTATGTTTACTTCCTTTGACTGAAAGGATGACAGTTTTCTTTAGTTTCATGATACAACCAATCCCATTTCAATTTAGGAAGAAAGGTTTCCATTTTTAAATTTTACTTATGTTCATGAACATGTGAATTCCACTGTATTTCGGAAAGATGTTTGGATTTTACTCTGAAGGAATGAAAAACGTCTTACTGTTTTCGTTTGTATTGCTTGCTTATATTGATAGTACTTTAAATTCTCTCATTTAGGAAAACCATCCGGAACATACTATGTTGAATATATATAATAAATTTAAGATAACTGAATATATATATATATATATATATATATATATATATATATATATATATATATATATATATATATATATATATATATATATATATATATATATATATATATATATATATATATTTCTGTAGCGATTTTGCTTTTTCTATGATTTAAATTTAAATGAAAAAAATTAAAACCATAAAACCCTGGTTTAATTATCGGCTGCATCATTAAAAGTGTTCTTTACATTTAAATATCGCTGGAAAATAAACAGTGGATCAAAGGCTATGTATTTGAACTTTCCGAAGATAAATACTTTTATTCGAATATTAAAAATGGTGTGAAATGTATGGTTTTAATATTTCTACACGCGAAATAAGTGACATAACACAGGTCAACAGTGGTTTTGGTGCCAGGGTATTTGGAGCTGATTTCATATGAATTTGATGCCCTGAATTTAAATATGGCGTTAGTGTTTGCCTAGGAGCCCAAGTTTCTAAGATGTAACATTTTCGTGAATCATAAGTTACACTATTTTAAGTTAAATCAGTGGATCAAATTTAAAAAAAACTAAATACGAATTTTTTTATTATTATATTTTTTAAAAATGTTAAAGAAGTATAAAAATCATAGAGAATATTGCAGTCGTGTTAATTACAAAGGCCAAGATATAGGAAAATGTCATCAATAAAACCAACTAGTCACTGAACAATTCGGAAACTTCTTTTCCATGACATTCTTGAATGTACTTTGGAACAGCAGTCCCTTTTTAAACTCCAGCAGTAATCTGCAATCATGGGCATATCCCATCGTTCTTGGTAGCGGTCCTCCATAGTTTTAATATCCTGGTTAAATCTTCCACCTTGTTCCTCACTGGTGTCTCCTAAATAATCAGGAAAATGGTCTAAGTGGCTGTGCAAATAGTGCCCATTAATACTTATGTTAGACTCGAGGAATCTGAAACTGTTTAGAATCTCGTTTACCAGTTCAACATATCTTTTAGCTTTGCATTTGCCCAGAAAATTTCCGATAACTGCAGCAAATGAAGTCCAGGCTTTTCTCTCAGCCTAATTTATGGAATTTACGAAGTCAGGATCCTTAATGAGTTATCCTATTTTTGGGCTGTCAAATATTACTGCTTTAAGTTTTTCCGTACTCAACTTAGATATTTTCCCCTATGCAAAGCATGATCCGTTCATATCAAAAGTCTTAACAAACTGCTTCATGAGGCCCAGCTTGATATGCAGTGGTAAAAAGATGATTTTCTCTCGTCCAACTAAGGGATCGTTAACGGCGTTCTTATTCCCAACGTCCATGTTTTCTCTCTTCGGCCACTCTTTTGTGACCCAGTGGTGTCTTTTGTCTATCCCAAAGGCACACGATGCAAGGATATTTTGTGTAGCCACTTTGCTGTCCAAGTAGTAAGTTTACCTTTTTTAAGTCCACACAAATCACCCATTGATGTTCATGATACTTTACCTCCTCCAAGACCAAAGCTATGATGTCATATTCTTCTTTCATTTTCGTTGAGTGAGCAATTAGTATTGAATCATATTTGTTCACATTGTGTAAAACGACACATTTCAAACTTCACTTTGGGCTGTCAATAAATAGGCGCCAATAATCTGAAAAAAAAATACAGGAAGACCCATTTTTCCCAGGAGTCCAGTTTCACAGGAGGACAAATAACCTATACTTGAATGTATTGAGTAGAAAATAAACATTGATAGGTAAGTGGATCTACAGTTAAACCTTCTTTATCCGGCCCTCGTTGATCCGGATCTCCGGATAATCTGGATCGTATTTGTAGACATTATTTTTATATGATGTTCACATTAGATCATAATCTTTGTGCTGAAGAATGAAGCTGCAACTTAGTTTGTGGAGAATAAATAGGAACGGCACCATTCTCTAATGAAGAAACAATTCTCTGATGAGGGAAATAATGTCTATCTCTATATTGAAGAGAGGGAACGGCATCAATTCTCTAATGCAGAAAAGCGGCATCCATTCTCTAATGAAGAAATGGGGAAATAGGACAGAAATTCTATGTTGAAGAATTGCACCTTAGTTATTGGTAGGAAAATGAAGCGGCACGGCACTATGTTTATCTTGAAGATGCACTGTTCGTACGGGAAGAATATAGTCGAAAGTATATGTAGAAGAAGAAACCGATGAACCCAGTCTAGAAAGTTCGTGGAGCTAGGAACAAGCAAAAATTACTTCGATGATGATAACCGCTTTTCAATAAAACGTGATGTATAATTTAGAAACTTAACTAGCTTCAGCAGATATGTTGGCCGGTAACGTCGTTGTAGTATTAGCATGATGTATTAGCATGATGTGACAACAATACCCTCAGACGGCGGCATCGTCTTCTGCAATCCGGGAACCAAATTCACAAGAAGAAGAAAAAGAAAGCGAGCCAATTATTAGGTAGAACAGATCTTTATTCCGGCTCACTTCGGAGACTTTCATCGTTAGTAGCAAATACAAAAACGAGCATGATGGTTCATAAAAATTATACATCAAAAATGGTATAGCCTCCTCACAGAATTAGGCAGAAGAGCCGTATTCTGGAGGGGCTTCTAAACGGGACGACCTATATATACAGCAAAAACTCGTGATCTCTCAAAGTATGTGCATGAGAGTGTAAGTCAGTGAGTGCCTATCTCCGTATCCAAGTTCTTCTCAGACAGTAGTATATGGAGAGGGGGTTACACGACAGTTGTGTGCTAATATGCCAAGCGTTGTAGCGTACGTAATGTGAAGGCAAAACACGCATTAAGTTAAAAGGGCGATAACGGGCGAAAAGTTGCAACCATCTGCTTATGACGTAAATGCGCGGCAAGTTTGAAACGCGGTGATTGGCTGAGCAGGTGAGATCTGGCGACTTTTGAAATTCACCAAAATTTGGCGATTTATCGGGCGCCAAATTTATATTTTTATTTGGCGGTTTTCTCAAAAGCTGGACAGAATCAATTAACGGTATTGCATTTGGGGGCAAGAGAAATGGCTTGTATTATGGATACGTCACCTTGAGCGCTGTGAAAATGAGTAACTGCTTTCGAAAGGGGTTTTGATCGATGGTACGCTGTTTGTTAGCCCGTAAACCGGAAACCGTAGTTTAAAGAAATTCTTGCAACAAGAGAACCGTAACTTGGGAATAATAAAACCGTAAAGATTTCTTCAACAAGATCGAGTTGATTCTATTTACGCACAGATGTGCATGAATGCGCAAAGATGTTGTTAAAGGATACAACCCTGAATTCCAAGCTGGGGCTTAGAAACACACCTGTTAACGTGAAATACTGCTTGACAGAGTGACTGAATTAAAGTATCTCCTGATATTAAATAAATTCTAGATTAAATTGGGGCAAAATTAACACACTTTAACTGTAGCGTTAAATTCCACGCTACAATCTTTAACTATGATAGCAAGAACGTAACTACAAGTATGCCAAATATTAGCTTTTTAGTTTTATTCAATGTAAAGTTACTGCATAGACTGTACAATAAATTATGGTAATAAAATACATTTCGCTGAGTTTAAGAAAGTTTTACTAGACTTACCAATTCTTTGTTAAGAAATGATGTGAAAAGTTATTTATATATTTTTAATGTCTTGTAAACAATACTATGCAATATTGTTACAAAACAAAGTAAGTCTTCTTAGTTAAGGATTTTGTATTGCTTATTACCTATATTTCCCGGATTATCCGAATTTTCGACTGTCCAGTTTGTCTATGGTCCCAGTTAGTCCGATTAAACGAAGTTTTACTGTAGCTAA
The DNA here is from genome assembly GCA_907164885.2 of Dolomedes plantarius. Taxonomy (NCBI): domain Eukaryota; kingdom Metazoa; phylum Arthropoda; class Arachnida; order Araneae; family Dolomedidae; genus Dolomedes; species Dolomedes plantarius. The sequence continues at coordinate 237,860,283 of OU015490.1, forward strand.
AAAAGTAGAGCTGATAGATAAAAATCGATTTTATATTTAGATTCAGCGTCCCAAATGTAGCTAAAATCAGTTCTAAAATCCTAGCCACACAAAAAATATTTTTTTTGCCCTGTGTAATTAATAAAAAAGGAAAGAAACGTTAAAGTTTATATTTGATTGTCAAAATTAACTCGGATTATTATCAGGTATAAGTTTTAACACCTGTTTGCTAAAAAGACATTCCACTTTACCCAAACAATCTTCATTGTGTTAAGGTTCCATCAGGATAAGGCTACCAGCCATACCTCTAAATTTTCTGTTATATTTTTAGAAAAAAGTATAAATGAAACCGGAATTGAGGCCATTCCATTTAAATGTATACCACCCAAGTATATATATATATATATATATATATATATATATATATATATATATATATATATATATATATATATATATATATATATATATATATATATATATATATATTCATATATATATATATATATATATTCATATATATATATATATGTGTGTATGTGTGTGCCGTTGCTTATGAAAGTGGCCTAAGTCACGAATCTAAAAACTGTAAGTTTATCGGTTATTGCATATTGCATTCTTTTATGTTACCGTAAGCTGAAGCAATCTTTGCAAAATTCTAAAAACAGAACTGTTAGGTTATGTTGGTGGTTGCGTCGTTACACAGAGTTCAGTTCGTGTTCAAACTAGATAAACTTCAAATATCTCGAAACGAAAAACATATGACTTTCACAATCACCGGCAATTATATGTGTGTGTCTATGGTATTAGTATTCTGTGTGTATGCATGCATTCATATTTAAGAAATCTTCATTTGCATATAGATAGTTTTCGATTACTTTAAATATTATGTCCTATTTCAATTGTATTGATTTTAATAGTCATATCCATTTATATTAACCAGAGTTTAGTAATCCATGTTCATCAGTTTTGATCATTAAGAGTTCATTTCCCCTCCCACACAAAGTAAACAAAGTAATACTAAAATATTTATGACCACAAAAGCGTAGTAGGAATATTATTATTGTATTACTTGTCTTTGCAGTATCACTTGGCTGAAAATATGGGATGCCGAGTAATACATCACTTAACCTTCCATGCATTTTGAAACTCGTCGATATGCAGGATATGTATTTTTAAATTAGCTTGTCAAAGAAGGAAGAAGCTGAAAATAAACTATCTTGCTGAGGACGCCAAAACAAAGGCGGAAGTAAGGTCCGAGACTGTTAGGTAAGGTGGAGAATTATACATTTCTTCAGGATAGGAATTAACCTTTAGCTTACTAGGCCCATTTTTCCGATTTCCTCTTTAGAACGGGATATTTCATACCCCCTTTGTAAGAACGGACATTAAGGAGGTTATATATATATATATATATATGTGTGTGTGATGACCCGAATGGTCATCTCTTGAAGAAACACAATCGAGGCCGAAATTAAATGCAATTCCAAATCATAAATAACTGAAGTTTATTTAACGTAAAGATTAACACATCTTACTCAGTTCGGAGCCAGCCTGCGTCTCTCTAAAAAAGCGCGAAAAATAGAATTAGGTGAAAGAGGTTGCCAGAATTGGCGGAGGAAGTTAGTATGTGGAAGGCGGAGCGTTTACGTCAAGACGGGTTACCATGGCAGAGATGAAGTACAGAATGGGCGATTATAGATAGTTAGTAATATTATCACACACACACACACACACATATATATATATATATATATATATATATATTAATCTGTGGGCCCATATTCTTGAGATATATGTTAATGCACCCCGTAAGGAGAAGGTTAATAGTCATTCTAATTACGTTTTTAATTATTAAACAAATAAAGTGTTTTCCCGTAAAAAATCTAAACATTTCCTGATAATTTTTTCAAACATTACGGAGATAGATAAATTACTATCGCATTCAGAGGTATTCAGGAAAATAAGATATGGGAATCCTACCAACAACATGCAACAGAAAATAATCAAATTTATAAAACTATGTACATATATATATACAGAGTCAAATTTAAAGTTTAAATAAAAATAATTTCTTTGAATTGGGAAATTTTTTAAAAGGTTCCTGTGAAATTCTGAGCCTGAAATAAAAGAAAACTGTAGTAATCTTTTATTTTTCCTAAAATCAATTACAGAAATTTATTTCTGTGGTCAGCGATTCGCTCTAATTGAGGGTTCGAAAATTTTTCCAATAACACTTTACCTTCCTTTTTTCTACCAGGTTTTTGTACAGAGGCGCTTTTATCAAAGACACATCAGCAATTTCGTGCCCCATTCATTACGATGAATTGAGGTATGATTAGAGGCTAATTTATATCCAATTTTTTGGGTGCATTAGTAATCTTGTTAAAGTTTTAGCAAATTATTTGCGTTATAAGAAACAACAGTAGATTTCTGCATAAAAGGATTTCACGACGGAGAATCCTTAATGTGGGTAAAAAGGGAAAGATACAAAAAGCTGCCTCTCAAATCAATAATTGATATTCTTAAAGCTCCTGGTCCCGTCCCAGGGAAAATTTCTTACCTAGTTAAGAGGACAAGGGACCTTCAACCTTGATTTTTAACGTAGGATTACTTTCATCAATAACGGTCCTTCGGAGAGAAAAAAAATTGTCCTGCGTCAAGAGTTATAATTTTGGCAGCGTGCCAAACCCAGTAGCAATACGCAGTTAAACAGAAAAGTACCAAAATTTGTCAAAAAAGAGGTAAGCAACGATAAGTAATCCTATGTTAATAATCTGTGGTATTTTCGTTAAAGGAGACTATGTGAAATATTATTTTCATTTTCAATTTTTAACTCTGTATACAGAATAAGAATAATTAATATTCTTTTTAACACTACTGAAGATCCTTAAAATTCAAAATAAGGATTTTTTGTTAGAATAATGCCAGCATTTAAAAAATATTTTCGAAGATGCTAACATCTTTCAAAATGCTCCATGCGCATTCCATATCATTTAAAAACTTAAATTTTTGAAAATGACTTTATATATATATATATATATATATATATATATATATATATATAAACATAATTGGGATTTGAAAATTTTTTATGAATCTAAAGTCCTAAATATATATATATATTTTTTACTGAAGTTTTTTTTAGGTTTTTTGCATGTTTTTACTTTATTTCATGGTCTATAGATTTGAAAAATAGTTGGTTTCAAAGACCTATGCACAGTTTTATGACAAACACTTCCCTTAACAATCCCAAGAATTTTGGAAGAAATCAGAAAGAAAATAATTACTCTTGCAAAAATTTGAAAAATGAATTCATTTTTGAACAATTTTTTTAAAAAACAAGTTTTATTCTTTCATAAATTACTTGTTTGTAAATTCTAAAGGACTTCAATGTAGTAAAAAGTAACATTAATTATATTCATGTGGTATACAGAGTAAAATATTGAAAAGTACAAAAAAATTAGTTTCAACGTACCTTGACAGCTAAAATCTTAAATTTTGGTGAAATTTCCCTACAAAACCTTAAGGTAATTCGATTTCCAATTAGTAGTCATTTAATGTCAGTTGGGAAAGAAACTGACGGGGAAACTGTTGGGAAAAAACCCATATGGGTGAGGAATTGCGGTTTTATTTTCATTTTAGAAACTAGTTATTTAATCTCTTTCTTATTTACTTGCTGGTATCCTAAGACAAATTGTTTCATAACCGTACAACGACTGCGTGCCAGGGGTAAAGTAAAATACCGCGTCCTCGAAACCAAAAGCCACTGTTTTACCAACATTTTTAAAGCGCAACTCTGACTTCGAATGACTCTTTAGCAGCTAATGACCCAAAATGTTAGCCTGTATATATTTTTATATATTTATTTAGTTAGTTTGAGCGACAAATATTTTTTTAACATAATTTTTTTCATTTGTTTTAGCTTCAGCCCATAATCTTTTTTAACAACGGTTGCTAATGTATCAAACGCCAACCAAGGTCGATTATTCAAATTATGCCTCCAAGTCTTTATTCCAGCATTCTACCAACCTAAGTACCCCGGGGTTTTGAGAAGTGGTTATGTCTAACAACGTTCTACAACAGATTTCCGTGTTCAGTATTTTAAGGCAAGCTATGAATAATTTTGTTTCAGTGTTTGTGTATTAATGTAGTTATTTTCTTTCTGCCTATACATGGTTCCCCGCAGTTTACTCTCTGAAAGCTTGCATTAGAGGGCGTGGCCCAGGAAGTACAGTTAGTTTCCTATGGTCTTATGGTCTTATGACCTAGGAGGGTAGCTGTGTAGGACCAAATCCTCGACTGCACTGCGACCAATCGGCTACACAGCTACCCTCGTAAGTTACCGGACTTAACCCCATGCGACTTCTTAATTTGGGGATATGTCAAAGATCTTGTGTTCATACCACCTTTTTCCTACAAGTTTTCCCGAACTTAAACAACGCATTTGTGATGCTTTACAAACAATTAATAGTGAAGCATTTCAACATGTTTGGCAAGAAATGACATATGGCAAAGGTAGTATACGGCTGACTAAAGGAAGTCATGTCGAGTACCTGTGAAGAAAAATTAATATTCTTCCTTTACAATGACATATTAATTATAATTTTTTTTTGTAATTATGGAAGATATTTAATTCTGTAATCGGATGATTATTTCCTGATAACCCTGTATTTCTGATGCATTATATTACTACTGGAGATAAAGTCTTATAGATCACGGAGCTCCGACAAATAAAAATATCTGATCTGATCTGACCTGACCTGGTGCCAATTATTCTTTACAAGTATGATATTCCAAATTATATTCAGAAATATTTTGCTATAACTTAAGGCATTCGTTGTTTAATGGCATAAAAGGGGATAACTACTATTATCAAAATATACAACGAATTTAAAAGGATATATTTAGAGATACAGTAAAGGGGCATATGAAATTATAGATAAAAGTAAAGATTTATGTTTCGGCCAATTTAATGTAATAAAAATCTTACAGAGCAACAGTTTCTATAAAATGTCTAATGATGTTGGTGTTTTAAAGCATGAAGCTCCAGAAAACTGGAGGAAAGTATTCTATTCGTGGTAATAAACTTACCATTCCGCATACTGCATAGAGAAAGTAAAAATCAGTTCATCAACTTCTGATTAAATATCCTAGAATCAACTCTGTAGAGAATTTTACCTGTTCCTATTTGCTATGATAAATCCGGGTAAATTATTCATCTTTTTCTTTTAATATCTAGAAGGATATTCTCACTTTCATGAAAAAAGATTTAATTTTCAAGAAGTTTTTTAATGTATCTACCTGTGTTAATAATAGTTTAATCGTTAATGAAGAATTCATAGTGGAAGAAAACCATTATATGCAAAATCAATCCGCTAAGCCGCTATTTCCCACCATAATATCGCAAGCTCACGACAGGCGGGCCCTAGCTCTCCGAAAAATATCTCTATTCTAATGCTTTGTTCTTTTTTCGCCCGTTATGCAAAAGAAGGCGAAGCATCGTGAGTCAAGCAATCACGGGCCTTTGACTGTTCGAGATTCCATCAGTCAGAGCACTTGGGAGCAATTAATTATCGATGACCATGAACTCTCCACTGCGAAAAACAACCTACTTCCTGAATTTGAAAACACACTAGGATCTCTAACACAAAATTACGTTTTAACGCTAATTAATATGATTAAACATAGTTTATGCTTCTAGCATTACACACACACACACAGATGTCTAGGGATTTTGACGGCTAACAGAAGAGTATAAGGTCAGGAGAGTGATCCTGGAACCACTCAGTAGAACTCTCGACATGTGGGTTGTCACATTGTCCTGCTGGAATTGTCCTAGTCCGTCACAATGGACATGAATGGATGTAGATGATCAGACAGGATGCATATGTACCCTCACCTGTCAAAATTACGTTTTAACGCTAATTAATATAATTAAATATAGTTTATGCTTCTAGCATTACTTACACACACACACACACACACACACACATATATATATATGTGAATATATATATATATATATATATATATATATATACACTGAAGTGCCACTGAATTAGGGATAGCAAAGCCTATGCAAATTGTGTAGCGCTGCGCATCATGTATGCGCAAGTGAGGGCGCTGTGGTAACTGCATATATAGCGCGTACTGTGGTTGTTCAGAATTAGTTGTTGGAATTGCCAGTATGGGTAAACTGCCTGATTTAGACGCCTTCGATCGCGGACAAATCGTAGGTGCACGGCGCATGGGCCATTCAATTTCCGAAATCGTCAGACAGCTAGGATTTTCAAGGTCGATAGTGTCAAGAGTATACCAAGAATACATGGATGGTGGAAAAAATCTAGCGATCGGGCAAACTGCAAAGGACAATTGGCCTTGACAGTGCGTGGTGAGAGACGGCTCAGGTGTATTGTACGTAGCCAGCGAAGCCAAACATTAGCTCAAATTTCCACCCAGTTTAATGACGGTGCCAGTCGTACGGTCAGTAAACGGACTGTGCAACGCTCTCTTCACCGCTTGGGTTTCGGGAGCCGTCGACCCGAGTACCATTGTTCTATACTCGCCATCGGGCTACACATCTTGCCTGGGCAAATGAGCACAGAGACTGGAGTGTTGAGGACTGGAAACGACTAGCATGGAGTGATGAGTCTCGATTCCGACTTCTTAACGCCGATGGGAGGCTGAGAATATGGCGTCAGGCTCATGAAGCCATGGATCCTGCATGCCTGGCTGGAACTGTACAAGGGCATGGTGGCTCAATCATGGTCTGGGGTGTTTTTTCGTGGCACAGTTTGGGATCTTTGGTGCGTGTACCAACCTCCCGCAATGCAATTCGGTACGTAGATTTGCTGGGTGATCACCTCCATCCGTTTATGCTGTTCTGTTATCCGCACGGTAATGGAGTTTTCCAGCAAGACAACTGTACCTCTCACAAGTCCCGGTTGGCTACTGGCTGGTTGGATGAACATTCCTCTGACTTCTCTGTCATGAATTGGCCACCTAGAAGCCCAGACTTAAATCCTATTGAGCATCTTTGGGATGTTTTGGAATAAGGCGTGAAAGGCCATCATACAGCACCAAAGAACCTTACTGAATTATGGACAGCTTTAGCCAATATTTGGCAAGCCATTCCCGTGGAACGTTTCCAGAAACTTGTTGAATCTATGCCTCTTCGTGTGGCAGCGGTTATCAAGTCCAGAGGAGGCCCAACTCGTTACTAGGTAGGTATCCCTAATTCTGTGGAACTTCAGTGTAAAATTAACTTGCACTAAATGCCGTCAAAACACTTATTTGCTGTTTTCAAAGGAAAATTCTTTAAAGGGTAATATCAAAGTTTAAATTATAAAACATAAATCTGTTGGAGAGGAAATATTACCAGATATTTATATACAGGGTGATTATAATTAAAGCTCCACTTTGAAATGGTTATAAAATGAAAACTACAGGACCAAATGTTATCAAACTTGGTAATAGTTTAAAATAGGTCATGGGAATTTCTTTTCCGCCAAAAAAAAGTTCAAAAACTCACCACCAGGGGGTTGGGGGAATGTAGCTGTATGCAATATTGTTAAACGAAAAAAGGGTCGGAATCAAACTTAACCTTTTGTTACAAGGGGTTTAACATTTTGTATACGCTTAAGAAACATTGACCTAAACAAAATTACCATTTAAAGTGTGAGCATTTCGGAAATCGTTTTCTTACAGATTGCTAATTTGTGAATTTTGAAGACTGAATTCGGCCTTAAGACATGAAGATATCGGTTTAAAACGTTTCTAATCGTTTCTAAAACGAAACTGTTTGTGGGGTTATGCAAAACCGCAATGGCTTGTAATTGGCTTACGGCAGGAAGAAGCAAATGATTTATGCAGATGCGCTTTACACGTCATATCACAAAATCACTGTTTATGGTGATAATCTAAAGAATTTGGTGGAATTGAAAGATGAGATACACCGTCATGTCCGTAATATTCCTCCTGATATGTTAGGAGCTACTGTTGAGAATGAAGTAATTCGATTTAACTTGTTTTCGGAAAATGGTGGACGCCACATTGAACATGCTTAGTAATACGTTTCAGAAACAATTGAACACATTTTAAACCGATGTCTTCATGTCTTATTTCGTTTAACAATATTGCATACAGCGTCATTTCCCCCTGGTGGTGAGTTTTCGAGCTTTTTTTAACAGAAAAGAAATTCCCTTGACCTCCTTTAAACTATTACCAAGTTTGATAACATTTGATCCAGTAGTTTTCCTTTTATCATCATTTCAAAGTGGAACTTTAATTATAGCCTCCCTGTATTCTTCTCTCTCATTACGAAATGGAAAATATAAACTTAAATTTATGCAGTTATTAATTTAAATGTTTAAATGCACTTGATAAATGTCGATGCACATAAGCCGTTTAAAAAAGTCCCGAACAAAAGCAATTTTGCTCTATTTGATTAAGACTTCACTAAAACCAAAAGTGCTAGACTGACACAAAGAGAATAAATGTTACTGGATTATATAATAGTACCCGTATTCCCAAAATTTTTGTGTTGGCAGCACCCTTAGAAATGACTTTAGGAACTCGGGGCACCCTCGTTTGAATTTTAGATTTTTTTTCAACTTGTTGAATATTAAATTAAAGTGGAATATGTATCAGGAATGTGCTCAATTTAAGTTCAAATATACACTGATCCCATTGCAGATTTAATTCATTTAATGACGACAATGGAAATCACTAAACATAGTTTTGTGTTATTAATGTTCGACTTGCGATTGCGCCTTAAAGCCCAAATGTTAATGTTTGTCGTCAGGCCTAACAGTTGTCGGCGTGAAGGTAGCTAATTCATACTCGGGAACAAGTGCATCGATTTGTACCACAATCGGTCGACTGGAATGTAATTAATTGGACTTAATATTCATTTTATGTTGGGCAAACTAATTATATATATATATATATATATATATATATATATATATATATATATATATATATATATATATATATATATATATATATGTGTGTGTGTGTGTGTGTAATACTCCGTACAACACTCCGTACAACACGCAGTGGAGGAGATGATACACCCAAGGTTCGCGGGCGTGATTCAACACTTTTGTATTCGAGGCAGGGGGCGAGAAGAGACTTGAGGAACTCTAAGTCAGGCCTATTGTAATCCGCACATAGGAAAGGAAAGACCCACAGAGAGGAGAGGCACTGAAGGGACGCACAGAGCAGAGATGCGATGCATATTATTTTATTTCGGATTATTCCGCAGACAAATATTATTCAGCAACACACATGAAACTTTTCAAGTGGACACACACACAATAGCAACGCCACCGGTCCCTGCCGGGGCGCACTCAGAACGCAGATTTTACATCGTTATATCGGAGAGCAGCGGAGCAGCGCGTGAACAGGACAAGACGTAGACATATAGTAAAAAACACGCCGTAAACTTTTGCAGAAGGTTATAAAGTGTAGGGGTACTGACCGCGGGGAAAATATTTTTATTGGCTAGAATTGGACATATGACTTGATTACATAAGGGCCGCATGATGTTCCGAAGCGCACCGAGGCGAAAACATCACGTGGTCCTCATTCATGTTTACAAATATCTTTAACGCGCGTGCACTAAGGGGTAATATGGATGGTTAGTTCGGTAATTACTAGGTCGCAATTTGAAGAACGAGACTGTACTTTAATGAGAAGAAACAAGTATAGTTTTAAATACGCATTAGATATATAATGGTGGGCCGTTATTATCACACACACACACGCGCACACACACACACACACACACACACACACATATATATATATATATATATATATATATATATATATATATATATATATATCCTATAATGACTTTCTCTCAAGCCTTGACTGCGTAAGGACGGTAAAAAGCTTATAAATTTATTTCAAGCATCAATAACAGTGGTTTTGATACGGCAGGTCCAAAACGGACTTTCTGGGTAGAAAATAAAATAATTACCTCTGATGTCAGAGTCGCTAATTCTTTTGTTAAACACTTCTCTAGTCTACAACAGAAAAGTAGATACGCGAGACAGCTTTCAAGAACTCTCACAAAAAATCTTAAATGCAAAATGAAAGAAGAGGGTGCTCTTCCTACCGATTTGGATATTTTCAATGCCCCTTTAAGCCTAAATGATTTGCTGTCAGCACTGAAGTGTTTGAAACCACGAAAATCTCCGGGCGAGGATGGTATATTTGCAGAATTTATTTTACATTTCGGCCCTCGTGCCTTTGACACCATCTTAAAGCTATTCAATTTAATCTGGTACACGAGAAATTTTCCCTCTCAATGGTGTAAATTTACTATTATTCCTATACACAAAAAGATTCAGATCCAGGCCTTGTGAGTAATTATAGACCTATTTCCCTAACAAGCAGTCTTTGCAAGTACATGGAAAGAATTATCATGAGTAGATTGAACGGTATCTGGAATCCGAAGGGATCCTAGAAGATGAACAGGCTTGCCATAGCAAATTTAGGTCTACCAGCCAGCATGTTTCATTACTTAGTCAAAATATAAAGGATGCTTTGGATAAGAGGCAAATTCTCTCCACTATCTTCATTGACCTAAAGTCTGCTTCCGATCTTGTATGGAGAGAGGGCCTACTTGCGAAGTTATCAAATATCGGCATACACTCTAATATGCTTGGATGGTTTAACGAATTTCTAAAAAACCCGATTATGTAGAGTCCGATACAACTATTGCTTTTCAAGATAGAGCACTCAAAACTGGCTTACCGCAGGGTGCAGTCTATAGTTGTACACTTTGTAACATCTATATTAATGATTTAGTTAGTGAACTGAAAAAGATTGACGGTTTATGGTGCCTGCTGTATGCTGATGACTTAGTCATCTGGACTACTTCCCCCAAGAAGAAAACTAATGTGATCATTGAAAGATCTTTGGGAAAAGCCTTGTTAGTTATTGAAAAATGGACACAATTGAATAATATGAAAGTTAACCTCGATAATACATTTGTAGAGTCTTTTTCACTCACGCATTAACCTTTCCATCCACAAATTTACTACAAAGGTCGTCAGATTCCATCGTCTTATAACTTTAAATACTTAGGTGTAATTTTCGATAGAAAACTTACATGGAGTTCTCATGTGGAGGACATCATCCGACGTGTTATGAAAAGACTAAATCTCTTAAAAATATTAGCGGGTTCTAAATGAGGCTGTTCAAGAGAAACTTTAAATTTTACGTACAAAACGTATATTTTAACTATTTTTGTTTACTGTTGCGAGCCGCTGATTACAGGATCACAGCAAGTTTTTCACCTTTGTGAGATTTTTCAAAATCAGGCTCTGCGATTGATTACGGGGGCAATGAATACAACACCCATTGACTATATGCTGATCTGTGACTCTATGCTGATTGTATGATTATTCAAGAAAGAGCCCTTCTCCTTTGGGAGAGAATACTTAGAATCCCTGAGTGTTTGTCCCTGTGGAACCAGGACTCTCTAGGCTGTAGGGGAAACTTGAAATCACAAAATGTTTTTTGCCAAGGAGTTGCTGATATTAGATCTAAGCTAGATTTGATTTACGAGTTTGAACATTTCTCTCCCCCCATCAGCCCCATTGTTGATAAGAGATTTTCTATCTGCCTAGAACTTATCAAGGATGTCTCTAAAGCGGAGACTAGTGATATAGTGTTAAGAACTCTGGCTCTCGAGACAATGGAATCATTTTACCCTGAGGAGGAATAGTTAAGAATTTTTGCTGACGGTTCCAGAGTGATCGGTTGTGTTAACGCCGGTGCTGGTGTTTACTGTGAACTTTTTTGCCTTTATACTCCCGTCAGCATCCATAGATCGGCTTTCAATGGTGAGATCGCGGCCATCTGCCAGGCCCTGTCACAACTCCGGCCACGTCTGGGCTCCTTTTCGAAAGCTGTATTATTATCAGATTCAAAGTCCGCACTTCAAGCAATTGACGCACCCAGCCACTCCCGAAATTTAACCATCGATAATTGCTTAAATCTCCTCAACTGGCTTGCCAGTAATAATAAGACAGTAGATCTCCAGTGGATTCCGGCCCACTGTGGATTCCAGGGAAATGAGGCGGCCTACTTCTTGGCAAAGAAGGGGGCCTCTGTCCTTCAGAGAACTCAGATATCCTTTTAATTGTATCAAATGTCTAATAAAGAATATCTTCAGGGATTCTTTTCGCGAAGAACTCAAAATTCGCAACCTTCATAAACCATGGCTTAATCAGATTCTTAATGTCCCTCAGTGACCTAGGATGAAATCTGTCGGCTTGTTTAGTCTGATATCTGGCCACGACTGCCTGCGTAAACATCTAAGTCGCATCAACGTGGTTCCTGACCCTCTTTGTACCTTGTGTGATATTCAAGAAGAAATGAACTTGCCTCACCTGTCCAGATGTCCTCCTCTTCCTCAGACATCAATCTGGGAACGCTACTGGATTGCTCGCTTTCATTTATAGATTTATAGTTGTCTTTTTGATGTTAAATTGTCTTCTAATGTGCCATTTGAAATAATATATATATATATATATATATATATATATATATATATATATTTTATTTTTGGACCCCTCGCAAAAAAAAAAAAAAAAATCTCGTGGCAACCCTACCGATCTCACGGCATTCTACAGTGTATGAGAATCACTGGAATAGTAGTTTAAAAATTACTTAAAACGGTTCTTTAGAAGAGTTTTTCCAATTTTAGCAATAAAATAAACGTATATTTCAAAGTGTATATGTTGTCTATAAATTAAAACATGCATCTTGCGGAATTAACTTTCAATGAAAAAATCATATTTTTTATGTTCAAATTTACCTGGAACATTGTAAAGAATTCAGTCCTATTTTGCGTATGAAGAAGCTGTTAATTAGCTTCGAAATACGTAAAATTTCTATGACAATTTCTAAAAGTAAGAATTACAATATTTCTAAAGATGGGTTATGGTTTTTTAATCTTTGTGTATTAAATAAAAGCAATTCATGGAACTTGTAATCGAAATAAAAAAAACAGTATCTTTTAGTTCAGAAGTTTTAGAATTTTTAATAAAAGTCTCATTAACCTGATCTATTAAGATACCTAGAAACATATTTAGTTCATCATTATTTAAAATAATCTAATGTACTGCTTCTTTAGAAAAAGGATTTTTTAGGAAAATATTTTCAATAACGTCATATAATGAATTTGGAGTTTCCCAATGTAGTCATATGTTTAGAAAAAGCCAAATTGAAGAATAGAAAAATATCCTTTAGATATATTATGCATAATGACACACACGAATGCAATGAAGAGATAATTATTAATTTCTGATGACTTTGAAAACATGAAAATGCACTCTCAATTACTCAATTAATTCTGATTATTTTTCTTCAAATAAATAAAACCTTCAAGTAATTAGTTTTCGAAAATACGAGAGGTTTTAAAAGTTTCTTTGCGACGTAGTAGATTATATATATGTATATATATATATATATATATATATATATATATATATATATATGGTGCCCGGTACGAAGGGCTTTAGTCAAAAAATTGATTTTTAGGTATTCGTTACTATTCGTTAGGTATTCGTTAAAAAATAACAAAAATCTTTTAACTTGTATAAAAAGGCTTAAGTCTACCAATTTTGTATACATAAGTACATTTCTTTGTACAAAAGGCTCAAGTCGAAATTATTGTTCTGCGATTAGCATAAAAACAAATAACTTGGTATATTTAAATCACTGTTTTTGACTTAAGCACTTTATACCGGGCACCATATATATATATATATATATATATATATATATATATATATATATATATATATACTTACTTACTGAGAGCTAAAAATCTGGTACAGGTATGCGTATGCAAATAACGGAGGTATGCAACCAATCAGCCAACGCGTTGCGGTTGGCAGCGCCTTTAAGACAACAGGTGTCTAGCAAAGCTGTTGTATCGATTCATGTTGTTACAGTGGCAGGTTATCACGATTTATGTGACTTTCAACATGGTGTCATAGTCGGCGCACGATAGATGTGACATAGCATCCCCGAGGTAGAGATACAATGAGGATTTTTGGCACGACCATTTCACGAGTGTACCGTGAATATCAAGTATCCGGTAAAACATCAAATCTCCGACAGCGGTACGGCCGGAGAAAAGACCTTGAAAGAACGGGTCCGTCGACGACTGACGATAATCTTAAACGAGATGGACATGCGCTTCCTCAAATTGCTGCGGATTTCAATTCTGGGGCATTAAAAAGTGACAGCGTGCGAACTGTTCAACGGACCGTCAGTGATATGGGCTTTCAGAGCCGCAGGACCACTTGTGTATTGATGTTGATTGCCCGGGACGGAGCATTACACCTCGCGTAGGACCGCCAATGCCTCCATTGGACTGATAATGACTGGAAACACATTGCCTGGTCTGTCAAGTCTCGTTACTAATTGTATCGGGCGGTTACACTAGGACGGGTATGGAGACAACTTCATGAATACATTAACCGTACATGTCATAAGGGGACTGTTCAAGCTGGTGAAGTCTCTGTGATGGTATGGTGCGTGGCAGTTGTCGTGACATGGGACACCTGATGCGTCTAGAGACGATTTGACAGGTGAGGGTACATATGTATCCTGTCTGATCATCTACATCCATTCATGTCCATTGTGCATTCTGACGGACTAGGACAATTCCAGCAGGATAATGTGACAACCCACATGTCGAGAGTTGCTACTGAGTGGTTCTCGGATCACTCTCATGATCTTATACTCTTCTATTACCCGTCTAAATCCCTAGACATGTGTGTGTGTAATGCTAGAAGCATAAACTATGTTTAATCATATTAATTAGCGTTAAAACGTAATTTTGTGTTAGAGATCCTAGTGTGTTTTCCAATTGAGGAAGTAGGTTGTTTTTCGCAGTGGGGATTTCATGGTCATCGATAATTAATTGCTCCCAAGTGCTCTGACTGATGGAATCTCGAACAGTCAAAGGCCCGTGATTGCTTGACTCACGATGCTTCGCCCTCTTTTGCATAACGGGCGAAAAAAGAACAAAGCATTAGAATAGAGATATTTTTCGGAGAGCTAGGGCATGCCTGTCGTGATCTTGAGATAGTATGGTGGGAAATAGCTGCTTAGCGGATTGATTTGAATTTAAATAATGTTAAAAAAATCTTTGTTGTAATTTAAATAGTCTTTCTATGATAACTACTGCCATTAAGTGTTAATTAGGAGACAAAAGAGTACGGCGAAGTGCCGTGACACACACACACCCATATATACAGGGTGGTCAGAAAGAAACTTTGCCGATATATAGATCTCTAGCGGCTGTTCCGTTCAACCGATCGAGATGACATTTCAGATATAGTTATTGAGCGGTATGAGCTTGGGATTCTGTGACGGCAACACAGTGACGCCCACGGTTACGGTTATAGGTATAGAAACTCGAAATTTTCAAATGACAACGCCCACTTTTTCCCGTCACAAAATGCTCAGCGCATGAGAAAACCCAAAAAGCGTTGGAACGGTACGTGTATCACAAGAAACGGATGCGTTATGCACGCACAAAAAAAAGCTCTGCGAATGACTAACAAAAACACGATCAGAAAGCTTTTTATCGGTTTTCTACGCTGAATATGTGGAGAACGGCGTTCTGTGATTGGTTTCTAGCCTCTGTCATATGCAAATTTTCTCCGTGCGCCCCGATCGTTTCTTTGTTGTCAGTTCTCAGAGCTGTTTTTTGTGCGTCTATAACGCGTCCGTTTTTTGTGATACACGTACCGATCCAACGATTTTTAGAGTTTCCGCATGCACTTAGTATTTTGCGACGGGAAAAAGCGGACGTTGCCATTTTAAAAGTTCGTGTTTCCATACTTATAACCGTAACCGTGAGCGTCACTGTGTTACCGTTCTAAGAATCACGAACTCATACCCGTGAATAACTATATTTGAAATCTCATCTCGATAGGTTGAACGAAACGGTCGCTAGAGGTCCATATATCGGCAAAGTTTCTATTTGACCATCCGATATATATATATATATATATATATATATATATATATATATATATATATATATATATATATATATATATATATATATATATATATATATATATATATATATATAAATGCAGTTGAATCCAGTTAATCTGACCATATCGGGACGCGATCATTTTGGTCCGATTAACCTGTTGTCCAATTAACCGGAATCGACTGTATATATATATATATATATATATATATACACTATTAGTACTCTACATATAACAGATTTTTGATTGACATATGAAATTTTGTTAAAAGTTTCTTTATATCTTTACTGAAACTCTTGTGATCTCAAACTCTATATTTTTATATAAATACTGGTTTTAAGATCCTCCCTGAAATGTTATAAATTTAAGACAATAAAGAATTTTGAAAAAAACAGTAATGATCAGCGTTTCTTTAATTTCATATTGAAATTAATCGATGAAATATGTGTTCATTTCAAAATTGTTTATTTTAAAATTCCGAAATCAATTTTAATAAAGTTATTTTAAAGGACTAATTAGCATGCGGAGGATAAAATAGAAAAATTCTCATTAAAATTATATTTACCTTCCTTCAGATGCATAAACATTTTTCAGAAACCTAATTAACATTCTTGAAAAGAAGTTTAAGAACTTTTTTAAATATATAAAACTATTTTTACAGAATTTCGATATTTGACTTCTTTTATCATTATTATAATGCAAACTTAGAATAATTATACTATATGTATATAATTTCTTTAGTAACATTAAACGATACAATACTTCTAAATTAGCAATTCTTTTCAATTGTGAAGTAAACTTTAAGACCTCTGCATTTTATCTTTTTTATGAAGAAGCATTTATTGCAATACATTTTCTTTTGCAGGAACTAAATATAGAATATAATTAAACCTCCCGTTGTTATATACATGGCAATATTTATGAGCTCTGCGTGCAGATTTTAAACGTTCAAAATAATTCTTCATCTGATAAGTATCTTTTGAAACTATTACAAAATTAGGACAAAATGTTATTTTTTCCTAATTCTAATAAATTGGTATATTTTAGGTGTGTTAGAAATACAAACGTAAAATGACATTTAACATCCAGCTTGCTTCAAAATTTTGACACAAATAGTGTGCAATACTTTTAAAAAACACTCATCGAAACTTTAAAAAAATACCTTTACATAGTAGTCTTAGGAGAATTGCTAAAAGTTTCTCTATAACTTGTAATATATATCTTCCTGTTGATACCAAAAAAATCCTGTTAACAATCCTACTAACATACTGGCTAGAATAGCATTTTGAAATTTCCAGACTCCAAAACCGTTTCTAAAAGTCTCTGTGAGTTAGGCAATTTGGCATTGAAGAACTAAATAATTTTAAAAGCCGTGTTTATGATAAAATTAGAATGGGAACATAAATCTCTTTAGATCGTCAGCTTCGTATACGGGAGAACCAATCCTTTGAAGAAATTGCTTGCTCATCGGACCATGGGAACAGTGGTCAAAACCTCACTTCCTGGTCCACGACCTCCAGTGCAGGTTTTCAGTAGGTAAGCAGAGGGACAGAAAGTTAAGAAAAGAAGAAAAGTGATAGGGGCACTCAGGATCCTGTGAGTTTGAATTTTTTCAGCTGAAATCCCCGAAATGAATTAGCATCGGGCAAGGACAGTAGATTCGAAGGCGACATAACTATAGCTGTTCTTCTCCGAGAAAAGGTGAGAGATTAAATACAGAGCTATAGTTGAGAAAAATGGAGAGAAGAAAGTTTAAGGATGGGTATACATATATTTTTATTATGTTTTAAAGGTTTTTTAAATATTTTTGGCCTTGGCAAAGCCAAATATAATTTTTATATATTTTACATAGAAGATTAACAGACAAGTGACAACACTTAAGATAAGGATAGGAGGGCTGTAGACCTTTTCCTATTAACAGGATCAGCATATTTTACAACTTCTTTAAGTAAATCCTTGTCAATAGACTTGTAGAAGCTTCTGTAGCTTCAGGAAGAGTAGTGGTAACTACAGTACATGGAATGGGCCCTCCACTGTAGGCTGATATAGCAAAGCATAAAACTTCAAGTCATCAGTAAAAAACGAAAGTAGGAAGGAAAATAGAAAGTGGGGAAAACAAAAAGCTTCGATAGTTCAAGTAAAGTTAAAACACGTGGGAAAAAAGAGACAGAGCGAACAAAGAACAGGACAATCAATTAAAAGTGACGAGCAAGAAATGTAGAAGCGACTCCCTTGGACACACTTTAGATTCCTAGACCCCAGAAGAAAGACCAGGGAGAAAGAGATTGGAAGTGACACGGTGAGAGAGGCTGTATGAACACCGCGCTGTTTGGTGTTTCGTATCTGGAGGGTGACTCCGGTGTGGGCAGATCAAGCTGCCCTGGTGATAATTATCGAGAGTTGAATCTCTCTGGTAAAAAGCGAAAAGTGGTCTTGTAAGCATACGCTTAAAATTGTCTATAAATTCCCTAACAATTGTGTATAAAAACTGTATTAAATGCTTCTCGTGTGTTCATTGACTATAAACATTACAAATTGTGACTTGAATACCTCTTAAGTTTTTGATAACGTCGTCTACAAAGGAAGCTAAGACTTAAAAGAAAGTTGGGAAACAAGATTTTATTTTTCTTTTATTTACGAGCATTTTTTTATATTTTTCCCTCAAACGTGCCTTGTGTAAAGGTAATTAAGCATATACAACTACCTGAACTAATAGATTCATGTATTGTTACAGAGTAAAGAATATGTTATAGCGTTACAAAAGGCGGGAGAAATGGAATTTCTTTTTTGTTTTTTTACATGCATTTAATTTTTTTCCCGATAAATTTGCCTTGTTTAAAGATCATATAATATAACGGCCGGTTTGATCATCCGGTTTTTTAATATAACGGCCGGTTTGATCATTATATTTGTAACGAGGAATTCGTTCCAGAAATAATTAATTGGTTGAGCTAATAACGCACGTTAAATTAATATAAAATCTCTAATACTGAATAGTTGTTCCATAAAATAAAATAGTGTAATTTCTATACCGTTCCCTCGACGTGTGTGTTCCTGATAATTTAGCCTTTGCCCAATTCTCTTAAACCGTAAAAGCTTCAACAGTAAATTGCTTAGCCAGGTGTTAGTCTCCGGATTCCCTTGTTAAGTTTGTCTAAAATGCACATTTTATGGCTGGTAATTGCAGGGTGTTTCTTGTGAACATCAAACTAGCCTTTGTCCAAGTCATGCCGTTTACGTTCGTCCCCTAAATTTTACCATAAAATCTGTTTAAAGTTGTTATATAAGTTTGGTCTCTCGCCCTTCCCTTGTTCGCAAGATTACGATCTATGGAATTTTCCCACGAATGAACTTGGCGTTAGCTTGGCGATAAAACGCTTTCCGAGTAAAGTCTTTCTCCCCTGGTTCAACCAATCGAGCAGAGGCGCGAAGTATGTAATATCTGGTCAAAACCATTCACGGGCCCCGATTTTTGCGGCGCTCTCAAAAGTTCTCCTCTTGGCGAGGTATCGGCAAGGCCGGGTTCCTTTTGTTGGCTATCAAACGCTCGCGTTATTATTTACCGTCTATTTTCGTCCGTGCTGAGGTAATATTGCGAACGCCTTCAACGGCTGGTTCGCTCTTTGTTGGGTTTGGCGAATTTCTTGCTATTGTAACCCTGGTTTTGTTCTCCCGCGCTCTGAGGTACAGGATGACAAGAAAATAGTCAGATATTTTGACGGAATTTTTTTATGAAATCTAGCTCTGTTTTTTTTTTTGTTCTTAAAAGAGGCCCTCCTGACGGAGCGAATCATTTTTTTTTATGGTTCGTGTCCGAAAGGAGAGGCTATCAACTTTTTTGGCAATTCTGTAAGTCATGTTATACTACAATCTTATTTATACATGTGTGGTCTTGTTGTTTGTGTAAGCTACTACTACTCTTGTTTTTAGTCAAGATATTTTTAATGATTCCGGCTTTGAATAAATTGTTTTGGCGTCAAATTTTGCATTATCATCATTTATGAGTATCGTCGTCATTTATTTTATCCACCACTACCAGCAATAGAGAGGCGAAGAAGCGACCGAACCTGCTATAACTTATACGACATTATTACGAACCGGTCCGACTTGAGTCTGTTCCTGGGTTTTGTCAACTCATATCGACTTCAACAACGACAATTTTCTTTCTTCACTCTACAAGTTGTGCCGTCTTTCACCATAACGCCAGATTTTCCACTCTATAGTACGGGCCATAGACTGTAAAGACTAGTGCCGTTTTTGTAGACTCCATCACTCCATAGAAGTTTGTATTGCTTGACATCATTACGTGATAGACATTAATAGATTTTTTTCCGTGACAGACATTCACAAAAGTAGTGCCTGTGTTCATAAACTTTTTCGACGCGCTTTTTCTCCATTAAGCAAACATTTGTCGCGACGAGCTCGTATTATTCATACGACAATATTTACATAATAATTTTTTAGTAGTCACGAAAGATGTAAAAATAATTTTTCCTTTAGGATGTAGAATTTTTTAATACAGTTCTTAATTAATTTTAGGGACAAAACGAATATTTTTTTTCTTATTTGTCTATGAGTACTGAGGTCAAATTCGACAATTCGAAAGTTAATTAGAGAAAGTTTTAAAGTCGTTTTTGAATGGCTATAAACATCCATATAGATTATGCTATAGTACACCAGTGCCATACGTGTTTTGACATCCGCTGGACCCCTATCTATTTTAAGTAAATTTTGCTTAAACCTTCCGTGGGTCACTTTTTTCTTAAAGAAATTTCTTTGCGATTTTTTGGGTTTGCGAGTAATAAAACAGTAGACTTTAAGACAATAACTTTAATTTGAAAAGAAAAAAATTTATTAATACACAATAATATGGAGGTGTGAAATTTTCTTTCCACATCCCATTTACTGACTAATAAAATACTTTTATAAATTATTACTCTTCAACTAATCTGGATAATTAATCTTTAGAATTTTTTATGTACAAATAATGTATAAACAACAAAACAGCACAAATACTTACATTTATAGTTGAAAAATCAGAATTTTCAGGTCAAAGCCGACACAGCAACAACCACCTGCGAGACAAAATTAGTTGTTTATGGCTATCTCAATATTTCTTGGAAATATTGAAAACAGTATGAATGACACCACAATATTGAATAGTGAACTGTTCTGATCATCACTGTTTTAGCTGTGACAGAAAAGCTTGTTTGGTATTACACATCTCGGGAATCTATTTGAGATTACGTAGGAAATTCACTAAGCCCAAGAAAGGGTTAATACGGCCGAAATCGGGTTTGATTTATTCCCTTTAATTTCTACCGGCCAAACTATAGCCACGTCAGTTTGAAATTTTAGAGTAGCTGTATAATGGAAAAAGTTAATTACTTCTCGACTGCTTTTTGTGATGTTTTTATTAAGTATAAAGATACGTTATTTCTCCAACTTCGCTTCTAGGAAATATTACTTCTGAGAAATTCGGATCATTTTAAATATTACTGCTTCTAGGAAATGTTTTGATTTCCAAATAGTTTACTGTTCTTTTGATAAATACAATATGTTCTTTTCCCACAAGTTGTAAGTGAGTAAATAAAAATATTTCATTTTGCTCCACTGAAACTGATTCCTTTTTGTTTGTACTGTATTAAGTCTCCTTATGATAAAACTATATAAGATATAAATTGCGCCCGTGAGTTCGTACAAAAAAATATGAAAATATTTCACGGTTAAAAAGTTAAGGGAAAATATTTTTATAAAACAAGAAAAGGCTATAAAAGTTTTTAAATTTGTGAGAAATTTGATGTATTCATCTAAAATTGCTAGACTTTAAAAAATTCCACAGATTGAAACAACGAATGTAAAGCAGAGTACTATAGTAAACATTGCAGTGTGGAATTACTTAATCTGTCATGTGATCATCGACGAAACATGTGATTTCTGTTATTTGAGTCTGGGGGTTCTGAAATGTTTGTTAAGCACAGAAAAAAATAAGCCTTTTTAACGTAGGATTACGTAGAATTTCGGCGGCTCGCAAAACCCAGTCTATCGCTTGGACAAGCAGTAAACAGTTAAACATGAAATTACCAAGATGCGTCAAAATTTTAACATACATATATGTATGTATATACAAGCGTACATATATATATAGATACACATATACATAACAAATACATACATATAAACATAGAAAGAGGTAAGCAACGGTCAATAATCCTACGTTAATAATCCGTGGTAGTTTCGTTAGAAGAGACTACTTAAAATTTTTTTGCGAATTTTATGACTGGAGCTCCCTTAGCACAAATATAGTTATTCCAAATGATTGATCATATGATACACATCGGAGAAATAAAATTTTATAAAAAAAAATTTCAATTAATAACATTTTGTCGTATACAACAAATGAGATCTTTCAAAAAAATTTCTGATAATGAAGACCATTCCTTACTTCAAGAAACAACTTTTATAGGCACTAAAATGTTTCTCCTATTGAAGTTTGAATGAAAATAGTTCTTCGTAAATCATGTGAAACTTTTAAAACATGTCACGAACACTTTGATTGTTACGCTTTCTCACAAGTTCTAAATGTTATTTCAGAACGTGTCATAAGTACAAGAGTTTGCATTTCAGGTATTTTTTACTTCAACGATATTTGTGCTAAACATTTGAAAAATTGCGATATTTGCTTAGTTCTAACGTTTATGGGCTATGTCATAAACCAACTCACATAAACAATTTGTACCCATTGTATATGATACTCGTGAAGGTTTAAAAAAAAATTTTCAAGTGAATATAATGAAAGTACAAAAAGGGTATTATTGGAAAAATGTCGAGATACTATGAGCATAGGGCATTTACTTCTAAGCATTCTGAGTAGTGAATTTTATGAAAAGAATTTCAAACAATACTTGCGTTGTAAAGCAGCCTATTTTATCAGAGCTTGTTTCATCATTTCTCTTTATTTTGGTAACTTTAAGGCTTCAACATAAGTGTAAATATATTTAGGAAGAAACGAATCTGATTATAGGATTTCTATGGTGTTTACCCACGTGTCTTGAACTTAAAACTTAAATATAAACTTCACAGACTAAAATGTTTACTACAGTTAACTTTTGTGTTTCTTCTCGAGAAGAAATGCTCGAGAATTTCTTGAGAATAAAGTATAATTTGTTTTTCTTTTGTCATATCTCAAGAATTATAAAGTTTCTACTCGAGGAAAAAAGTAAAATTTGTTATTCTCTTTCTCAAGATGTTTGTTTCTTGGGAATCAATACTCAAATTATTCTTGTTATTATCAACAATTGTAACTGACTATGTTTATAGTTTTTATTGCAATACCTGAAAAATTTATAAATATTATTTTGCTTATAACTTTATAAGTTATAAAATGCATTATGTAGTTTTTAAAAGTATTATTGATTTAAATCTCAAGAAATTCTCGTCATTCCTTCTCGAGCATTTCTTGAGAAAAAACTATAACTTGTTTTTTCCTCATATCTCCAGTATTATAAAGTTTCTACTCGAGGGAAAACAGTAAAATTTGTTTTTTTCTTTCTCAAGATGTTTGTTTCTTGAGTATCAATACTGAAATTGTTCTTTTTATTATCAACAGTTGTAACGGTCCATGTTTACAGTTTCTATTGCAATATCTGAAAACATTATAAATATAATTTTGTTCATAACTTTTTTAAGTTACAACAAGCATTTTATGTAGTTTTTAAAAGTATTGAGCTAAATCTATTTCGTTTCTCCCATATTACTTTCATAATAAAACCGATATTGGTTATTGTAATTGTTTTTGCTAATGCCCTCTGGACGGAAGTATTTCAGTTCAGGTTCATGTAGGTTTTGTGGGCTAAGGAGATTGGCTTCGGTTCACTATAGTACCACAAGGGTCGGAGTCTGTCTTAGCTAACTGCACCTACAATTTTGACAGAGCATATCCAGGGGTGACACCTAGGGGATCATACCCTCTCCCACCCTCTCTGACCGCATAGAGGGATTTTCCGATTTACAGATTTAACATGCCCATAACAGGCCAAGATACTGTGATATATAATGATCTTTGTCGGGGTTCGAACCCAACAGTCTCAGTACCGTATGTCGACGCGCTACCACTAGTCTACCTCGGTATCGCATTGTTGGCTTTTCCCGCGAAATGCTAAACGTTAGTTTTCGAAATTAGAGACGGTTAACAATGAAATACGTAAGGTGATACTTATTCAATTAAAAACTGAAAATGTAAAAGAAGAAACATGAACGCCATGTCTTGTTATAAATTTTAAGAAAATTCCGCTAGCCAAGAAAAAAAAATTCAGGTAGTCTGTTGTAACGAAACTACCGTGGGATATTAACGTAGGATTACTTATCTTTGCTTATCTCTTTTGTATTTATATATGTACCTATATATATGTGCGTATGTATACATGTATGTATGTCAAAATTTTCACGCATCTTTGTACTTTTCTGTTTAACTTGTCCAAGCGATAGACTGGCTTTGGTGGGCTGCCAAAATTATCACTCGCGAGGACGGATGGACGGACGGTTTTAGCGTCTGAAATTTTCTTTTCCGCAGGACCGTTATGGAGGAACGTAATCCTACGTTATAAAAGTTTACATACTAGTCTTAAAAAAGAAAATTTACCGAAGGGATAAATAAAGGTTATATAGATTATTTTCTAGTTGTCAACAGTTTGATACTGACGAAGAAGATTGTCAATGAAGTTTCAATCAATAGAAATGAATACTTGTCTCTTCAAGAACAAATAAATTTATCTATCAAAGAAAGTGCGAGAGAAGTGAAATCCGGTATTACTGAAAAGCATCAGGCTTTTAAAAACAAATTTCATTTATATTTCAAAGAACAGGCACAATAACAACAAATTTGGAACTACTTAGAGACGCTTTCCCCAAGTTAAAATCTACGTCTAACCGAAAGGAAAGGTTTTTTTTTCTCTTTTGCTAACGATTTTGTTGCGAAGAAGAGAAATTGATTGTCCGATACTACTTTAAATGCGCCATGTTTTCCGAAAAATTATTTCAAAGGCAAACAGTAAAGCATTAAATTTTGTTTTGCAATCAGTTTTTTTAGCTGCATGTTGCATTTTGTGCTAAAATAATAAATAAAATTTATGAATTCGGTATTAAAGATTGATATTTCATCGTTACATAACCTTTCAAAAGGAGTTTAAGAAGACAGATGTTATTTATACATATGAGTATTCTCGACATTTCTCGAATGGTAATTTTTTCCTCTCTTGAAAAATGAAAACTATCGGGAAATCTTAAAAACTAGTTTAATTTATCTGTACACAGCATTTGTTTAGTATTTATTAAAATTTTCGCAAAATTGCTTAATCCTTGCTTAGTACCTCTAAATATAAGAACAGTTTGAAAATAAAATTAATAAAATTTTCATTATTTAATATATTCTTCTTTTCAGTTTTCAACTAAAGAAAAACACCAGTATTTCATAATATAGTTTAATATATTCTGGTGTGTAATAAATCTCAGAGTACATCTATAGCCTGTTGCATGTGCTATAAAAAGATATCTCTATATTAACACTAAAAATGCCGACTAATAAAATATATTTATTGCTACCAAACCAGTAAAAATTAGTGATTTTTAAATCAAATGCTTAAAAACCATTTTTTTAATGAAATAAAACCATACATTTAAAACTTAATACAGGTAATACTTCTTTTTCATACTGTCTGTAATAAACAAATGAGCATTACATAACTACAATTCCTGATTATTCAATACTTTACGTAAGTTGTTAATATTTTGTACATGAGATCTCCTTAATATCTCATATTTGCATTGTGATATATTTCCTACTTTCGCTGTCAAAAAGTTAATTTTTATGGATTTCCCAGACAGACTTCGTTTCCGTAATTTATTTATCTCCATGGGGTAGACAAAGTATTTATCTTTAGGTATTACACAAAGTTTTGACGTTCTTACAAGAGAATAATCTGGGTGGAACATATAACTAAATATAAAGTGAAAAAGTAACTGCTTAATGCGAATACTTTCTATTCACTTTTCTTACAGTAAACTGACGTTTTATTGAAATGTTCAGAATAATATTGAACAATATCTTGCAATGAAGAAAAAGTTCTCAAAATTCCCAGCCAATACACAAGAACATCACTGATTATAAAACACGGTACAGTGGAATCTCGATCTATCGTTTTTCAGGGGACGGATTGAAATGAACGATGAATGCGGTAAAACGATAGATGCGGTAACATAACAAAGCAATAGGATAGTTGGGACTGGATAAAATGAACGACACATACGGAAAAAAGATGGATCCGAAAACGATCGATCGAGATTCCACTGTATATCCAAATTTGAGGTGAAAGTATTCTGAGACGCTTGAACATACAAGCTATAAACATACAAGCTATGAACATACAAGCTATAAAAGTACATAAATTTATCAACTAGTCAAAATGACAGGTTGCAGTATATAGGGCTACACAACATATGTAGCCCTTATTATAATGGAAGGAGACGAGAAATAGAGCTTATGTTGGGAAACGCTCAGAAAGTGTGACTACCTTTAGGAAGATATTTTTAAAGGAAAGTAGTAAAATTTATCAATTCGACAGGATTGGTAGGTACCCAGCTTAAGAAGAAATTTCAAAAGTTATAATACTCCGTTTAGAAGATAAAATGCTATATAAAATAATTGTACTCACTGATACCATAGCTAAAGTTTCAAAACATTTTTAAAATATTTATATATTTAAGTTGATATGCTGATTTTTTGGACAGTCCCTCATAGACAACTACTGCACCAATTTACTTCATTTTGGATTTAAACGAAAGATTTTAATGTATAAATGTGTCAAATTTGGTTTTTGTAACCGCAATTTCTATTAATGAGCGATAATTTACAATTTAAAAGTGCTTTCTGCGCATGCTCAGTGACATGTTTAAATCTGGCTTTAGATACTCACTAAACACGAGGCCGCCTAAACACGCTAATTTGTTTGTTTCGAGGAATCTCTCTAGCTCTCTCTGGCACTTGTATTTTTAATTATGTTATATAGAATTAAACCTGGAAATTGTTTATTCCTGGCTGTTAGGTAACCTTACTTCTTTTTATTGGATTAAATAGTAATTTTTAAAAGTGTATTTCTCTATCCTTAATATTATTATATTTAACATTTGGCAATGGTGTATAATTTGTGCATAAGTACATCCAGCCGTCATGTTTTGACGGGACCAACTAGTCTTAATTTAATTTCTATACACATTTATATGTGTACTAAACATACGGTCAGAATAGGAAATTTAATATTTATCCCATATCTAGTTAGTAAATAAAGTAAACCGGGAAAAAATTGCTTTTGTAAATTCAATAATATCGGGTGACCAGAATTAAAATACTCTATACTTCGATTTTTCTATCTATATATTGATCTACTCAATGTATAAGCTTCATGTTTTGTACACATACTATTCGAGACAGGGGAAACAGATAAAGAAAACAAAGTAAGTTTCCAGAAATAGCCCACAGGTGGCGCTGTACAACTGGACATATGCTGAAAAGACACAAAATCGCATTTTATTTGAACGTACCAAACATTCATGTGTCAAGGACCTTATTGACGCAGGGAATGAATGCTGCTCAATATTTTTCCCTTATTGAAGATGTAAAAACTGCAGCCTATGGATGACTTGTTCAACTGAGGATCGTTAGTGATCGATTGAAATGTTTCTCACATGCAGAGTGATATCTTCTTTCAAGTCTGCCAAGGCTGGAAATTCCAGACTTGGTCCATATAGGGTTGCTGGCAGAGGGGTGCGGCTCCGGTTTTAGGATGGCACGACGAGGGTCGGAGTCTGATTCACCCAGGTGCACCTCAATTTTGACCGAGCATCACCAGGGATGACATCTGGGGGTTTCGAAATTTTGACAAGCTACTACAAATGGACGATAACGAAGATTGGGCTTTTTGGTTTATTGTAACAGTTAACAGTTGAAAACATATATAGAAAGAAATGCTTTCCCAGATAGGGATTCCAAGGGGGGTGGGGGTTACATGACCCTTTTTTACGAGGGCGAGGAGCGAACTGAGAAGCGAAAACTTCTCCCTTTCTACGGGTGTCGCAGCGCCCCCGCGATGTAATTTTCTACACACCCCTCCGTCAACAAAATGTTCACCTCTAATTCCACAATATGTAGGGTATATAACTACTTAATTAAAATGTCACTAACACTCAAAATACAATACAATACAAATATTCGAATTTGCATCTATACAAGAACATATATTATTTTAAACTTACTGACAAAAGGAGACCTATATTTACACAGTTCACAGTATTTAGACCTAACACAGTAGTTTACACAGTATTTAGACCTAAAGTACACAGTTCTTCAAAACAAATTAAAACCTTCATATTTTAAGAAAAGGTATTAGAGTATATATAAAAAGCATTAATAATTTAATTCAAGAGGATATATAAGTTGTATGAGACGTTTATATTGGCCACTTGAAGTACGAACAAGACAAGATCTTACGTGTCCATCATGACCTACGAATACTTCATCGATGATGCCTAAAAGCCAAAGTAATTTAGATTTTGCTGACCATTCCAACAAGACCACATCACCTTCCGTTAAATTATCTTTTGGAGAAGGAACTATAAAGTTATGGCATTTCTTAATTGATGCAGATAATTTTCCTTCCACTTACGCCAAATTTGCTTCAAAAGTCTAGATTTGTACAGTATTCTGCGATTTAATTTTTCCTTTGTGGATAACTCATTGTTGGCAAGATCAGCAAAATGCACAGGATAACAATAATTTTGACCAGGAAACAAAAATTGAGCCAGTGTAAGAGGCTTGTCTCATTTACATCATTACTTACGTAGGTAAGTGGCTGATTATTTAAAACACATTCGATTTCTGTGAGGATAGTCATCATTTCTTCAAAAGATAATAAAGCTTTGCATAGGATCTTTTCCAAAGTATCCTTAACACTTTTCATGAGCCTCTCATAAAATCTACCCCACCATGGGGCACTAGGCACAATAAACTTCCATGTTACGCTGTTAATACCAACAAAATCCTTCAAACTTTTGTCTAGAAGGATTTTTGAAAATTGTCCTTAAATGTCATTTGTATTTTTGAATGTTTTAGCATTATCCAAAATGATGACTTCACAATTTCCCATTTCAGCCAGATATCGTCTTAAAGACAAAATAAAACTTCTAGTTGACATGTCGGAAATAAGCTCAATATGAACTGCTCGTGTCACTCCACAGGTAAAGAAAGCAATATAGGCCTTACGAATGTCCTTACCTGATTTCAGATAAACAGATCTTGTAAAATCTACGCCTGCAACTGAAAATGGAGGCCATTCCAAAATCCTGTCCTTTGGCAGTTGAGCAATTACCTGTCTCGCAGGTTTCAAAATATATTCCCGACATATCAAACATTTATTCAAAATTTTCTTTACCTCTTGCCTACCCTTCACAATCCAAAATTTTGTACGAATTTTTGCCAGAGAAGCTGACACCCCACCGTGTAAAATTGTGCTATGTTCTTTAATTATCAATAATTCTACAAATTTTTATTTAGGCAAAATAATAGGATGAACTTCATTCTCAGAGAATTCACCCTGCTCAATCCCCCCTTTAAAGGAAGTATTCCGTTATTGTCTAAGAAAGAGGCTAAGCTAAAGATTTTCGATTCTGTGGAAACTGGCTTGCCAGTTTTCAAACAATGCAATTTTGAAGGATAGGCTAGAGATTGTTCGAATTTTATCCAAGAATCTTCTGCAATTTCTAATGCAGTTGCAGTAAGTGGACCATTTTCATATTCTAAATGTTTCAATTTCGCGATAAAACGATTAATCAATGCAGTAATTCTCAAAACTTTCATTAAATTAGAAAAATTATTCAAATTCAAAATAAACCCTTCGTTTTCTGATATACAATTATTTTGCACAATTACTTCACAGTTTTTTCTCAATTCAAGATCATAATTAGGTTCAAAATAATCAGAATAAAAAAATTTCACAAGGGGGCCAAAATTCCAGTGGTTGTCTCAACCACGGTTGTCTCAACCAGTTGTTGTTATAGTTTTTAATGGTGCTACCCTACTCTTTGAGCATATGAAACTTGTGCTTACTTTGCCGTCAGCAGAAACACTTCTGAAGTACAGCACAGTTCCATAAGCTGCTAACGATGCATCTGAAAAACAATGAAGCTCAAATGAAATAAATTCACAATTTAACTCGGAAAGGTAATATCGTGGAATCTTGACATTGGTCAATTGTTCTACATCCTTGCACCACACGTGCCACTTATGAGTCAGTTTGTCTGGCAATTCTTGGTCCTAGTCCAAACCCAATGTCCACAGTTCTTGAAGTAAACACTTCACCTTTACAATGAACGGTCCGAAAAATCCAATCGCTTCGAAGAGTCTACCGACAATTTGTAGAATGAATCGTTTAGTATATATTCTGTGAGATATAAATTTCACAAGTTCTGTCATGGAAAAGTATATCGTATCACTATCTGGATCCCAGGCCAAACCTAAGACCATCGACGATAAGCCAGAACTAACAAGAGTGTCTGGCTGTTCGATTTCAATGTTGTTGTCTCTCCCCGATTCACGAAGTTCGGATAAATTAGTTGTCCACTTTCTGAGTACCATTCCAGCATCGCTGAATATTTTTACACTTTCTAATGAGGTTTGCAGAGCATGTGAAACCTCTTCTCTTCCTCCTATTAGATCGTCGACGTAGACACAATTCAAAAGTAGATTCGATGTGGCTGGCAATTGCTCTTGTTATTTCTCAAAATGGTACTTCAGAGTGGCTGCAAGAAGGTATGGACTCGATGTTAGCCCAAAGAGAATCCTCGTGAAGTTGAGCACAAATGGCTGTTCATTAGGGTTATCAACCCAGAAGAAACGAGTGAATTGACGATCTGATTCACCCAATTCTATTTGAAGAAAAACCGACTTTACATCAGCTGTGAACGCAACAGCATTCTGGCGAAATTTCAAAAGCAATTGGAATATCTTGGGATGCAAGTTCAGACCTGCGTGCAAAACAGTCATTGAGATATATTTTCTCTTTGTCATGTGCAGATCCATCGAATAGTATGCGTCCTCGATTAGCTGTTTTATATATCCGTATGACAGCGGTATGGGGCAAATAAAATGATCTTTCTTCAGGAATTTTTAAAACAGTACTTTCAACGATACCTTCTTTCAAATATTCATCAACAACACCTTTGTACTCATCGAAAAACCTCCTCTCCATCTTAAACTTGCGATTCAATCCTTCAAACCTTTTACAATCAACTCCTATATTATCTTCTAAACCATTCTTCACACCCGACCTCCACGGCAATTTTACACGATAGAGCCCATCAACAAAACGAATCGACTCATTGTACTCTCTAATCATATCCCTTTCTCTAATATCACCACATGATTCACAATCCTGCATCCCTGAACTCTCCAACTTCCAAAACCTTCTCAATTCTGCTGAAATTGACTCTTCTTGATTGAGGACCAGATTGACAGATGTAAATTCGTCAGCCTTACCACATCTCCCATGAAGCGACCACCCTAGACAAGTTTCAATTGCCACTAACAAAGAATTCGACATTTCGACGCCTCTAGTTAAATTCCAGTAGTAGTCCGATCCTATCAATAGGGAAATAGAATTGTCTGATAACTCATCTGAACACGTCAGCAAATATCCCTTAGCATTCATGGCTTCCGACACCTCTTAACTGGGAAGTTTCACATCAGCGTTTGATATTTCGACTTCTAGAGCTTAAACGATAAAATCCCCACTCTTCAACATATTTTTTAAAACTATTTCTACTCTGCGACAAATTTCGGTATTAGGAACATTAGCACCAAACGAATAAATTTTCAAACTTTCGGAACCCAAAACCTTTAAACCTAATCTCTCTGACACATTTTTTGAATAAAACTACGTTGTGTGCCATTATCAAACAAACCTAAGGCTAATCCCGATTTTTTCCGACACACTATTTCTGCTTTAACAATCTGCAACAAAACCCCACTCAAATCATTTACCGCATGATTCAGTGACATGGCATTCTGAACCTCATCTCTCGCCTTCTTGTCATTCTCTAGTTTAATAAGGGGTCCACACACATGCAGAACTGCAGAGAATTCTGCTGGGAAAACAGTTATTTATGGGGCAGGGGACGTCAACTGCAGCGCTCTCCGGCGATCTCTCCTGAGCGCGGTCTTTTCACAGTTCATCAAAGAGACACGAGGAACCTTGGGGGGTTCTAAGTGGGGGAATGTCTGGAAGAAGCAAGCACGAATGACAACAATAGAATGAACGGTCGGGTAAGTTTGATTTTGGGGTCGATCCCAAAATGTGTTAAAAGGAGTCGGGAGGGTGCTTACTGCGTATGCAATCTGTTTATATGTGGATGCACCATAAAGCAAATAGCTTTGGCGTGGCAACCCTTACAATAGCCACATGTTTGTCCCCTTTCATCTTTTTACGAAACAGTTAATCTTGCAGCACATTAAGCAACGTATTTTACGGACTAGTTTATCTCTCTTTTGCTGGAGAGACAAAATATCACACTCTGAGCTCCCATGCTGTGAGTCATTGCAAAAAAGACAACTCCTAGAATTCGCGCTCGTCGATACATTGGCGTTAAGTTCCAAAGCTGACTTATTTGTGCGATTCAGCTGAGAGTTAGCCCCCTCCCCTCTGAGTAGACCCTCTCTGGACTGCAATGGGGAGAGTTGAGTGGTGGAGTGACCTTGGATACGCTTAGCTTTCTCCCTCGCGCTGACCGCTTTATACAAGAAGCTCATTTACTCTTGCAGGTCATGACACTTATCTTCACTGACTTTAGCAAATTCTAACGCTATATCACGGGGGATATTTTTTAAGATTATGTTTGTCAAGAGAGTAGTGTATTTTTCTGAATCGATTCCCAGGCTTTGCAAACACCGAATCTGTGTTTGACAATCAAAATATAAGCTACGCAAAGCCTGAACGTTAGAAGAATTTCTGACAAGTTTAATATTTAGCAAATTTGAGATGCGCGAGTTTATTAAAATGTCCCTTTGGCCAAAAGTTTCAGAAATCAACTGGATTGCTTGCGCGTAATTTTCTTTATTAATTTAAAGCCCCTTTAGGCTGATGAGAGCCTTCCCGCCTAACATGGACTTTAAATAACAAAACGTATCAACTTCACTTAAATTTGGGTTATTGGGGATTGAATTTTCAAATTGATTCCAGAATTCAAGGAATTCGGACGGCTCTTCATAGAATTTTGCAATATATAATTTGGGAAGTTTGGCAGTAATTTCTACACGAGTTTTCGATGGTAACGAGTTTTCGGTGGTTCTATGTTCAGTGGTAGAATTTAAATTTAACGATTTAATTTTCTTTTGCAATTTAATTTTTGCAGAAATTATCTTTTCACAATATTCATCTACAATTAAAAATTTAGTCCTGATGAATCTTACGTAGTTTCGTATATTTTAAATGGTTTATTTAACAATTGCAAATGACAGACAACAATACTATTATTTTCAGTTCTAAAACTATATCTGAAAGATATTGCAAGATCGCAAAACAGTAACTAATGAGAAGTGCCGTCACGTGGGTTTATGAGTTAAAACATCCTCCCACCTTTTGTATTCCAGGCAAACTTGCTAAGCAATACAAAATTAAATTAAATCTATATTACGTAAATCTAAGAAAGGAAAGAAAGAATTCTAGCTAAACTATACAAAAAATTAAAGTCACTTAAACAGAGTCTACAAGTTCAGTCGTTTCACAGGTGCAGTGAAGCCTATGGGGTCGTAGATACTGTTAACAGTTGACAGCAATTTTCTTTTCGTAACAGCTTCATCGTATTTTACATCAAT
Organism: Dolomedes plantarius; assembly: GCA_907164885.2. Taxonomy (NCBI): domain Eukaryota; kingdom Metazoa; phylum Arthropoda; class Arachnida; order Araneae; family Dolomedidae; genus Dolomedes; species Dolomedes plantarius. The sequence goes on from OU015490.1 coordinate 237,894,225, forward strand.
CTTAGGACGAACGCAATAAAGTTCATCGGTCTTAGTGTTCCTTTCTGTGGGATCAACTATGCCTAATGCTTCTAATTCCCACATCTTTGGGATTTCAAAGTTCTGCAAACTGAAGGAGACCATGCCAACCGCAGTATTCGTCTTCTCGCTTCCCAAGATGCTCCAACCCAGACTAGTTTCAATGGCAGATATACCGGATCTAAATACTTCTATTCTTCCCGTGTGAATTCTTCCGAGTACATCAGCTCGAGTAACAATCATATTGGAGGGGTTTCTTGTCCAATGTCTGTTAAGAAAATTCCATGGCTTTCAAGTTCTGAGAGTAAATGTTTGTCTCGTACTCTTGGGAATGTTGTACATATTTTCGGTTGATATAATACTGACACTTGGCACGAAAACGTTCTGTCAATTCTTTACATGTTTATACAATAACGGTAATGTTCAGCTTCAGGAGTTTGTTGTCCGCCTAACCCTTGAGATAGTATCTCTGTACCTGAAGGCAGAAGTTTAAGTTCTCGTGCTAAATCCTTCTCAAAATATCTTTTAGTATCTTCACAAACATATCTCTATCTCGAGAACTTTCTGGGGCGGATGAACCAAATATAACATACAATGGCTTTTAATTCTCCAATTGTGGTTTTTTGGCACCCTAAGTCATGTTATACGGACGTTCCGTTTATATGAAAACCGCAATACGCCTTTTAGTTCCAACTTTAACCCCCGGAAATCTCCTTTAATTAAATTTGTAAAAATACTCACGAGTCCAAAACAAATGTAATATGGCAACAATAGTCAAAATATCTAAATTATAAAATTTTCTTGATATCTGAAATAATTACAAAATTATTCTTACTCATAAACTCAAAATTAAAACAAGACTCGCATTGGCTGTTTAGATTTAGCAAGCTTAATTTGAAAACCGCAAAAATTCTAGGTTAAATGAATCGAAACAGGTTTGGTTCTTTTCGTGATTGTTTACTAGATTACCACTGACACTCAAATTTATGGGCGAATTGGCGTCCAAACACTTCTCTGTTTATACTAAAGACGCGCTCGAACACGGAAGTAAGTTAATTTTAATGTATTTTTTTCTTCTTCTCAGCGACGATTTTGAACTGGGTGTGAAAACACGTATTTATAGAATTAATACACTCGTTTAACATTTCAATTTAACGTGGCCACAGATTATTACTTTTTCAAATTTTTACATGAATTAATTCTACTTGTCTTTCCTTGTACAAAAATATTCAGAGACTGTTTCCCCCAAAACGAAATCCAGTTGTTCATACCTATTTTTCCTTTTTAATCCATATCGACCTTCACTAACATTATGCCTTTACATCAAACGAAGAACTGCTTCTCTCCAAATATGCTTCAATACTCAGCAAATTAAACAAAGTAGTAATAATATTTTTGTTCAAAAATCCACGTAAATTTTAGTTGCAGCATACAAATTCCCATCTAGAGATATATGTGTGTTATGCATTGAGAAGTTCAAAACGACATAAAATATTAATAATTTGTAATTTAAATAGCAATTTTCCTACATAAAGGCATTTCATATAATATTCTTTTAATAATTCCGGAATATATAATATGTAATAAGACGTATTGATTTACAGCTTTAACGATTTAACTTTTGCTCAGTTATGGACACAAATTGAATTCTGATGTACTTCTGAACACGGGATGTAAATGTTCTTATACAGATAAAATTAGAAAATATTTTTTTTTCTTCAAATATAATTGCAGTAACTATACATCATTTTAAGCAAACTAGTAGTAAAATTTTAAAGTTAAAAAATATTTATGAGATCTTTTAAAAGATAATGGGAATTCTTATTTCTTACTTGAAAAAACAATATTTCGATAAATTGAGTAGTATTCTTTTCATCGAAGAACGAAATACATTTTTAATCTCATCTGTTTCTACTAAATTAAATTATCTTCATTTTTAATGGAAATGCAATACATAATACTTTATGGAGAAACTTTTTCTAGCTCCCTCCAATACTGAAATGAAAAATATAGAAGGGAATTACATATATTGGAAGTACTAAATACCATGCTGAGTCATAAAGTGTATACATTAGCAAATAGTAAGTATATATATATATATATATATATATATATATATATATATGTAATGTACTGGACAACCCAAGGAGAAGACTGCTATCCAGCACATCACAAAGGATGATGAGTAGTCCTGGCTCGAATCAACGACGCGGCAAGTTACGGCATTACATTTTATTAGACAGAGAATACGTCTTCACAAGACAGTTACAAAATCCGAAAGCGTACACGTTTGTTGATCAGACGGCTTATATAAACTTTGTCATGTGATCATGATAGCGATTAGGGATTTGTTGTTGTCGACAAGTCACATGTGGTTTTATGTAATCTGCGCAGACCCTATATGAAATCTTGAAAGACGCCACAAAGGTTTGAAAAAGGAAGCCATTTAATTTTTTACCCGGAGGCCTTTTAAGACTTAGACTTGAAGGCGAAAATTAGCTCGTACGCCCTAGGAAATTTAGAATTTAAAATGGTATGGGTTTTTTAATGTTATATATATATATATATATATATATATATATATATATATATATATATATATATATATATATATATATATATATATATATGTTTATATATAACATGTGAAATATTACACACATGAATATGAAAATTAAAATATTTAAATTTTTTTATAACTCTATCCAAATTTTTAAAAATTTTATAACCTTTTCAAAATGTAATACATTTCATACTTGTGTGGAATCTTAAGCCATCTGTCCGCTCAGGGAAATCGATAATATAGTCGACCAACCTGAACTGGCCACGCCTCCTTCCACAGTCCGGGCATAACAGATGTTTAATTTTGTGTAATATCTGTAGGTACCACTTTAATATCAACAAAAAGAGAGTCATGTTAATTTTCTGAAGTTTTCCTTGAAAAAAACTTAATTCCCACATTTTTGTATCAGTTTTATATATTATATAATCTCCTACTAATGCATGTTAATTGTTATTTACTACCTCTCTGAATGAACTAATAAAATCTTTGAACATAAATACTGTCCCATTGCTTGGAAAACCGCTGTTGTCATCCCTATTAAAAAACCTGGTGAGGATCAGTCTCTGCCAAAAAACTATAGACCAATCAGCCTGCTCTCCTCTCTTAGAAAGCTAATGGAACACATACTGTGTCACAGAATCAAAATGTTCCTGGACGAAAATAATGTTATTATTAATGCGCAGTTCGACGACCACTAAACAACACACCAGTTGCTTCGAGTCACGGAATTCAACCATGATGGATTGCAGAATCGGATGCATTCTGGAATAATTTTACTCGATCTGGGTAAGGCTTTTGACCGAGTCTGGTACAGTGCTCTCATTTACAAACTTATTAAGCTTAAAATGCCAGCCTCAATTATCCACTTAATACACTCCTACCTCCTCGGCAGATCCTATAAAGTCCGCAATACACTATCATATTCTAGTCTGCGCGAAATCAATGGAGTCCCTCAGGGCTCTAAGTTAGCACCTATCCTTTTTAATATTTTTATTAATGACATTCCTGACTCACCATTCACTACACTAGCCATGTTTGCGGATGACACGGCAATACTAGATAAGCATCATAATTTTAAATACATGCACAAGTTCCTATAGAGACATATTGGAATTCTTGAAAGTTGCTTCGAACGGTGGAGGCTCAAGTTAAGTTCTTCAAAAATTAAAGCTATTTTTTCAGTTACAATAGAATTCCACCTCCTCCAGTCACAGTATGCGATCACCTTTGGTTCACTTTGAGAGAGAGGGCACATACCTAGGTATTTACCTCGATAGTCGTCTGGCGTGGAAGAAAAATATAGAACATAATATTAGAAAATTTTTTAACGCCCATAAGGATATCGCCCACCTCCTGTACCAGAATCAAATGGGTTTAGATAACAAACTACTCTTGTATAAAACCGTACTGCGTCCCATCCTGTTATACGCCGTTCCTGTTTGGGGCTCAGCGGCTGACACCCATATCCAGCAATTGCAGACAATCAAAATAAAACACTCCGCGGTATTAGGAAGGCACCCTGGTACCTTAAAAACGTACTTATCCACAGGGATCTGAGAATCGAAGCCATTCGGCAACACATTAAAGATCTCGCATCTAAGTTCTACAATAGATTGTATTCAATAGACAACGAAGAAATAGCTTACCTCCCCGACTTCGACCCAAGGAAATGCTATAGGCGTCCTAAGGCCACTTTGATTATTCACCCTGGTCTCCTTCCCCTTTCTTAACTCTCCCTCCAACCTCTTATAAATTCTAATTTACATTTGCCGTTGCTTCTGGTTCTGACCTGTGTTTTTTTTTTTTTTTGATGGATCGACCTCAAGACTATCCTTACTGATTTTTGCTTAATCATCTGCTACCGTAAATTATTATTATTATTATAATTATTATTATTATTTTATTTTTATTTTATTTTTTTCTTAAACCTGACACATTAAATTGTTGTCAATTTATATATATTCACTTATTTATTTTTTGCTAGCATTAATATTATTTATTTATTATTATTACTATTATTTTAATTATTATTTTTATTATTATTTTTCTAACTTTCAAGTCAACACATTTCTTTTAATCCTGAGAACTGAAATATAGCCACAAAAAATTATCCATACCGAGGATATGGAGCACTGCTCTCTGGTGCCTCGTTAATGTACCATGTCCATGTCATGTTAAAGGGACGTTGTACTTTGAAATCGGCAAAAATTGACCAAAGCATCGAATTTTTGTTTTTAATGCTATATTGTTCTACAAATCAAAATGTACCAAATGCAAAAATCCGCATCAAAATCCGATAATTTTTAATGAAGCTATTAGCATTTATATGTTTATAAACAATCCACTTTTGCCCTTTAAATTTCACTTTGTATGCAATTTTCTCAAAATGAAATTTTTCTCGATAATGTAAATTTAAAATGTGATACGCGCTATATTTTTGCTTCAAATTACACGATATTTACCATACATTATCTTTATACATACATTAATAAATGTGTGCATGCATTTTTGTTTTAAAGAAGAGTAACTTATAAAAAGTGACTGTTTATATACAAAGAACTGAAATTTTTGAAAAAAATTCATCCATTAATCGGTTTTGCTTCTTTTAAAAAATAAAATATTGAGATATTTGTAATTCAATGCACAGAATGTTTCATTATGCAATAATAAATAAATAAAAAGTAAAATTATTATAAAAAAGTAAAAATTTTAGCGCAAGGGACATTTTAAAATTTTATTAATTTTTTTTAATTTTTAAGTAAAAAATTTTTTTCTAAATAAACTAGAAATTTTTTTATGCCATTTATAGTGCAAATATTAAACTATATACAGGATTAAAATTTCATATAGATAAAATGTAAAATAAAAAAGTTAAATCTGAGCCTCTACTGTCTCCTTAATTGTTCAGCAATTTTTCATATGGTTCATGGAACCCTGTGCTCTCTGAGAACATAGGGAATTGAAAAATAAAATCGTAAACACCTTAAGAAGTCCACACTGTATCTTATTCACTGAAAATTTTCCACTTGACTATTTATTATCTATATACTACCATCTTTAATTTTCAAGGATCCTCTTCTAGCAGATTTTTTAGAAACTGTTTCAATAAGAAATTTTTGAATTGACTATGGGAACAAAGAACATTTGTTTACAACAGGAAGCTAAAGAAGTAGGTGTAGGTCAGTGTCATGAAGCTACAGTTTTTGCTTCTTATAGCTTCATGGTCAGTTTTGAAAAGTGTCTTACATTTGGTCGTACCACCAGATGGCGCGCGCGTCGATTGGGGCAGGGCTTTGACACGGAAACCATACGCTTTAATATGGATTTTTATTTTTCAAGAGAAAACAAGTTGTTCCTTTAGTGTGTATTTAATATGAATTCATTTATTCAATTTTACAATTGTTTATTTTCATTCAAAATGTTTATTAGAACTGCTTTTTTTGCTAAACTTCATTAAAATTCTCAAAGGAAATGTGTAAATAATGATACATTATTTTCTACAGCTAGTTAATTACATGCACATATAAGCATGCAATTAACTAGCTGTAGAAAAGCACACACTAGCTGCAGCTACATAGTATGCTATATCTAAACATGAGATGACAAACATCTGACACATGAAGAGTCATTCTTCATTGTATAAAATTTTCCAGAATAATTGTTTTAGTTTCAGAATAAATGAGTTCAGAATTTTGTAATAATTGAATGATTAAGGAAATGAAATTACAGAAAAGAATTGTGAAGGAAATCTTGTATGAAAAATTAATTGTGTGAAATACTACTGATTAACCAAAGGACATACAAGCATAGTAATATGAGAATATTTTTATTTACAGATAAGTATGATTAATACATCAGACATAACAGCCTTTAAAAAGAAAAGCAACATTTTGATTAAATTGAAAACTTATTTACATATCGAAATAAACTTAATAGTGATTAAATTTTATATTAAGGTTGCAGCATATTCACGTTTTATGAAGTTTTCATAGTAAAAAAAAAATATTAACAGATAATGAATATTTTTGACTAAAAGTTAGCCGAGAATAAACATTTCAAGTAGAAGAAGTAATTGGAAATATTTTATTTCTGTAAACGATTAAATAAAAATGATGGCTTTAGCTCAGACATGTATCTTAATTTATCTTAATTTGCCATAACCACAAAATATGTTGAATAGAAATAAAAGTATTTCAAAATTATAAAGAACTGAAATCAACAACATACACTATTAATATATTATTATACAATAACAATTAAATCCTTATATACAATTTACGATAGATAAATTTGAACAAACAATTATACATGACAGGTTTTATGGATATTGACAATATTATTCATTGATTGACAGGGGAATTACTGTACAAATTAAAAAAAAAGTACAATAGATTTAATATCATAGTTAATTTTATTGGTATAATAAAAGATATCATTCAGTTAAATTATTAAATGAGTACAATAATTCATTTCAAAAGTAATATAAAATAAAAGCTTATCACAAATACATTCTAATCACAAATACATTCTAATAATAAATAATGAGATTTATAGTTTTGATTGTTTCTTAATTTTTAACATCAGCGCAGAGTTGAGAATTTTTTTTTCTATTATATTTTTAGACACTTTGTTCCGTTTTACGACTGATGGATAGCCACTAGTACAACCAGTAGGTGCAAAACATGCTGGCATATCCGTGCACAGAATAAATAAAAAAAATTGTTAAACGATTTTAAAAAACACCCGTCCACACAACGCAATGAAAAATCCTTGCTTCTGTTACATATTGCACCATCTGCCGGTGAGCGAACATAATATCGGTCCATTTTTCGAGGAATTCCCGATTGAAGCTTTCGCTCCTAAGGTCGACCTTAAAGGTCTCGTGCCTGTATAAATCGACCTTATAGGTCGATTTATACAGGCACGAGAAGGGAACGTGACGGGAACGATCCGAGCGCGCGACGAGTCGTCGTAATCATTTTTTCCCTGTTTTTCAATGGAACTGTTTATACTGCGCCGTGACACGTCCGATTCTCGGCTGATTCCCGGCCGAGAATCGGCGCCAACGATTCGAAGCAGGAAGTCGTTCACTGCTCGGCCGTCTCTCGTTCATGGCAGAAAGTAAAAAGTGGCTATTCAAGATATAATTTACATACTGTTATTTATGTTTGATATTTAATATGGATGATGAAAACTCATTGAGCTGGTGAGAGGTTTTGTACGATTTGGCCCATCAAAATACATGAATCCAAAGTTCAAAATGACAATTCGGAAGCCAATAGGAGAAAACTATACTTGAAATTACAATTGGTCCACTAAAATATAAAATTTATTAATTTGTATGAATAATGAAACATTGGAAAAATTATTTACACGATTTAGAAAGTGTAAATTGTTAAAAACAAATACTTACATGTATGGATTTGTTGGTTATAAAGCAATTTTTCTTGTTTTCTGAGCAGCAAAATTGTATATTAAAAGTGAAAAGTCCAAAGATGATGAGAGATCATTTTCATTAGAAATAAGTGCCAAGGAGGACAGGCGTACAATCCGTATTCAAAGCATTCTGATTGTACCTGTTTTGTAATATTTTCAATTCTTGTGGGAAAAGTGGGAAATAAAATCCATTTTAATGATAGAGAGGACAAGTAAAAGCCATTTTTTGTTTACCTCAATCCTTCAGCCTTCAAACCCCTTTCTTCCCAACAGGTTTGGAGCCAGGGCCGCCCAGAGGGGGAGGGGGCAACTGGGGCACTTTGCCCCAGGCCCCCAACTGCCGGAGGGGGCGCCAAAAATTTTTTAAAAATTATTTATTAGATTTCCTCCGAAAGAAAATTCTGAAACGTTTACCGTACTTCAAAATTCAAAATAATCTCCTGAAAAAAGGGACCCCCCCCCAAAAAAAAAAAAAAAAAAATATTCGATTAATCAGATTTCTTGGAGCCCCTAACAGAAGTTTGTCCCAGGCCCCGTAAAGTCTCTGGGCGGCCCTGTTTGGAGTGCATTTACTTATTTGTCTTACACTCCCTGGAGAAATGTCTTGTCTATTGTTTGCTTTGAATAGAGCAAACATTTGACCAAATGGTATTAGTATTCGTTCACAAGGATATGTTCACGTTTTTCTCAGTTTGTAACTATTCCGCGAAAAAGAACAAAGTCCGACAAAACGGTTTATAATTCTTCAAATGACTGTATGTAGTGACTGACAGATAGTAGAAACTGATATTGAAGAAAAGGATTGATAATCAAGGGTTTAATACAACTGAATTGAAGATAAATCATGTTTTTTTAACCGAGAAATTTTTCGAACCAAAAGGGTAGTTTGTCAATTAAGATTCTTTCTGCGATTCTTTAGAAAAAATCGAAACATATATATTTTTATAAGTTGAATTATAGAAACGGCGAAAGATGAGGGATTTCTTTAAAAACCCGTAACATTTAGAAAAGTTTGCTATGAGAAATAAAAATGGTGGCCCTGGGCGGTTACCCAGTTTGTCCACCCCTAAGCACGGCCCTGGCTCTCCTCTTCCTCCTCCTCTAACAAAAGTGTGATAATGGCTAAATCTTTAACTGAAAAATGAAACCGCGCCATAACGTTACAAATCTTTCACAACTAATGAAACACGTTCCCGCCACTTTCTACTCCCGTCTCTGTATAAACACATGCATCCGGCTCTCGGGCACGGCTCGTTCCCGTTACGTTCCCTTTACGTGCCTGTATAAATGAACCCTTATAGCTTCGTGGTTTAGAAAGTAACGCCACTGATCATTAACCGAAATGTCTTAAAGTACAAATTTTAGAGTCTAAAATCTAATTTGAAACATTATTATTATCATTTATTATTCTGGTTTAAAATGAAAATTGAAACTTTTTGATTTTATTTATTTTCTATCGTTTTCGCCAATTTATCCAAAATCTACTTTAAGGAATTTGCTTTAAATAAAACAAATGAAGATAATCATTATGCTGCTTATTTGGATATTAAAATTAAAATTCAAGATAACGGAATAAAAATTGGGATATACGGCAAAAGATTAGATTTCAACTTTGATGATGTTACGTTTGCTAATTTCTATAGCAATTTACACAATAAAATTTATTATATCTTCCAATCACAACTATATAGAATAAAAAAACATTTGCTATAACAGTGAGAACTTTTTGAAGGCGTGTAACATTTTGGAAGAAAATTTACGCAAGAATAATTTTCTTAAAATATTTAGTAATCGAAAATTATTTTTAAAAAAGGGTATTTAGACGGGTATTTTAAGGACAGATAAGGTCGAGTTTTTCCTTTTTTTTCACAATTTCTTTCAAAACTTATTTCTTTGCGTTTCAAGGTGTCGCTGTAGATCTGCAACTCTTAATGTAAAATTGCCAACTCTTCGTTACAACCTTCACTTGTCTAATTCGCGGGGTAGGCTTTGTAAGTTTTCCATTGTAATTCTGCTCTATACTTTTGTGTTCATTTGAGTACTGTATTTTATAATGTATTTGGCTTTCTGTTTCCATGTGGCGATCTAGAGATCTTGGGATTCTTTTGGCTAGACCTGCATTCTATTCAGGAAGTTCCCAATTGAGGTAACCGATTCGGCTAGGCCTCCTGGTGAAGAGACCGGTCGATTGGATCATAGTATTGCTTTTAGTTTTTTGTATTTTCTATTTTATATATATATATATATACGGCAAAACGTGTTTTTCCGATATTCCCTCATATCTCAGAAAAAAAAAAACAGATATCCATAAGATTCTTACTTTAAAATGTAAGGAACACGAATACCTTAAATTCAATTTCAGGATTTTTTTTAATTTGGCCCCAGGGGGGGTTTAATGTGTTTTTAACATATTCGATCACATCTCAAAGAAAGAAACAGATATCCATATGATTCTTGCTTTAAAATGTAAGGAACACGAATACATTAAAACCAATTTCAGGATTTTTCAAAATTCAGCCCCCAAAGTGGTTAGGGGGGCTAAGCGTGTTTTTACGTGTTTTTTCCATATTCCGTCATATCTCAAAGAAGGAAACGAATATCCATAAGATTCTTGATTTAAAATGTAAGAAACACGATTAAATGTAACAAACACGATCAATGTCACGATTTTTCGACATTCGATTTAGATTTTGTAAAAATTGCTAGAAACAATCCAATAATTTATATTTCCTATATATCACTATTTTGAACACCAAATTGGTGGTAGGGGAAAAGAGAGACATCAATCTTAATTAAATGAAGTGTGGAAAGGTGTGTGTGTGTGTGTGTGTGTGTGAATGAATTGTATATATTTCGGTTGTTAGTACGTATACATCTAGAGCTCAGGTTAACTCCATTCATTTTTATTATCCTGGGCAACGCCTGGTAATTCTTTGTTTATGAAACCGCCGATTTTCACAAGGGTTTACGGGGAAGCACTCAAACTCCTCGAATGGCCAGGATCCAGTGGGATATCAAAATTGAAAGAAACATTTTAATGCTGACATCAGCATGGGGGGGGGGGGTTATTATAATATGCTGATGGGATGCTGACCAGTGGAGAGGGGTATCGCTTGGCACAAAATACAAATATACATATCATACAAGTAAGCTTTATTAAGGGTACACCCGTGCAACGCCGGGTATATAAAGCTAGTATATAAATATATATATATATATATATATATATATATATATATATATATATATATGAAACTTTTCTTATCGTAATTTAATATACATGTAATATCAGCACTTAAAAGTTAATTTTTGTAAAATTTTTTAACACGAAAAAAAAGGTTAGTTACTTCCCCTTTAAACATTAAAAAGTATATTTAAAATTTATCCATTATAACCGTTCTTGTGTTTTATTTTAGTCTAAAGTCACATTTCTCTCTGAAGCCATTGGTTTTCAAAATGCTTATTTAGGTAGATCAGAATTCTACTTATCATTCCGTACAATTAGTTAAATAAATATATTTTTTCTGAAAGTGTACATTAAAAACAGTATTAATGTTTGAGATTACTGTAAAATTTACATATTTATATTTAATATTTTTTTCTCTAATTTGCATTACTTCAATTTTTGAATATTCGTTTGCACGTGTTTTGTTGAAAATCTCTATGAGCATTTCTTATTATCATAATCCGTTAATATCAATATTTAACAATATTCATGGAGTATTAAAACAGTAGTAGGATATAGATAATTGATGTTCTGTGTTTAACAGATGTTCAGTATAGGGTGCAAAAATTTAGGTAGAATTTGACTTTCTTATAACTCAATGATTTATGCATTAATTGTTTGTTTAATACATATGGAGAATAACTCATTTGACACCTCGGCGTCTTCCGCTTTTGTGTATCGGCCCATGAATCACTGAACACCAGTCGCTACGTAGCAATACCTGAATACGCAGTCGAGGGTTAATTTCCCAAGTTCAGTAACATTTTTCATTGCTGTGGGGCTCGAGGAGGCCGGACAAACAGTACAGATCTGTCATCCACTCAGGGCACCCCAAGCCCCTCATATAAAGAATAATTCTAAAGGTTCCTCCGACCACAGCGATAAGCTTATACGGCAAATTTAATTGGAGCCAAGTCGTCCCCCCAGCAATCCGCTCAGCATTGACCCATTGGCTCGGGGGTGAACGACTTACTCGGACACCACCAAGCCGATTTTTTTCCCTTACAGTTTGCAATCCTAAACTATCTAGTTAACCAATTTATAATGACATCCCCGCTTAAGTTACACACCAGTTCCTTGTTGCTTTCTTTGTTTTTTCCCTTTACTTTTGTATGCATATATTTCTTATCCATACCCTGCAAACTAATTGCGCTTTCCAGTTACAATTTACATTATAAAATTGCCATTTTACATTCAAACTGCAGTTTCAATTGCAATTTCGCTTGGGAACATATTACAATTTACGATTACAGCTTACATTATATACTTACAATTTTACATTTAAGGTGAAATTTCAAATACTCTTACTCTTACATTTACCATTGCATTAATACCGTATTACGATTTACAATTTCAATTTACATTATATACTAACAATTTTGCATTTTTGATGCAATTTCAATTTCAATTTCAATTTCAATAACATTTACCACTACATTATGGATACATTGCAATTTTGAATTACGATTTACATTGTACACTCATAAATTGCATTCATGGTAAAATTTCAATACAATTACCTTACTCTTACAATTTTACATTTAAGATGCAATTTCAAATATAATTACACCAAAATGGATAAATGGATAAATTTATGGATAAATTTTAAACAATGGATAAATGGATAAATTAAAAATGGATAAATAATTAATGGATAAATTAAAATGGATAAATTTATGGATAAATTTTAAACTATACTTTTTAATGTTTAAATGAGGTGACTAACTTTATTTTTTCGTGTTAAAAAATTTTACAAAAATTATTTTTTAATGAATAATATAATTTATTCTTTATTTATTCATATAAAGAATAAATAAATTTTTCAGACATCTGAATACTGCATCTGGTTACTAAATCTGAACACTACAAATTTCTGTTGTCCCCACCAGTTAACAGTCAAGATTTCTTTCCCTTACAATTCCATGTTGGGGTATGCACTTCAATCCGACTTATTAAATGGTCGTTTTTTACAACGTCTGAGAAAAGCAATTTTGCGTACATTTAATTTTAATCGTGTTGACTCATCCGTAATCTGGGTACAATATACTATTATATGCAAATAATACTAACTATAACTATTATATACTAATTTTAACCATTATATGCTGGTGAAACTATTATATGCAAATATACGATAGTTGGTATTTTAGAAGAAACGGATTACTTAAATCCGTGTGGTCCAACCCGCGGTCCTCTAATTGATTTTCGTTGGCCCTTGCCCTTCTTACCGGAAAAATATTTTAGTGCGAAAAGTTTAGTAACGAATGTGCTTTTTCTGCTCTCAAACAAATTAAATCAAAAACGAGAAATCGAATTGAAAGCTCCTCACTGGAATCGAGCCTGAGACTTTGCCTTACTGAACTTACAGTGGACATTGATAAACTTGTATCAGGAAAGCAGTGCCAATCATTACAATGATTTCTCAACTGTAAAATGAAGTGGTATATTAAACTAGTATATTAAACTTCTTTTAACATAAATTTTAATAAAAGTTTTTGAATGCAATATGTAATTCGTTTTCTTTCTGGAATGTCTCTGGCCCTCACATTCCTATACTAAAGTTTGATTGGCCCTAGGGTAACTAAAGGTTGGATCACACTGACTTAAATTTTTAATAAAATCTTCATTACTACAGTAATGCTTCCAAAATATACTTAGTTGATTCTACACTTTTCATACTTTAGTATGAAAAGCATAACACAGAAAGATTACGCAAAATATTAAAAATCCTATTAAAAATTTTTCTATTGCATTTAATAAATGTGCACATGAACTTTTTAAATAATGTCGTAGTAAGTCAATATTGTCGGAAATGAGTGTACTGACTCTCTGGCCAAAGAAGTACGGAACTTGGCCCAGAACCCTTCCTCTACCACACTAGCAGATGTTAGCCCAGTTGTCAAGCGCGGGTTATCCAACCACCCCCTAAAGAAACCACTAATTTCGGACTTTAACTGTTCCAGAACAATTACTTCAACAATACCTAGCCTGAAAACTAATCACTTTAATGGTATAAATATCCTACCTGACGGCACAAGATCATTTATCAAATGTAGAAATTGTCCAGAAACCCAGCTTTCACCAGAACAAATCTCTCACTGTCCAGCTATTGTGGCTGCCCTATTCAACCTTGATATGTCCCCGCAAGAACAATACTACAGTCCACAGGCGCCTCATCTGGCAGTTACTATTATCCAGGCTTTAAGGTCAATCTAAGACATTTTATTTCTGTACTATTCCGAGACACAATAACAACAACGGTACCATAAGATGGGGTTACTTTGTGTTTTTTAGTCTTTTCCTGTGCCAACTGATCAGTTTTGGAGGTAACCCAAAGCGAAAAATTGCAAAACATTGGTACATTAATTCCCTATGTAGTAATGTATTACACTAACCCGGATCTTTAATTACCATTGAAAAATTAAATTTCCAGCACGCGCGTTCAGCAACTTTACACGAGAGCGTCGTATCTTTTACGACAGATGTTATTTTACCATTTTTGGCTCGAAAGACGACATAAATGCATGAATATTGATAGTAAATTTGTTAAGAAATAAAACATTGGCCTTACTGTTGAAAAATACAAATGATGTCACATTAAAATGATAGTTAATTATTTTTAAATGCTTATATATTTATTTGTACATTCCAAAATTTCATCCAGCATATTTATATCATTTATTTTCGAAAATGATACATTTCATCCTCTATAATCTTGGCATGGTGTTTTAGGCCAGGTAACACTTTCACAATATTCACCTTTTTCGTCTTTGAGCAGTTTGCATACTTCGCTTTTCGCCACTTAGAAGATTTATGCTTACGAACATAGAACATGTCATCATCATTTCTTTCCTCTGAATCATTATTATATTCATCATCCAAAATATATTGTGCAGATTCACTACTGATATCATTTATTTCTATATCCTCTTCACAAAAATCGCTATCGCTCTCAAAACCAAATGTTTCCTTCCTTTCGTTTTCTTCATCAGATAATTCTTGCAGAATGCAGGAAAAATTATCTGGTTGTATATATTTTTATGCCATGAAAACCGATATAAAAACTATAGATTCGACTTTATACAAATTAAAACAATACACGTCAATTATTAACACAAAGTTACAAAACACCTGAGAAAAAAAATATTTTTCCGAATTCTCACCCACGACCACTCGCGTGTCGTAAATTTTACGAACAAGCTACCACGTAGCACAAAAGCCCGGTTAACAATAAAAATTGTCATGTGATTTCCTGTTGGCACATTCCACGATGTGGGGAAGAGTTAAAATGAGGAATAGATATGACCTTCAGATGTACCAGCTGCAATATGCAAAAAAGTGCATTAAAACCGAATTTGTCGTAAAATTTGCGCAGACACGCGTGCTGGAAGGTTAAGGTTAAAATGTGTCAGAAATTTGCCCCTCCGGGTGGAGCTACATTGTGACATCTGTGTTTCCGCCTAGAAATCCAAGAGAAAAAACTTACTTGACACATAGTTAGACAGTAAAACACTTATTAAAAGCTTGATACACAATTATATGCACTTATTACAAATATTGGATAGTTTTATCTATATCTTTGACATCAGAGTTCTCGGGGGCCTACGGAAGCCATCAGTTCTTTGAGAAGATGAGGAAATCCGTCCTTCGGCACATTCTGCTCCTACGGGTAGTTTTTTGTTCCAGATAGTCAATACTTCTTTCTCTCTAGTGGTATTTTAGAGCAGTGGTCCCCAATCCCCGGGCCGCGGACCGGTACCGGTCCGTGAATCAAATGGTACCGGGCAGCCCAAGGAACATTAAAGTATTTCCATTTTATTTACTGTGGTGTATTTCTCTCGGGTTACTGCGACTTTGTCGGGTTTGTGCTAATTTATACCTTTGTAACAGAGGAAATCTTGTAACTATTTTAAATAAGTTTATTTTTTATTAAACATTTCAAAATTATAAAATAAAATTGCAGTCATAGCCCCCCTCAGCGGGCCGTGGTAAAATTATCAAACATTGACTGGTCCGCGGCGATTAAAATGTTGGGGAGCACTGAGGACGGAAAAATGAAACATCTACTGGCTGGAGGAGGTGTGTGGACTTTGTGGGTTATTTTGGGACGGTGTCAATGTGTCATAACGTAACCCCGTCACCTCTCGATATTTAGGTTATGTTCTCATACCTCTCGGAAATATCATTACACAAAAGTTTTATTGCTCCAAAGTCTAACCAACAGGGTGAGAATAAAAAATAATTACCCGTGGTGGTTGGTTCTGTAAGGTGTTAGGCTTCAGCACAAAAAGTTTCCGAAGTTTGAGTCAAGAGTTTGACAGCAGGTTTCAACAATACACTGGCCACCTAAGATAACTGATGCCCAACAGATTGCGGCACTGGTCACTAAATGAATCTATATGTAGGACAACCTGTTGGCGCTATTCTTTGCCTACCCAGTATCACGGGCTCGGATACCGGGTACCGCATGACATAGATGATACAAAAAAAATGCAACCAGTCAAAAATTAACCAGTTACAAAGTCTTACGGTAAGTAATTTTAAATTAGGCAATAACTAAAAAAAATTTCAGTGATTTTCAATAGCAAATTTTGATCATAACGGTGTCGTATTATTACTAGAATGAAAACTAAATTTAAAATAATCCCTGAAATCAAGAATATTTACCTGCTGTCCCTAGTATTCTCAATGGTATATTATTGTGTGAAATGTCAAAAAAATTATCTTTATTATGAAAAGAAAATGAGCATAATCAACACCTACAAATTAGTAGATAATACCGCAGTAAATCCATACTGTGGTACTTTTCCCACAAATAAAACTTTATAACACAATGACAGGACGTATTAGATCGTAATTTTTAATTCTACAAATAATATCATGTAACAATATTATAGATTATTCAAAATCTGTTAATTCATTGTCATGCGACATACGCTAACTTGAGGGATCACTTACAACACTCTGAAATTTATCAACAATAAATTTCCCGTTTATTCCGAAAAGATGATGCGGAGAGAATTTTCTAATACATTGAGGGATTACCAGATACTGATTGCATTCTGAATTAAAGAAAGATACAATTCCCAGAAAAAGAAGTGAATGAGAATCTTAGGAATGCATAAGATTTTTGTCAGTAGCAAAAAGTTTTCAATATCCCGTTGAAGTCTTCAAATTGGAACATGATTGCTTTTCCATCGAAGTCGGAATTCATTGTAAAGAAAAACAGAGTTTTTAAAGCGAAAAAAGTGTTTCATCTGTATAAGGCAGTACTGTAGGTGAATGAAATAACATATGGCACCACAATATACACTGCTGGCCACTGTAAATGCAACACTGTGAATTAAACATGCAAATAACATGAAATTTACAACATGCATTGGCGGAGGTGAGATATGCAAATGATTAGAATTTCAGCGCAGACACACATCACGCGCGCCTGTGGCGCCACTTCAAAGCGCTATTTAAGGCTTGGAGATTTCGACGAATTCAAGTTCGGCAATTGTGTTTTTCTTGTGGTTTTTTCAAAAAAACGGTCAATTATGCCTCGTCGAAAACAGCGATCATCTTTTGATCAAGTATCCGAGTTCAACAGAGGAAGGATAGTGGCCTACCGAGATTGTGGATTATCTTTCAGGGAAATCGGTAGTCGTGTTGGACGAAACCAAACAACTGTAATGCGGATATGTGGTCGTTGGATGCAGGATGGTCGCATTCGAGTCTGGAGACACCGTGAAGAGAGGATGCTGAACACCTGCGTTATGCACTGCCACACTGGTCCTGCACCGGGTATTATGGGGCGGTATTGGATATCACTCTCGCACACCTCTAGTACGCATTGCCGGTACTTTAAACAGCCAGCGCTACATCTCCGAGGTGTTGGAGCCAATTGTCCTTCCTTACCTTCAGGGCTTGTCCACAGCCATATTTCAACAGGATAATGCGCGACCACATGTGGCACGCATTGTCCAACGGTTCTTCGTCAATCGCCAGATTGAATTGCTTCCCTGACCGCCTCGCTCTCCGGATCTTTCGCCGATAGAAAACATGTGGTCCATGGTTGCTCTACGATTGACCCAGATTCCATACCCAGCTGCCACAGCAGATCAACTTTGGCAACGTGTGGAAGCTGCTTGGTCTGCTGTACCCCAAGAACTCATCCGAAGTCTCTTTGAATCAATGCCGAGGCGTGTGGCAGCGGTGATCTCCAACAATGGCGGCTACTCTGGCTACTGATTTTGGCAGGAACCACACTTCACAGAAGTTTATAAATTTAATCATTTGATACTTGGTCAACATGTTATATACAAAATAAATCTTGTTGTGATATCTCTTGTCTTTCTTGGTGTTGCAATATGGGTGGCCAGCAGTGTATATATATATATATATATATATATATATATATATATATATATATATATATATATATATATATATATATATATATATATGTATATATATATATATATATATATATATGTATATATATATATATATGTATATATATATATATATATATATGTATATATATATATATATATATATAATATGTGTGTGTGTGATATATGTGTGACATGTATCCATCTATCTATCTATCTATCTTTCTATCTATATCTATATATATCTATATATATCTATATATATATATATAAATATATATATATATTATTCGCAGTTTCAATTTTTGGTTTATGCTAAACGGATTTAATAAATCCCCAAGCAAAAAAGTCTAATAACTCCTGATATGCTACGAAATACTTGGAGAGAACTGAATTACCATTTAAACCTTAGTCGTTCTTCAAAATTTGCACAGATTGAAATCTATGATATTATGATCGGAATCTATGATTGATATTTAAACTTGGTGAGATGTTCTTTCTATTTAAATATTTTTTTTTAAATTCTAATGAGTAGTTCCGTAAAAATAAGTCATAACTTTTGGATACTTTTAACCCGGACACCCTGAATAATATTCACAGCTCTGCAATAATGGACCGGACGCCAGCGTATTTGCATAAAATCCGACTCCATATCGGATTTTATGCAAATACAGTGCTCCCACGTGACCTGTTAAGGTTAAATAGGATACGAAGTGGTAACGTCGTTAGTTCTGTGTGAAATTGCGACAATATGTGAAATGAAAGTAATTTAGGGACTTTGAAAGAGGTTTTATAGTTGGTTGTCACATTAGTGGTAAGTCTATTCGTGCAATTGCGGTAGAATTATCACAGCCACGGTCAACTGTTGGTGATGTCCTGAAGAAGTGGAAGACTATGGGAGTTGGGACACGAACTGCACACTGTGGTCGTCCCCGTAAACTGACCGAAATGGATCGGCATGTCAAATGAACGGCCAGATCATCAGCATTGAGTTTCAACGGGCATCAGGGGTTACGGTGCACCCCAATACTTTGCGGAAAGAAGTGCGCGCCCTCAATATCCATGGATCTGTTGCCCCACACAAACCAAACATCACCCATCCAACAAAGCTGGCAGACTCGCCTGGTGTTTGCAACGGCGCAAGTGCACCGTGGACCACTGGATAACTGTTTAATGGAGCGAGGAGTCACGCTATGCGCCCTTCCAGTCGGATGGGCGTGCTTGGGTTTGGCGAATGCCAGACAAACGTCTATCATCCGAGTGCATCGTTCCAACTCTCAAGTTCGGTGGTGATGATGGTGTACTTTCTTGGGGGTGTTTTTTATGGTATCTCCTGGGACCTTTGCATGCTTTTCCTGGTAAATTGAACGCTGAAGCCTACAAGATCACTTTGGACAGTCAGGTTTTTCCTCCGCTCTGGCAATTTTATGAAATGGAAGAATGTTACTTCCAGAACGACAACGTTCCATGTCATGTTGCAGCATCTGTCGGGATATGGATGTAAAACGTCTTCCGTGGCCTGCTCAGAGTCCCTACTAAACCCATAGAACATTTGTGGGACGAGTTAGGACGCCGCTCACGGACCAGGGAACCACTTCTGAAGTCTGAGCTGGCGATATTCTTGCAGCAGGAAATGATACAAATAACCATATATATATATATATTATGTATCGTTTATTTCACGCATGTATCGAATAAATTCCATAGAAAACAAGCAAAAAAGACCACATGGATCGTTCCTCGATTCATTGTTTTCCCGCAATATTCGTTCAGAATATTGCAGCTTTACATTAATTTATCGGATCGATCGTTTTTTTATAATAACTGAACCTGAAATATAAATGTCTAGATTGAGCTAGAATGACGCTCTAATTAAACAATGAGCAGAACATTTGAGATTTGATTCATTGAGAACATTGCAGACACGGTCTCCTATTTTTGTTCTCTCTTCTTTATCCTGGTTTCTCTTTATCGTACCACTCACATTATTTGTTCGTCGTTGGTGTTCCCCCTGGTGTTCCCGTTGGTTAGCTCCTGTAGTACCCTATTTTCGGCAACTCGTTCCAAATTCACCGACTAAATTGACATTTCTGTTCTTATCAGCAATGACTCACAGTCAGCTTTATTTTGGCCTTCGGATGGAGGCACCCTGGTGTTTTGTCTAGTGTGTGAGAAGTTTCTGATTACTGCAGTTCCCCACTGGCCTATGAGTGTTTCACTCGGAAGGAGAACTTCCTGGTGATCTTATGTCGGACCCCATCCAATGCAATGGAATGGTTCTAGTTATAAACGATACACGGTTGCCGCTTCTTTATACTCTCACACAATAACCGATACCGAAAAGAATGCAATTTGCAACAACAAAAAATATTGTTTACTGGTGGAGAGAAAACCGCCAAAAAAAAAAATAACCGATGATTAAGTACTTTTATTTGAATCAAAATTCCTGTGTATCTCAGTGTATATCTTTTTTTATTATTATTATCTTGGATTTCAGTACAACTTTGTAATTTTATCTTCAGATACACTACGGGTATGTATGCATTTATGCATTTGAGTAAATATATTTTAGGGATATCAAACTGTAAGGTATGTTAATACGTTTTTGTATGTTCCCGCATCTATCGTTTTCCAGCATCCATCGTTTGGTTCAGTTGGTCCCTTCGAAAACGATAGATCGAGATTCCACTGTATATATATATATATATATATATATATATATATATATATATATATATATATATATATATATATATGTATGTATGTATGTATGTATGTATGTATGTATGTATGTATATATATATATATATATATATATGTATGTATGTATGTATGTATGTATGTATGTATATATATATATATATATATATATATATATATATATATATATATATGTATGTATGTATGTATGTATGTATGTATGTATGTATGTATGTATGTATGTATGTATATATATATATATATATATATATATGTATGTATGTATGTATGTATGTATGTATGTATGTATGTATGTATGTATGTATATATATATATATATATATATATATATATATATATATATATATATATATATGTATGTATGTATGTATGTATGTATGTATGTATGTATGTATGTATGTATGTATGTATGTATGTATATATATATATATATATATATATATATATATATATATATATATATATATATATATATATATATATGTATGTATATATATATATATATATATATACTACCATGATTATTAAACACATGTCATTTACGAGAGATTACTCCATATATGATCTGAATTTATATAAAAAACTTCAACCTCAGTACTTTTATTTTTGCTATGAACAATGCAGTTTCTCTTTAAAATAATTTTATTTAAAGAAGAAAATGCGTTGCCAGCATATAAATATCATGCTTTAGAAAAAGAATAAGGAATAGTAGAATTAAATAGATAACTATGTACTGAAATATCTTTTGATGTCCGAAAAATTGTCGTTGTAGGAAATAGTATCAAAAATATCAAATGAATGTCACTGAAGTTTATATAGCATAAATAAGCTGCAGTTATATGAGCTAAATAGATATTCAGGAAGCTGTAGAAAAAATTGAGAGATATGTTGGCCAAAAATAGTTATGAAAGTAATGAGTGAGAAAATAAAACAATTATATCTTGAATCCTAGAAGTAAGGTCTTGACAGAATTTGCGACGGCTTATTAATGTGAAAGATTTACGAGTGTGACACATTCCTTCTCTTTTTCCTCCACATTTCAATGGTTCAATTCTTTCCTTCTCTTCGAAGCTCGGTAAAATTTTCCTTTTTTATGATGAATTTCTCTTTGCGTGACTTATCGTTTGATGTCAATGCTTTTTACGACTTTACCCACTGCTTTGTTATTTATGGATTTGTATTTTATCATAAAAAAAATCTGATTGAAAGTTTTTATATCTAATCGAACCATTGTGTCTTCTAGTTTAGAAAAACTCGACACTTACATATATATAAATATATATTCACACACAGTTAAACCTCTCTAGTCGGGCGAACTTTTGCAACGGACACCTTTGTATATGGTCATATTTTTTTCGGAACCGATTAAAGGCCATAGAGTCCATGTTGTGGAGGAAACCTGTTTTCGATGGCTACACCCTCAAAACGGCCTCATTCTTTCAGAACATTACTGGCTTAGGAGTTGACATATTCCTTATTAGAAACCTTTTTTGTATGTTTCCTTGACATTTTCCCACATAAAACTATGGTGAACTGTTTTATTCAACAATGAAGTTTTCTACCAAGAGTGCTTACTTGCTGTAACTCATGAAAATTATGTAAATTGTTTAAATTTCTTTGTTGAATTTAATAAAAAACTGTTTAGTGTATATTTCGTCCAAATGTCTTGTTTCTCTGTTCATTCATTTTTAAATTAGACTTTATAAACATGTTATACCTCAAATTTTAAAGGGCAGTGTGTATATATATATATATATATATATATATATATATATATATATATATATATATATATATATATATATATATATATATATATATATATATATATAACATAAAAAACCCTATATCCTTTTCAAATTCTAGTCTATTCTAAATTTCCTTGAGCGTTGAGCTGTTTTCTCTTCCGATTTTAAAGACAAAAGAGTTACGTAGCGTCTCCCCAAAATCAAAAATAATTGCGCATATAATACGGCACCTCTGACACCAGACTCAGAGCTAGCCAATTAGTATTCAAGATCACATGACGAGCGACCTCAAACAATCTATAAAAGACCCTGTGTCATGTAGAGGTACGCATTTGTCGCAACGTTTTGAAACGCTTATTAACTTTTGCTACAATATTACTATTAAAGCCTGCTTTGCCATTCGAATACTTAAACGCATTAGGGAGCTGTTCCCTCAATAATTTTACAGGGGTATATAGTCCCCCAGACAATCACTTCTTTCTCAAAAAATGTGCACCCTTTTGGTCACGTTATCAGCATTCAGCGCTTATCAGCGGAAACAGAAAATACCAATGTTAATCCCTTAAAAGGGGTTCCCTAACGATTGGCGATAACATTCTCCTTTGACCCTTTTTTTTTTACTCGCAGACACATCAATAATCTTTGTCCACAGAACTAGCCGTGCGCCTTGGCGCTGGAATTGGCGTGATATGCTCCAGATGGTGTCTGAATCAAAAAGTCACGTGACCGTCCCAGCACGGAGGCAAAGGTTGAAGAAAAACAG
>OU015490.1:237923078-237953078 GCA_907164885.2 Dolomedes plantarius
TTTAGCTAAAGCAAATGGGACGTGGTCCAAAAAAGTTTGCACTCCAGTGGTATTGTATTCCAGTGGGTGAACCAAAATCTTCCCCTAGTCCAACCTTGATTTTTACTGAGCACCCCAGGAGAGACAACTACAGGTTTCATACCTACCCTAAGTAGCCTAGTGGTAGCGCGTTGGGTTTGGGACTGGAGGATGCTCATTTCATATCCTGACGAACGCCATTAAATGCCTTCGAGTTTGTGCCGAACATGGACCCGTTAAATCTATAGACCGGAAAGTCCTTCTATGAGGTCAGAGAGGGGGGGGGGAGAGGGTACTAGGAAATAAATTAAAACTATTCCTTTAAAATATTATCTTACAGACGGACTTAATTACCTCAACTTAATATGTAATTATCAGTTTAACACCATCGATAATATGGTAAAAGCGGAAAATTTCTTATCTTTTCTCTCTCATATTTAACAAAAAGCAATCAACTCAACAAACAGTTTGCTACGGTGAGAGAAATCATCTGCATAATCAATCTCACCGGCTCGATTGCGGGTGAAATCTACACTTTGATCTTGAAATTCAGTTTTAGGCAAAAACAGTTAAAACAACAAGGGACCTACAACCTCGAATTTTGTAAAAAAATCATTATTTTACTTCATATACAACATGAGAATAAATAATATTCTTTTTTACTTCATTAACCTTTACGGAGCCCATTTTTCCGATTCCCTCTTTAGAACTTAATATTTCAAACCCCTTTGTGTGTTTATATGTATATATATATATATATATATATATATATATATATATATATATATATATATATATAATATATATATATATATAATATATTATATATATAGATATATATAAGTAATGTGAGGACTGCCGCAAATTACTGCTCGAAACGGCAAACTCCACCTTATGAAGAAGTTAGTTAATTAACACCAAGACGTCATGGTCGAAATGAAGACGACGACACCAACATTCGTGAAAGACAATTTTATTAATTCGCTGGCGTCTCTGCCGGGATGAATGCGGCAGGGGAATAATAGTACAGGAGTCAGTTTATTTTTGGACGGCAGAAACTTTTATCCCTTCATCTCATCACGTGACAATAGGGTGTTGATTAACAGTTGATTGGTTAGGAGTTTAGTGTTTTTGCGCGGATTAAGATTAAAATGGTAGTGACGCTACGCATCTTAAGATTTCGTTAATTTGGCAGCCATCTTGGACAAAATTGTCTGGGCTGAAATATACTATTACTAAGGGGTTTTAATGGACTTTAATGGGAAGGATTTTCTAAAATTTGGAAATATAGTTAGGAATTTAATTCGGATGCTCCAGGGTAATATCTAGTTTAAGAGTTTACAATGGGGTATGTAGTTTTGAATGTTATAGAATATTAAATTGAAAAATTAATAGTTTTTAATGTTATATATATATATATATATATATATATATATATATATATATATATATATATATATATATATATATATATATATATATATATATATATATATATATATATATATATATATATATATATATATATTCATTCTTGGGATACAGGCTATCCCACTCTTTAAGGAAAAGATTAATGACTAATTTTCTAATAATTTTCCCAAAATAGCTCATGATTCTTAATGGGAGTGTTTGTCACAAAACTGTGCTTCATTCTTTGAAACGAGTAATTTTCGAATTTTTAGATCATGAAATAAAGTAAAATCATACAAAACGTAATAAAATAACACACATATTACTAAAATTATATATTTACGGGCATTAGAATAATTCAAAAAATTTCAATGCACAATTATATTTATAAATATGGTAAACTTGTGTTAAAATTTCAAGGTTTTTAAAAGATATGGAATGCGTAGGGAGCAGTTTGGAATTTTTTTTTCTTTTAGAAACATGCATAATTCTGCCAATAAATCCTTGTATGGAATTCTACGGGTCTTCAGAGTAGTAAAAAGGGATATTAATTATTATCATCTATATACATAACACAGTTCCGTAACCGACAGACTGACTGTCTGACTGATAACGCACAGACTAAACCGCTGGACCTAAAGTGTTGAAATTTTGCATTGCGATTCTTCTTAAAGTGTAGCGGTTCACTAAAAGAGATTTTTGAAAAATTCTTCTTAGATTTATTTTTAAAATTAAATTTGTAAGTTGTTTTGTAACATTCTTTAAAGTCTGCATTTATAATAAAAATTTGAGGCTTATAAAATTTATATCACGAGAAAGATCATAAAAATTCATTTAAAATGAAATCTTTTTCGAATCGTTACCGCTATTTTCTGATTTTTCGGGAATTTTTAAATGTAAATTTTTATAATTTAATTTATTAAATGCTGATCACGTGGTTTCTTTTCTATTTGTGATACTTTAAATTAATTTTGCGCCACGTGCATAACAACGAAATAAATTGACAAAAAAGATGTATTTCTAATGCGGCAGACGATTGGTCATTCTCCAAAAAAAAATATTAAAATACAGTAAAAGAAATGTTCCTCAAACTGTACTATATTAACTGTATTGTATTCTGTAGTATGTTCTATTAGATTTAATTTCAGTATTTTCTTCTACATTATTTTGTCTATAAAAATATCCGTAACAATTTGTTTATAAATATATATTTTTTTCCGCATTAACTGCATACATTGACCGTTGTATTTAATTTGAATGTACTCCATAACGAAGTACGCGTTTTCAGCTAGTTTTGTATATAGAGTTAAAATTAAAAAATTAGATGTTAAAAGTCTCTTGTCCTCTTAAATTTCTACTTCCTCGAATGGAACGATTTCTCCACAATCTCTCCTAGAAAACCAAAAGTTCTGAACAAAGGGTTAGCTTAAAATTTTCTCGTATTCCGAAAACATTCGACTGGGAAGTCATAGTTTAGTGACGGAAAACTAATACCGAAAGATAAGGGTAACATAAAATGAGGGAGTTAAAAAATACAAAATGAGAGGAAGATAAAATCGGGGTGTATGTTTTGCGTCAAAAGTTTATTGTTTGATGAAGTCTATATACTTTTATAAGTGGTCAGTAAGTTATATCTAAATACTTTTATTTTTTGATGTCACAATTTTCAGAATCTCCGTTAGTAATTTTCATAAAGAAAACGATTTTAATTTATTCTAGATATATATAAAAATATGTATTCCATTATTAAATATTATTATTCTAACAGCATAAAAACGAATGAAACGTCGATCCAATTTACATGGGAAAAATTTTTTTCAAAGATTAATTTTAATCTGGGGTAAAAAGTATCATTTTCAGTTATAAAATTTTATTGTCTCATATCAGTGAAATTTTATTCAAATTTGTGTTGGTCTATAAATTTTGAAAGTTATCTTTTGGTAACTAGAAATAATTGTTGAAGATATGAAGGTAAAAAAAAAATCACTCTCTAAGAAATATAAATTGATTTAAAAAATAATCCATGCAAAAATTATCATTACACTAAAATTGAAATATTTAGCGAATATAAATTAAAGATAAACAGAGAAACATTTCCTAGAACTACGTTTTACGAATAAATGTTTATGAAAAATGTATTTAGAATCAATTATATTCTATATGTATTTTTCAAGGCCTTCCATCTCATTAAATTCAATTGTTTTTTAATAAACATAAATATATGATTTCAGAAGGACTTTGTATATAATTTTATAGTTTATGATTAAAAATATGCAGTAAATGCACAATTAAAATGAATACACACACATATCTATCTATCCTTCCATCTACCTATCTAGCTATCTATCTATCTACCTATATATATATATATATATATATATATATATATATATATATATGTGTGTGTGTGTGTGTGTGTGTTTTTAATTTCCATAATATTATAGATAAAAATTTACTGTTACAAAAATATTTTGCTTAAATAACACTATATAATATGAAAACTATACCAAATTAAGTGTTCTTACATAATTTTTTTATTATTATTTGAATAATTATTTTTATATATTAATATTCCCCTTTATCTTCTTTAAAAGGAACATGACATAAAGATTTCTGTTAAAATCAATGATTGTGATTCCGATTTTTAAATTTTTAACAGTTATTTAGTTCAGAAACTAATTTCTTAGAAAAGGGGCATTTAATTTCTACCACTATAAAACAAAAACACTTGCGAAATTACCATACTCTGAAGGTAAATCCTATTTACACATTCTTTTCGATCTCTGAAGAAAACTCATTAAATCGGGTCCTTTTCATTTTATGTCCCTGTTTCATCCGTTTTAAGCAGTCAGAAAAATACGCATTGCACTAGACAATTTGCTCTTCCACCAGAGGATTAAACGCACCTTTGTTTTCATGTATTTTTCAATAAAAATCTTTTAAAGTAATTTATTTCACGGGTTTCTAGGTAGTACGGTTGTTTTTGAAATGCATTGGAATTGCGAGAGCATGCGTGGAGATATTTTTCTGGAAGGCAATTTTTATAAAATTGTAACGACCTCAAATTTATCTAGAAACGAAACGGGAGGAGTAAGTTTAATGGTTTCAAATTAGTCTAATGTAATTTTATTTTCTGAAATCTGTAAGAGTGTTTCTCTCCTAATGCGAGTGTACTTAAGAAAATTCATGGGCATAAGCGCACAAGTTTCGAGTTTGATAAAATAAATTTCACTAGTTTAGTATTACATAACAACGTCGATACTCTCTTTCTAAAATTATAAGTAGTATTAAAATTATGGAAGCAAAATCTGAATCTCGTATTGTACTAACTGCGCACATCTCTAGTTATATAAGAAAATAGTAGAAAATAGTAAATAAATAAGTATATATATATATATATATGAAATATATATTATATCGAGGAATTTCGTTATAGTCCTTGTGTTTCAATTTTTCACGTTAAATGTTACTTAAAGAAATTAAGAATAAATTATTTGCTAAGTTTCCGAATTATAATTGGGTTGCTTAAGCTATTAGCAGGTTTGGCTTGAAAAATTGAATGGTTTAATTTTTACTAGTTCCCCGATACTTGGGAGGTCTCGGAATCTTATCTCTAAGCCATTTTTGATGTTCTAGGAACATTCTATTTAAAATCGCCACATCTGCTCTTCTGCATGTGAAAATAGCCTATTAAAATCTGTTCGTCTCTCTGAAACGCTGCTCCGTGGCCAAGTAAAATTGCATTTCTTTGTATGTTCTCCTTTTCAAAAGCATTGGATATATCTATCCGGTATTTAAGCTCCTTTGGGGGTACTTTAATTGCACCGTAAATTGCTGTCGCTATCAATAAGTGCAGACGGTCTGTCTCCAATTTGCTCAGATAATAACTTTCGGCAGGCGTTTGAATCAGCCACGTGGGAAAAACTCGCCTGTCTCTCTTCTGTCTAACCTTCATCCAATTGAATGTTCGCGCATTCCTACGTCACTTTCTGCTTGACCAATGAGCTATGTGCGCACTGCTTCCTTCGCCTGCTTGGCGCGAGTTTTCCTTCATTTTTGGCTGTGAATCGCCCTTTCAAATCTCACCGGTTCTCTGCCTAACACGCGTTTCGTCTGTGCCGTCCCTGTAGGGCTTTCTATCGGTTATTTTCCATATGCTCGCTTCGCTTGGCGGTAATTTTAAAATTATTATAACCCTCGCTCTCCTAGTTCACTGTTCAGAGATGAAGAATAGTACGGCAGATGTGGTGATTTTAAATAGAAAGTTCCTAGAACATCAACAATGGCTTAGAGATAAGATTCCGAGACCTCCCAAGTATCGGGGAACTAGTAAAAATTAAACCATTCAATTTTTCAAGCCAAACCTGCTAATAGCTTAAGTAACCCAATAACAATTCAGAAATTTAGCAAATAATTTATTCTTAATTTCTTTAAGTAACGTTTAACGTGAAAAATTGAAACACAAGGACTATAACGAAATTCCTCGTTATATATATATATATAATTACGCCCCACCATTATTTATCTAACGCGTATTCTAAATTATCCTTGTTTCAACCTCAATAAAGCACAGCTCTATTTCAAAAACGAAATAACCAAATATTATATTCTATTCAATGCACGCGCGGTAAAGTTATTTTTAGACATCATTCAGAATATCTGGATCTCTATCCATTTCGAAAAATCCTACGACTTTTGACTCATATACCACGGGATAGGGGTCAGCCAATTAAAACAATTTTAGACACCTAGTGTCAGGGTCATGAACCCTTGGTATAGAAGATCTAACAACGATGTTCCTGCGCGCTTTCTGTCTGTTTCCTTACCCAGTCCCCTTGTCGTCCTTTCTTTGCTTATCTTCGCACGAAATATGCCGCCGCTGTCCATCCATTATGAGGTGTCCATCAAATAACATGTAACAGTCTCCATATTCTGTCTGCCCCGGTGGGATCTGGTGGCGCTACTATTGTTTGTGTCCTGTTTGTCATCCTACCTTATAATGATGTACTCGAATAATGACCTCTTACTGCTGAATAAAATAAGTTACACTGTATAATTTGTGTACTTCTGACTATATGAATGTTCTTGAATTATTATATCTCACGACTACATATTCAAAAACGACTGGGGCTAGTTTATTTGTGCCTAAGTGTCAAATTATCGACCCCGACGCACACACACACACACACACACACATATATATATATATATATATATATATATATATATATATATATATATATATATATATATATATGTATATACATATATATATATGTATATATATATATATGTATATATATATATATATGTATATATATATATATATGTATATATATATATATATGTATATATATATATATATATATATATATACTAGCTGTACCCGTCCCGGCGTTGCTCGGGTAATGTAATTACCAATTTTTTAGTAGCCTTAACCCTTTGTTAATGGGCGTCGCTGTCATCCTTTTCCTCACCACGATACATTATTTTACCCATATAAATTTAATCCTTTCTGGCACATTTTGGCAAAATTTTTGACATAGGATTACTAATCGAATATCACTGCAATAGTAATCGATTTCCTTGAAAGCGAATATATCACATCCTCCACATGCTGAAATTCTTTGAAATCTTCATAGATTTTTTCCACAAATACACCACAAATTATATGATATTAACTAAGTGCTGGCCAAAAAAATTACGGCATTACTAAATGGGATTTTTTAATCGATTATCACTGCAATAGTAATCGATTTCCTTTAACCACCCAATCCCTCATAGATAACAAACGCCCCAACACATCACGTGCATGACGTCGAAAAACTGGTTTTTCTCCTATTTTCACCCGCTTTACCTTCGTCCGGAAATGAAGAACGAAATCTCCAAAATGAGATTTCTCGCAAGAGTTTCCGAATCATAAAATAAATTATTAAAAAATAACTACAATTTGTAAATTAATTTTGGTTCTGGCTTTCGAAACTGTGATGTCTAGGGTCTCTGAGATAAAAATTTCGTAAAAATGTAACGACATTTACGTATCGATTCGACAATTTGGAAAAAAGGGTCACGGACAAAATCGCGTTTTTTTCCGAAAAACGGGTGCGTACAGGCGATCGAAAAAAAATCACAATTAATCGATAAATTAAGACAGACAATTTTAATTGTGATTTCCGTATAGTGTCATCTTTCCCGTATAGGCTCGTCCGAAAAAAAAAAAAATTCTTGGACGGATACGTTAGGATTTACGGAGCTTTTACTCGTCCGGGAGCTCCAAATCACGACTAAATATTTAATTATGGAAAATCTAATTAAAAAAATCGAAAAAAGGGCTTCGAGGTGCATAATGAGACCTCGGGAGGCATCTTCGTGTCGAATCTCAAGACTGTCCGACCTACCGTCTTTGCGCTGCGCCGCGAGCAGACAAAAACTCGGTCACACACACACAGACTTTGCCTTTTATATATAAAGATATATATATATATATATATATATATATATATATATATATATATATATATATATATATATATGATGTGTGTGTGTGTGTATTTCCAAACTTTGGACTCGATTTCCCAGCACCCAGAAGTTCATCTTCCCTCTTTGTATTCGAGTTTCTGATTTGATAAACTGTCTCTATTTTGGTGTGAATCAATAGTTTTTTATCATATTTTTATTCAAGATACTTAGGTATCTTGATCGGAGCATGGATGTTTTTTCTTTCA
Source organism: Dolomedes plantarius (assembly GCA_907164885.2). Classification (NCBI taxonomy): domain Eukaryota; kingdom Metazoa; phylum Arthropoda; class Arachnida; order Araneae; family Dolomedidae; genus Dolomedes; species Dolomedes plantarius. Next base: position 237,931,232 of record OU015490.1, read on the forward strand.
AACCACATATTAAACACACCTACATAATTCTGAAATCTTCAAAATTACATTCGAATGAGAATAAACTAAATATATGTCTTGCTTATTGGAATTCTCCGTTACAAAATAACGTCTCTCGGTACTGGTCTAAAATAAATTAAGCGTTGCAGACCAATATTTCCAATATCACATTATAGAGAAAATATAGCTCACTTCTACCCAGACTTGGGTGTATATAATTTGAAGTGGCACTCTAAATGAATTTGATACAAACACGGTTTATACATGAAACAATTTTTATTGAATTCGTTGCACATATAGAATTTGCTTTTACAGCAATAAGCATACGTACGGAATATATATGTTAACATTCAATAGAATTACACATTTCAATACTCACAAACCAGCAGAGAGTCAAACCAGAAGTACTGCCACGTAACCTTTGGGCCTGCTAAGCGCAGGATAACACCAGGAGCTGCTTACCTCGTAGCTCCCTCTCGCTTATCTATCATCTTTAACAACACCTCCTTTATTAATGACGCTACATGGTATTTATACTAAGCGCGTATATCGAAATTAGCATATCTCAATCAGCTTCTTTAATTCATTCACTCAAAAGTTCGATTCTTGTGAATCGAATCTTGTGTATACCGTACACTGGCCTCCTTCAAAAAATAATTAGGTAACTGAGGTCTGAACGGCTTCAGTTAACTAATTGAAAACGCGTGCTGGTCTGACTTTTTACATAATGGGTGGCAAAGTCAAAAAAACCTTCCACACGTTGTGTGGGGGAAAAACGCCACTCCCATTTTACAAAACTAACCCCGAAGGGTCCAGGTGACACCATCAAACAGTGGATTTGCAGAGTTGCGGATACTGGGCTGGCCAACTGCGCCCTAGAAGAGCTATTTTAGTTAAAAGTGTCAACACATGCACAGCATGACATTTCTTGCTTGTTTGTAGCTACTCTTCCCCAATTCATAATGAACATGTGTTATGTTTGTGAAGTTAGTATGTTAGTTAGTTAATTATTATATTATGCAGTATGTATTTTTTTTCTAGTCACTACATGTCCCCTTCAAAAATTTATAAAACAACAGTATGCCGGGTTTTATTTTCAGTGGCTCACCCCTTCCCCTCCAAATGTTTACACAGTATATACAATGGGGAATTCCAAACCTGTTTGGTTCGATTTTATTGAAGGGGGTGGAATAGAATAAGAGAATGTATTCAAGACTTGTTCATGAAGGCAGCAACTTCCCTGCACCAGTATGTCCATTCCGTGGAACCTGAAAGGGATTCGTTGACCGTGTGGTCATCCTTCGTGCAGCAGGGCATTGTTCCTGAGGCGCTGGTCCGACTTGACGATGGACAGGAGGTCTCTTGGGAGGAGGCCAACCTTGCTGGGCGGCTGATATCTTGCGTTTCCTGTACTTATGCAAAGGAGCTTTAAAACTGAAATTCCTCCTTTTGATAACCTTGTGTACCTTATGTGTGCCACGTTCATCTTTTGATGGAGGTTTTGTAGTGCACACTTTACTTTTCTTCGTACTTTTGCTTGTATCGGTATTAGATTTTAATGCAGATTCTATTTTTTCAAACTTATACGCCGAACCTATGTATTCAGTTACTGGCTTTATCTCGCCATTTATGATACGTGTACAAGTTAGTTCGCCGCTTGTTTCATGTTTTTCAACAACCTGACTCTGCTTTTCGTATTTGTGCTTATACGACTTCTTGTTTACCGACTTAATTACTTCAGTATTAGCAGTTTTAATGCTGGAACCTGAAGGCGTTTTTTCTCGTTTTTTATCACTCCTAACCTTAGTTTTATCCTCTTTTGACGAAATAGTCTCTTTGAAACTTGCGACATCAGAATCGTTATCATTTAAATTCTTTAACATTGCTTCAGTTTTAGGAAGATTAAGCTTTTCGTACTGGTGCGTTTTAATGCAAACTACGTCTATAACTTCCGAAGCATCAGCTAAACTACTTACAGTATAACTCTGTGTCAACTTTTCATCCTGATTCTCAGTCTGGTTTTCATGTACTTTATTTAAGACCATATTATCAACCTGGCCTACAATATCCCCATTCGGCTGGGAACTTGAAATAATATCATCATTACCTAGCGAGTTCCTAATATCGTTTAAATAATTTTTATTGTCGTCAACTAATAAGTATTCATTAACTTCCGTAACGCATACTTCGTCATCTACTAAATTTCCTTCATTAACAGATGTGTGAATATCATCTAAAATATCAGGTATATCATTAATAATATCAGGTATAGCATTAATAGAAGTTCCGGATGGTTTATTTTCTAAACCACTAGCATTAGTATCGGCACTATTTTCAGAAATTTGTACTGGAATTACCGCATTATTCCAACTAGACTCACTTTCATTATAAGCCACAAAAATACCCCGACTTTCACTATTCTCAAAATAATGATTACTGCTCGGACAAGTTAATACATTTGACCACACAGTTTCAAGAGGTTGAACCATATCATGTGAATCAACTTGCCAGTGCACGTAAGGTGCTTGCATATTATTTACTTTAAGTGCACTAATTTCATTGTAACGCCGTGAGCTTCTATTCTTTCGCCCGCGATACTGGTTTCGCTGTTGGTTTGAAACTCGCGAAAAATTTTGGCTGGGGTGAATAAAACTTCTCGTACCTGCGTGAGGATAGATGGTAGCGAAGAAATGACTATTGTCGTGTTTAGATAAAACTTGAAGGAGTGTAGCCTTGCTTGTAATTTTTTGAGTGTGCAAAAAATCTTGAACACTTGGCTTCAAACGTTGGATAACTATTTTTAAGATTATCGCTTCCGTCACCCCTTCTAAATATTCCTCACACTTGGAAATCTTTTCCGTAGCAAAATCTAACGCAGACTGACCTTCACGTTGCCTTAGCGAATAAATTTCAGCTTCTATTTGACTTTGATTAAAGGTCTTGGGAAAAGCGTGAAGAAACTGTTGCTTGAATGACGAATAGTCAAAAATCAGATTACTGCTTTGCATACACGTGTACCACTGATATGCACTACCTCTGAAAGCTGCAAGAACAATTTTAAGTTTATCCCCCTCTGGGGTGCATTGTTGCTGAAAGTAATGCTCAATTTTCTTTAGGAATTGCCTTTAGGAATTGCCTCCCTTTTTCTTTAGGGGCCGCCATTGAAGGTGGCTTCGAATGGCGCAATTTGCTGAACCATAATTACCCGAGGAAAATTTCCAGCAGGGTTTTGTTCTACAACACTCATTTTCAAATAGTATATAAGCACTTGCAACAATTTTATCAATATAAGTACAAACTACAACTTCAATTATGTTGTTCGTTATAAATGTAACGATAACAACCAGGGTATATATAAACTTTCGAGCGCCAGTATAGAGAAAATATAGCTCACTTCTACCCAGATTTGAGTGTATATAATTTGAAGTGGCACTCTAAATGAATTTGATACAAACACGGTTTATACGTGAAACAATGTTTATTGAATTCGTTGCACATATAGAATTTGCTTTTACAGCAATAAGCATACGTACTACTTGTACGGAATATATATGTTAACATTCAATAGAAATACACATTTCAATACTCACAAACCAGCAGAGAGTCAAACCAGCAGTACTGCGACGTAAACTTTGGGCCTGCTAAGCACTAGCGCAGGATAACACCTTTTCAAATTTAACAACACCTCCTTTATTAATGACGCTGCATGGTATTTATACTAAGCGCGCATATCGAAATTAGCATATCTCATTCAGCTTCTTTAATTCATTCACTCAAAAGTTCGATTCTTTTTAATCGAATCTTGTGTATACCTTACAACAAAATTAGCGGTACATTTTTAACTGATTCTTCCCGAAATAATTGAAGAATGCTTCCTTCTTTTATTCGAAAGTCTAAGCAAAATTTAATTTTAGTGCTTAATTTCTGAATTTTAGAAAAGAATAATCTTACTTTAAGATTTAACTACTATATTTCAGAGTTTGGATACATCAAAATTATATTGGAATGAGAATAAACTATATATATGTTTTGCTTATTCGAATTATACGTTTTAAAATAACGCCTCTAGGTACTGGTCTAAAGTAAATTAAGTGTTGCAAACCAATATTTCCAATATCACATTATTAGCGATACATGTTTGAATGACTCCTCCCGAATGTTTTAAAGAAGGCCTTCTTCTTTTATTCGAAAGTCTAAGCGAAATTTAATTTTGCTGCTTTAATTTCTGAAATTTACAAAAGAATAATCTGACTTTAAGATTTATCTACTATATTTCAAAGTTTTGATACATCAAAGCTGAAACTTCTTTCCGCTGAATACACTTAAGCCCAAAATATAGCCCCATCCCCGCACGATTATGAACAAAACTCTCTTTTTTCGCGGCTCGGCGATTTTGATCCCAGTGAACAAAAGCCGTTTATCTCAGATACAAAATTTCCTTAGGACGTGATTTTACATACCGCTTACTTACTTTAGCTTTTGGAATGGTTCCAAACTGCTGGAAAAGAAGTTTATATTAGACAGAAATTTATTCCGTTACTTTTAGAAGAAAAATGTATTCATTAGTTTGTTTTAAAGCTAACAAATTAAACAAAGCTATCGGAACGTTTTACTGTAAATATTTTATTTATTTATTTATTTATTTTTTTTTTTGGGGGGGGGGGGGCCTCATTTTTGTAGTTTTCAGCACGAGAATCATTCTGATGTTTTAAAAACTATGATTTGTTTTGAGAATTTTAAGAAAAATAATTTTACTCTGTACGGCATTTAAATTGTTTCTTTTTTTTAATTTCTTAACTATTTGAGAATGTTTTCCAGATCATATTAATTCAATTGTTTTTAAATAATGTAAAATAATAGAATTCTAATTAAACTTTGTTCTTAATATTTCAGAAAACAAGTATCTCAGTCTTACAGCTTTAAATTTAAATAAAAGTTTTCGCAAGAATTGTTTTATGTACATAAAACAGTGATTATTTTAAATGTTTTTGTTTTAATTCGAACAAATTTCGTCTTCTTAAATAATTTCCCTTTGAAAATAGTGGAACTCTATAAATTTTACATTTTGATTTGAAGTACAAAATGCATTTCTGGGAAATTAAAAATAAAAACAGTTGAAATCGTGAAAAGGAAGAAAATAAATATTTTGGGTAGTCTCTTCTAACGAAACTACCGCGGATTATTACAGTAGGATTACTTATCGTTGCTTACCTCTTTTGTATGTATATATATATGTATATATATATATATATATATATATATATATATATATATTATATATATATATATATATATATATATATATATATATATATATGCGTGTGTACATATATATATGTGACATGGAACTCGACTTTTATAATTATTTTGTTTAATATGATTTTTTAATTCTAAAAAATTATTTTCTTATTTCACAATTTCGAAACAACATTAATTCGGTTCCATGCACATTTATAAGTGTATTTATTTTATTTTGTAAATCCTAAATGTTCTATGTGCTGAAAATCATTCCTGTGGTTTTTCGTACCGGTTTTCCTGGAAGAAGGGAATGTGCCTCCCGTATGCAATTAAGAGTGGACTGTTACAGTATGGATAGTACACAAGGTCATTTGCACAAGAAGGGAAAATTTCTTGCCAACCTCTCGGTCATTAAGGGGACATAGTTCCTCCATAGCAACTACCCAGCAACCATCTTTAACCAATCATATATCTGAAAGGTGTTAATTGTTCTAGAAGATTTTCTGAACTCTCCGCTTCCGGTGCTGGGACGTTTTAATGTATTATTGAGTCAGATGAAAAAAAATCTGCTACTGTGATTTTGCTCGCGGTTGTCCGCTCTTCAGATCCAGTCGCCATTTTTGTACGCTAAGATTTTTAGTCTGCCTTTGGACCAAATGTAGTACAACAATGAGTTATAAACATCAGTCTATAATAAGGGTGGAGGTAAGTAATAATAATTTGCAATATATTTTATCAGGCGAGAGCACAGAAGAATCAATATATGTAGCAAGGTTTTATTATGTGCTCAAATAATTTCTTAAGGTATGTAGATAATTATCATGTTTTTTCTGTGCAAAATGTAACTAACGATAAAAGAAATTTTAAATAAGAAGAAGAGATATTAAATGCTAATATTATTTATTTAAATTGAGTTTGATTTTCTCATTATGTCAGACTTGTGTAAGAATGTGTTTTCTGCAATTAACAATTTTAAAATTAGAACATGAAATGAAATACAGAGGCTATTCACACATTTTTTAGACGATGTATATTGTATTCACAAAACTAAATTACATAAAATTCTTGTGTTTTAAACGTTCTATTTGACATCCCTTATTCTGAACTATCTTTCGACACCGCAATTTCCAGGATAATAATGCCATTTGAAGTGTCAGAAGAGGTATTCTATCCCATTCCTCCTGAACAGCTTACCAGAGTCCTGTAAGGGTTTTGGGACGACGTTTCGATAATGCAGATTTTAAAAGTCCGAAAGTATAAAAATCCATATGTGATACATCGGGAGATTTAGTAGGGATATCAGTGAAGGGTATGGCCTTGATACCAGTTTTTTGTTCCATTTCTTTTAGGGAATTTACAGTGGATTTTGATGTGTGACTGCTAGCTTTGTCCTGATGGAGTCTCACAGATTGATGGCACTGTGGGTAAAGCGATGGTATTTCATTCAGAAGAATTGGCGATAAAATATGTTCCTGATAGTATTTGGAGTTAATCTTGACATTTTTTTCCACTCTCTTTATTTTTAACTTGCCATTTTAAGAAAAACCAGCAACAATCATGAATCCCTTAGAAAAACTTTCTTTCGATTCTTTGAACCATGTACTTAATTTTTTTTTCTCCCCTTTTATGATAATAAACGGCTCTTTTTTGTTGCAATCATTTAAATACACCCATGATTCATCTATTGTGACAATTGTTTTCCATTTTTCTTTGGATAAGTGTTTCTCATATAGAATTCTGCAGCATGTCCTGCGTTCAGCGATATGATTTGGAAGAAGACGATGCACATTGCGTTTTTTCGCTTTCTTAAGATTTAAATCAACGTTTATCATTTTGTTTACAGTGGACACCAAGCATTTTAATCATTTTGCATCTGTCCTTTGAATAGGGGGATTTTCTTTTAACATTAAACAACGTACCTTTGCAATAGTCGAAGATGTCCGTTTTTTCCTTGGATACTTGTTTGGAATTTTTGTCCCACTTGAGGCTCCAATTCGACGTTTTTTTTTTCTTTTCTTGTTGACGATATTACCTATCGACGCTTTAGATATCACAAAACAATGACTCTCACATCGTTTTTGGATAACGGAGTTTGCATATTTCTCTTCGGAAGGAGCATAAATGTAGTCTTCGAACCACTGCTTTGTTAAAAACGCCATTTTGAATAAAAACAAAACTTTCAAGCCGTAGACGATAATTTTGACTTTTAAAAACATAGTACAATTGCAATTATTTCTTTTGCAGCAAAAGATTTTTTATTACCGCTTACCAAAATCGTCTAAAATATGTGCGAACAGCCTCTGTAGATGATGGCACTTTTTAAAATTGTTAATTTCAGGAAACACATTCTTACACATGTCTGACATAATAAGAAAAACAAACATATATATATATTTATATATATATATATATATATATATATATATATATAAATATATATATATTATTGTGGAATTAGAACATGTAATGAAATAGATGATCGTATAGTGGCACTTTTTAAAATTGTTAATTGCAGAAAACACATTCTTACACATGTCTGACATAATACGAAAAACAGACATATATACAGGGTGTCCCAAAACGACCGCATAAACTCTGCACAGCTAGATCCCTCGTTGGGAGTACATAAAAACTGCCCAAAGAAGCGTTCCTGTACGATCCATAGTTTACGAAAAAATACGAAAAACAAAGTATGACGTCACTGCCGGTGCAAGAAAAAAACACTTTATTGGACATATCAACAACAATATTTGCATATATTTCCAGACGATAATGTTTAAAACGTTCGCCGCGCATATCGCGTCATGCATACGCGCGCGCCATGGAATGACGTTAAGCCGCCGTTGAACTGGTATTTAAAAGGCTGCATCTTGCAGCTACCGGAAGTCTTCGTATGGTGGCCATGTACCCCGTTCGTGACTACTGCGACATGTACTTGATGTACGGCCGATGTAATGGAAATGCCTTACGAACTGCTAGGGAGTATGCCCGTCGATATCCGTCCCGCCGTCCTCCAAATGTCAACGTCATCCGGAGGCTGGACGACAGACTGCGAAATACGGGAAGCGTCTTGCCAACAGCCAATCTTCACGATACTGGAAGACCGCGGAGCGGCCTTACGGTAGCACAGGCGGATGCAATACTGCAGCGGGTAGAAGAGACGCCCGAGGTAAGCACACGCGCATTAGCCCGTGAGATGACTTCGAGTAAAAGTACTGTGCACAGGCTTTTACGGTCTGAGAGGCTACACCCATTTCGGTACACAACCGTGCAAGGTCTGAAACCAGATGACTTTCAGAAACGCGTGGCCTTCTGTGAATGGCTGTTGCAGCAACAGAACACAGATAATGGTTTCATTGCACATATCCTATGGACTGATGAATCATGTTTCACTCGTTATGGGGTATTCAACCATCACAACAGCCATATGTGGTCCCAGGTCAATTCGCATTCAATCCGGCCGCAGAAACATCAGGAACGTTGGTCTCTTAACGTGTAGGCCGGCATACTCGGGGATCGCCTGCTTGGACCATATCTGTTGCCTGAACGGCTCTCGGGATAGTCGTACTTGGTGTTTCTCAATGAGGTTTTAACCGAGTTCGTCTATGACATACAATTAGCGGCAAGCAGGGACTTTGGTTCCAGCATGATGGGGCTCCGGTGCATTTCTGTGCTCCTGTACGTGGTTGGCTGGATATGGAATACCCCGACCGCTGGATCGAACGTGGGGTCCGGTTCTATGGCCGCTACGTTCGCCAGATCTAACACCGTTGGATTTTTTCCTATGGGGCCATCTCAAGGAACTGGTGTATCGAGACGTAGTGACAACACAAATGGACTTAGTTGCTCGTCTGCATGCTGCTTGTACTTCGGTGGACTCCGCGATGCTGCAACTTGTGATGACAGCCATTCCACGGCATGCTCAAGCCTGCTTCGACATGCAACGGCGGACACTTTGAACATCTACTTTAAATTGTGCATGCTGTTGATATGTTTAATAAAGTGTTTTTTCTTGCACTGGCAGTGACGTCATACTTTGTTTTTCGTATTTTTCTCGTAAACTATGGATCGTACAGAAACGCTTTTTTGGGCAGTTTTTATGTACTCCCAACGAGGAATCTAGCTGTGCACAGTTTATGCGGTCGTTTTGGGACACCCTGTATGTATATATATATATATATATACACTCAAGATCCAAAACATTATGACCATCCTAACACTTTGCAATGAATTCGCCTGGATGACGTGGAAGGCACGTGATCAGGTGGAAGTGGTATTTAACTGCTGCTGGAGAGTCTGAAGAATCATTCTTTCACTTACTTCTGTGTGTGATGGGAAAGGCTGCGGATCTAAGCGACTTTGATAGAGGGCAGATTGTAATGGCTAGAAGGCTCGGAACAAGTATTTCCGAAACTGCACGACTTGTGGGTTGTTCGCGACCTACAGTTGTTAGTACTTATGCAAAGTGGATGAATGACGGTGAAACCAGCAGTAGACGACATGGTGTTGGACGTCCACACGCTATCAAAGAAAAAGGTCGTCGGAGACTGTCTCGCATGGTGAAGCAAAACCGTAGCCAGACAGTGGCTCAGCTGACAGCCCAATACAATGCAGGGCCAAGTAGAATAGTATCGCAGCACACTGTTCAGCGGACACTGTTGGATATGGGGCTATGCAGCAAACGTCCTACTCGTGTGCCTTTGCTGACCAAGCGTCATCGCCAACTGCGCCCGCGCTGGGCCAGGGAACATCGCGACTGGTCCATGGATCAGTGGGAGAGATTTTCTTGGTCAGATGAATCACGGTTTGTCATTCATCACGCCGATGTCCGTGTCAGGATACGCCGTCTTCCAGGCGAACTGTTACTCCCTCAATGTACAGTAGGTCATACACAGGCCGGTGGTGGCGGTATTACACAGGCTGTGGGGGACATTTTCTTGAGTGTCTCTTGGACCCGTGGTTGTGGTAGAGCAGACCATGAATGCTACAGGGTATCTGAACATCATTGCGGACCAGTTGCACCATTACATGGCCTCTGTTTTTCCAGCTGGAAATGGAATGTTCCAACAGGACAACGCCCCGTGTCACAAGGCTAAAATTGTGTTGGAGTGGTTCCAGGAACATGATGCTGAATTCCAGTTAATGTCCTGGCCGCCTAACTCACCGGATCTCAATCCGATAGAACACATTTGGGATGTCATGGGACGGCAGCTGAGAGTTCAAAGACCACCAATTCGCAATATCTCGGATTTGCGTGACCGTTGCTTAAACATCTGGTACAATCTGTCTCCGGCCATCTACCAAGGACTTGTGGCATCCATGATAAGGCGGGTTGAAGCTGTGTTGCGCGCCAAAGGTGAGCCAACTCGTTATTGACAGTTGGTCATAATGTTTTGGCTCTTGAGTGTATATATATATATATATATATATATATCAAAATTATGAAGCATTTTGGTACTTTTCTATTTACTGTTTGCCTAAGGGATACAGACTGTGTTTGGCGTGCTGCCAAAATCATAATTCACGACAATGGACGGTTTTAGCTTCTGAAATTTTGCTTTCCGGAGGACCGTTATGGAGGAATGTAATCCTACGTTAAACAGTTGCAAACGGTAAGAAAATAGTTTCTTATATTGTTCATTGCTATAAACTGTTTTGTTCCTTACAGACAAAGTAATGAAAAGGAAACCCATTCCCTCTGAAAATGCTGAAGAAAAAATATCATCCACTTGAAAATTATGTCATATTTTAATTCACCGATTAATCCATTTTCTTTAACACACATTGATTTCCTCGGAAAAACTTAGTAGAACAAGTAAAATTTATTCCTCTAAATACCATTCTACAAATTAAAGCTATGATATGTAATTCTTCTAGTTGAAACAAGTATATTTTCATAAAATCATTTTTTTCCAGAATTTCAGGTATCAAATATGTAATACAATGTAAAATCTCTTTTTCCTTTTTATGTTTAAAAAGATAATATAATTATTTACACACCTGCGATAAAAAATTTAAAAAATTCTAGCTGCTGTTTGACTGATTTTCTCTCATCTTAATACCTCAAGAAAGCATAAAAATATAAAAATGTTGTAGTTCTGAAATTTCAAATCAATTCAAAAGTCAATTAATTTTGATTTGATAAGGAACTTTTATTTTACTTTGCATTAGAAGTTTCTTAGTCATTTGATCGTCCATGTAAAAACTGATGAAGTGACAAAATCAATGAAATATAAAGAATTCCAGCACAAATGATCATATATATTATAGTTATGTAATATAGCTATGAAAATGGTTCAATTGTTATACATAAATTTTATTGCTGCCTCATATATATATGTGTGTGAGTGTGTGTGTGTGTGTGCAATAAAATTTTTAACCACATCTAATCTTTAATCGGCCGTAATAAGAACTTTCTCTGTATATGGTAACCTTTCCGTCCTTTACCGCGTTCCAATACTAACCTACCTCTCCACTTTCCGGCAACCCATTTACAGCTATTTCGGTATGCTCGCCATAAGAGAGTTGGACTCAGTTTTGTAAGGTGGTGTTTTGCTGGAATACATCGCATTTGTTCGATGAATTCGAGTCTTATTGATTTCGGCCTCAATGTTTGTTCTATCAAGAGGTGACCATTTGGTTCATTTAATATATATATATATATATATATATATATATATATATATATTAATATATATATACATCGGGTGGTCATAAAGAAATTTTGACAATATATGGACCTCTAGCGGCTGTTCCGTTCAACCTGTCAAGATGAGATTTCATGATTATTCAGAGGTATGAGCTCGAGATTCTGAGAACGACAACCAAGTAGCGCTCACGGTTACTGTTATAGGTACAGAATCTCGAAATTTTCAAATAGCAACACCCATTTTTTCGCATCACAAAATGCTCAGTGCATGCGAAATCCCTAAAAAGCGTTGGAACGGTACGTGTATCACAAAACACGGACGCGTTATGCACGCGCAAAAAACACACAAAATGCTCAGTGCATGCGAAATCCCTAAAAAGCGTTGGAACGGTACGTGTATCACAAAACACGGACGCGTTATGCACGCGCAAAAAACAGCTCTGCGAACGGCCTACAAAAACGATATATGGACCTCTAGCGGCATTTACGTTCAACCTATGGAGATGAGATTTCAGATATAGTTATTCAGATGCATGAGCTCGGTATTCTGAGAACGGCAATACAGTGACGCTCACGGTTACGGTTATAGGCATAGAAACTCGAAATTTTCAAATAGCAGCGCCCACTTTTTCCCGTCGCAAAATGCTCAGCGCATGGGAAAACCCTAAAAAGCGTTGGAATGGTATGTGTATCACAAAAAACGGAAGCGTTATGCACGCACAAAGAAACAGCTCTCCGAATGGCTAAAAAAACACAATCAGAGAGCTTTTTATTGGTTTTCTACGCTGAATATCTCGCGAACGGTGTTCTGTGATTGGTTTCTATCCGCTGTCATATGCAAATTTCCCCCGTGAGCCGCGATCGCGTCTTTGTTCGCCGTTCGTAGAGATATTTTTGTGTGTGTATAACGCGTCCGTTTTTTTGTGATACACGCAGCATTCCAACCCTTTTTAGAGTTTTCGTATGCGCTGAGCATTTTGCGACGGGAAACGTGGGTGTTGCTATTTGAAAATTTCGAGTTTCTATACCTATAACCGTAACCGTGAGCGTCACTGTGTTACGGTTCTCAGAATCCCGATATTATACCTCTGAAAAACTATAACTGATATATCATCTCGATAGGTTTAACGAAACGGCCGCTAGAGGTCCATATATCGGCAAAGTTTGTTTATGATACCCTGTATATACCCTGGTTATGACCACCCGGTATTTGCACGGCGTTGCCCAGGTATTTATTAATCTCAGTTTTTTACTACACAGGAAAAGGAATTAATTCTACCTATAGTGTAAATCTAAGTAATTTTATTTACGGGTATTTAAAAGTATATGTGCAGTATACAAATGATAAAATAAAATTACAAATTCACTCAATTATTTAACTCAAAACTTGATTATAAACAACACTTTTAGTTTCCTATATTCATCTCAGTGACTCCGAAAAGAATGGATTTGACACTACTCTCAGACATTTTGGACATTTCATTTTTCCCCTTTCCCCCTCCTCCCCCAATGATGACGGGGGTGGGGGGCTGAACTTGTACTTAAACGGCATCAGTTGTGTCACTATTCGTCTCAGTGACCCCGAAATCTATGGATTCGACACTATTCTCTGTCATTTTGGACATTTTATCTTCTCCCACCCACCTCCCCTCCAACGTTGATGGGGGGTGCTGAATTCTCACTTAAACGGCACTGAGATTGCCACTTTTCCTTTCAGCGACCCTGAAAACTATGGATTCGACACTCCTGTCGGTCATTTTGGAGATTTTATATTCCCCCTTCTTCCCCCCTCGCCCCCCTATGCTAATGGGGGGCTGAACTTGCACTTAAACGACATTGGGAGTGTCACTATTAATCAAAGCGACCCCGAAAACTATGGATTCGACACTATTTCTCGGTGATTTTGGAGATTTTATATCCCCCCTTTCTTCCCCCTCGCCTTCCCCCTATGCTAATGGGGGGTACTGAACTTGCACTTGAACGACATCGGGAATGTTACAATTAATCTCAGAGACCCCGAAAACTATGGATTCGACAGTGATATCTGTCGTTTTCTATTATTTTTACATATGTCCCTTGCCCCCCCCCACCCCCTAGGGTGCTAGGGGTGTCTTATTGTGAATCTGAATCTTTCTCGAATCAACTTAATCGCACACACAAAATTTCATAAAAATCAGTCCAGCCGTTTAGGAGGATTTCAGTGACATACACACGTACAGAAGAAATATATGTATAAATATATATATATATATATATATATATATATATATATATATATATACACTCAAGAGCCAAAACATTATGACCACCCCTACATTTTGCAATGAATTCGCCTGGATGACGTGGAAGGCACGTGATCAGGTGGAAGTGGTATTTAACTGCTGCTGGAGAGTCTGAAGAATCATTCTTTCACTTACTTCTGTGTGTGATGGGAAAGGCTGTGGATCTAAGCGACTTTGATAGAGGGCAGATTGTAATGGCTCGAAGGCTCGGAACAAGTATTTCCGAAACTGCACGACTCGTGGGTTGTTCGCGACCTACAGTTGTTAGTACTTATGCAAAGTGGATGAATGACGGTGAAACCAGCAGTAGACGACATGGTGTTGGACGTCTACACGCTATCAAAGAAAAAGGTCGTCGGAGACTGTCTCGCATGGTGAAGCAAAACCGGAGCCAGACAGTGGCTCAGCTGACAGCCCAATACAATGCAGGGCCAAGTAGAATAGTATCGCAGCACACTGTTCAGCGGACACTGTTGGATATGGGGCTACGCAGCAAACGTCCCACACGTGTGCCTTTGCTGACCAAGTGTCATCGCCAACTGCGCCTGCGCTGGACCCGGGAACATCGCGACTGGTCCATGGATCAGTGGGAGAGAGTTGCCTGGTCAGATGAATCACGGTTTGTCACTCATCACGCCGATGGTCGTGTCAGGATACGCCGTCATCCAGGCGAACTGTTGCTCCCTCAATGCACAGTAGGTCACACACAGGCCGGTGGTGGCGGTATTATGCTTTGGGGGACGTTCTCTTGGGCGTCTCTGGGACCCGTGGTTGTGGTAGAGCATACCATGAATGCTACAGGGTATCTGAACATCATTGCGGACCAGTTGCACCATTACATGGCCTCTGTTTTTCCAGCTGGAAATGGAATGTTCCAACAGGACAACGCCCCGTGTCACAAGGCTAAAATTGTGTTGGAGTGGTTCCAGGAACATGATGCTGAATTCCAGTTAATGTCCTGGCCGCCTAACTCACCGGATCTCAATCCGATAGAACACATTTGGGATGTCATGGGACGGCAGCTCAGAGTTCAAAGACCACCAATTCGCAATATCTCGGATTTGCGTGACCGTTGCTTAAACATCTGGTACAATCTGTCTCCGGCCATCTACCAAGGACTTGTGGCATCCATGCCAAGGCGGGTTGAAGCTGTGTTGCGCGCCGAAGGTGAGCCAACTCGTTATTGACAGGTGGTCATAATGTTTTGGCTCTTGAGTGTATATATATTTATGTGTGTGTGTGTGTGTGTGTATATGAGAACGGACTTTAGAAAGGAGGGGTTCGTGATTACCGGACAATAGAAAATTAGAAGAAAAAAGGAGAAGATTCCACCGTTTAAGCTTATATGGGATGGACATTTTCATGTTTCAACACCAGGGATAGAGAATTTCAGTTCATTAAAATTAGTCACGTGCTCTATAATCCTCGTGTATCTTATGTAATTGGAATTTATGGTTGAATAATCCAGATTGGAGAACTCGCGTTTATGCGTTTTGTTAGTATGATTTTGGAAATTGGACTTATTGACATATACAAACGAAATAAGGTTTAAGGGTTCACACCATATGTAGTAATGTTATTGGGATATCAAACATTGATTTCATATTTAGAATATTTATAGTGTCTGTACGGAGGTGTACGATGTGCAACAAAAAAGCAAAATGGACTGTAAATAAAATAAAACTTTAATAGCGTGGCATTGTTTGCCAAAGGAAACTCCGCTTGTTGTAAGAGCTCCTTCCAGGACGGATACAGAGATCGTTCTGCGTTATTCATGCCGCTAGAGGGCGTAGTGGGTGGAGGCGTTACGTCATACATTATTACGTAACATACTCCTGCGTTGAAATTTTGAAAATTTCAAAATACATACAGTGATACATAAAAATATGCGAATAACAAGTTAGCACAAAGCACATTACAATAATAAAAAAAATTAAGAAATATTATGCAGTATTGAAAAACACATTAAACATATACCTTATTTACAATAATCATAAAGAGACTGATCATGATTTACAGGTAATAAACAAATTTGATTGATGCCTCGTTTTACCACTCTATTAGCTGTTTTGATGTACACAACTCTAACAGCGTTGTCCGCACCTTTGTAATTTATAGGGAAATGACCAGAAAAGTCAATTTCGAAGTTTTAAAATGTTGGGCTTGAAATGACACTCTCAGCTGGTAAGTTTCCCAACAACTGATTTGAATTAATTGGTTTATTTCTGAAACAAATTACACAATCATTAACAATTTTTCTAGCCAGATTTCTGCCTCCTATGGGCCAAAATTCTTGTGTGACGCAATGCAAGAGTGATTTCGGACCTACGTGCAAGTTTTTCTTGTGGAAATATTCCGTAATGATTTTAGTGAATCTATGCCTAGCGGGTAAAAGCTTTTTGGGTGTTTTAAATCGTCGTTCAGTTGAGAATTTTGTAATCGACCCACAACTCGAAGAAGCTCATCTTGATCTAAAAAAGGATATAAATTCCTTACCTGACTCCGCTTCATGTCCTTGTTATGTTTTAAACAATTAATTTTCTAGGTAAAAGTTGCGTGTTGAACTTATTTAACTAAATAATTAGCAGCACTCATGACTTCTTCAGTTGTTAACTCACCTACCTTTCGATTTTTAGGAAATTTGACATTATGTATAAATCTGCAAATATAACTAAAGATATGTACAATTTTAGTAAAACTATTACTAATTTTTAAAAAGTCATCAATGAAGCTGTTAGTAGTGTTAGCAACTAAGACAAGGATTATATGCAGTCTTTAGTTCTTTAGAATAATAATTATCAGTCATGTGAGTAGATTAATACTACTTGGGACATTGAATGTATTGTCAGCAAGTTTTATTTCGCAAGGGAAATATACGCGAGAAATATCAATCTTCTTTACAGGCGTTAATTCTGTGATTTTAGGTAGCACAAGGAAGGATAATGCTTTTGAAAAGTTGCCCTCATCGTTTGAAATTTTTGCTGTTACTTTATTTTTAACAAAATATTCTCCTCCGCTTATTCCTGAAATGGATGAATTGCATTTTTCTTTCTTTAATCCCAAAACATCTGCTACTTCCTGTGTACAAATTGATACTGAACTCCCACTATCAAGAATTGCTTTCACATTTATTTTTTCGCCAACTGAGTTCTCAGTAAATAACATTGTAGTGCATAAAAGGCTGCTCGAAGCTAAACAACACTCTTTGACATCTGCCGATAATGTGGCGCCTATGGTTTTTTCTGGTGCGAGCAAATGAAATGATGACTCATTTTGAGCGGGGACTGACGTAGAGATATTTATCGTGTCAGAATACGGAATGTTTTCACAGATTTGATTTGAATGTATTGCGGTATTTGACGGGGCGGGATACTTATGAAGGAACGTATGGTGATTTGTCTGTTTACAAACGAAATAAGAACTTTTCGAATTGCAATTCGATAACACGTGAAAGGCACTTAAACAGTTATAACAAAGTCTATGTTTTTTTAACCAGATTGACTCTATCTTCCATTTTAATTTCTTTAAATTTCTCACAGTGATATAATGCATGGGCTTTGGTTTTACAAACTACACACATCTGAGGTGATTTATTAGATTTAACGAAAAGGGATTTGAATCTCTCGGAATTTGGCTTGGTTGAGATGTTAATGTGAATGCTGTTTAGAATTTGACCCCGTCTCTCTAAAAATTCCAAAAATGAATCCAAATCTTGTACATCGTTATCCTTCAGAGTTAATTCATAACTTTTTCGCGTTTGGCGGTCTAATTTTTCAAGAACAATATTCAATAGTAAAGCGTTAGAAAATTTATCTCTTTCAAAAATCAAAATTTTCAGTGATCTAAGATTTTTGTTTATATTATCCAACAAGTTTCGAAGCTCTTTGGCTGACTTATGTTTGATAGCTTGAAGATTTAGAATGTTTTTCAGGTGGCAGTCAACGATGATTCTTTCGTTTTCGTGCCTAAGCTTTAGTGCTTTGAATAGGGAAACGTAACTGTCATCTGAGGTTTCTATAATTTTTGCTTCTCCCTTTAGTGACCCACGTAGTTAGTGAAGCTTTTCGTTTTCAGAAAGTTCTGAATTTTCGTCAGTTAGACTAAAAAACTGGTTTTTAAACAAGTTCCATTCCTCGAATTTTCCAATAAAAAATTGGAAGAGGGATTTTTGGAAGTTTTATTGACATTCTTTTCATCTGATCATTGTTAATCAAATTCGAATCATGAGTAGAATTGTCAGAAATTTGATTTAGATAAGCAGAATTGTTCTTCTGATTTTAAATTTATTAATCAAGGTTTTCAGAATCACCTCTGAATTTTGAAACTCCTCATCTAGCTGTGACAACATTCCTCAGTTTCTTCAAAATTCGTTTCACTGACTGCTTTATAATATTCTTCTTTTAGAACTTCGAATTTTTCTTGAAGTTTAGAAATTACATAAAACTGAGCCTGCAGTTCGGCGACGTCATCGCTATCTTCACATATAGTAATCTTCTTCAACTGTCCTTTTATATTACCGCGTTTGCGATTAAGCGTTGTAATGACTGATTCTGTAGTCATTGCTCTTAAGTTTAAAAACTAGGTAAAATTCAATGCACTGGTAAACCCTCCGGGTCGCTAGGACCAAAATGTACGGAAGTGTACGATGTTTAACAAAAAAAGCAAAATGGACTGTAAATAAAATAAAAGTTTAATAGCGTGGCATTGTTTGTCAATGGAAACTCCGCTTGTTGCAGGAGCTCCTTCTAGGACGGATACAGAGATCGTTCTCCGTTATTCATGCCGCCTGAGGGCGTAATGGGTGGAGGCGTTACGTCATATATTATTACGTAACAGTGTCTGGAAAAGATTAATCCCGTGTATTAAGGGTTAGTATAAATTATCAATTAAGTTATCCCTAGGTCGCATTTTGGAAGAGGGGACATTATTTTGTTATAAGATAATTTAGAAAACGCATTCTGTTAATAGTAAGAGCAGACATTTTTTCCTTACACACACACATCTATCTATCTATTTTATCTATCTATCTATCTATCTATATATATATATATATATATATATATATATATATATATATATATATATATATATATATATATATATATATGTATATATATATATATAAAGAGACCGAAAGGAGATGTATCTGTATTTATTACTGTCCATCCACTTAACCATTTAATAATTAAATCATGATATACACCTTTTAACACATGATCGAATCGAAAAATGCATTTTTCCTGATTTAGCTCAATTATAGTGTGAGTTACGAACAGAACTATGTTATTAACGTGATATTTTCATTTTAGAGAGCATTTCTAAGGATTATCTTTTTGTTATCTAATCTGCTATTTTCTACTCTCCTAAAATAATCAAAACAGAAAATATTAATGTTTTATATTCTTTCTTTGAAGTGTAATGTGTAGTTTTTGATGTCAGGTATATTACTCATATAATACAATCAGAATTCAGGCATGATATTTTATATATTGTAGAGATACTACTGTTTAATTCTTCTTAATTACAAGAATAGAGCATTTTAATTTTTTTTAAAGGAAGAGACATAAAAGTGTGTTCAAAAAATATTTCTAGCAAATTTATACTTCTAGCAAATATTTACATAAAATGAATGAAAATAACCAATGAAAAACATAAGGAAGCTCATAAAACTCAGTGAAGCTGATATTATTACCTTTCATTGCTGCCCAAAGCTAGAAAATCTAGGTAAGGGAGTCAGAAAAATCAAGTACAAGCTGAAGAGCAATTTTTATTTACATAGACATTAGGATACTTAAAAAAACTTAATTCCCATGCATGTTGTAGTTCAGAAAAAGATGCCAAGTAGCATAACAGAAAATTGAGAGAGCATAATTTTCTAGATTTTTATTTTTTATATCTATATATTTTGTATTTTTTTATTTTCCCTGATCATGAACGTGAGTAAAGTACAGAAATTTATTTTTCTCGCAAAAAGGAGAAGTAAAAAATGTTTTAGTCTCAACTTACTTGTTGGCAGAAACGGTTATAATTTTTTTTATGTTCGACTCAATAAGCTGCATGAGTTTTTATAATGGGTTGCCTTTGTTATTTCCTCCGGGAAAAAAATGAAAATAAATATATTTTGGAAAATGTTACTTAACTCGATAATACGTATTACGTTTGTAACAGTTTAGAGTGGATTAATTTATCATCTGTTAAATTCATTGAAGTAATTAAAGAAATCATTTTAGCTTCCCCTATATCAGGCGGGAAATGTTGAAGCGTTAAAAATATTACTTTACAGAGATGCTTACACATGTATAAACATTTTGGGAAAAATCTATCAAATTATATTGCAATAAATATATACCCCGCGAGTAAAATACCTACATCTGAAGATAAAAGTAACTATAATACATTGTATTCCCATGCATGGAGAGTTATTATATTTTTTTACCTTTCTATCACATTAAAAAATATCATACAGCATAAGTATATATATATATATATATATATATATATATATGTGTGTGTGTGTGGGCTTGGGAGCCTGCCTCAGTCCGTTTAAGTAATTATCACCTGTGTCAGTGTCCTGTGTAATGCCAGCACCCATAGCGCCGCTCATCGGAAGGAGAGGTGCGCGGGGGAGTGAATCTCCAGCCGACAAGAGTTCCCGGCAGACGAGAGATGGACGTCAATAAGCGATGACGCGTTTATCTGTTAGCAGCAGACGGCTGTTTTTTCATTAGTCTATAATGTTAATTAACGACGTTCTTTTTGTAAATATATTATGTAAATAATAAGTTTTCATTAAATGTTAGTGTAGTTATCCTAGTATTAGTTTATAATAGTTTAAGTATTTGTTTTAAATTACCCGCTCGATTATCCTATCCCACATATATATATATATATATATATATATATATATATATATATATACACTGCTGGCCACCCAAATTGCAACACCAAGAAAGACAAGAGATATCACAACAAAATTTATTTTGTAGATAACATGTTTACCAAGTATCAAATGATTAAATTTATAGACTTCTGTGAAGTGTGGTTCCTGCCAAAATCAGTAGTCAGAGTAGCCGCCATTGTTGGAGATCACCGCTGCCACACGCCTCGGCATTGATTCAAAGAGACTTTGGATGAGTTCTTGGGGTACAGCAGACCAAGCAGCTTCCACACGTTGCCAAATTTGATCTGCTGTGTTAGCTGAGGATGGAATCTGGGTCAATCGTAGATCAACCATGGACCACATGTTTTCTATCGGTGAAAGATCCGGAGAGCGAGGCGGCCAGGGAAGCAATTCAATCTGACGATTGACAAAGAACCGTTGGACAATGCGTGCCACGTGTGGTCGCGCATTATCCTGTTGAAATATGGCTGTGGGCAAGCCCTGAAGGCAAGGAAGGATAACTGGCTCCAACACCTCGGAGATGTAGCGCTGGCTGTTTAAAGTTCCGGCAATGCGTACTAGAGGTGTGCGAGAGTGATATCCAATACCGCCCCATACCATAATACCCGATGCAGGACCAGTGTGGCGGTGCATAACGCCGCTGTTCAGCATCCTCTCTTCACGGTGTCTCCAGACTCGAATGCGACCATCGTGGTGTTGAAGACAGAAGCGTGATTCGTCAGTAAAGACAATTTCATTCCATTCTGCCTTCCACATCCTTCTGTCATCGCACCATTG
>OU015490.1:237958078-237965578 GCA_907164885.2 Dolomedes plantarius
AGTGTATAATTCATTTCTATATCTAATGAAACTTCGATTAATAATTATATTTAATTAAATGGAAGACAGTGAAGATTTATGTCGGTTTCTTATTCTAAAAATCCCTTTATTATGAAAATCGATTTTAAGAAACTTTAATAACTTTTATAAAGGGTTGCAAGTCTTAATTTTGGTTGCTGTAAAAATAAAACATTGATTTGAAGGAAAATAAACAAGGTTGATTGAGGTAATTCATTTGAAAACAAAATTTGATGCATGTTGTAAACAATTGGGACAAAGTTTCCAAATTTCGTTTTATGCAATACTAGTTTTTTCATAACAGTGCTGGAAGTGATAGGAGTAATAAACTTTTAAAATATAGAATTGCTCTTTTTATAGTTTTGAAGTTAATACCATGGTATTAAATTTCTTGGTAGTTAGAATATGTATGTTGTAGCTTATCCAGAACCCGAGGGATAGGTTACGGGGTGCTATCTTGAATTGTAGTCGACAGGTTTCATCGGTCAGGATTTGCACTAAATACAGTCCATTTGAGAGTTTATTTTCTTAAACACTTTATTGGTATTAAATTTCTTGGTAGTTAGAATATGTATGTTGTAGCTTATCCAGAACCCGAGGGATACGTTACGGGGTGCTATCTTGAATTGTAGTCGACAGGTTTCATCTGTCAGGATTTGCACTAAATACAGTCCATTTGAGAGTTTATTTTCTTAAACACTTTATTGGTATTAAATTTCTTGGTAGTTAGAATATGTATGTTGTAGCTTATCCAGAACCCGAGGGATACGTTACGGTGTGCTATCTTGAATTGTAGTCGACAGGTTTCATCGGTCAGGATTTGCACTAAATACAGTCCATTTGAGAGTTTATTTTCTTAAACACTTTATTGGTATTAAATTCCTTGGTAGTTAGAATATGTATGTTGTAGCTTATCCAGAACCCGAGGGATAGGTTACGGGGTGCTATCTTGAATTGTAGTCGACAGGTTTCATCTGTCAGGATTTGCACTAAATACAGTCTATTTGAGAGTTTATTTTCTTAAACACTTTATTGGCATTAAATTTCTTGGTAGTTAGAATATGTATGTTGTAGCTTATCCAGAACCCGAGGGATACGTTACGGGGTGCTATCTTGAATTGTAGTCGACAGGTTTCATCGGTCAGGATTTGCACTAAATACAGTCCATTTGAGGGTTTATTTTCTTAAACACTTTATTGGTATCAAATTTCTTGGTAGTTAGAATATGTATGTTGTAGCTTATCCAGAACCCGAGGGATACGTTACGGGGTGCTATCTTGAATTGTAGTCGACAGGTTTCATCGGTCAGGATTTGCACTAAATACAGTCCATTTGAGAGTTTATTTTCTCGAAAGTTTATTTTCTTAAACACTTTATAGAAAATACTCTTATATTATTGGTTAACATATTTATAAGAAATATAAAGATTGCAAGAATATTTACAAAAGCTATCTACATAGAACTGAGGAGAGGTTGTTCAACTCGTTTAGTTCAAGCCATTACCAAATGACAAGTGACACTCAGATTCTCCTTCCAGAACAATAGACATTTAGATTCCCTTGTACACGTGACCAGAACATGAGGTGATCGTCTAAATAGATATCCAGGTGCCACAAAAACAAATGTTGTAGAATGCGAAAGGCAAAATCAAAGGTATAGAATTAATGGACGGTGGGCATTACTATTACATGTATACCTAGAGTTGCCTGGAACTGAAAGTATATAGAGAGAGACAAAAAACTAAAAGAGCGTCAGATCGCTTATTTAAAAGCTCCAACTGGAACAGACATATCATAAAAAATAAGCCGAATTCGGATATTTTGATTCACTTTGAAAAATCATTATTTATCATAAAATAATGACACTAATTAAACTTGGGATTGTCTACTACGCTGTTTAGTTATTTTTGTTTTGGGCAAAAGAAATAAATATTGGTTGACTTTCAAAACACTTTGCTAGAAGAACTAGTCTAATCTCCTAAATGCTTATACCTTCCCTGGTAAGAAATAATGAAATCTTATATATGTATTGCAGAACTTTCGAAAAATGCGAAAGTGCATTTATTTTATAACAAGATATGAAGTATGTACAAAAAACATGAAATAAAAATTGATATCATTGCGAAATTTCATTTCTTATATATTTTCAGGGATACTTTTTTTGCTAGGAGTTTACCTCTAAAAGGTAGTCTAATATTTATAAGGCAATTTTCTCTTTTTATGATATCCATTATTTTGAAAGTATGATATTTCGTTAAAACTATTTGCTCTGACTATCTTGATAAATGTTTGTTTCGAAATTATGAGATGGCTCAGAATAAGAGAAAAAATTTTGGAAGTATTCCTCAAAGATTTTGACTTCTGAAAGATATTTTTTATCATTAAAGAAAGCTTATTGGTCATCATTCTCGATTTAAGATAAAAATGTAGTAAAAACAAACAAACGAAGGACTAAATTTGTTAAGCATTCTATAAGCATGGTATAAAATTTTTAAGTAATCATTTTGAGTTTCCATATTCAGGCTGTACATATTTACTATTTAATCAAATTCCCTATTTCCCTATGCATTTCTATAATTTATAATCGCCTCTTTTACCTCCAAACTTGAGTGGTTTAGTGTATTAGTCAGTAAAGTTTAAGTCATGTTATTTATCTCTATGTTTATGTCGGATACTTCACATTATGGAAGGAAATATGTCTATATCTAATATTATAAATCCTTTTAATTAATTTTGTATTAAGATATGAGTGCATTTTATCTTACAAATATATTATTATTCAATAAAAAACATATATATATATATATATATATATATATATATATATATATATATACAGTGGCTCCCAAAAGTGTTCGTACACTTACGATTTTCAATGAAATTGGGGTCTATCCATTGATTAAAATGAATATTTCAGAATGGGTATTTAATAATAAGATCTATAATCTATTCTTAACAAAACTACATGAAATATTTTGAAAACCAATTTTTATTTTTGAGAAACCAATAATCCAAAAGTAACAAAAACTTTATCTCACAAAAGTCATCGTACACTTGTAAAAAATCTCTACATATTAGTAAATATTCTAATTTTTCGTTAAATTAATATTTAGTTGGATATCCTTTAGCACCCACAGCAGCTTTTAAATGTCTGGGAATAGATTCATCCATTCTTCCATTATAATTGTTTTTAGTTCGCTTTTCGTGTGAATGTCGTGTTTTCGTACTCGAACCTCCAGTTCTCTCTAAATATGTTCTATTGGATTTAAATCTGGCGATTGAGGTGGTGTTTTCAAAACTTGTGGACAATCATAGAGACACCAGATGCGAACGTTGAGAGCCGTGTGCTTAGGATCGTTATCTTGATAAAAAACAAAGTTGTTTCCAATACCCAAATTTTGAGCTGATAATTTTAAATTGTCTCTTAAAATATTTATAAAAACAGCATGATTCATTATGCCACCAATAAATACCAAATTTCGTAGTCCTGATGCTGACATGCACCCCCACACAAAGATACCTCCACCGGCATGCTTAACTGTTCCTACTAAGTTCTTGGTATTAAGTTCCTCATTTTTTTCTTCTCGATACAATTATACGCCCATCAGCACCAAAACTGTTCATCGGCAAATAAGACATTATTCCAATAGGTTTGGGGCTTATTTATCTTTGATAGTGCGAAGGGAAGCCTAAACTTTCTGTTTTTCTCACTCACAAAAAATTTTCTATGGGCCCATGTAATCCAGCTGTTCTGAGAACTCGTCAAAAAATTTCAGGGGAAATTGAAGTAGAAAATGTTTCATTGAATTCTGCAGAAACTTTTACAGCACTGAAACGTGAATTTTTCACAAATTTTCTAATAATAAATCTCTGATCACGTTTTGTTAACTTTGCCGGACGGCCTTTTCTTACCTTGTTTTCGATCCAATTTTCTTCTTTAAAGCGTTTTTTCACATACTGCACAGTAGAATGGGATAAATTAAGTAATTTAGCAATATTCCGAACTGATTTACCTCTACTATGATGAAAAATAATCAATTTTCGAATGCTGTTTGTTGTTTCTTTACGACTACGAGCCATTTTTAATTAATAAATAGAATATTACGGAGTATGCAAGCAAAAATTAAAGCCAAACGATATTTTAAATGCCACCACAATTCAAAAATAAAAATAAAGCGCCAGTCGATAATTTTAATTATGAATTTATCCGAAAATATTTCAGTGTACGATGACTTTTGTGAGATAAAGATTTTGATACTTTTTGATTACTGGTTTCTTGAAAATAATCTTTTACTATGTTTACAAAATATTTCATGTAGTTTTGCTAAGAATAGGTTATAGATCTTATTATTAAATACCCATTCTGAAATATTCATTTTAATTAATAGATAGACCCCTATTTCATTGAAATTCGTAAGTGTACGAACACTTTTGGGAGACACTGTATATGTGTGTGTTCAGAGAACTCGACAGGATGTAGACCTTTTAAGAAATACAACGGAAATTACGACTGCATTTTGAGAAAGTGAGGACGTCTTTGCTCTACAGGACTTTTGGTTTCGAATCCCACATGCGTTCCTGAATTAACCAGCTTGAAATGACCAAAGCTAAAACATTTCTTATCCAACACCATGAAATTGCTACAGAAGTCGACAACATCGAAACAAGTAAAGATGCTATTGTTCCGGTTCGTTCCAGTTTGGTTTTCGAATTCTGTTTCCCACCTGACCTCACCATTTTTTTTTTCCCGTCTCGGACAACGCCATCTTTGTTTAAAGTACCAGTTCTGCAGCATCCGATTCAACTTTTAATATATGTGAGCGAAAGTCATAAAAAAATTCAATTTCAAGGAAATAATTACAATTTCAGGGTGAACGCCGAATGCTGCTCTGAAATCAAAGAAGCTCATAAAAACAAATTTTCAAGTTACCATCAGAGTGCTTTACATTCAAAAAAGTTCTTATTTAGTATTGTATTTTATGCCACAAAAGTTGGTGTTGTAATCAGGTCAGTTATAATATTATTTTTGCTATTTTTAGTATTGTAAAAGTAAAAGCAAAATGAAAACTGCGAAAATAAATGTCGAACATGATGAT
This sequence comes from Dolomedes plantarius, assembly GCA_907164885.2. Taxonomy (NCBI): domain Eukaryota; kingdom Metazoa; phylum Arthropoda; class Arachnida; order Araneae; family Dolomedidae; genus Dolomedes; species Dolomedes plantarius. The sequence continues at coordinate 237,963,192 of OU015490.1, forward strand.
AGTTACGAAATATTTCAGAAGAAAATTAAAAATCGGAAAAAAGAAGTTAAATTTAAGTAATCAAATGATCACATAAGTCACCAATATGTAAATCATTCAGCTATCCTTAATCTTTCTATTTTAGCATTCCTGTCCTATCGCCATCCTAGTTAATTTTGAAGAAACCCCGTGAGTGTAAGTGAAACTCACATAATTTTTTAAAGTTTTTGAAGCTTACTACATTTTATATGAAAAATACTATGCACTAGACAAATATTATTGATTTTTTATACTGGGGTTTCCACTCACTGTCCTCCCTGTCTCTTCGCACTTTTCAAATGTTCCCTTTGACCAGTTGCTTTTCCGTCTCATGTTTGAGAAACTTGCCTGCCCCTTTTCATTTTGTGCAGTTTGCTCAACTTGAGTTTCAGGGTGGAAGCACCTTCCCTTTGGTAAACGCTCACGAGGATATACTCACAACAGGTCACATGCCTCAAATTTATGTTTGCATTGTCATGCAAACATAAATTTATTTTTCACAATAATTGAATGTTAGTGTCAATTTGTTTTTTGTTCGAATTTTTGCAACATCAGGTACCAGACATTTGGTATTGATGTTGAAAGTTAATTTTGACATCATTTGGTAAATTTATTCTACTAATTGCTGAAAGAATAATTTTAATATTTTTGTGTACATGATCTAGAGAAAAACTTGAAATTGAAAACCAATGATAAAAAAAATAAAATAAAATAAAATATAGAAAGTGTTTTGAGTAAAGAAAAGTCAATAACTAATGTCAAGCGTAATAATAATAAACAACAAAGAACATTATTTTTCTAAAAAAGTGACTACAACCCAGGAGACCTCCAAAAGAACTAAACATTATTCAACGACTAAGACTGTGAATAATTACTTTGTGTTTTTACAACTAGTTGAAATGTACACGTCCAGGACTCTGAATACTTTCAAAGACTGTGAAACACGTGTTAGGGACTGAGACATGCACAATTTTTTACTTGTATTTGTATTTGGAACATCTTTACATCTGTTGTTGTTAGTGTTTTCATTTAAGTGTACCATTCCATTTTTATTTTACTCCAGCTATTTGTTTTTAAAATTATGCCATTTTTCATACTATTATGTCTTTTAATTGTACATTTTAGCGTGAAAATTTGTGATTTTCGAGCCAGCTTCTACCTAATATTCAAACTATTAATTTTCATGTTCTCACTATCTGGCGCGTCTTGGAGTCGACGGTCGCGGCTCCAATCCATTTTAGATGGGGGGGGGATATTTTGTGATAATATTACTAACTAAGCAAAATCGCCCATTCTGTACTTCATCTCTGTCCTGGTAACCCGTCCTTCTTGTCTTCGCGTAAACGCTTCACCTTCCCACATACTAACTTCCTCCGCCAATTCTGGCAACCTCTCTCACCTAATTCTATTTTGGCGCTCTTTGCGGGAGACGCTGGACTAGCTCGAAGCGAGTAAGATGTGTTGCTTTACTGTTTAATTAATTAGTTTGTTCCTAAAGCTGATTTTATTATTTTCCGGCTACGATGTAAATTACTATTTCATGAGATGTCCATCCGGACATTTCATATATATATATATATATATATATATATATATATATATATATATATATATATATATATATATATATATATATATATAATAAATAGTTGAAAGTGAAAACCAGTATGAGCACTAAAGCTACTTGCAGCCAGGATCTAAAAACATGAAAAGATAAGTATGATAGAGGTTTTAGAGAGCATCTCTTCGTCAGCGGTGTCAATACTGTCTAAAAACCAATGGATTGTTTCCGATGAGTATGATCTATAAAATAAACACACTCAGACACCGTAGAATCCATGAATAACTGTAGAATTGAATAAAGAATTACTTAACCATAGAGCACCAAGCCTAGCGCTAGACAGAGTGGAAGTTAAGAATAAGTAACCGCAAGATGACTGACGTCACAAAACTTGCAACCATGGAGATTTTGGAAACACAGAAACTGATCTACTGTGGATACTGTGTTTTAGGACTTTTAAACAGTTATTAATTTAGTATTTTATTATTTTTACTGAGAATTATTTTTTATCTTATTTTTATATTTACTTAAGATTTTAATTCTATTTTTTATTTTTTATTTTTAGTAGTTATTTTTTCTATTTTTTCTTATTATAATGATTTACTTATTAATTGCAACAGAACAAACTATTCATTAAAACTAAAACAACCAATTATGTGTTTGAATAGACTTTCGGGGTAATAATTACGTGTTAGCACAGCTATCAAGTCTAACATATGCTTGTTCCTATTGTCTTTAGAACATAGCCTATTTATACGAACTAACTGATTTACAATAATGTTATATACACACACACACACACACACAT
>OU015490.1:237970578-238193078 GCA_907164885.2 Dolomedes plantarius
ACCTATCAAAAACTAGTGGAAAGTCTCCCCAAACGTGTGCAGACTGTCATCGATGCAAAAGGAGAACCAACATCATATTAATACTTGCCTCAGGAATCTCCGAGTCCGTACCACTGGATGTCCGGATACTTTTGGCCAGATAGTATATATATATATATATATATATAATGTCAGAAATTTATTGGGAAAAGAATAATTAAGTTAAATTTAAAGTGGGCTTAGGGATTAATCATTTTCGTGGCGCGAAAAAGCCACTAGTTTTCATATTTAAAGACGCGCTACGGGTGAAATCAGGGGAATACCCGTTTTCTGAAATCGACCTTCGATTCGCGGTGAATTGAATGTCCATACAGAGAGATTATTTTTAGATACTGTACAGGTTTGGCGGGAAGAAATTTCTAGAAAATTCTAAATTGGGCTAAGTGCATGTGCAGGAGAGTAGACACGCTGTTTTGACCTCGAAATCGGGAGAGCGCGGGATAGAATTCAATGCCGACGGACGTGTGTTCGTCGCGTCTCTAAGTTCAAAATGGCGAGAGTTGAACCAGCTGATTTGGAGCTTTGGTTAGTATGAAAAGGAAATAAAGTGAATTGATTGAAGTTATGGACTGATTCTCTGGTCTACTATTCTTCCACTCGCCACTAATATTAACGGATGATGACTGGACGGATGATATATACGGATGATTAACGGATGATATATATATATATATATATATATATATATATATATATATATATATATATAATCTTGGACGAAAATTCAAAAATTTGACAAACACAGTCTATCACCAAAACGAATATAATTGTTTTCAAATCCTTATATATTAACACTAGCGGCCCGTCCCGACTTTGTCCGGGTTGAACAAAATATTATACCAATAAATTTCCAGTTGATAGCCAATAAATTGTAAATCTTTTTTTTTTACCTTGATAATAACCTAAATAATACCTTAAATTAATTTTATGTTAGTTAATAATTAAAATAATTTTTTTTAAGAAAAAGGCGTGCCGGAGAACTGCTAGGTTCGAACTGCTAGCGTCAGAACAGAAGCCCACCGCGATAGCACCACGATAAGGATCGTTGAAATCTTCGGAACAAAAAGCGGTAGAATACAGTAGCGGAAACAATGGAGATTGTTAGGATTAAGCCCCTAACTTTATTTCTACTGATCAGATATACATAATATATAGCCTATGTACATCTGGAATAATATACCTTTCAAACAGTGAAAGAATTTTTCAAATGGGTACAGTGGTTCTGAAGATTACCCTCCACGTACAAAATCACTCTCTCTTTATATATAAGTATAGATTTCAGTTAAAATTTTATACAGGAAACCAATTTTTCGTTATTATGTATACATAATAAGAAATTATTGAACATTGAAATTATAATCTATAAAAAAAATCTATGTTTATTTACCTGTTATTACGTGCAGAAGACATGATTCACAAAAGAATCATATATTAAGAGCTGATTAGAAATACATTCAAATAAGGTGTGTTTCAAAAAACTTTATCTTTGTAACACAAAGATAAAGCTTTACTCTCAATTGATTGGAAAAAACGTAGGTTCAAGCATGAGATGCTCTCAAAATAAAGTAAAATCTGCGGTATCAATAGGCGAATGTATTTCTTAGAAGTGCCTACCGGTTTGAAAAATAATGTTTGTTACCTAATTAATTTAAGTTGCCAATTTATGCTACCAACTTATTATTTTTATTTAATTAATGTTTGTTACCAAGTTGTTTTAGGTCCTAAGAGTCTTGAATTGTTATATAATATTATAAAATACTTAAGTCTTAGAAAACCGCCAGACTTCTTACATAAAATAAAATAAAATAAAGTACCTATAGCATAGGAAAGTTTTTCATTACAGCATTTTTGTATCTGCTTTATCCTTAAAACTCTTCTACCGCATTGAAAAATGATGTTTGTTAAAGTCTTGGCTATAGTCTTAAATTGTTATATAATATGATATAACGCTTATTGCTTTAAAAACCTCCACATTTCTAGCATAAAATAAAATTAAATGAAGTATCTTTGCAAATGAATTTTTTATTACATCATTTTTTGAATCAGCTTTATCCATAATATTCTTCCAGCGCATTGGAAACCGATGCTTGTTACCAATTTATATTATGTCACTATAGTCTTGTATAGTTATATAATATGATAAAATACTTAAGGTTTAAAAAACCACCAGATTTCTGGCATAAAATAAAATATCTTTTGCAGTATTAAGTTTTTCATTACAGCATTTTTGTGTCAGCTTTATCTATAAAATTATTCTTGAGTGTTTTCTTTAATCTTATGAAGGTGTGGAAATATTTTTTAAGTGCTTATTGCGAGCGGTAAAAATATGCAAGCGAAAGCATAATTTTGAAACTCCTTTTTTATAATTTTATTATGTTGGAAGAACATGCGAGGAAAATAAAGGATTTTTATTTCGATAATTGAAGCAACGTGTTGAAGGAAAGTTTTTTGTCATTTTTAAAATTTATTTTCGGGATATTAGTCTTCTAGATTCTGATGATAATCATACTTGTACCTTGTAAAAGTTAATTAAAACAGGTGTATATTAAATTGTTCCTTTTTTTCCGTTTAACATATTAACAATTTTGACATGTTTTTACTTTATTTAGTTAGGAATTTTATCTTAAATATGTCTCATTGAAGGAAATTCATTTTTGCTTTACCTTCTACAGGATTGTACAGTTTTTACAATATTTTACACATTTTTTGAAAGTATAAAATTTACAATTTCTTTTTCTCTTTATAATTTTACAATGTAAAACATAGTTAAGTAATGTCCTTATAAAATAAAGAAAAATTAAAGCAGTTTGTAATTATAAGTTTACAAGTTTTTTGTTTTTATAGCTTGAAATATTTTCTTTTGATTTAAAAGGGTATATTCTTCAAAAGATTTCATGGTTAATATAAATACAAAGTTAATTGAAATTAGTATTATTTGAAGTCCTATTTATGTTATGTAGCTACATAACATAGGATTCATTCAATGTTTATATTATTGTCATTCCCTTTTTATATTAATGTCGTATTCGATTCCTGATTTTACCCAGATTTAGAGCGAAAATAAGAATATTATTATTGTGTGTTGTGCTCGACATTAGACATACACTGAACAGTGCTAACACAGACATACACTGAACAGTGCGAGGATCAGGGATTTAGCGGGTAGTAACTATACTCAGTTATTTCATATAAATATCAACTTAAAGTCATGTTTATTTCATCATTCATAGTTTAACGTTATTCAATCCGTGTTATCTTATCAAATTATAGTAAGATTATATTATATTATTGCCGTATTCAATCTCTGATTTGACGAGAACCCAAATTTATAAACAAATAAAGAATATTATAATTGTGTGTTTTGCTTGGCATTAAACCTATACTGAAAAACACTAACTTATTTTGCGAGGAACATGTATTTAGCGGATAATACTAATACGAAGTTATTGCATATAAAGGTCAATTCAAAGTCCTCTTAATATCATGATTCACGGTATAATGTTATCAATTACGTGTTATGTAATTAAATTACTGTAGGATTACATTTTAGCGATCCTTGGTTAAACGAGAACCTAGATTTAGAGATACAATAAGATTTATATAATTGCTTATGAGGTTTCAATGTTAAACATGAATTGAACCTCGATAGTTTAATCCGTGAAAATCGCGAATTTAGCGGGTAATATTTTCGAGTAATATTGACATAAAGTTTTTACATATTATGATTAATTTAAAGTTATGTTTATATTTGACGTCTGATATAAGGCTATTAATTTCTCTTTCTGAGTTATTATATTGCTGTTGAATTTGATTAGCAGTGTTGTGCTTAGTCATCCTATAATTTAAGTCGATATCCTTCGTCAGTTAGTTATTCCCAATATTTCATCCCGTCAGTCATATGATAACTTCAGTGATAGGTTAATATTACACTCCATCGATAACTTCAGTAATAGGTTAATTATTCTATTTCATCTATAATTTCAGTGATAGGTTAATATTAGAATTCAGAATTGTTCAATTGTTCAGAAATAGATCATAGGAGGCTAACGAGATTGGTATTTTGTGCGTGTGTTTGTGTGTGCTTCTCATTATGTTGTTTGAATTCGAATAATTTACACTATTTTAAACTGGCATGTGACGTGAAAAAGTGAAGTCTTAATCATTGGAGAAAGAGTTGAAATTTTGTGTGATGCAGTTAGTGTCATGAAAATTTTTGAAATCTGCTCAGACGAGAATTTGTTTTTTCCTCTTCATGTATCGGCGCTGTTAGATGCATGAAAAGAAGAGCAAAAGAGAAGTTAAGGAGAGTATTAAGTCATAGAAATAATACATATACAACTAAAATAATGTTTCAGGGTGAATTTCAATGAAATATTGATAAAATGACTGCAAAAAGTAGTGTTATGGAGAAGTTTCTGTAGGTAATATTTCTTGCGCGAATAGTGAATTTTAAATATAAATATCTGCAACACATGGAGGAACACTTTAAAGGCAGTATGATATGAAGAAAAAAGAAAATTTAAAAACATACTTACCAGTTTTTAGACTAAACGATCAGTCTCTTTATGCTCGTAAGTGGCTTAAACTATACTTATTTATGTTGTAAAATAATTCATATTATTCAATATTCATAAGTAATAATTTTTAGTGAAAATCCACAAGAATTCTATCTGGTAATTCTACCCAAATTGGATATTTAACTATGATATCCGTAGCTTCAAATCTGTGTGTTTTATCGTAAATAAACAAACACAAACAAACACACACACACACACAACCACTCACGCACGCATATATATATATATATATATATATATATATATATATATATATATATATATATATATATATATATATATATATATATACAGGTTGATTTCTTTTAAGAGCCATCTGTAGCGCGATCTATCAGCCGGAATTCTACCAAAATTGATAGAGGAACAAAGGACGACATGGCAAAGAGTTTCCACGAGGAACAAATAATTCCAAAATTTCCGATAGGGGAAGATATGGTGCTGTTGTTGTCGGCGCACCCGAAAATTTGCATAAAATGCAAGTAAAGCATCAAAATATCAATTCCCCACTATGTATTCGACAGCAGCGAGACTATTTCGGACTATAAATATGAGGGATGAATACCCAAAAAGTTCTAAGCAGACAAATGAATAACAAAGAAATTTCACTGCAACACCACTTTATGCAGCAAATTCACTTCTCCCTCCTTCACAGTGACCACAGTCCTGGTGGACGACATATTGCATCCTGAACACTACGTTCTCTACGGCCAAGCGTATAGATACATTTATGTCACCAGGAATATTCGTCTTAGTCCAGGATATGTTGTCCTTTAGGGCCACCAAGTTTGAGACTCCACCAAGATATACCTTAGACTTTAAAGAACTCCACAGAAAAATGTCATATCGGTTAGGGAGTGAGGGGGCATACAAGTTGAAAAAGAGGCTGATGTCCCTTTCTTCTGTAAAGCGAAGGCGCAACATATATTTCGCAATTTATAGCCCAAAATACTGGCGCTGCTGTCGATTATTGTCATGAATTTGCATTTTGATATCTTACTTGCCTTTTATGCAAATTCTCGGGTGCGCCGAAAACAACAGCGCCTTATCTTCCCCTTATCGACGAGTTTTGGAACTAATTTTTTTCACGGACACTCTTTCCCATGTCGTTCTTAGTCCCTCTATCAATTTTGGTGGAATTCCGACTGATAGATCGATCTACAGGTGGCTCTGAGTACTGTCAGTTTTAAAAAAATCACCCTATTCATATATATATATATATATATATATATATATATATATTAATTATTATTATTATTATATGAAATTAGAACATGTAATAAAATAGATGATCGTATAGTGGCACTTTTTTTAAAAAATTGTTAATCTTAAAAATATTTTAAAAATTTGAGAAAACACATTCTGACACATGTCTGAGATAACTAAAAAAACAAACTCAAATTTAATAGGTAATGTTAACATTTAATTTATCTTCTTCTTACTTAAAATTAATTACAAATTTGCACAGAAAACATCATAACAATTATATACATACATTAAGAAATTATTCGAACACATAATAAATCCTAGTTACATATATTAACTATTATGTGCTCTCGCCTGATAAAATTTATTACAAATTAATTATTACTCACCACCACCGTAATTGGAGATTGAAGATTATATCTCGTATCTAAAACTCGGTCAAAAAAAGCAGACCAGAAAAATCATCATACAAAATGGCGACTCGCTGAAGAGCGGACAACCTAGAGGTGCCTAACAGTAGCGGTCTTTGTTCAACTTCCCAAAAAACCGTTAAAAAAATTCCAGCACCGTTAAAGCAGAGGTCAGAAAATGTTCTCGAACAATTAACACTTTCAGCTATATCATTGGTTAAATGATGGTTGCTTGCTCGTTGCTATGGGAAAAGATGTCCCCATAATGACAGAGAGGGTGGCCAATAATTCTCCCTTATGTGCACAAGACCTTGTGTATTATACGTACTGTTACAGGTCACACCTTTTTGCCTACGGGAGGCACATTCCATTCTTCCCGGAAAACCAGTACGAAAAATCACAGGAATGATTTTCAGCACATATATATTTTAAGATATACAGAAAAATAGATACATTTATAAATGTGCATGGAACTGAATTAATGTTGTATCAAAATTATGAAATCAGAAAATATATTTTTTTAGAGTTAAAAAAGCATATTAATCAAAATAATTAAAAAGTCGAGTTCCATGTCACACACACACACACACACACATATACACTCAAGAGCCAAAACATTATGACACCTGTCAATAACGAGTTGGCCCACCTTTGGCGCGCAACACAACTTCAACCCTCCTTGGCATGGATGCCACAAGTCCTTGGTAGATGGCCGGAGACAGATTGTACCAGATGTTTAAGCAACGGTCACGCAAATCCGAGATATTGCAAATTGGTGCTCTTTGAACTCTGAGCTGCCGTCCCATGACATCCCAAATGTGTTCTATCGGATTGAGATCCGGTGAGTCAGGCGGCCAGCACATTAACTGGAATTCAGCATCATGTTCCTGGAACCACTCCAACACAATTTTAGCCTTGTGACACGGGGCGTTGTCATGTTGAAACATTCCATTTCCAGCTGGAAAAATAGAGGCCATGTAAGGGTGCAACTGGTTCGCAATGATGTTTAGCTACCCTGTAGCATTCATGGTCTGCTCTAAAACAACCACGGGTCCCAGAGACGGCCAAGAGAACGTCCCCCAAAGCATAATACCGCCACTACAGGCCTGTGTATGACCTACTGTACATTGAGGGAGCAACAGTTCGCCTGGAATACGGCGTATCCTGACACGGCCATCGGCGTGATGAATGACAAACCGTGATTCATCTGACCAGGCAACTCTCTCCCACTGATCCATGGACCAGTCACGATGTTCCCGGGCCCAGCGCAGGCGCAGTTGGCGATGACGCTTGGTCAGCAAAGGCACAAGAGTGGGACGTTTGCTGCGTAGCCCCATATCCATCAGTGTCCGCTGAATAGTGTGCTGCGATACTATTCTACTTGGCCCTGCATTGGATTGGGCTGTCAGCTGAGCCACTGTCTGGCTCCGGTTTTGCTTCACCATGTGAGACAGTCTCCGACGACCTTTTTCTTTGATAGTGTGTGGACGTTCAACACCATGTCGTCTACTGAAGGTTTCACCGTCATTCATCCACTTTGCATAAGTACTAACAACTGTAAGTCGCGAACAACCCACGAGTCGTGCAGTTTCGAAAATACTTGTTCCAAGCCTTCGAGCGATTACAATCTGCCCTCTATCAAAGTCGCTTACATCCGCAGTTTTTCCCATCACACACAGAAGTAAGTGAAAGAATGATTTTTCATACTCTCCAACAGCAGCAGTTAAATACCACTTCCACCTGATCACGTGCCTTCCACGTCATCCAGGCGATTTCATTGCAAAATGTATGGGTGGTCATAATGTTTTGGCTCTTGAGTGTATATATATTTATATATATATATATATATATATACACTCAAGAACATGTCAAAACATAACTGAACTGTCAAAATATAGTTGAGAAGTACGAGGAAAGGGGGCTTAAAATAATAAAAATCTAACAATCCATTGACAAAGCGCGTGTATTTTGCTGTGGGGAAAATCATCTTTTAAAAGCGACTTGAGCGCAAAGCGAATAATTCTAGGCGAGAGGATTTATTTTTAGAAGTGTAAAGGTTTTGGGAGAGAATTTAAAATGCAAGATCAGCGATATTGAGGGTTCAGACGACCAAGGTTGAGGTCTGCACATGCGCCGTGAAGCAGAATCTCTGAGGGAATTAAGTTTTTGGCGGCAGATTGGATGCGATTTTCGTTGAGAGCGGGAGCTCACGGCGTTCGTGCCGGGTAGATTAGAAAATGACGAAGCGCAGAAATCAACCTGGAGAGTGGTCAACTTATGAAGTTTAATAAATCTAGAGTTATTACGAATTGGACTACTTCCTTCATGGACTCGCCACTCGCCCAATTATTTACTGTATGTATTGACTACATAGCATCGGATCAAACACAGGAGCAAAAAATGCGTCATTTCAGACAGCCGCGTTGTGATTGACGTCATGGGCGAAACGACAGAGCCGAAGAATATTTTTCAGGGTGTGCCAGAGTACGATTGAAAACTCACCGACTAAAAATTCCGTATTCTCTGATTCGATAGTGACGATGCCTTAAACTGGAAAAGAAAGAGAAAAAACATTTTGATTTCTACATGGAAACCAGAATTCCTCCCAAACGAAACCGGATAACTCGTCAAAAAAAAAATTCCGAGACTGCTGTGAAAGAAATTGGACCGCTATGAAATTGTCAAAAGAAAATTTTCCGATTCCAGAAATCCTTAAAAAACTCTGTTGAAAAAGGATGGACGACCAATTACGTGTGGTTTTCGACAAGACTGAATTTAATTCCAGTGTCATCATAAACTTTCATCTAGCCTCTGGGACTGTTCCTGGTGAAATTAACTTTCCAACATCAGTATGCAATATTCCAGAACTAGTATTTCCGGACAAAAAACCGAACGTGACAGCAAAGATTTTGTTACTTAAGCCATTGTTGGGGTTAAGACTGTGGGAAAATTTTGAACCTGCTCTCCTCTGACCCAACTATGCACAACTAATCAGAAAGTATAATTTGTTTTAACATAATAAATCTATCATTGTGAATATTATAATAGAAAGTGCAATTATATTTATGTTTTGATAAAGATGAATTGATTTGTAGAAAAAGTGTAAAAATAATTGTGAAATGTGTGTGTGTATCATAACTCGAGTAATTAAAAGCGCTTTTTTCTTGTAACCTAGGTTAAAATGAAATAATGTTATTTAATGAAACAATGCTGAAAATTAAGTATATGAGAAAAATTAACCCATGGGAAATTGAATTTATAAGTCAAAAGAATCTGTAGAAGTTGAGTCTATGGGTTGATTTTGTAAAGTGATTTTGTAATATGATAAGTTGATAAAATCTGTATCTTTCAATTATTAATATGTTTTGTCTCTGAGTTTTCCAGGGTAAAAAAATTGCAGGAGGCCTCCAAACACGTAGGTCGACCGCACTATTTTGTTTTTCATAATTCGAATTGTTCTTTTTCATGTATGTCTATTTTCATATCCCACCATAGTTTATGTAAATAAATTAAATACATCTGTAACTGATTTAAACTGGAACTGTTTAAGATTGTGAGAGTGAGTGGACAGATTGTAGGACTGTCAAATTATTTTCCACTCAGGATCAGAGTAAGCATCTGGTATGGTAGAGACTTACTTGTAGACTCTAATAACCGTCCAAGTGACCAGTGAAAATTGTGATTAATATTTTAGTATGTTTATGTGATTATTTTTGTATGTTAAGTGAGATTTTTCAGATGATACCTCTATGTTTTTCCTATTGTTTCTACTAACCAATGATTACATACATTTTATTTTCAAGACTCAAGACCATTTCGATGCAAAACTGTTATGAATATGCACTGTAATTTTAAAAAAGCCACTGCTCCAGATCATCCTGAATAGATAGAAGAGTAATGTACGGGTTTCAGAGGGAAAATTTAGGAATAATGCTGTTGGGTTTCTCTGAGTTGTTGTGTGGGGAAGGTACCGCCCTGCACAGCAATTTTCAGTTGTTGATTAATTAAGTTAATTTTAGTTGTTTTTCTCTTCTGAGGACATGCTGCAGAGAATTAGCTAAACTCTTTTTGTGCACGCCTTCAGAGGTACGGGGGGGAGAAAGTTGTCAAAACATAACTGAACTGTCAAAATATAGTTGAGAAGTACGGGGAAAGGGGGTTTAAAATATTAAAAATCTAACAATCCATTGACAAAGCGCGCGTATTTTGTGTGAAAAAAAATCATCTTTTAAAACCGACTTGAGCGCAAAGCGAATAATTCTAGGCGAGAGGATTTATTTTTAGAAGTGTAAAGGTTTTGGGCTCGAAGTTAAATTGCAAGATCAGCGATATTGAGGGTCCAGACGACCAAGTTTGAGGTCTGTACATGCGCCGTGCAACAGGATCTCTGAGGGAATTAAGTTTTTGGCGGCAGATTGGATGCGATTTTCATTGAGAGCGGGAGTCGCGGCGTTCGTGCCGGGTAGATTAGAAAATGACGAAGCTCAGAAATCAACCTGGAGAGAGGTCAACTTATGAAGTTTAATAAATCTAGATTTATTACGAACTGGACTACTTCCGTCATGGCCTCGCCACTCGCCCAATTATTTACTGTATGTATTGACTGCATAACATCGAATCAAGCACAGGAGCAAAAGACGCTTCGTGTCATATATATATGTATATATATATATATATATATATATATATATATATATATTATATTAGGTATACGACATCGATGTCGATGTTTTGAGCTCGACGTTTTGCGTTGTTTCGATGTTTTTTTTAAATGAAAAGTACCATAATAAATAAAAAAATTAACCACGTAGCATAGTTTTCGCACCCAGTAAATATAAGTCTGAATTCTGAAAAGGACGAATACAAAAGGGGGGACGCTACTTTAGGAACGAGACAAATGGCAATCAACAACCAATGAACCAATTAGAGCGCTTGGAATGTTCTCGACACTCCAGAACCTTTCTTGGGGTATTATTTTATAAACAGTATAAACACGAGAGCGGCCGTTTAAGTTTTTGTTTTGTTCTGTTTTTATATAAGTTAACGTTAATGTTATTAGTAAGATGCCTCCCAAAGTGCCGTTTGGAAAACCTCTGACAAATTGGTGAAATGGAATATTTGCCTTAAGTCCCTCAAACTTCTCGAAATACCACGAATTTATCTGGACATTTGAAGGCAAAATATGGTGATATTTACAACGACTATATTGAGTCATTAATGAATCTCAAGGCAAAAAGTAAACCACACAATCGAGATGCTGCGGCCCCAGCCATTCCAAGCATTTCGGTGACTGAAACGGAGCATAGAGAAGAATCCGTAAGTCCGTATTCCAATATTCCTAGGTTCCATCAAAACACTTTGATAAACAGTTCTTGAAAAAACAGTTCTTTGATAAAAAATTTCTTGTTACAGAAAAAATAATATGATTTTCCCCATTTTGGATAGAACAATATTCCGTATATACATAATTCTGGATAACATAGTAGCGGCTAATATGGGAATATCTCCCCCCCCCAAATATATAAATAAATAAATAAATTTACTTATATAAAGAGTCCGATTGAATGTGAGTATAATACGAAAACTTAGGAATTCATCATATTTTATTCTATAGGAGGAGATGAAACTTGTGTAGGTTTTATTATTATTTTTATTTCACCCCAATGAAATAAAATCATATAAATGGTTTAAATTCCCTGAATACTTTGTTTTTATTTCTGAAGGGACATTTTAAGATTACGTATGTCTTTTAAATCCCTTTGTACATCCCGTGAAGAAACTGAAATATAAGAAAAAATTCTTTTTTTCTTTTTTTGGTATATTTGAAATGCATCAAAGTAAATTACTCATTTCCTTTAATTTCCGATAAAATGTTATTAGAACACCATTAGAATTTTTTATTTGTTTAATCTTCTTCCCTAGTTTAAAGTTATTAATTCAACGGAGAGCTTCATGAAAGTTTGATTTAGGTTAACGTTCCTCCACAAGCGGAAATCGACTGTTCTGTATAAAAATATGAACAGCAAGCGTAAAATTGATTTTCGCAAGTTGTAACATCCAGGAAATTTCTAGGAAACGCAAAACAATATCGAAATATCTCCCATAAAAAATAGATGGGTTGCAACAAATTTCGAACTAATTAACAGGTAGTAGATAAAAATTTTTCCCATGCATGTATTTCCTAAGCAGTTGGTATTAGGAAATGTATTTGCACGTAAATATATCTATTTATTTTTCACTCTGTCTTCCGTTTTTCTAATTATTTAATATTATACCTTTATTCCTTAAGTATGCTGTGTACTAACTCTGTTGGATTCGCTCACCTCAATGTTAACCTATGAAGAAAGTTTGTCTACTATTTACAGCTGAAAAAATACTGATAATCTAATAAAATGGTATTTTCAGAGAGTTGAACTTTTCTGCACCTTGCAAAAGGATTCATTTTATAATTTCGTCCACCAAAGGAATTTAAAAGCATTTAAAACATACTATACCAGATTTTTCTCCGAATGATTTATAACTAAAAAAATTATTTGCTTTTTAAAAAACAAAAATGTCCGAAGGTATAAAATATCTTTCTATATTTCGGTGTACAATTTTTAAAAAATCTTTCAGTTGAAGTTGGCAATCCTTGGACTAATTTACTCGATAGGTTCACATTAAGGTGAGCGAATCCAATAGGGTTAGTACACAGCAGCCTTAAACGGTTGTGTTGTAAGGTAAATTTTCTCTGCCACATGAGGTGTGCCACGAGTTAGTTTCATTATTACGTCTCCTCTGTTTTCTTTTCCTGTCTTTCTCACAAATTTTCTGCTAGGTCCTTTGCTGGGTACATTCCATGTGTCGGGTGGTGATTACAAAATTTCTCCTTCTTGTTTCTTCTTTCGAATGTTTCTCCTTTTGCCTTCTTCCGCCACGTCCCTCTGACGTTTTTTCTGGAATTTTCTGATGTCTCCTCTTTTTATATTATAGTGTCCAAATGATACGTCACCATACAAGAAGCGCACCTCCAAAAAAGCCCTGGAAGACATCTTTATTTGAGCACGATATGCGAAAGTTGTTGTTACATATGGCTTTATTACCATGTTTTCAATAACTTGCTTTCTTGTTTGTTTGTGTGTTTGTCCAGTACAAAGCTTGCAATCGATTTTTAACTAACTTCTCGACTAGCTAGACATTTGAAACTTTTAGAATAGCTCAGAACATGATGACAATGCATTCTGTTGATACTTTTAGCCATCTGTAAGCAGCATTGAATCCCTTTTCAGTTAATTTTGTTTTGTAGAATGGTGCAGCCATCTATCGGCCGGGTCGGGAACGAAAAGTTAAACGCAATTGATTACGCATTTGATACCTCTTTATTACGCATTTGATCATCTTTCAAGTTAATGGGGTAATACATCAAAACATTTTTAAAAAAGTATTTATTAATACATAGAATTGTCAAGTTTATATGATTCAACAGAAATTTTAAAAACATGGTATATAAAAAGTTATTTTTGTCGTGAAATTATTTGAAATTGAATACATAATACAAAAACTGGAACCCAATACATCACATCGGGAACAAAGCAAAATAAATGAACAAACAAGCAACAACAAACAAACAAGGATGAAGGAGGGGTAGAGTTCGATCATAAATATTTCATAAATAACATTAGCATCCCAGTACAGTTTTTCAGTGTCTCCACATCTTTGCGAAAGTCGAATCTTATTAATAAAAGAGAGTGTTTGCGTGTGTGTGTGTGCGATCCCCAGGCGAATCTGTGAAACTTACGTCAAATTTGGCACACGGGTAGTGCAGACTAAGGGAAGGTGCACCTCGAAGCCCGAATTTTAAATTTTATTCTAGAAAATTTTTTATTTTATGTTTTGTGCGATATTTTATGTTTTTTTTAACTTCAGATTACGATATCTCGGCAAAAAATGATAGTAGAATTTTGATCTTTTTACAATCTAAGACTACAGACATTTCTCCTTCAAACAAGACCTCATTTGTTTAAAAATAATTTAAAACAGACTAATATTTTCATCAAAATATTAAAACCACTTTTTTAATTTTTTTACGCCCTTTTATACATCTACGGTCGATGCTCTTCGTGTTTTTATCTTACAAAGAAAATATTTACATCATCTGGAAGATGAAAGCTTTCCCATTCATATGAACCTCATTTCAAGTCTCTATCTTAAAATTTCGATTTTTAATTGAATTTTAAAGAACAATACGTCAACGCAAATTCCCAGCTTGAATCTTCAAGCGCGAAGAACCTTTTATTCACCCATAGGCGAGGGGGAGGGGGGGGGAAGGCTCGATGAAAGAATATTTCGCCTATTCGTGGAGGGTTGGACCGAGCGAAATTTCTCGCCGGGGGGGGGGGGGGGGAGAATTTTTCTTCTGGCTGTTACTGTTAGTAGGAAGTGGAATACGTAGCCAGAAAATTTAGATACCTTGATTCGTTGTTCTTTAGTGTTTCCATTCTCTGACAATGATTACTGAAGGGAGCGGGTCCCTAAACCGACCGGCTAGAAGGGCGAAGCCCGTGTCATGGGTTATGTCACAGTATAAATAACATAGAAAATGTCAATTTTTTCTATGTTATTTATACTTTAATCAATTTTTAAATTGATTTTCGTTAACAAACATTCTTAAAATCTCGGGAAACGCCATCTTTAATTAGGAATACCTCCAGCTTTTCCTTTCTTACAGAACAAAACTCATTTCGAAAGTTTCATTGAAGGTAAAACGAGTAATTTCTGTTGTGGCATCTAAAAAGGTATTTTAAGTAAACAATTAAACTTTGAAGCGTATTCCCATCTTTAACATTACAGTAATAAGCATTACATCTTATTAATAAAAGTGAATGTTTTCTTATTAATAAAAGCGAATGTTTGCGCGTGTGTGTGTGTGTGTGTGGGCGGCCCCCAGGCGAATCTGTGAAATTTACAGCCGTGAAATTTGGCACACGGGTAGTGCAGACTATGGGAAAATGCACCTCGGAGCCCGAATTTTAAATTTTATTCTAGAAAATTTTTTATTTTATGTTTTGTAGGATATTTTATGTTTTTTTAAACTTCAGATTACAATATCTCGGCAAAAAATGATCGTAGAATTTTGATCTTTTTACAATCTAAGACTATAGACATTTCTCCTTCAAACAAGACCTCATTTGTTTAAAAATAATTTAAAACAGACTAATATTTTCATCAAAATATTAAATCCACTTTTTCGATAAATTTATGCACTTTTTAGCATCTACGGTCGATGCTCTTCGTGTTTTTATCTTACAAAGAAAATATTTACATCATCTGGAAGATGAAAGCTTTCTCGTTCATATAAACCTCATTTCAAGTCTCTATCTTAAAATTTCAATTTTTAATTGAATTTTAAAGAACGATATTTCAACACAAATTTTATGTGGTTCTTTCAACGCGGTACTCTAGGCGTTGGAATCAATCATTCATAAGAAATGCGCATGCGCACAAGGAAACGTTTTATTTACTTTTGCCGGTGTTCACTTTTTCTGTATTCTGTCAATTTTTGTTTAATTTAGTTACTTTTTGCATATTCTTTCTTTTTATGCTTCTGTCTGAAACTCTGGAATATTTTTTATTATCATTCTAATACTTCGAAACTTAACAATGTTTACCAGGGGTTTTTTAAAACAGCTGTTAATTATGTTTGTGTTTAGCTTTGAGAAAAAATAATTTTGCAAAGGTTTTTTTGGTCTTTTATGCTAAAATAGCACTTACAAATCAAAAAAAGAAGCAAAAACTTACCTGTAAATAGCATACCTTTTTTATAAATTGATCAATTTGAAGTAATTTTTAATGAAATTTAGCTAAAACACCTATCATTCTGCACAAAATCCTAAAGCTAATATTTTAAACTAATTTTAGCTTTTGATTGTGGAAATTTTTGATGTTAAAACATGTTAACAATGTATTAAATATGCATTATTTTGTACGTCAAACATAGTTGCACATTAATTTTATAGAAATTTGTAGTATGACTTTCCTAAGTAGCATGATTTATTTTTTCTCGATGATATCTTTTTCTTAATTGTCAAACTTTGAGAACATAACTTTTTTAAATTAAAAAAACACAAATAACAGTTTAGGTTAGCAAGAATTATTGTCAAGAATTATATTTCACATGATTGGACAAGCCACAGGTCAAGAAGTGTTGAAATTAATGGAGGTAAGGTTAATTTTTTTTACATGCAGTAATTTTTTCATGTCCCTATTCATAAATTAGAATCGATAGCTGATTTATACCTCATTTATATTTTTTAAATTTAACTTCTTACTTCTGTTTTAACTTTCCTTTCTATTTTAACATCATGTTTTGTTTTGCTATTATTGAAGTGTGTAAAATATTTTTCATTGCTTACTACAATCTAAAAAATTTTTTTGTATTATTGGCCTGTACTTTTTTATTCATACTGTGTTATTCATACTGTTATTTTTTCTACGTTATTTATACTGTAAGTAGTTTTTAAATTGATTTGGTTTTGTTTACTTTTCAGCTTTTCCCGAATGATTTTCCGAATCTTTACCCCGGAAAGAGAAGCGAGACTGGAAGAAATCAGACAACAATAGCAGAGAATAGTTGAACAAAAACCACAGGATCGTCATGATTTGTTAGCAAGAGTGTTTCATCAAAATCAAAAATCACTTATGAGTCTCATCACAAAGGCAAAGATTTTTGGAGAAGTTTGGTGTCATATGTACACCATAATTGCAGTTTTGGCTGATTTAAACTCTGTATTCTTACATTTTGATGCCCCTGTAGCAGTAGTGGATTACATGGTTAACTGGAGTTACTCATTTTGTTCCATTTTAAAGGAATTAGGCTGTGGTTCATATGGGAATGGCGTTTAGAAACATACGGCATATGAGGCAGATATTACGGATCAAATAATAGCCACAGATGACACCACTTCAGTCAGTTGTCACAAAACAACTGTCTCTGTGCACATGTTTCAGAAGCCTCCTCTACACGATTTCTTCATTCGGGAATGGCGTTTAGAAACATACGGCATATGAGGCAGATATTGCGGATCAAATAATAGCCAAAGAAAGCAAGTGTCTATAGACAATGCGTGGATTGTCTCGTATCGCCCTCTACTAACCACAATTTTCAATGCCCATATAAATGTAGAGTACTGTAATTCAGTTTTATAGTGTGGCGTGTGAGTGGAACACTGGTGTGTGGTTTTCAAATGATTTTAGCTTTTACTGGAAATTAGCAGAACATTAGCATCCGAAACAGTAATCGTTTGGAAAGTTTTTATTTATATACACAACTCACTACCATAATACTCTTAAAATTTATATTTTAACGCTTTTCTGTTACTGCTGTTATTTGTAAACACACGATCTTCATTGCCATGCTCATTTCAGAAATTTCTCATTGAGATGATGCTCATTTAATGCGTGTTTTCAAAAGTGAAATATACCATGTTCTGTAAAAACCCCGAAAATATTTCTATATTGGAGATTTAGACAGATTAAAGAATTTAAGTAAACTTTTGTGTAATTTATACATTTGTGTGTGTTTAATTATTTAAATTAATAGATTTATATTTTTTATACGTTTTATTCTTGCATTCTTTTAGGGGTTTATAGTGTTGCGTGTGAGTGGAACACTGGTGTGTGGTTTTCAAATGATTTTAGCTTTTACTGGAAATTAGCAGAACATTAGCTTCCAAAACAGTAATTGTTTGGAAAGTTTTGAATTTAATTTATTAAATGCTGATCACGAGATTTCTTTTCTTTTTGTGATACTTTAAATTAATTTTGCGTCACGTGCATACCAACGAAATTAATTGACAAAGAAGATATTAAAATACAGTAAAAGATAAAATTTAACCACTAGACAAATTGAGATGGAAATTTTTAAAAATTTTGTTCAAATTAGTATGTTTTATGGATATTAAATCAAATCTATATATAAAACTGAAATTTCCTCACAAAATATGCTTCGCCATGACGATAAATAAGTCCAAAGGCCAAACTTTAAAATATGCTGGCGTACATTTACGAGAAAATTGTTTCTCGCACGGTCAGTTTTACGTAGCTTGCTCACGCATAAGTTCGCAGACGAGCCTGGTAATATTAGTTCCACCCAATGAAGAAACAAAATATATTGTTTATAAGAAAATCCTCTAAAAAGCAATTTCACTACTTTTTCATTGTAATTATCCTAAAATGTACCCCGTAGCGAAGCACGGGTATTCAGCTAGTAGACAATATGCGAAAGTCGCGTTGAAGAATTTGCCCCGGACCTCGCCGTTGATTCCATGTAAATTAAAATATAGGAATTAAAATAGCACGACACAATGCAATTTCTGGACTAGACGTTTTCATCACCTTATGTCGCCTTCTCGTATATTTGTAATTATTATTTTCTTCGGTTCTTCCAACTAATATTATTTTTCTTTGGAAAAACCGTTTCTATTTTTGACGTTTCTTCAAGTGGAGATTTATTTATCATACGCTACGCAATATCAAATATTTTGTTGATCATCACATTTTTTAACCATCACACCTAATATTTCTCGTCCTAATGGGGAATTATTAAGGGGACTCACGACCCTTAAGTCGAGGAAATAAGGCATATTTTCATACTTTTTGACTCTTTGTAACTATTTCATTTTACTCCGAATTTTTCCAAATTTTATGTATATGATAAATTGATATATTAATTTTAATAAACAAATTTTCAGCTCTAAAAATAATTTTGAATAATTTTTCTTAAATACTTTAGATATACCTTGTTTTTTAAGTAATTTTATTGTATACTGGCTTTCGCGCAGAACTATGAAATTAATTTTACACTTAAATGTATAATTCCTTTTTTATATTTAAAATAAATAATTCAAAATACAATTGAACAAAAAACATTCAACATTAATATATTTTTAAAATTTTTTAAAACTGCTCAAAATATACTTAAAATTTCGATTTTTATAAATATATTTTTTTGGCTTTTTTTACATCAATTGTATACATTGATCATCGTATTTATTATAAATATTTTTATACATATTTTTGGTCTTAGTTGCATACATTGACCGTTGTATTTAATTTGAATGTACTCCGTAGCGAATCGCGGGTTTTCAGCTTGCCTGTACATATGACCGTCGCATAGACCATTAAATTATTTTTATTTATACGAATTGTGTCATCATTCAAACGTCCCAAATCCAACGTGCACCTCACACAGCAATGTTATTTTGAAAACCTAGTGAAAAAAACTAGATTATAAGTACTTTCCGAAAACATAAAGCTTTTTTCTGTGAATTTTTTCGTTCGTTTATATTACTCTTTGAAATTCGGTTGTCCATTCTGCGGCACCCTGTATTTTATCCATGGGCGTCGTTTGTGAATCCTAGAAAACGGACTTGAGAGTGTTGGAAATGGAAGAAAAGAAATAAATTACAGCAAAAATAATGGGACAATCCTTAAAAGAGAAAATTAATTAAATGCATTATTTAATATAATTATTGATTTATTAAGGATATGGAATCTGTCTAGTTAACAAAGATTCCCGTTGTATTCTGTTACATTTTATAAATGCACAGTCTAAATGCCTCGTATTTAAGGAACGTATATAAATAAATAATACTGATATAGCATATAATAAATTTTGAATGAGTTATACATTTTATTAATCACATAAAATAATATGTATGATACTTTCAAGCAATTTGGAACTTGAAATTTAACAAATAAATGTAATTAAGAAATATTTAAAACAATATTAATGTAACATAACTGTTAATAAACAAAAGTAGTAACAATATAACAATAAATATTATCTTATAATGTTGCTTTTATGGCAATTACTGTCCAAATGCTTCGCGAGAGACATATTCGCAAAGCATTCTTCCCGGCATCTAAATAAAATTAATGGCGGAGCTGCTTAAATGATTGCCGATATTCATAGAATCTGACGTTTTGAAACACGCAAAATTGCAATTAAATTAAATAACAATGAACGGAGTTTTATTCTTTATTCTATGTTATTTCATGAGAAATAACTTTCGCTCTAGAAAATTTGTCTGTTGCTGACGTGAGAGTTAAAGCGTCAATTATCAAATATTTCGATTAATCATACTTTTATGAAAGTACTTTTTATTGGATTTTCGTGGGTAGTTATTCTTTAGTCATATTTAAACATAATATTAAAATATTGCTGCTGTAAATCTTTGTTCAAGTGGATAATAAATGCTTTCCAAAACTTTTGACTTTTTATATACATTTTAATCTAATGTTAATGTATTTCATTACCAAGAACAAAAATATTCATGTTTATATGGAAGTCCATTAATAATAAAGTACATTTTTCCAAGTTATTCTAGTCTTCATTGAATTGAAGAAAATTTATGTGTTGTCCTTATACGGATAACACATAATCCTTAGATGTTCATAACGTTTTATTGAGTTTTACTATTATTCTTGATAAAATCACATACTCTTTCAAAGTTTAGAGTGCGTATTATATTAAGCATCTATCATAAGATGGTTGTAGAGTATGTGAGATTGAATGCAACTATTTATGGGCAAACATTGAAGCTTATTCATCAAGTGTATAATATGTTTTTGAATCTTTACATTTTTACCAAGTTAGGAATTTTTTGACAAATATTGAAAGGAAAAACATCATGCGAAATTAAAAATACAATGGACAAATAATAAGTGGGACAATATTATATTTAGATGCCAGAGAATATTTACAAAACAAAAATCCTAACTCTTATAAAAAGTATAAACAATCTTTCCTTGGTGATGATATAAATAAATTTTCCCGTCATAAAATGTATGAAAAGCCCTTTGCTACTGAAGTTACAATTCCTCTATGCTAGTTGAAACTATCTAATTCCATTAATAAAAAATTTTGTTTGTATGATGGTTGTTGTAGTTTATAAGACTGTGATTTTAGTTTCATTATAGTGTACTTGTTAAGTAAACGCTCATTTATTAGTTATTTTGATGATGTTTAACATGTAGTCTTCGAGGTATGATTGCATTATTTTTTTAAAGAATAAAGACTACCGAGTAATTAATAAGTGCAATTAATGTAAAAGCTGGTTTGGTTCGGAGAGTTAAGGTCATTTTTTGATACACGAGGGTTAATAAGATGAGGGCCTACGGCTTAAATCGGTTTCTGAACGGCTACAAACTGCCATGCAAGAGTGAGTCTCGGACGTATAGATTATGTCAGCGCCCGAGTCATTCGTCCATCATGTAAAAGCTGGAAAAATATCAGTATAGAATTCCTAAATGAAATAATTTGAGAGTATATGTAAGCATTTGTCGGCTAAATACATAGCACCTAGAAACTTTGTCACATCACCTTATATATTAGTATCTCTCGTAGAGGGTATCTTTTTGTTTCAAGTTATTAGGCAAACATTTATGATAAAGGAAAACAGCTTAAAACGTGGTCGCTAAAATAGACTGCACATAATATTTTAAAGTATTGCAAGCAGGAGATAAAATTTCAAGAATTAAAAAGAAGGCTTCAATTGGCAGACCCTGCTAAAATACCCATGGTATGAAATATTAAAATATAGCGCTGTTCTTTTGTTTTCGTTTCCAGGGAGGCAGGGAACATGAGAAGTGAGCCACAGGTTGTCTGCATACCGTAATTACTCACCGATACTCCGCAAACACCATTTGGATTTGCATACATATAAAAATTCTTGTTCACAGATTTATTGTTTTTTGAGAGTTGGGTTCCTTTTTTTCTGTCTGCCAACCTCATCAGCCTGTTTTCTAACTGTTCATCATACTTCTTAAATTTACTGAGGGTATATCCTGTGATGGTGAGGTGCGAGATTCTTTTTCGTGCCCAAATTCTGAACGCTTAAGTATTTGCACCCAGAATCCATTTTTCGATCAGATTTCTGATACCACTATTCTATTTTGCTCACCGAAAAGAATCCATTTCTTCTTCATGAATGAAACACTCTTTCAATATGAATTCAATACCGCATTTTTCTATGTCAATCCATGGTGGTATAGCATTTTGAAGGACATTTTATCTGTTAGGGATATCGTCGTGTATTCTAGACAATCCGACCGTAAAAATTATGCAGCAGCATAATTGAAATTACCACACTCTCTTCCAGAATGATAGAGCTTACTACTTACATTTAATTTAGTGCACAGAATAGGTTTATTTTTTTAAATACACAATTCTTTCCACTTTGTCCTGATATTGATCCAGTAGACCACTTGCGGTGTGAATTTAAGCAACATGTATAATTTCTAGAAATCACATTGCTAGCACTTCCTCGCCCGGAAGCAGCATTGCAGAGTGTATAAACAGCATTGTTGAGTAGTAAGTCATTTGTAATCATACGTATCGCAAACCTTAGCTTGCAACCACGGACATACAATGTAGCAATGATTCATGCAGTCGTTACAATAAAGCCAATACACCAGACATTTCGTGTAAACATGGTCGCACCACTAGCACAATGAATTTCTACATCTCTATTTATGAATTACATTCCCGCACATGATATGCATGTTTGAATTCGGAACAAGCTTTAAACTGTTGTCCCAGGCTATTTCAAGGGGGGCGAGGAAACCAACCAACCAAAAAGTTCGTGCTATAAATATACATTAAATTTTTCAATGTTTATAGCATATTAAGATATATTTGATATTCCCATCATATTTATCTTTCTACCAAATTATCTTTATTCACAATAAATTATGTTGAATGCTGTCGCGCTGTCATATGAATTTAATTTCCTATTTTTTAAAGTATAACTTCTTTTTTTGCTACACAAACCAAAATCGATTGCAATAAACATGGGATTTTGCAGCCGTGTCGAATTAGAATTAAAGGCCCTCGTGTGTTTAGCCCTCTTGCAGTAAAATACGACGACATTACTTTAAAAATTACTTACTCCATCTTGTTTCGACTCTATTAAATTTCCATTTGTGGTTTAATTTTTATATACGCATTTACAATTTCACTAAAAAAAATTTATTATTGTTGTGTTGTTAATTATGCCCCCTGGCTGAATGGATCCCAGACCAGGTCCATATAAGCTTGTGGGCAGAGGAGTATGGCTAAGGTTTATAATGTTACCACAAGGAACGGAGGCCGACGTAGCCAAGTGCCACTTCAATTTTGACCGAGCACCCCCTGAGGTGACATATACAATGGCTCCCAAAAGTGTTCGTACACTTACGATTTTCAATGAAATAGGGGTCTATCCATTAATAAAAATGAATATTTCAGAATGGGTGTTTAATAATAAGATCTATAATCTATTCTTAACAAAACTAAATGAAATATTTTGAAAACGTAGTAAAACTTTATTTTATGAAACCAATAATCAAAAAGGAACAAACACATTATCTCACAAAAGTCATCGAATAATTGTAAAAATTCTCTACATATTAGTAAATATTCTAATTTTTGGTTAAATTAATATTTAGTAGGATATCCTTTAGCATCCACAACAGCTTTTAAACGTCTGGGAATAGATTCCACTAGTTCTTTTGTAATTTCTGCATCAATGTTCATCCATTCTTCCATCAAAATTGTTTTTAGTTCGCGTTTCGGGTGAATGTCGTGTTTTCGTACTCGAACTTCCAGTTCCCTCGAAATATGTTCTATTGGGTTTAAATATGGTGACTGAGGTGGTGATTTGAAAACTTGTGGACAATTATAGAGACACCAGAGGCGAACGTTGAGAGCCGTGTGCTTAGGATCGTTATCTTGATAAAAAAACAAAGTTGTTTCCAATACCCAAATTTTGGGCTGATAATTTTAAATTGTCTCTTAAAATATTTATATAAATAGCATAATCCATTATGCCATCAATAAATAACAAATTACCAAGTCCTGATGCTGACATGTACCCTCACACAAGGATACCTCCACCGCAATGTTTAACTGTTCCTACTAAGTTATTGGGATTAAGTTCCTCATTTTTTCTTCTCCATACAATTATACGCCCATGGGAACCAAAAATGTTAAACTTCCTTTCATCGGCAAATAAGACATTATTCCAATACGTTTGGGGCTTATTTATCATTGATAGTGTGAAGGAAAGCCTAAGCTTTCTGCTTATCTCACTCACAAAAAAATTTCTACGGGTAGTACGCCCATGTAATCCAGCTGCTCTGAGAACTCGTCGAACCGTTTCAGGAGAAATTGAAGTAGAAAATGTTTCATTAAATTCTGCAGAAACTTTTACAGCACTCAAACGTGGATTTTTCACAAATTTTCTAATTATAAATCTCTGATCACGTTTTGTTAACTTTGCCGGACGATCTGTTCTTACCTTGTTTTTGATCCGATTTTCTTCTTTAAAGCGTTTTATCACATACTGCACAGTACAATGGAATAAATTAAGTAATTTAGCAATCTTCCGAACTGATTTACCACTACTATAATGAAAAATAATCAATTTTCGAATGCTGTTTGCTGTTTCTTTACGACTACGAGCCATTTTTAAATAATAAATAGACCAAGGAGTAGGCAAGCAAAAATTAAAGCCAAACGATATTTTAAATGCCACCACAATTAAAAAATAAAAATAAGCGCCAGACGATAATTTTAATTATGAATTTATCCGAAAATATTTCAGTGTACGGTGACTTTTGTGAGATAAAGTTTTTGTTACTTTTTGATTACTGGTTTCATAAAATAAAGTTTTACTATATTTCCAAAATATTTCATGTAGTTTTGTTAAGAATAGATTATAGATCTTATTATTAAATTCACATTCTGAAATATTCATTTTAATTAATCCCTATCTCATTGAAAATCCTAAGTGTACGAACACTTTTGGGAGCCACAGTGTATATATATATATATATATATATATATATATATATATATATATATATATATATATATATATATATATATATATATATATATATATATATATATATATATATGTGTGTGTGTGTGTGTGTGTGTGTGTGTGTATATGTATCTTTACATATATATATTTCCTCTGTACTTGTGTATGTGACTGAACTCCTCCTAAACGGCTGGACTGATTTTTGAGCTATGAAATTGTGTGTGTGCGATTAAGTTGATTCGAGAATGGTTTAGATTCACAATAAGACACCCCTAGCACCCCTAGGGGGGCAGTGGGACACGGGGCACATGTAAAAATAATCTAAAATGGATGATATCACTGTTGAATCCATAGTTTTCGGGGTCGCTGAGATTAATAGTGACATTCCCGATGTTGTTTAAGTGCAAGTTCAGCCCCCCTCCATTGCCATAGGGAGCGAGGGGGGAAGAAGGGGGAATAAAAAATCTCAAAAATGACCGAGAGTAGTGTCGAATCCATAGTTTTCGGGGTCGCTGATATTAATAGTGACATTCCTGATGTCGTTTAAGTGAGAGTTCAGCATCCTCCATCAACGTTGGGGGAGGCGGGGGGGAGAAGATAAAATGTCCAAAATGACCGCGAGTAGTGTCGAATCCATAGTTATCGGGGTCACTGAGACGAATAGCGACACAACTGATGCCGTTTAAGTACAAGTTCAGCCCCCCCCCGTCAGTATTGGGAGAGGAGGGGGAAAGAGGAAAAATGAAATGTCTAAAATGTCTGAGAGTAGTGTCGAAACCATTGTTTTCGGAGTCACTGAGATAAATATACGAAACTAAAAGTGTTGTTTATAATCAAGTTTTGAGTTAAATAATAGAGTGAAATTGTAATTTTGTTTTATCATTTATATACTGTACATATATTTTTAAATACCCGTAAATAAATTTCCTAGATTTTACACTATAGGTGGAATTACTTCCTTTTCCCGTGTAATAAGAAATTGAGATTAATAAATACCTGGGCAACGCCGAGTAAACAGCTAGTATATATATATATATATATATATATATATATATATATATATATATATATATATATATGTATATGTATATATATAACGGCACCACAAGTGTCGGAGTCCGACTTAGCCAGGTGCCCTTCAATTTTGACCGAGCAGTCCCGGGGATGACATCGTAGGAGATCGTACCTTCCCCACCCACTCACCTCAAAAAAGGACTTTCTGGTCTACGGATTTAACGTGCCCATATTCGGCCTAGACATGAAGGTATTTAATGGTGCTTGTCGGGATTCGATCCGAGCACCGCCACAGTATCGAGAGCCAACACGCTACCACTAGGCTACCTCTGACCCTAAATATTAAATATATGGTAGCCAAATAAAGCACTTTTTAATGATGTTCAAACGTTTGAAGTTTTTTTTTCTCTCCGTGTGGTTTACTTCCGAAAGTGATGAGTTCATTTCAAATATACTATTGGGAAAAATATACTCCAAATATAAAATATGGTATGTAATTCATTTATTTCTTTATGTCTCATATGTTGAAACGCATAGCTCAAAATCATATGTTAAGCATCTTGCTTAAAAGAGAAAATTTAAGAAAATATATAAACATTTATTTGTTCCTGTCGTTTAATGTTGTGAGTCATGGTAGATTCTCGTGAAAAGGTCTGGAAGTAACCTCACAGGCATTTTTAATGGGACGAGGGACCTTCAGACTCCAATTTTTTTAATTTTCAATTTTTAACTCTAATTACAGAATAGGAAATATTAATTATCTTTTTTTAATAGATTGAAGACCTTTAGAATTCAAAATAAGGATTTTTTGGCAGAATAAGTAGTCTTTTTCAAACAGAATTCCAAAATTGTTAGCATTTTCAAAATACTCCAAGTGCATTCCATGTCCATTAAAAACTTCATTTTTCTTTAATATAAGTTTGCCATATATATAATCATAATTATTGTTCATTGAATATTTTGTATCAATCTAAAGCCATGCATATATTTTTTTAACCTGCTGTATAAAAGTAATGTTTTGCAGTGTTGCATTTACAAGAATAATATTTTTAATAAGATTTTGTATGGGACTTATTTAAAGTGTGTTAAAACATGTGTAGGTTTAATTTTTCTGCAATATTTCGTTTTTGACTTTAAATGAGTTTATTTTTCTGCTTCTATTATGTCCCCTGCAAAATTCTCTTTTTTCTCATCCTTACATGTAATTATGTTTTATCGACAAAAATATAATTTTTGGCGTTAAATACACTTTGATGAGGGTGTTTCGGCTGTTTCTGTATTCATAAAATACTTGGCCAAGAACCACAGGAAACTTAATAGTTCTCAAGTTATTTTAATGATATCTTTAAAAAATATTTCTTTACTTCACCCATGCTCTATACAAAAATATTTCAGGTAGTCTCTTCTAACAAAACTACCACGGGTTATTAACATACTTATCGTTGCTTACCTCTTTCTTTTTTTACGGATTTTGCTACTTTCCTGTTTAACTGTTTACTGCTACTGGGTTTGGCGCGCTGCCAAAATTATAACTCGCGGCGCAGGACGGACTCTGAATATTTTTTTGTTTCCGGAGGACCGTTATTGAGGAACGTAATTCTACGTTAAAATACTCTCACAAAATAAAACTTTGTTTATATTTAATAAGTGTAAACATTACCATCTATCCAACCCTTCAAGGGGCATTAGCTTTATTTAATAGGGTAGGAGACATGAATAACAAGAACAGTCATGTCTTATTAAGAAGTTTTTAACTTAATACAGAGTGAGATTCTCTTGAGAAATGAATCTCAAGAGGTTATAAAAATAAAGATAACGTACACTGCTACAGATAATATATATTCTTTAAACAGAGGAGAGATTGCAATGTCGAAATGGGATGCAAAGGAAAGGAAAGCAAAGGCCTCCATTGAAAAGAAAATGCCTCCCGTTAACTCGTTTATTTAATATATGTGTCCAATTTATCTACACATCCACGGGACTTTCGGCCATATATACTGCTAATTTTGTTGGCTGCTTAATTAAGGGACCATAAAGGAGGTGAGCCAACGTTGCATTCTATGAAAGGACAACACAGTAACATTTGTGCCCTAACCGTTATTAGAATCTAAGCTGCGTTTGAAGCTCTTTATGCAGACAAAATATGGAATGTGGCTGGCAGCTCATTTAACATAAGTGAGTTTGGGCAAATGATTGTTATTGTAAATTTGTGTATTACTAAATGTGTAGGTCCTTTTCAAACTTAGACTCAAAAGAGAGATTTAGATAAGAAATGTTTCCATTACTTCTACTTGGGACCGTTGAAAATTGGCGTATAACTAAAGGTTACTGCATTCTTTGAAAATTAAAATTTGTGAATTAGAAATATATATTTGAACTGAATTTCTAAGTTACAATCGCTTTTAAGCATATTACAAAAGATTTTATGAATTTTAAAGTGAAAAATACTTTTTCGCTTTATTTTATTAGTGTTGATAATGTGCTATTTAAAAGATGAAAAAATGATTATTAGATTTTTTTTCAGTTATTTAATTTTATTTTTGTTTCAAAGACATTATACATTGCTACGTTTTGTAAGCACTCTCTACTGCTATTTCGCAAATAATTTAACACATTTGCGAAATTTGCCCATGCATTTTATAATCTAGATAACTCCTTCGAATATGACAGAAACTTATACAACGAATACGAAAATCTTTTTTTAACGTAGGACTACGTTTCTCAAAAACGATCCTCTGGAAAGCAAAATTTCAGCGTTGTCGCGAGTTATAATTTTGGCAGAGCGCCAAACCCATTAGCAGTAAAACAGTTAAACAGAAATGTACCAAAATGTATCCAAAAAAAATGAAGTAAACAACGATAAGTAATCCTTCGTTAACAACCCGCGGTAGTTTCCCTGGAAGAGACTACCTGAAATATATTTTTTTGTGTTTTGCTTGGAATCTAAAAATTATATTTTTTTAATTGATGATATATCAAATATTAATGGTCTATCATTAATGATAAAAAATTTTTAATATATTTACGAAGTTATCGAAAATTCTCTAATTACATATTTCGATGTCAACTTTATTAAATACACAATTTAAAATCTGGCATTCACGTCTAGACATTATTGTCTGAATGCAGAACATGTCGTCTTTCATACATTTAAAGGTTTGTTACTCAATTTTTTCAATACATTGTAGCAATTTATTCCTCTATGAAGTAAAGGTTTCATTTTTTAAAAATTATTTGTGTAGTTTTTATACTTTTTTAAAGTATCGACCAACGTTCAGAGCCTGTTTTTTTCAATAATAGACAGCACTGATTCAATACATATTTTTTTAGTTCAAATGGGATATAAAATCATGAAAACAAATATAATTTTGATATACATTTCCTAACACTTTAAAATAGAGGGAATTTTTTATAAAGCTTTAGTACAACTGACTGCTGACGACAGAGACCCTACACTCCATTCAAATCAATATATTTCAATTTCATTTATACTGTATACTACTGTTATACTTACCTGTGCTCTTAAGTAAAAGTTTTTCAATATTTCCAAAAATAACTAAAATATCGTATATTCTGGTGTATAACGCGCACCTATAATTTTAAACTGCATTTTTTAAATTTTTAGATATATTCTCCTTATAACGCGTACACTTTTCTTGACGAAAAAGCCTGCAATGTACATGTGCGAAGTTGTTTTGAAGTCATTCATTTTAAGCATTTTCCGAGGCTTTCGAACAATGGTATAATGAATTGACAAGCAATAAAGGGAACAACGTGTGTGTGGGGGGAAATTCTTGAGGGAGCAAATAATTCCTGGTGCCTTAAGAGGGGAGATACCCTTAAAACCTTCAAAAACTCAATGTTTTATCATGATTTAGTTTTGAAGAAAGGAATTTAAGGAATCTTTTAAAAAAATGAAGTCGATACTACAATTAGAACCAATTTTATGGCCAAGCTAACAGTAAAGTTATTTATAGAAACCTTAAAGTTTAAATGACTTTTTCTAAAAACTGTTATTTTCAAACTTATACCCCCTATTTCTTCAAAATTAATCTTCACAAATTGCTAAAATTTTTTATACATGTATATCTTGTATGTTTATACAATTTCTACCTAAATTTAAGTAATTCCATATTACTAATTTTTTTAGAGAATTTTCTTTTAAAAAAATTTATGGTTTTTTTGTACATTATAATACACATGCCTGAAAAAATATTTTTATGTGAAATATGGTAATTACTCTAGGTGTAGTTTAAAATAAAACCTATGGATAAAATATATACAAATAATATAATATATATATCTTACAACTTTAAAAAAAATCTGCGCGCAATGCATTGATTTCAGATTCATTTTTCATAAAAGATTAATTTTATTTTACATAATGTAAATTTCTAATATTCTCCCAACAATTCTGCTTTTGTTTTCTAGTAGATAAAGCTTTGTACAATTCACCCTAAAAAATTGGTTTAAATTAATTACAAATTAACTGTTTGACAACACATTAACCCATTAAAAATCGTGAGCCTCATTTGGGATCACGAATATTTTTAATGTTATCCCCCTTAATTTCTGATTTTTTGTTTATTTTTAGAGTTAAGTGTTTACATTATTGTCTACTCATAATGTATACAGTTAAACTTTTCAGTTTGATTAAAAAATTTTAGATATATATGATATTTTTTCAAAAGTTTGCTTGTAAATGACGCTTTTTCACATCTCTCTATTTGCTAAGTGAATATCTGATAATTTATATTGAAATGAATTATTTTTTTCTTATGGGGGTTATGTGCATATGTGTTCTGAATAACATAGTATCAAAATTGAACAAATTATTTACTTCATAGCTTGACCGCCGGCAAAATACTATGATCCCCATTTGGGGCTCACGGTAATTGTAATGTAAAATGGTTGACTATTTACACTACAAATAGAACTTTCGTTTTCTTCGCAGTTATCTGGTGCAATACGTTTCTGGAAATTCCACAATGGTCTGGAAATTCCACATGGGCATTCTCCCATGAAAATGTGGAATGCATCCACTGACAATAATAGGCATGAAGGGGGTGGGGGAGGGGCATACACCAGGTGATGGGAACATCAGGGATGGGTACACCAGGAGGGGCATACACCAGGGGCTTAGTAGTAAAATCAGTGTATTTTTGCGCGTCCAAAGGTGATCTGCCCCTTTAACGAATCCAGAAAGTCTTTTAGTTTGGGACATGTTCAGATCCCATCTAAAGGATAATACAAAGAAATTGATGAAATAGTGTAACACATACATGACAGTTATTCCAGGCGGATTGACGCCA
Organism: Dolomedes plantarius; assembly: GCA_907164885.2. Classification (NCBI taxonomy): domain Eukaryota; kingdom Metazoa; phylum Arthropoda; class Arachnida; order Araneae; family Dolomedidae; genus Dolomedes; species Dolomedes plantarius. The sequence goes on from OU015490.1 coordinate 238,001,979, forward strand.
TTAGTTCAGCCTTTAGATATGTGTATGAAAAAACCATTCAAAGGAAATTCAAAATAACAGTGGAACACGGGGATGTTAGAAAGTGAAAAAACATTTACAATGCGATCTCAAATGTGACATGCCAGTCTAGAAATAGTGTGTGAGTGGATAGTAAAAGGATGGAATGAAATTAAACCTGACATGATTCAGAAGTCATTCAAAAAATGTAGTATATCTAACAATGTAGATGGGACGGAAGATGATTATTTATTTACGGATCAGAGTAACAGTATGGTGAAGATGAAACAATTCGATGATGTCCCTGAAGATATAATGGAAGACGAATATGAAGAACTATTCAAGTTACATTCGTTGGCACATTCGTTGTTTCATAATACCTTTCGGTTTAATCAATGGACCATAAGTTCTCATCTAATTATCATGTTAATCAAAATAAAGCAGTTTTAGAATCCTAAAAGATTGGCCATTGAAATTGAGAGATAAAAAAAAATTCGAAATTTTGCAACCAAACAGCCATTTCAACCTAGGCAGATACCTTAAACATCATTATTATTTTAATTATAATTAATTATTAAACTTCAAAAAAAATTCCCTTTACCTTGGAACAAAAAATTTCACAAGAACAATTATCTTATTAATGGGTCGTTATAAAAACAATTTTGCTTCATCTGAATTTATATTACTCACGCCTTAATTAGGTTTTCATGAGATGTGTGTTTTTAACTGTAATTTCTCTGTTCTAGTCAATGAAATGTCTATGTTATCTTAATCTACTCCATGGAAATATATATATATATATATATATATATATATATATATATAGCCTTGTGGCGGCCCAGTGGTATAGCGCGCTGGTTTTTGATACTGAAGGTGCTCGAATCGAATCCTAGCGTCGCGCCACGAAAAATGCCTCCGTTCGTGTCGTCTCTTCATAGGGGGTAATGCTGTCATCTTATATGGTGCTCCCATAATAAAATGGGCAGTAACATTGCGACGTAGTATAGGCGAATGTTTGACGAAAAGTGCCTCCGCATTGGAAAAAATAAAAAATAAATATATATATATATATATATATATATATATATATATATATATATATATATATATATATATATATATATATATACATATATATATATATATATATATATATATATATATATATATATATACATACATATATATATATATATACATACATATATATATATATATATATATATATATATATATATATATATATATATATACATACATATATATATATATATATATATATATATATATATATATATATATATATATATATATATATATATATATATATATATATATATATATATATATATATATATATTTGCACCATTTATTCGAAAATGTTACAGTATGCATTGATGTTACATTTTTTTTTATGTCTGAAGCCTGGAAAGGTAATCTTACGCCATTACGACACTTATATAAGTTAATAAACAAACTGATATTCCTTATATGAGATAGGAATTCCTTCCAAATAAAGTAACTTACCATTAATCATATTCAATGTCAGCGATTTTCTCTTTTTAGAAGCCTCCAGCAACGTAAATGGGAGAAAGTATATTAACGCTAATGTATCGAGTGCATATTTAACTTTATTGCTTGAATAAACAAGTATATAATTTTTATTATTTTGTGGCTAGAAGTCACCTTTCCATCCCCACAACTTATACTTTTTCTTTCTCTAATATTGAAATTTAACTGAAAAATGCAATAAATGCTAAAGGTGCGTAATTTTCTCATCGGTAAGTGCTATTTGGGATCATTAAGGCTCGAAAGTATGCAAACCGTAAACTTGGAAAAAAAAACTTACTCATTTTAAATATGGACAATAAATTAAACATTAGGGGCATTTTTCCTTAAAAGAGCTGTTTCGAGGCTCAAATGCATAAATTAATGTCAAAGGTTGGGTGCTAAAAAATGAAACGTTATCATTACCGATTCTGTTGACTGCTAATTTTAATATAAAATTTTTCAACGATATATTATTAAAAGTTTACCATTAAAAGTTTATATAAAATAACGAAATCGACGTTTTAAAAAAGTTTTTATTTATATTTGTATATAATATCCCTTAAGTTCCTTACAATTGGTCTTAAGTTTTTCAAAAATTTGTATACCCTCCAACATATAAGAATTGGCCAAGTATTCGGAGCGCTTTTTTTCAACGATTTTTTCAAGATCGCTTTTTTTCAATAATCTCTTCTGAATTTCTGGCAAATATCTGTTGTGCTAGAAACCTTCTCACATTTGGAGCAGGATCTAGACTGCGGGGCTCAAATTTGGAGAATATGGAAATAGAGCACAATTTTGTAGCTTAATGCTAATAATTTTTCCCGCTGCAGATGAATAATCCAGAAAATTATCATTATGGGAAACATCTTTTTTCTTGCTAAATGGGTAGTATAGACTACGATCCTGTATAGATGTATAGTAATCTTTAGTGACTGCTTTGCACTTTTCCAAGTACCAGTAAAGATTAAATACATTGCGACTCAAAAAATGTAGCTAAGATCTTTCTTGCTGATAGAACTGTTTCCGATGTCTTTTATGCAGGTTCACCAGCGTCAAATACCCACTGTTTTGACTGTTCTTTCGTTTCTGACTGATAGTAATGCAGAAACGAAGTGTTGGAGTGTGGCGCTGTGGTTTTGATACAGTGACGTATCTACTAGGGTAAAAATCGGCCGCTGTTTTACCATAATCATCACTTACTGTTTTGGACTACGTATGCATATTTACTTTAGTCTTTGCACTAGGATCGTATGTGTACTTGCATTTATGGTGCGTTGAGCCCTTAGTGAAAGTTGTCCGTGTCTTTCATTTCCTTTGACTATCTGTTTCAATGGGGATCTCGGGGCCTTGGGATGTTTTTTGGCTATACCTGCATCCTATTCAGAAAGTTCCCCTTGAGGTAAGTGTTACGGTGAGGCTCCCTGATGAAGAGACCAGTCGGTTACCTCGATTTCTGGTTTAGTTCCGACACTAATACAGAATCTTGCCTTTGGTGCGTCGAGCCCATGTGCTTGTTTTCTGTTTGATTTTGTCTATATTCTTCCTATAATTATCGTGCTCTGTTGGTTTCGTTATTTTTAGTTATATTTGCTCTATTTCAATATATGGATTTGCTGCAACTGCGCCACCCTTTATTGAAAATTTATAAGTTTTCAACGCTAGGGTAGGTTTTAAGTAAATTTGTTTGGCAATCTATGCCCACTTTTTAATTTTTATGCCTATGTTAAATTGTTTATATTATTATAATGACAATATTGCATTCATATTTCATCACCTATTACAAAACAACACAAAAATGCCTCTGGATTTCTTTTTGAAAATTCGAAATTGTGCTTGGAAGTGTTTAGTAGTTGATTGACCGTTTTTCAAATCCGTCAGCTCTCTAGCCGGCAACTTTTTATTATCCCATTTTTCATACAATATATTATGTAAACATTCTTATCAGATGCAAACGGCATCAGATATCTCACGTAGTTTTAATCCTCTTATTTTCCTTGCCATATGATACATTTTTTCAATAATTTCTCCCTCAGACATCAACAGACATCAGCAGGGAAACGAGATCGTTTAGCTTCACTTGTGATCATTCGACATAAATAAAAATTAAGACATCACCTGTAAATCATTCTATTTGAAAGTGCAGTCCCCATGGATTCTAGGCGAGACCCCATAGCATTTATCAAGTATATGAATTTGCTTCCTACCGCCGTTTTGTCGCCGTTCTTGAGAGAATGTTTTCTCATATCGTTAATTTAGAGGTTTAAATGCATGTCAAATGTAGGTAGTTTAAAAATGAATTGTGATAATCACCTTTCCTAGTGAGGTGTAAAATCGGTTTAAGACTTTCTGATTGAATGAATATATATATATATAGATAGATAGATAGATAGATATGACAGGCGATGTCTTTGCCTTCTATAAAATATCGTTTGCAGTCTTCTTGTTTTACAGTCCATGGCATCGAGGGAAGGCATACACTCAAAAAGTACTCAGCATCGTCTAAATTAAGTAGAGTTTATTCAGTTCAATGTCATATAAACCACCTCTCCAAATCTGCGCGTTTCAGCGCTCGCCATTTTCAAATTGTGGACCCAGCTGACACGCGTCCACTAGCAACGATTAAATCCCGCGTTCTGACGAAAATTCGCGGGCATCTCCGCGCTCCAACTCTCCCTGCACATGCGCAGAGCCCAAACCAGACATCTTTCAAGGATAAATGTAAATGTTTCCTCCTCGACTGCAGAACCCACAGGCGCGCCAAGATTACATAATGAAAAGGGGAATTTCCCTTTCCCAATTCGCGTCTTGAAATACGAACAATTAGAGGCGAATTACGCCACGAATATAATTTAATTCCCAAGCCCCCTTTAATTTTAAGGTAATCATTCTTTTCCCACTAATCCTTGACATATATATATATATATATATTTGACGGGCGTAGTATTACATCCGCTATAATGGAAGATGTTACAGTCATATATAATCCTTTTGTTGAATTGCAGCGTAGTGGAAGGTAGTTCAAAAGTCAAAAACACACATCCTTTTCGATATATTTATTATTTCTTCCGAGGTAGAACCACTCTCCAATTAACACAGCGTCTAGCGTTCGCCATCTTACAAAACCCACGTACCCGGCTAGCACACGTCTGCTATCAACTAATTAATCCCATCGGTCTGCTGCTAGCCTATTGTCTCAAAAGCTCTCAAAAGAACAGCACATGCTCTCGTGACGTTTCCAAGATGAGGCATGGGGGGAGTTAAGCTTGATACTATATATAGATCCTCCCTATGGTACTTCGAACCCCGTGCATTAAGTTCAAATCTAAAAACAGGGATTCACCTCCCGCAGTGCATCTCGCATTACGGCAAATACTGATATTTAACGTTAGAAATTAAATTATTCTGAAGCCCCCCCCTGTAAATTGTTTGATTATTATTATTTTTTTAATTAATTCTTAATATATATATATATATATATATATATATATATATATATATATATATATATATATATATATATATACAGAGAGAGAGAGAGAGATGAAATGACCCGAATTGGGTCATCTCTTGAAGAAACACAATAGAGGCTGAAATTAAATGCGATTCACAAAGAACAACTGAAGTTTATTCCATGAAAAACAACATGTTACTCGCATCGAAGCCAACTTGTGTCTCTCGTCGCGCACGAATATCTAATTAGGTCAAAGAGGGGTTACCAGGAATTGGCGGAGAGATTTAGTATATAGAAAAGCGAAGCATCTCGCCGAGGTGTCAGAAGGTTACCACATTTAGAAAGAAAGTTATTAGAAAGGGGCGATTAAAGATTATTAATAATATTATCACAGGATATCCCCCCATCTAAAATGGATTGGAGCCGAGGCCGTCGACTTCAAGATATTCCAGATAGTGAGAACATGAAAATTAGGAGTTAGAATATTAGGTTGAAGTTGGCTCGAAAATCACAAATCGTTTATGTTACAAAATACAATAGAAAGACATAATAATATGAAAAATGGCATAATTTTAAAAACAAATATCTGGGGTAAAATAAAAATGGAATGGTACACCTAAATGAAAACCCTAATAACAACAGATGCAAAGATGTTCGAAATACAAATACAACCAAAAAAAATTGTGCATGTCTCAGTCCCTGACATATGTATTACAATCTTTTTAACATGTATCATCCCAATGCACACGACATTCTTTTTCAATAGTCTATTAAAAGGAGCTCTAATTTTGGCATAGTTGGGAATGAATCGGTGATAAACATTTACACTACCGAGAACTCTTTGAAACTCTTTGGTATTATTAGGGCTTTTCAGTTTTTTTAATACTTTCAATATTATTATTATCAGGAATTACTCTACCATCTTTTACTTGATAACAATAGAAATTTTATCTGATCTTTAGCACAAACACATTTCTTTTGGTTTAGTTAAATATTTTCTCTTTTAAACACTTCAAATAATATATTTAAATATTTCAAATGCTCTTTCTCAGAAGAAGAGTAGACAATTATGTCATCAAACTAGCTACATGCAAAATCAATTTTGTTTTTTGTTAAAACTCGCCTAATTGTTCTGTTAGAAATTGCTGGAGCATTTTTAGTCCAAAGGGGAGTCTTAGCCACTCGAATAAACCAAAGTTTGTACTAAATGGGGAATATGCCAGAAACCAGATCTGAGGTCAAGGGTAGAAAAAATTTTGGCTTTACTCAATTTATCTTGTAAAGTACTAATTCTGGGAAAATGTTCTACATCTGTCTTGATAAGGGAATTCAATTTTCGATAATCTATGCACAATCTTGTTTTCTTACCCTCCTCTCGTTTAAGTACTAAGTACACAGGCGAACTATATTCTCATTATCAGAATTATATTCTCACTGTCATTTTCATAGTTCTTTCGTACAAAATACTCAGGTTGAGGACTGGACTTATTTTGGCTGTTGAATAGTCCTCCTTGGAATTGAATATGAAGTTATATATTTTCTTTTTGCATGTTACATTAATTGTTATTTTATTACAGATTTTTGTTTTACTTTCAAATTTCATAGTTTTTACATTCATTTAAACCTAATATTACATAATCCAAGTTATTATCAATTACATATAACACAATATCTCTATTAATTTGGCCAATTTTCATCTTAATTTTACATATTTTGTTCATTACAATACGGCCTTGAGTTTGCACAACTTTGATACCTCTTACTCTAGTTATTTTCAAATTTAATTGTCGAGCAGTTCTGGTAAATATTACTGATAGGGTTGTACTGCTGTCTATGACACAGTCTACATGTTAATTATTTGATAAATAGCCTGCCACCTTCAATAGTCAGGAATTAGGAGAATTTTCTGAGGGTGGTTCAATTGCAACGGGTGAAGTCCTTTCAATATCAACTCTTTCCATTCTAAATGGACAAATCTGATGCTAATGAAAAGCATTTGGAATACCTCTCTGTGTACACATTCTACATGGAATGGGAGACAAAGTATGTGAATTATTGCAATTATGATGACTAGAGAATCTAGGGTTATTACTCTGATTGTTTGGATTAAATGGTCTTTGGTATCGGTAAAAATTATTAGGTCTCTGGTAAGTATTTTGCCTCGTGGCATAAGTTCTGACATCATTTGTGTATTTTCTTACATCTTATCTATTCCAAGTTTGGGAATTATTCCTAAAGTTATCATCTCTGCTCTGAATTTGGGGAGTTCTAACAAATGGAGTTATAAATCTTGGTGAATCATTTCTAGGTTTTGGATTTTCTTTTATTTTTACCAGTCTGTGAGCTTGATCAAGCCAAGCAATTGGGTCAACAGGGGAATTAATGGTCATTATCGATTTTAGTTCCCTGGGGAGGCCATCGGTTAAGCCCTCCATGATCATTTCACAAATTAAATTTTATTTTTTTCCGATTTCTAATTATCTTCTGAAATATTTCGCCTTTCTTCTGAAAAATTTCGTCTTTATTTTCACTAAATTTTAACCCTGCAAATTCACTAAAGGTGGTTAAGATAGGGGTGAAGAAATGTTCTTTTAACACTGTTACTAATTCTGTAAAATTATTAACTTGGAATCAATTTTGAATATAAACGTTAAGTGCTTTTCCTTTTACAAATCGTGAAAACAAATTTAATTTCCATTCGTCGTCTTTGTTCTCTTCCGTGCATTTTTTATTAAAATAGGACAGCCTTGAATCTATATCTATAGTGACATCTTCAAAGGGCACAATGTTAATCTCAGTCTCAGCATTCGGTATTCTAAAAGAATCGTCATGTTCGACATCTACTTTTGCAGTAGTCATTTTGCTTAACTTATACAATATTAGAAATTACAAAAAATAATCTAATAACTGACCTGCTTACAACACCAACTTTTGTAAACACAAAATAAAATACTTTACTAAATGAGAAAATTTTTTAGGGTAAAAACACTCTGACGGTGACCTTCGTGTTGAAATATAGTTTATTAAAGCTTTTCACGATTTCTCTGTGCAGCGTTCTGCGTACACACAGGAAATCATTGTAATTATCTTGAAAATAAATTTGTTGATGATTATCAGGCACACACAAAAATTTGAAACTCTTCTTGGAGACTTCGAGTTGATAACGGATGTATCAGCACTGGTAACTTTCTTCTTTCAAGATGGCGCATTCAGGAACAAACTCAGGCGGGAATCCAAAGAGAAACTCCTGCAGAACAAAGATTTTTAACTTGCTCACGTTGAAATCGTACGTATTTTTAAAAGGTTTACATCTTGTCGGATTCTATGAAACGACCCGAATTGGGTCATCTCTTGAAGAAACACAATCGAAGCCGAAATTAAATGCGATTCCAATTCACAAAGAACAACTGAAGTTTATTCCATGAAAAACAGCAACATATTACTCGCATCGAAGCCAACCCCGAAGCGACTCCCGTTGCGCGCGAATATCGAATTAGGTCAAAGAGGGGTTGCCAGAAATTCGCGGAGAGAGATACTATATAGAAAGGCGGAGCATCTTGCCAAGGTGACAGAAGGTTACCACATGTAGAAAGAAAGTTCAGATAAGGGCCATTAAAGATTGTTAATAATATTATCATATATATATATATATATATATATATATATATATACACTGCTGGCCACCCAAATTGCAACACCAAGAAAGACAAGAGATATCACAACAAAATTTATTTTGTAGGTAACATGTTGACCAAGTATCAAAATTTATAGAATTCTGTGAAGTGTGGTTCCTGCCAAAATCAGTAGCCAGAGTAGCCGCCATTGTTGGAGATCACCGCTGCCACACGCCTCGGCATTGATTCAAAGAGACTTTGGATGAGTTCTTGGGGTACAGCAAACCAAGCAGCTTCCACACATTGCCAAAGTTGATCTGCTGTAGCAGCTGGAGATGGAATCTGTGTCAATCGTAGAGCAACCATGGACCACATGTTTTCTATCGGCGAAAGATCCGGAGAGCGAGGCGGCCAGGGAAGCAATTCAATCTGGCGATTGACGAAGAACCGTTGGACAATGCGTGCCACGTGTGGTCGCGCATTATCCTGTTGAAATATGGCTGTGGGCAAGCCCAGAAGGTAAGGAAGGACAACTGGCTCCAAGACCTTGGAGATGTAGCGCTGGCTCTTTAAAGTACCGGCAATGCGTACTAGAGGTGTGCGAGAGTGATATCCAATACCGCCCCATACCATAATACCCCGTGCAGGACCAGTGTGGCGGTGCATAACGCAGCTGTTCAGCATCCTCTCTTCACGGTGTCTCCAGACTCGAATGCGACCATCGTGGTGTTGCATACAGAAGCGTGACTCGTCAGTAAAGACAATTTCATTGCATTCTGCCATCCACATCCTTCTGTCATCGCACCATTGGAGGCGGAGACGTCTGTGGTTCTGCGTCAAGGGTAGACAAAGCAATGGACGTCTTGCGGACAGACCACTCTGCTGTAAACGGCGTCGAATGGTACGCGCAGACACTGGATGATGCGTTACAGACCGCATGTGCTGTGCTATGGTTCGTGATGTGACTGAGCGATCCGTCACTGCCATGCGCACAATTTGCCTGTCATCACGTGAAGTGGTGCGCTGAGGTGGATGCGATCGAACACGCTAGTCCGTCGTACCCTCCTGCATCCAACGATCACATAACCGCATTACAGTTGTTTGGTTTCGTCCAACACGACTACCGATTTCCCTGAAAGATAATCCACAATCTGGGTAGGCCACTATCCTTCCTCTGTCGAACTCGGATACTTGATCAAAAGATGATCGCTGTTTTCGACGAGGCATACTTGATCGTTTTTTTGAAAAATCCACAAGAAAAACACAATTGCCGAACTTGAAATCGTCGAAATCTCCAAGCCTTAAATAGCGCTTTGAAGTGGCGCCACAGGCGCGTGTAATGTGCGTCTGCGCAGAAATTCTAATCATTTGCATATCTCACCTCCGCTAATGCATGTTGTAAATTTCATGTTATTTGCATGTTTCCTTCAGGGTGTTGCATTTACAGTGGCTAGCAGAATATATATATATATATATATATATATATGTCTATCTATCTATCTATCTATATATATATATATATATATATATATATATATATATATATATATATATATATATATATATATATATATATATATATATATATATATGTCTATCTATCTATCTATATATATATATATATATATCTATGCATTTAGCTCTTTATCTGTCTGTATATAATTTTACATTTTACACATTCTTAATTTACTCAAAAATAATTATTTAATACTTTTGGGAATCTCTGGATAGGTTCTAGAAAAGTTCCGGAACTTATTCCTTTTGTAAATGCCTATAAAAGACACAATGACTACTTTGCCTAACATCGTCTAATTAATAAAACCGTTCTTAATTTTTAATGAAACTTAGTTTCTCAACAATATTATGCCATCACAGATATCATTATGTTTGCTAAATAGCCATCCATACCCTCAGGCTCAGGAGAAAGTCAATCCGAACTACCTAGTGAAATGCCGCCCTATTAATTCACCTACCATGTAATTTCTCATAGTGTTTTTCCCTTTGTCTTATTTGAAAGAAATATTAACTAGAAAAATTTATGTTCCTGGAAATATGTATAAATTGTCGTACGCAACAAACCGTATTCCAATGTTCCCAAAACCATGTCATTATCTTCACTAAGGAGTACTATTCTAGAGTGTTTTCAAAACTTAGCTCAAAGCAAAGTAATTCATAACAACTTCGGAATTTCTGTATATTGTTTATATGTGCAATATGTTACAAATGTTCCTGTTTTAGTCATATAAAATCAGAATATTTAACATATGGAATATTTCACCTTCTGTAGTTGCATGGATTATAGGATTGACGATGTCTTTAGAGATATATATTACAGTTTAAATTTTACTATCACATGATCGGTTTAAAATACCTTTATCTATTGCAGCTGTAAAATAATGTTAAATGTTATATCGTTATCAAATTAAATATGATGTGTATTCAAATTTAACATGAAAATCATAATTTCATACATGCGTAATCCTAACTGGTATTCGATAGCATTGAAAATGTCTTGAAAGAAATATTTTGCAACTTAGATTTTGCTATTACAAGATAGTTTCAATATACCTTTACTTATTACCGACGTAAAATAAAGTTAACTCTTTTATCAACATCAAATTATATATGATGTAGATTCAAATTCAATATAAAAATCATGATTTCACGCATGCATAAAGCAAACTTGTGTGTAAACATCTTAAATTTTTGTAGTTAACTTGGCAAGATAATTTAGACTTTATATAAAGTAATCCCGTCATAAGCATAGTAACAGCGTATGCAATGAATGCATGAAAACTAAGTGAAAGATAAATTTTTCATTGGCATGTAATTCGACTGTAATTCACAGTACTGTCATAAGCATTTATTTATTAATTGTGATTTATCACCTACATTCGTTGCTCAATATCAGAAGTGTTCCTTTTCTTTTGTATCGATTAACATATTAGTTTTCAGACATTCCTAAATTGCACTTAGATTTTACTTCCCGAGAAGATTTTCAGTTTGGTTTCTTGTAAAGAAATTATAATAATTGACGTTTTTTACGTATAAGGTAGAAAATGCTTTTGAAACAAATATTTAACATTCTAAACTGAGATCTAAACAAGATGCCGAGTAATAAAGAATATATAGCTGACTTCCTTTTCTTAACGTATCATTGATTTTTCATACTAAAGAATTAGGAAATACCTTTAATAAGAACGCAGGTAGATAAAATAAAGTTTGAAGTAGAATAGTTAGTTGTTCAATGTTTTTCTAGAGGACTAATAGCAAAAATATTTTGCGGATATCGATTGCTAATGTTATTGCAATAAGAGATTTTCTCTTTATGTGTTATTCTTAAATAATGTTTGGGGTTATATCCTAAGTAAGCTATTACGAAAACCGAAGTGTCTTTTCATAATCATAAAAACCGTTACTACAAGTATTTAATCGTTAATAAATACATAACAAGTTTATTACTTTTGCAACCCGTGGTACATAGCGTTACAAGAAAACTCATGTATGTCCGTTGCTAGAAAATACTTCTTAGAAATAATGCTTATTTACTAAGATCAACAATATATTTATAATTTCAAATTTATATTCATATCTAGATTATTTTTAAGAAAATATTATTTTGATATGCTTTCAAAATTAGAAAATTTACTAACTCACTGACAATATGCCTTTTACGAATCTTTAAACAACATTATTTGAGTGACAGCTGCACATGTCTAATATCGATTTACAGCACCAAAATATCTGCTATAGCTCAGCACTAACAGCCATGACAACGGGATAAGGTATACCATAATGGTATTAGATAGAACCCAACAGTATACGCTAATCCACTTTTAAATATTAAAATTTCAGTTTTTTTGCAACGTAAGTATATAATTTTTGAGGAAATGTTGCCATAATATATTTCCTAAATTAAAGAAATTATTTCGTAGAATAATTTATTCTATGAAATTTATAAGTTTTATAGAATAGAGGCCTCTTATTAAACCATACCTTTTTCGTGGATATATACAGCAACATAAACTCAAAACAACAAAAGATCTACTGCAGTTGAACACAGATATTCACGACACTATATGCCACAGAGGTTGAATAATTTAGATTAGAATAATTCTAATTAATAACGAAGTAAAATGTGAGGTAATGTAAGTATTTGTGGCTTGGAAAAGTAACTATACTAATGGAAGAAGTAACGTAAGTTAATCACGGATGGGGTAGTTACTCCATGAGTATGTTAACAGATCTGAGGTATATACTTATATGTGTATTATAACATTCTTTAGTTGTGCTAGTGACACGTGTTAACGAAAAGCTTAAGTTACCTAAAACACACAAAATTTTTAAATTATGTTACGTAATCTGTACATGAATAGTTTAATAGTTTATAAGTAATCATTAAAGACTCACGATTTCGATTCAAATGTCGATTTCTTACCATTAATGTCCATAGTAGTGGTTCAACAGGTCGTAAATAGTAATTACCTTGGCAAAACGCCTTAATACTGGGCAAAGCCTGAATTCTCCTTAAAGTAATTTTGTACACTCTCTCGTACATAAAATTGTTGCTTTTTTCATAGTTAATAATTTATGTCCTAAAAGAAGATTACCGTTTCTATGTTTTGAGATGACAAAAGCCTTGTTTAAATGGTTTCTGATAGGAACGTGGCGTCAACGTTACTCACATCGAAATATTTTTAATCAATATGAAAACTTTTAACAATATCTTGGTTAATCATTTGAATGCCTGTGATTGGTTAAAAATATTTCGAAGAGAGTAACTCTCACGCTACGCTCATGAAGTAATATGAACAAGGTCAAACTCTTCAAAATCTGGCCTAATGATTTCAATACTTGCGACATCGGCTATCCCAGTCCCTGCCAATTTAAATGCAACTTAAACTTTTCTCCTTTGGTTGGAACGCTTTCTGGCATCTCACTCAATTTCCGAAAAGTAGGGGATACAATCTTATTAGACATCAAATATACATTAACGGTAATAGTGGCTAAGTGTACAGACATAATCTGTAATATAGGGTCATTAACCCATCTGATAAAGAACTATATTTGTTAACTTGAAATAAGTTGCTATTCTTAAGGGAACGGTGGAGCAAATCTTTGAATTGTAACATTGATTGTGCTGTTGCAAAAAAAAAATTTCTGTAGATTAATAGTACCAAAATAGTTGTTTCAAGTAAAAAATCATTTATGAAGCTTCTACGAAGTAATTTATAAAGGGTAAGTGTAGTAATAAACTTTAAATCTGTTTTTCTCAAAACCGATTTTTCAAAGTTTGTAGATTTTTTAAATGTTCCATGCTACTTAATTTTTGTTCAAAATTCATGAAATTGATAAGGAACAATCTTGATACTGTTTACATAAAAACTGGGTATGTATTTTACAATTCGCCTCCATTAAGGTAATTAAATTTGATTTATAACCTATTAAAAGGCAAAATTTCGATGAAAATCGGGATGGAATTCAGAAAAAAAAAAATCTCTCAAAAATTAACTATACAAGGGATTAAATATTTGATACCAAGATTTATTTGTTATACAGTTTAAAGTTATTAAAATGCAAAATCGAGGAAATCTCAAAAATTTAGTCGCAAGGATCATTTTAAAATTATTTTTATAAATTTCAAATTTTTTTAAAAAAATCTTAAAATTATAATGAGATTGGAGATTTCTTTTACGGTATTCCATATATTTATAGTGAAATGAATATATGTACAAATTTTCGCATCTCTATGATGAAAAGTAAAAGAAAAAATGAATTTTAAGTTCCCCCATTCCTTGTTGTGAATAATAGAAAGTCGAAGATTTTCGTTTTGTTAGAGGAAAGTTGTTGTTCCTAAGCCTCCTGGACTAGAGAAAATGTTAGTCCATTTTTCCGGGACTCTGTCGTGGGCGGAAAAGGGCATCCTGAACTTCTGTAAGCACGCTGATGTGTGTGACGAGGAAATTTGTTTAAAATGTGTATTTTTTGTGGGAAGATATTTAATAATTATTTCAACTATTAATGTATATATAAAATATCTCAATACGTTGTGTATTATCAAAATATCCACTTTTCGTATCACACAGTCATTATTACATTACAATTGCGTTGTGTTCTTTCATGATTGAAAACCGAATTGGCTTTAAACTGTAGGTTCCAGTCTAAGTAGTCCTCAAACAGGGGCGAATCATCTAAACAGCCTTCGTTTGCTAGTACGTCGGTTTGATCCTTGTCAAACAAAGCCACATGTGACGAGATCCTTTGAAAAGTTATTGATATAGAGTCCGCCATGCGAGAAAGGGGAAAGAAGAGGCAAGTAAATCTTTATGTTACACCTTTAAGGCTACTTCATTTATTTTTAAAGTGTTATTATTATCGAGAGACATGGAAATAAATTGAAATTTAGCAGAGAGCTAAATATATTCGTTATTAGATTTCATGAATATAATCAGCTTCTTCACGCTTAAAAAACTTAAAGGATTTAATAACTTCGAAGGAATTACCATATTTTAAACCAATGTACAAACACAAGAATAGTAAATAGACCAATATATCTTAAAAAAAATATTCGCAATTTCGTAATCTATATATATATATATATATATATATATATATATATATATATATATATATATACACTGCTGGCCACTGTAAATGCAACACCTTGAAGGAAACATGCAAATAACATGAAATTTACAACATGCATTAGCGGAGGTGAGATATGCAAAATTAGAATTTCAGCGCAGACACACATCACGCGCGCCTGTGGCGCCACTTCAAAGCGCTATTTAAGGCTTGGAGATTTCGACGATTTCAAGTTCGGCAATTGTGTTTTTCTTGTGGTTTTTTCAAAAAGAACGATCAATTATGCCTCGTCGAAAACAGCGATCATCTTTTGATCAAGTATCCGAGTTCGACAGAGGAAGGATAGGGGCCTACCGAGATTGTGGATTATCTTTCAGGGAAATCGGTAGTCGTGTTGGACGAAACCAAACAACTGTAATGCGAATATGTGATCGTTGGATGCAGGAGGGTACGACGGACCGGCGTGTTCGATCGCATCCACCTCAGCGCACCACTTCACCTGATGACAGACAAATTGTGCGAATGGCAGTGACGGATCGCTCAGTCACATCACGAACCATAGCACAGCACATTCAGTTTGTAACGCATCATCCAGTGTCTGCTCGTACCATTCGACGCCGTTTACAGCAGAGTGGTCTGTCCGCAAGACGTCCATTCCTTTGTCTACCCTTGACGCAGAACCACAGACGTCTCCGCCGCCAATGGTGCGATGACAGAAGGATGTGGACGGCAGAATGGAATGAAATTGTCTTTACTGACGAGTCACGCTTCTGTGTGCAACACCACGATGGTCGCATTCGAGTCTGGAGACACCGTGAAGAGAGGATGCTGAACAGCTGCGTTATGCACCGCCACACTGGTCCTGCAGCGGGTATTATGGTATGGGGCGGTATTGGATATCACTCTCGCACACCTCTAGTACGCATTGCCGGTACTTTAAACAGCCAGCGCTACATCTCCTAGGTGTTGGAGCCAGTTGTCCTTCCTTACCTTCAGGGCTTGCCACAGCCATATTTCAACAGGATAATGCGCGACCACACTTGGCACGCATTGTCCAACGGTTCTTCGTCAATCGCCAGATTGAATTGCTTCTCTGGCCGCCTCGCTCTCTGGATCTTTCGCCGATAGAAAACATGTGGTCCATGGTTGCTCTACGATTGACCCAGATTCCAACCCCTGCTGCCACAGCAGATCAACTTTGGCAACGTGAGGAAGCTGCTTGGTCTGCTGTACCCCAAGAACTCATCCAAAGTCTCTTTGAATCAATGCCGAGGCGTGTGGGAGCGGTGATCTCCAACAATGGCGGTTACTCTGGCTACTGATTTTGGCAGGAACCACACTTCACAGAAGTCTATAAATTTAATCATTTGGTACTTGGTCAACATGTTATCTACAAAATAAATAATTTTGTTGTGATATCTCTTGTCTTTCTTGGTGTTGCAATTTGGGTGGCCAGCGGTGTATATATATATATATATATATATATATATATATATATATATATATATATATATATATATATATATATATATATATATATATATATCTGTGTGTGTGTGTGTGTAACATACAAGGAAACCGGCATCAGAAGCAAGATAAAATCGTTCGGAAAACGAATCTAGAAATTTCTCAAGGTATGGAAGTTTCTGTATACCAACTCCTCAAAACTTTTCCGTGATGTCTTAATATCAAAATAAATGGAACACCGAGAATTTTCTCTTTACAAGAAAATAACCAATAATTCATAAGGATATTAAGTTTTTGTAAGTTTTCATGAGTTTGCTGTTACGTGCTTTATTTTGTGTTCGCTGTTGCGTTCTGAAGATGTTTCGAGGACAAATCTAAGTTCAAGTTTGTTTATTCGACAGACAAGAAATTCTTTGATTTATTTTTTAAACTTTATTTCAAGACTGTACTTCCTTTAATGGAAAAGTCCCTTAAATGGAATTTTGCGTGTTTCAGTAGTTTACAAATTTGGCATTTTTTATGTAAACATGTGTCTGAAACAGTTTATATTAAGCTTGATTTTTATTTTAACTTCTTATTACAATTCAAGCACAATCACATATGAGAAACACAATATCAGTTGCGCGGCATTAAATTATTATATACACTTTGCTGAAAAGGTTTTCATTTAATCTGCCAAAGTGTACAGACTAATTCTAGACAACCTTGTTTAATTAAAGTGTAATATTTTAGGCACAAATATTTAAAATTGTGTTCCATAACTGTTTTTCCCACTGTCTATATTCTACGTAATTAAGTTGCTAAGCTGATTCTTTGGGCAATCCACGAGAGAAAACTACTGCATAAATTTACATCATTTTTGTCTTAAACGAAAGATTATAATCTATAGATGTGTAAAATTTCGTTTTTGTAACCGCAATTTTTATTAACTAGAGATAATTTACCATTAAACATTGATTTCTGCGCATGCTCAGTGACATGTTTAAATGTGGCTTTAGATACTCATTAAACACGAGGCCTCATAAACACATTAATTGGTTTCTGTGCATTCTCAGTGATGTTTTTTTACCGGGCTTTAGATACTTACTAAGCATGAGAGCCCATAAACACGTTAATTTGTTTATTCCGAGGACATCTTTCTAGTCTTTATTTAAATTTAAAAGAAAATAAAAACTGAACATCCTCATCTTGGGAAATAACACCATTGAAAGAATATTTATGAAATATCGTCTTTTTAGTCTTAATACAGTAGAGCCCCGATTATCCGCGGAATTGGGTGTCAAGGGCACCGCGGATAACAAAAATCGCGGATAACCCGAAAATGTCTAAAAATGAGTTGCAAACACGAAAAAAAAAGTATTTCAACATAAAAACTATGTTTATTGTACAAAAGCATAATAAAACTTTCAAAATACTTACATATGTACAGTACAGTAGACACATTTGCTCTATGTCTAAATCACTAATATAAAGAACGGTAAACAAAAACAATACATACATATTGTATGTATAAAAAGTGTTCAGTTACACCTTTTTAAAAAAATCAGTCACTCGTTTTTGCTTCTTGCTTTGAAAACCCCTTTTCTTTATTCTAAATTGTACTTTCCTTAACATGATTTTTTCTGCCAGATGTGCATCGTCGTCTTGTTACTCTAAATATTGAAGTAATCCGTCTACGTGCTGCAAAGCAGTGTCGTGTGTCATCCGCGTAGGCGCCTCGTCTTCACTTTTATTTTGTTCTCCATTCTCGTTTATTCCCATTGCTTTGTTCGTTATCTCTATGCCAGTCAGTCGTTCAAACCCCCGACTCACTTGCGTCGCAGTCCAGCCACTCTTCTATGTTCTCTTCGTCGACATTTTCACCTTCGTCGTTCATTTTCGACATTCGCACTGCAGGGTCTGTTACCTAAAGTTTGTCGTAACGTCTCCACCCATTTGTCTATGTACGCCCTCTAGCTGCAAGAATGCATCAGAACGAACTTTCTATCTGTATAGCACGGAGCTCCTGCAACAAGCGGAGTTTACTATGGCAAACAATGCCTCGCTATTAAATTTATTTTATATTATTTACAGTCCACTGTGCTTATTTTCTTAAACATCGTACACCTCCGTACAGGGTCTATTGTATTTCCCTTGTAAGTTGGCTTGAATTAAAAATTAAAATTGTTTTTTTTTTAAGGTTTGTAATTAAAATTTTTTTCGCTGCACTCGCACTCGCGGATAATCCGCACCGCGGATAATCCGCTCGCGGATAATCGAGGCTCTACTGTATTTATCTATTATTTAGTCTTAGATGTATCTATTATTAAAGTGTAATATTTAAGGCTCCAATATTTAAAATTGTGTTCCATAACTGTTTTTTCCCACTGTCTATAATCTACGTAATAAAGTTGCTAAGCCGATTCTTTGGGCAGTCCACGAGAGAAAACTACTGCATAAATTTACATTATTTTGGTCTAAAAGGAAAGATTATAATCTATAGATGTGTCAAATTTGGTTTTTGTAACCGCAATTTTTATTAACTAGAGATAATTTACCATTAAACATTGATTTCTGCGCATGCTCAGTGACATGTTTAAATGTGGATTTAGATACTCATTAAACACGAAGCCTCATAAACACATTAATTGGTTTCTGTGCATTCTGAGTGATATGTTTTTACCTGGCTTTAGATACTTACTAAGCATGAGAGCCCATAAACACGTTAATTTGTTTATTCCGAGGACATCTTTCTAGTCTTTATTTAAATTTAAAGGAAAATAAAAACTGAACATCCTAATCTTGGGAAATAACACCATTGAAAGAATATTTATGATATATCGTCTTTTTAGTCTTATATTTATCTATTATTTAGTCTTAGATGTATCGAGAGAAAACTACTGCATAAACTTTCAACATTTTGGTCTTAAACGAAAGATTATATCTATAGATGTGTCAAATTTAGTCTTAGATGGACATTATTAAAGTGTAATATTTAAAGCTCAAATATTTAAAACTGTGTTCCATAACTGTTTTTCCCACTGTCTATAATCTACGTAATTAAGTTGCTAAGCCGATTCTTTGGGCAGTCCACGAGAGAAAACTACTGCATAAATTTACATCATTTTGGTCTTAAACGAAAGATTATAATCTATAGATGTGTCAAATTTGGTTTTTTAACCGCAATTTTTATTAATTATAGATAATTTACCATTAAACATTGATTTCTGCGCATGCTCAGTGACATCTTTAAATGTGGCTTTAGATGCTTATTAAACACGAGGCCTCATAAACACATTAATTGGTTTCTGTGCATTCTCAGTGATATGTTTTTACCTGGCTTTAGATACTTACTAAGCATGAGAGCCCATAAACACGTTAATTTGTTTATTCTGAGGATATTCTTTCTAGTCTTTATTTAAATTTAAAGGAAAATAGAAACAACATCCTCATCTTGGGAAATAACACCATTGAAAGAATATTTATGAAATATCGTCCTTTTAGTCTTATATTTATCTATTATTTAGTCTTAAATTTATCTATTATTGAAGTGTAATATTTAGGGCACAAATATTTAAAATTGTGTTCCATAACTGTTTTTTTCCCACTGTCTATAATCTAGATATACAACAATTTTTTTAGTTTACATTTTATTCAAGTTGTATACATCACCAAACATGAATAATTGTTTTTAATAAGGTTGACTGAATACCTCTAATTTTTTTATACCTAGTCTTCGTATATTTAGCACTTAAAATTTCAATATAAATTTTATATTTGTATAATTATAATACTATTATACGTCTTTTGAAGCTGTTTTGGGAAAAATATATGTTTTTATAAGAAGTTGAAATCTTATTTGAAAAATTGGAAATGCCAGAATTTTTTTTTAAATTTCCAGGAAATTCAATTTCCTGCAAAATATTACTTGTTCTGTGTCAGATTTTTTTTTCCATAGGTAAGAAAATCAAGATAAATAGAAAAAGAATGTGCATTTTTATCTGAAGGAAGCGATAACTCAGAAGCAACCCGCGGGAGCATTTATTTCGACAAGATTTTTCTAAGTTTCACATTTTCGTTTCGCTCGAGTGAATTACAATGCACTTCGCTGTAGGAGAGATCCTACCATCTCACATTGAGTCGATTCTTCTTCGACAGTAATTTACTTTCACTGGAGTTTTCAGACCACTTTTGAATATTTATGATGCTTTAAAACTGTAAATTTTGTTCCCTTCTAGATACAGAAAAGTGCAGAATACTTTTCCGCAAAAAACGTGGACTTTACAAACATTTTGTAATGTACTGATAACGTAAAACTGATGTACGAATTGTTCTGATAAACTGAGATAGCAATGGATCAATATGCAATACTTGTTGAATGTTTAAATAAAATGAGAGATAAAAAGGCTTTTTTAATAACTTAAATTTGTTATTTAGTGATATTCTATGTAGTATAACTTTGAAAAAACTGTCCTATAACAAAATACTATGTTACTTGAAAAAAAAAACAGACACAATAAAGAGATTCAAAATTTCATGTTTTAACTTATTGAATTTATATTCTCTGACCGTTTGAAGTGAATTTTTCAGTTACATACTTCCAACATAAAATATATTTGTGACAGATTTTTCTTCATCCTTAATCAAGTGGACAAAAGTGTGTCAGAGAATACTATACATACGCTTATGAATACCACACTATGGGGTGGGATAATCGTTATTACAAGCAATATCGAAATCTGCTTACTATCACAATCCTTACCACGAGGATACTCCATATCAAGAGCTTGAGGGTGTTACGCGACGCATAATTGTATTTTTTTATATTTGCACTCTTCAGATGACAAAATAATTCCTGTCGGTTAGGGAAGACCTCATCTCTCTCGCTCAAACTGTCTAAATAAATGATTTTTTTTTTACAAAACTCTTAATTATTATTGAGTTTTGACCACTAGTGCCGACTGGTGAAACTACAAATTTAAAATGTTTCTCCAGTTTTAATATTTTAACTTAACACACACACTCATATATATATATATATATATATATATATATATATATATATATATATATATATATATATATATATATATATATATATATATATATATATGTATATATATATATATATATATATGTATGTATATATGTATATATATATATATATATATATATATATATATATATATATATATATATATATATATATATATATATATATGTATATATATATATATATATATGTATATATATATATATATATGTATGTATATATGTATATATATATATATATATATATATATATATATATATATATATATATATATATATATATATATATATTTATACCGAGTGGCCATAATTAAACTGACAGTGCTCACAGTGTTCTGTAGCGCGATCTATTTGCGAGAATGACGCCACATTTTGTAGGAAGATTAAACAAGTCGGGGGACAAAGGATTCCGTGAAAAAATAAATTAGTTCCAAAAGTCACCGCTAGGGGAATATTTGGCTCTGTGTAATAGAAAATAGAGTGTTAAGAAATGCAAATCAATACGGAAATTACCTTTTATTTTGCATTCAAATGAAGTTCAATGTGGCTGCCGTTGTTGTGGACCACATATTGCATTCTGTGCACAATATGCACAACAGCAGAAAGTAACATGTCTGCAGGAATCTCCCGTACAGTCCGTGATATGTTATCCTTCAACGTAGCCAGGTCCTAGACCACTCTTTGATAGACCTTGGACTTAAGGTAACCCCATAGCCAGAAGTCACATGGGGTAAGATCAGGCGACCGAGGTGGCCATGCAGTTGGAAAGTAGCGGCTAATGACTCTTTCTGTTGTGAATTTCTGTTGTAGCAGCTGTTGCACCCGTACAGCAACGTGTGGAGGGGCTCCATCTTGCATGAAAATGATTTCCCCCAGGCATTGTCTTTGCTGAAGTGCCGGAATGACAAAGCTGTTCAACATGTGGCGATATTTCTCTCTGGTAACAGAACAGGTTTCCGGTCCTGTCGGGGTAATTTTCTCATAGAAGAATGGACCTACGATAAATTCCGCAGTGAACCCACACCAAACAGTTACCTTTGGTGAATGTAAGGGAATTTCTGTGACTGCATGTGGTGATTTGTCATCCCAAATTCGGCAGTTCTGGGTATTCACAGTTCCATGCAGGTAAAAGTGGGCCTCGTCTCCCCATAAGATTTTCCTCGGCCAAGCATCATCCACCTCCATTCTGGCAAGAAAGGTGAGAGCAAAAGTCAATCGCTTATCATGGTCGGGGTACAGTAACTCCTGTACACGGCTGATCTTGTACGGATAGACGTTGATAATCTTTCGTAAGATTTTCCATACCGTACTGTAAGGCATATCCATATTCCGAGCTAATCCACGAGCGCTAGAAGTGGCAGCAATATTGTCTGGTCCTCTGTCGACAATCGCCGTGGCAACTGCTTCGATTGTATCCTGTGGTACAGGTTTTCGTCCTCTGCCTGACTGAACCTTCAGAGAACCTGTTTTCTCAAACGTCGCAACCATTGCTTTTAGCCCATTAACTGACACAGGACCGTTACCTTTACGCATTTTTTTGTGCGTTCTAAAAGCACGAAGAGCGGCTGACGGGTTGCACTGGTTGAGGTAAAAGAATTTGACCAGTAACGCACGCTCGACTAAAGAAGGAGACATTGCACATAAACTTTCAATCCGATTGATTCGAAACGTAACACATTGCCTTTTAAAACCCAAGCAGCTGGCACTGTGCCAATGGATGTAACGTGAAATTTGAATAAAGAACTTCTTCTGCTCAGCGTACGTGATATTGCAGATCACGAGACTTTATCGGCGTTTATGTAGATTTTACGCTTTTTTAAAAGTGTTGCCATATTGCACTTGAACTAAATAAGAAAATGTGCACAATAAAAGGTAATTTTATTCCGTATTAATTTGCATTTGTTAACACTCTATTTTGTATTACACAGCGCCAAATATTCCTCTAGCGGTGACTTTTGGAACTAATTTATTTTTTCGCGGAATCCTTCGTCCCCCGTCTTGTTTAATCTTCCTACAAAATGTGGCGTCATTCTCGCAAATAGATCGCGCTACAGAACACTGTGAGCACTGTCAGTTTAATTATGGCCACCCGGTATGTTTAGTTAGCAAAATTCATATTTATAAATTCATTATCTATTAATTCATACTCTTTTACATTTATTTACTATGTATAAAAATATAGAAAATGAAGCGTCAGATGTTATGAAACTGTAGGGAATTCTTTGTATCTATTTACTCTGCAGATACGAAAACTCTAGATAATGTCTATACGAATATGATGTTTTATCTAGACAATAACTCTTAAGGATAATAATACAAAGAGTTTGTTATTACCAGATTTTGGTACGTGTCTTATTTTCTTTTTGTCTTGGTGAGTTATATCTGACACACGTGAGACAAAGTTTTTTGAATGCATATTTTTTTTATTTCTGTAGAAACATTTTTATGGGAGAAAAAGGATGAAAAAGGAGAGTTTTCTTTGGCAGTTTGTATCCAGAGAAACATGCCGGTGTTTTTTTATAACATTGGCAGAATGTTTAAAGTTTCTGTTTGACATTATATAAAGGTGGATTTTTTATTGATATCTATTGAAGAACAGGACTTAACCATTTTAAGGGAATGTTATTTAAATTTTTACGCTAACTATTAGACATATATAAATGTTAAAAGTTAAGACATTGGATAATTCTTATTATGAATCTTAAAAGTAGTGTAATTGAAACCTATTGACTCAAAACTTTGATCAGACAAGAACATAGGTCTATTATGTATTTGCACATTGCATCACTTTAAAAGACATATTAATTGTTCAGGAACACTTTCCTCTATAACCGATAAGACGCATCCGGCCGATTTCTTGGCTTAATTATTTGCCAATTGTCATCCAATGAAATCGCTATTTCTATTTGATGTTCACAGAAGCGTTAAGCTCTCTTCCAAACTATTTTTCAATGATCTATTTTGCATGAACGAATATCGTTTAAAAAGTATTTAAAGGCTTGTTAGAAAAGGGAATTTAAAATTCACTACTGGTACAATCTCTTAAATTGGCATAAGAAATAACTAGTAACGTGTGATTTGCGAGATTGTGAACAAATTGGATGTTTAAGAGTCTACCTCTTTATATGGGATCTAAAATTTAGGTGATTGCGCTATGGTTTCATTAACAGTGAATTTTCATACAGGTTTTTTATTTATATTTTTTGTAATTGTATATTTCTCAAAACACCAAGCTATGACTAACATGCAACAAGTGAGAGATATACTTTGCTTGTCTAGGAAGTATGCCCTTAAAGTCTAACCCTAACCGGTAACTGTAACAGATGTTGTTGTACTCAGACATTATTAGGGATACATTTTCGTAGCAGCGCTACATATTTCAATGTTGTTAACATCTACAGATGCTTAAAACATTAACAGAATTCCTCCAACACCGTTATCTGTTTGGCGTGTTAGAAATCCCAGCATTTTTCCGGTGAAAGTTAGAAATCCTTTTCTTAAATTAAAAGACTCATTAAGGTGTTTATTAAGATTTTATATTGTAACACAATATGGTGTATCAGCTGTATTCAGAACATTCAGCTCTGGGCTAACTTGTATTTGAAACAGTGGTAGACGTTTGTAGATTTTATTGTGGAAAAATACCGTGATTTGGTGTCAGCTTATGGTTTCTCAGAACGAATCCGTGAAGTGAAATGGATTTAGGGAAATCATCGTAAAGTGTCTGGTTCGCGCTCGAATTTTGCTGCCGAAATAAATATGACTGCACTTGTGAAATTATAAGCATGTATGAGACTGAAGTATTATTTGGACAACCCACTTTCTTCAGCTTCATGGAACCAACACTTAGAGTTTAATTTACTGAAAATAAAGCTTCCCTCACACGGAAATTAATTTTTTTTGAAAAAGGATTTTTTGAATAAGCTAATCAATATGACCGATAGAATATGTTTTTCCAAATTTGTACAAAATTCAAATTTATAATAAAATTTTACGAACTTTGTTTCTGATTTCTTTCGGATTCTATTGCAGATGCTTAAGAAATTATTTACAAAGCGATTTAAAAGGCTTTTCCGAAGATTTCCCTCCTTCTTAAAGAACTGTTTTGGTAACGTAGTTATCCTCATAAATCTATTCCATTTGTTAAAAAGAAATTCTAAGGGTGTGTTCACATTGAATCACATTCCAATCAATGATCCATTTAACCAATCAGCGGTAACGGAATCTTCAAAGCTGACAGTGACGGATTCTATGTGAAAAAGCCGTAGGGTCTGTTTACATAGTATCCGTCAACGTCAGCGTTACTCGCATTAAAATATATTTAACCAATTACAAACCTTCAAACGATTAGCTACGAAATTGTTAAGACATGTGATTGGTTTAAAATATGTCAATACTAGTAACTCTGACGGTGGTGGATCCTGTGCGAACGGGCCCTAAAAGTTCAATAAAGCGTCAACATTGACACTTTCTATAGACATAAAACAGTCAGATTCCGATATGTCAAGCTAAAGCTAGAAACTTATTAGCTGTAGGAGCTAACAGGCCCTTGGAGCTAAGTCAGTATTCTACCTACGGGTGCCCCTGATCCTTGACCAACAAAATCTGTCCCCCTAACCCTACTTGTCATGATTATTATGTCTTAATTTCCTGTGTATAGTAAAAGCACTAAATATTACAGTAATAGAGTTCTACCACTAGGTAACTTCTTACAAAAATTTTAGAAGCAAAAGTAATTTAGAAAACAAATCATTATAATGTTAATTAATTATTTATATGTTCTTAAGACCTGTTCACATAGGAGTCCAGTAGCGGAAGTGTAAAAAGAAAGATGGCGCTGAGATGGAAATAAACCAATCATAGGAGTTAAAAATTTCGTTGCTAATCGTTTGGAGGTTTGCCATTGGTTAAATATATTTCATTACGTTTCCTCTACCAGACTCCTATGCTAATAGGCCCTAAATCACAAAAATAAAGAATTAGGGGGATGAAAGTTAATCAAAAAAATAACAACTACATGCGTCACAAGGAAAGCTTTGTTAAGTAATCAACACCTTACACAGACATGGATTCAAAGCCAAGTCATTGCGTGGTTCACACTAGCTTCTTATTTATTAAGTCATTTAGTGTATAATCTTTAACATTTTACGCGTTTAAATCTTTCTTTAAAAATAATAGTATTTAAGTAGTAATCAAGGTACATCATAACTCCCAAATAAATGATTTAAGATAAAAAAACTATTTATTTATCTCTAAAGAAATTTTGAGGACAATAAAATTAATTCAAACTAAAAATGTATTAATTCATCAAAACATTTATCGAAAAACATTAAAGACTTTGAATATATAGCAATACTCTGATATTCTCTGACAAGTATTATTAAAAACTTTTGATATTTTTTCACGTATGAAGGAGGTCAAAAAGCTGTTGTGTCGAAATTATTATCTATATATACAAAACAGTTCCGAAACTGACTGACTGACTAACTGACTCACAGATCAAACCGCCGGACATAAAGGGCTGAAATTTTGCATGGCGATTCTTCTTATAGTGTAGGGGTGCACTAAGAGAGATTTTTGAAAAATTCTTCTTAGATTTTTTTTAATTAAATTTTTAAGCTGATTTTGTAACATTCTTTAAATTTTGCATTTAAAATAATAAATTTCGAGGGATATAAAATTTATATCACGAGAAAGATTATAAAAATTCCTTTAAAATGAAATCTTTTTCGAATATTTACCTCCATTTTCTGATTTTTGGTGAATTTTCAAAGATTGAATTTTAGAATTTAATTTATTGAATGCTGATCACGTAATTATTTTCCGTTTAATTTTGCGTCACGTGCATAACAACGAAATAGACAAAAAAAAATTTCTTGCTAATACGGCAGACGATTGCACATTGTTAAAAAAAATGTTCCTTAAATGCTCCTACAGTAAAAGAAATGTTCCTCAAACTGTACTATATTAACTGTACTTTATTCTTTAGTACGTTCTATTAGATTTAATTTTAATATTTTCTTCTACATTTTTTTGTCTATAAAAATATCCGTTATGATTTTTTATAAATATATTTTATCGTTATTTTTACATCAATTGCATACATTGATCGCTGAGTTTATTATAAATATATATACAGTGGACGCTCGTTAATTCGAACTCGAAGGTTCTCAGAAAAAAGTTCGAATTATCCGAAGTTCGAATTATTCGATGTTAAGACAAAATATATAACTTTAAACGTGTATCACTGAAGAAGGAATTTCCTAGTATGTATAACCCCAGAAAATTTATTATACTATGTTATCTAAAGTTAAACATATTAAAAAGCAATACAGACTTACATTAATCATAAAATGAAGCAGAAGATATGCAGTATAAAGTAAACTTTTATTAAAAATATGAATTACACTTTGGGGAAAAACTGTAAAATGGATGTTTGGTTCTGTTTATGATGCCTACATTGTTCAGCCAGCTTCTCGATTTGAAGTAAACATTTCAATTCATTTTCAGAGGAACGTTCCATCTAAATAAATGCTTTCAGAGTTTTAATAGAGTCCATTATGGCTTTGACCATTATGGCCATTGACACATTAGAAATATCTTTCGGCAGGTAAGTAGAGAAAAGACCTGGCAGTTTCCTACCGAAATTAGTGCATAGGTCTTCGATTACATCAGAGCTTTGGCCACATACAGTTTGATAAGAAATATTGTGCCTTGACTTAAATCGAGAAAGCCATCCATCACTGCATTTAAAATCTTCAATACCCATTAGAATTGCCTATTCATCAGCCTTTGTCACCACTAGGGGTCCATTTATCGGAAAATTCCGAGATCTAACATCCTGGAACCATAGCAGTAGAGTTTTTTCTAGAACTTCTTGGGACGCATTTCCCATGCGTTTCCTTCCTCTAGCAAATTTTGATTTTTCCCATGAATCTAAAATTGACTCCTTGTTTTTCAAATAAGTTGACAAGGCATTTTGTTTTAATTCTGTAGTCAGCTTCTAACTTTGTTTTACATTCGCCATTCTCTACTTTCTTTAAAATTTCTACCTTTGTCTTCAAAGTTAGGGTTTTGTACTTTCCACGTGTAGACATCCTGAATTTTTACACGTTCACACCACACAATGAGGAAGAAAAACTTGACCACATTAACTTGTCTGCACTGCAGTTATTACTGACGCAGCTCCCTAGAATCTATAGTAAAGACTAGTTTTTCTGAAATTCTAAGAAAATCGATCCGAATAAAGGAAAATTTCTTTTTCCGTTTAGCACTAATAAGAAGGACAATAGCTACTAACGTTTAGCGGACATGCAATAGTCTAGAAATGCAGGCATAGGCCTCTTTACACAGAAAAGAAATTTTGACACACAAAATAATAAATACAGTATGTATTTTCTCTATTAAACGAGGAAAAGGATTTTTTTTTGTCAAATTTTTAGTTCGAATTAACCGAAGTGATAAAAATTTAGTTCGAATTAACGAGATATTTTTAACATTAACTCCAATCCAAGTTTTTGGGGGCCTTTGGATTAGTTCGCATTAACCGAAAGTTCGAATTAACCGAGTTCGAATTAACGAGCGTCCACTGTATAAATATTTTTGGCATTAATTCCTTACATTGACCGTTGTATTTAATTTAAATGTATTCCGTTGCGAAGTACGGGTTTTCAGCTAGTAATATCATATATATATCAAAATATCCTAAATTAAGATCCCCAGTACAATGAGTATCAAAACATTTTTAAAAAATCGTCCTTTTAAAAATTTTATCAGTGTTGAAATAAATCAATCCTCAGAAAAGAAATGAAATATTTTCAATCCTGTACCAAAAAGATATAATTCGATTTCTATCACACTTTTAGATTAATATAAATGTCTCTGAGTGTAGCAAATTAACTATAGAAGTCTTGTAATAAAAACCTATATATTCTGAAAATGTCTTTAATATACCTTAGGTATCTAAGATATATATTTTCATTTCATTATAAGCAGAAGTTGTGTAATATGCGTTCAGACCGATATATAAAGATATCCTGTGGAGATTTAGAAAACGCGGATAGGTCACCAAACATTCTGTAAATATTGTGTTTGTTTTCCATGAATATATATATATATATATATATATATATATATATATATATATATATATATATATATATATATATATATATATAACCAATATGTGCTTCATAAGGAATTCATATTCGTTTAGCACAAATTCAATTAGCGTTTCATTAAAATGTATCACGGTTTTTTAACCCACATATTTATAATGCGAATAAATTATCTACCACAATATTCATTCGTATTTTTTTTCTCTTTCCTAAAATAATGAATCTTCTATGATGTATAACATAATTTTAACTTCTAACCTTAAAGAAAGGAAATAATGTAACTTCTACATTTAAAGTAAATTTAGAAGCCAGAAAAGAACATTACAATATTAATTTAATTAACGAAGTGTGCATATTGTTACAAGTTTAGGGCCAACTTGGCGTGTTGTCGCCAACACGCGATGTTTTGAATTTGCGATAAACGAAAACGACAATTTTGTACGTTCATCGTCTACGATGGGGTAAATAATAAATCCTACTCTTGGGTCAATAACAGAGCGGTGAATTAGGTTAGAGTTGTGTGGCAACACGGGGTTACGGTTGCTACGTGAATAAAACCCCCAAAAAATGGAACCTCAATAAAAATAGCTTGGTACGATTTTTACAGAGATTTTACAGAAGCGATTATTAATGAATAATTAAGTGTGATACCAGACACGGCTGACACAAGAAGAAGTGTTGGGAAAGAGGTGAAATACAAGGTCGTATGTTATGTTTGAATAATTGATTTAGAAACTAATTTTGCTTTTGTATTCCCCCTTGTGTAACGAAGATTTATTTAGGTGCTAGAATTGTTTAGCTTCCAGTGAAGAATCCATGTTCACAACTGTCTACATACCTGATATTTGTATAACAGTGTACTGAAGTTATGATTTACATAAAGTCCTGACATTTAATTAGTGGTGACTGGCATATTATTTTCTGAGTTTATAAATTTTTTAACGCATAAATTAACAAAAAGTATCCACTCATCGCTCGGATTCGGAACAATATGAACAGCAGAAAACTTTTCACTAGATCAAATTTATTCGGAGCCTATTTCTAGGTGAAAGCTTAAAAAAACTATATACTTTGTAGAGACACTACCAATTGTAGAGATTTTCCGTGTACTCAGTAATTTTTAAACCCCGATGGAAAGGGAAAAAAATCACTTTTTGTAACGCTTGGAGTGTATCATTTCTAAGACAGTATTTCTACTCGCAACACGTAAGTAGCTTATTTCGCAATCTACCTGACGAACAGAGCGATTATCCTCATTCAAAATCCGTTCACCTGTACCTACTCCGTGAGATTCAGGACAACCCTCCAGAATTCATGTTCACTTCTGAATATCATCTACAGATTCCATGAATGAACTCGTTACGTCAGATTTCCCTTAAATGCCACTTTGGCTATCATCAAGCGATGTGGTTCAGATCGGATTGATTATAACATTTAAAGGGGGGGGGACTGACTTGCAACAATAAGTTGTAATGTAATGTAATGTAACACGAACATTGGTTAGTCAGTGCCTGAAAGCGAACGCCGAGCCGAAAAATCGTTCTGCAAGAGACTGTCCGTTTTTTTCACGAATCCCTTTGATCGTTACATTACAGGGCAATGCAGGTGATTCAATTCGTTTCGCACTGTGTTATTTACAAAGGTGGTGACTGACTTGTAACGACGTAGCAATGTATTGTTAGGGCCTATTCACATAGGAGTCTGGTATCGGAAGCTTTAAAGTATTGAAATATATTTAACCAATGACAAACCTCCAAATGATTAGCAACGAAATTTTTAACGCCTATGATTGGTTTATTTCCGTATCAGCGTCATCTTTCCTTTTACGCCTCTGCTAGCGGATTCCTATGTTGAAAGGCCGTTATGCTTGTAAAGAGCTTTACATTAAAAGTCTGCCCATGTTTCTTCGCGAATGCTTTGCTCATAAGCTGCTCCACGTTATTCAGTTCACCAGAAACTGCACTGAATTGTAATGATCAAAGGGACTAACTTGGGGTCAAGTACGTTTTAAAGACCAGGATATTCGACAAACATATCCCTATTTTCAATTTAAGAAATATGAAACATTTTATTCAGAAATGAAAATTTGACTGTGATTTAAACACACTTTCTTCTTTATAAATTTGGCTCACAATTTGTTTTTAGCTTGAAGAGAATTTTTTTAATTGTTTAAAATTTTAACCATTGTTTTTTTCATTGTTATGTCATTGCGCACATGATATCACCAGAACAGTTGGCTAGAATACCATGAAATTTTATACACGTTCAATATAAGCATGTATTATTAAAATAACGAAATTATGTCATTCTTACTACAAAAATTTTAATTACAGTAAAATTTATCAAAAAAATTCTGAAATTTAAAAAAAATTAAAAACAATTTTTTTTTTATGAAGAACTAAAAATTTCGATTTCAAAGTTCATCATTTTAAATATAAATTATACAACTTAAATTTAAAATAAATAAAAGTGTGAATATTTATTAATATACAGACGCAAGTGTGCGCGCAATGACATTGAAAAAAACAATGGTTGAAAATTAAAAAATTATCTTCAAGCTAGAAAAAATTAAGATCCATATTTATAAAGAAGAAAGTGTGTTTAACGCACAGTAAAATTTTAATATTCCTGAATAAAATCTTTTCATAACCACTGATGATTTAAAATTGGGATATCCTTCTCGAGTCTCTTAGCTTTTAAAAGGTACCTGACCCCTTAAAGAACGACAGACTAGTGAAATACGATTGCGCGATTCGTGCGACTCGGCTCGTTGCATGCTTTCAAGCACTGACTACCGAATACTCGTGTGACAATACATTATATAACAACATTTTGTTATAAGTCAGTTGTCGCCTTAAAAGACACGTGAAATTTCATCCAGAAAATGGTTCATCACCCAGACATTATCTATTTTCTTTAATTACTGTAAGATTGGGTTACTTTGTGAAGGATTTTAAGTTTTTTCCTGTGCCAGCCGATAAGTTTTAAAAGCAGCCCAAAACAAAAAGATGCAAAACATTGGTGCATCCTTTCCTTACTTAGTAATATATTACGCTAACCCAGATCTTTAATTACCATTGAAAAATTATGATTAAAATGTGTCACAAAGTTGTCCCGCCTGTGGTAGGTTTACTTTGGGTGGGTCGTGATTGGGTATAGTGGTAGGCAATGATACCATTACTCTGAATTCTAAACAATACATTCTAAACAATATTCTAAACAATATTCTAAACAATAAACAATTCTAAACAATACTGTTTTTCTAGGAATCGTGTTTTCCCAGAACATCTCCTATGTGTGGGGTCCTCTTCTCTTTGTCAACAATTCCCTTTTCATCTCGATGTCTCCTCTATCTATACCCCTGGCTGTTTCGACTCTTAATTGTTGCTTTTCAATTTCTTCTTCTTCATCCGGTCCTTTGTCTGATCAAGTGCCATTTCAATTTTCTCATGGCACCGCCGACTTCCGCTTTAATTGGGTTGTCTGCCCTTTTTGAATTCCTAACATATCGTATCCCCACGACATTCTTCTCGTATCGTCTGACGTCATTTTACTATTCCATTTTCCGTCCCGTTTGTTAATTGGTCTTTCTGCACCTTTTCTATTTTCTTTTTTTTATATGTCGTACCCCACGACACCGCCGAGTGGGACTACTTTGTCACATCTATGTTTTCGCCTTGAAATCCAAGAGGAAAAATTACTTGACACAAAGTTAGACAGTAAAACGCTTATCAAGAGCTTGATACACAATTACATATTCCTATTACAACTATCGGAATGCTTTATCCATATCTTTGACATAAAAAAAACCTCGGGTGCCGAGGGCAGCCATCAGTTCTTTGACAAGATGAGGAAATTAGTCTTTTGGCTCATTCTGCTCCTTCGGGTAGTTTCTTTCGAGATAGTCAATACTTTTTTTCTCTCCAGTGCTATTTTAGAGGACGAAGAAATGCAACAACAAGCGGCTGGAGCAGGTGGGTCTCATTTGTGGGTTATTTTGTGACACATTAACCCCGTTACCTTTCAATATTTAGGTTATGTTCTCATATCTCTCGGAAATATCACTACACAAAAGTTATACTGCTCTACAATCTAACCAACATATTGACAATAAAAACAATTACCTGTGGTAGTTGGTTGTATAAGTTGGTTGTATAAGTTGGTTGTAGTTGGTTGTTAGCCTACAGCACACAAAGTTTCCGAAGTTTGAGTCAA
Organism: Dolomedes plantarius; assembly: GCA_907164885.2. Classification (NCBI taxonomy): domain Eukaryota; kingdom Metazoa; phylum Arthropoda; class Arachnida; order Araneae; family Dolomedidae; genus Dolomedes; species Dolomedes plantarius. The sequence continues at coordinate 238,036,007 of OU015490.1, forward strand.
TAGCCTGACAACAGATTTGAACAATACACTGGCCAGCGAAGCCAAATGGTGCTCAGAAGATTCGGACACTGTCCACTAGGTTTCCTGTATTTTTCACAAGCTGTTGGTGCTGTTCTTTGCCTACCCGGCAATATCCGAAATACGAAATATTACCATGTGTCACAAAGTTAGCCCTGCATTCACAAAGTCTTACGGTAAAAATGCAATCGATATGTGCGCGTTTACTTGATTATCATATGAATCCGATGTTTAGAAAATAAACATTAATAGATAAGCGGGCTTCCTATATATCCTTAAACATAAAATATAAACACATAAACTTAAATTTCTAATTCATATTTTGAACTTAATTAATTTAATATTAAGCAATTCAGGGTATCCTATTTTCAGACCTAAATGAGCGACAATTCCCGGAATATTCCACGTTAACAATTAATAAATATGTATACCATATATACTATATATATATATATATGACAGAGAGTTGGATTTACGCCGGCTATAATAAATATATCTCCAGTCATCGTGTCCGTAACAAGGTTGGCGAGTGGAAGGCACTTTGCTCAAATAAACAGTCCATAATCCAAGTCAAATAATTTATTTATTTCTTGAGAGAACCAAACTGAAAGTTTATATTCTAACATCACCATTTTCAAAAACTCCGCGGCGCCGAGCAGCGAGCGCGTTAGCAACGACTCTCCAGCCCAATCTGCCACTACTTCTATATTCTCCTCAGAGCATCCCCCCTATCGCGCATGCCCAAAACAGCACATGGAAACTTCCAGAATCGATTTTTGTTTATGTCAGCATTATATCTTCGCGCTAAACCTGTACATCTAAAATAGATTCCCTCGATGGAACTTCAATTTACTTTCGCGAATCGAGGTCACTTCCTGAAACGGGGAAAAACCCTTTTTCCAACGTGTTTTAACAATGATTTTAATGTTAAGTTTTGCTATTCTGAAGCCCCCTGCAATTTTCTCAATTAATGCTTTGACATATATATATATGTCATATATATATATGACATATATATATATATATATATATATATATATATATATATATATATATATATAATAAGGAAACTTGACAACCTTGTAGTCATGTAACCAGGGAGTTGTAATCGTAACAGGTCGTAGCGAGTGGCGAGACATAAGGATGCAGGCACGCTGGAGAGTAATTAAGATCCGACGCCAGGAAAGACGACTTTATCACAGTACAGTCTTTTATTCTTGGAAAGGTTGCTGGACATCGTTTACTCGAAAATATCTTACAGCATGTCGATACATTTCAGTACATCATACAGAATTCGCCAGACATATGAGAAAAAGAGCAGCGCAAAGTTCGAACACAAAAGGCACCGCGGCTAGCGGGGACCGGTGCGCCGACCAGTGGCAGGGCCGAAGCAATACGCACGGAGAGCTCTACATGTTGTTTAGACCAGTGGAAGACGCAAAAGGCGCGAAAACATAGTTGAATGCCCTTGAGACGACGCTTTTAATTTTTTCTGATTGGTCAGAAACTGATACCTGATTATCACGACACATGAGATCATGGTTCTGGAACTTTTTGCGTTACGTAAGTTCTGTCGGCGCGTGGACTTCGGGGAAAATCTAATAAGTTATTTCGGGTAAAATTGAGGGGTAATGCTTTATTGCACTAGGACAAAGTTAAAAAAGGAACGTTATTTTTAGAACGTTATTCTTTCAATTCCCCCCCTCCGGAAAAGACTTGCGTGAGGGGACAGCACCTCAGCAAGGTTCTCAATCAGGCGAGGACCGCGTAACAAAAGAGTAATTTTGACTAAATTTCTAAGGAGTAATTTAGAATAAAATTTTGGCTCAGGTGTTGAAAATTTAAATTTTGTGTTACTATAATCCTTGTGTGTCTCCTCAGGTCAAGAAATGTATAAAATATCACTAAATTAATTTTTAAAAATATTAGTACACATAAACCACCTATTATGGTGAGTATGGCAATATTTCAAATACGCTACAAAAAAAAATATAGGAACATTGAATGTTGATATTACTAACTAATAATGTGACAAATAACATAATATAAAATTTTCATGCTTCTTCGTATAGTCCGTTGTTATGCAAATGGTAAAGGAAGGTTCATCATTATATATATATATATATATATATATATATATATATATATATATATAAAACAGTTCCGTAACTGACTCATTCATTCACTGACTGACATACAACACACATACCAAACCGCTGGACCTAAAGAGCTGAAATTTTGCATGGCGATTCTTCTAATAGTGTAAAGAAAGATTTTTCAAAAATTCTTCTTAGATATTTTTAAAATAAATTTTTAAGCTGTTTTTTAAACTTTTTTTACGTTTGCATTCAAAATAATACATTGAGGGTTATAAAATTTATATCACGAGAAAGATCATAAAAATTCCTTCAAAATGAAATTTTTTTCGAATTTTTACCTCCATTTCCTGATTTTTGGTAACTTTTTAAAGATTAATTTTTAGAATTTAATTTATTAAATGCTGATCACGTAATTTCTTTTTCTGGTACTTTCAATAAATTTATCGTCATGTGCGTAACAACTAAATAGACAAAAAAAAATTTTTTTTTCTCTTTCTAATGCAGCAGACGATTGGACATTATCCAAAAAAATATTAAAATACAGTTAAAGAAGTGTTCTACAAACTGTACTATATTAATTGTACTATATTCTTTTGTATTCGTTATATTAGATTTAATTTGAATATTTTCTTCTACATTATTTTATCTATAAAATTATCCTTTACGATTTTCTTATATATATATACATATTACATCAATTGTATACATTGATCGTTGTATTTATCATATAATATATATATATATATGTATATTTGGCATGAATTGCATACATTGACCGTTGTATTTAATTTGAATGTACTCCGTAGCGAAGTACGGGTTTTCTGCTAGTCTATATATATGTGCGTATGTATACATGTATGTATGTCAAAATTTTCACGCATGTTGGTAGTTTTGTGTTTAACTTGTCCAAGCGATAGACTGGTTTTGGTGGGCTGCCAATATTATAACTCGCGAGGACGGATGGACGGACGGTTTTAGCGTCTGAAATTTTCGTTTTCGCAGGATCGTTATGGAGGAACGTAATCCTACGTTAAAAAAGTTTACATACTAGTCTTAAAAAAGAAAATTTACCGAAGGGATAAATTAAAGTTATATAGATTATTTTCTAGTTGTCAACAGTTTGATACTGATGAAGAAGATTGTCAATGAAGTTTCAATCAATGGAAATGAATACTTGTCTCTTCAAGAACAAATAAATTTATCTATCAATGAAAGTGTGAGAGAAGTGAAATCCGGTATTACTGAAAAGCATCAGGCGTTTAAAAACAAATTTCATTTATATTTCAAAGAACAGGCACAATAACAACAAATTTGGAACTACTTAGAGACGCTTTCCCCAAGTTAAAATCTACGTCTAACCGAAAGGAAAGAACTTTTTTTCTTTGGATATTATCCAAAAAAAAATGCATATCCTTTACGATTTTTTTATAAATATATATATATATATATAGATAGATATATATTTTACATAAATTGTATACATTGATCATCGCATTTATTATAAATATATATATTTAATTTTTGGCATAAATTGCATACTTTGACCGTTGTATTTAATTTGAATGTACTCCGTAGCGAAGCGCGATTTTTCAGCTAGTATATATATATATACATATATATATATATATATATATATATATATATATATATATATATATATATATACCGGGTGGCCATAATTAAACTGACAGTGCTCACAGTGTTCTGAAGCGCGATCTATTTGCGAGAATGACGCCACATTTTGTATGAAGATTAAACAAGACGGGGGACGAAGGATTCCGCGAAAAAATAAATTAGTTTCAAAAGTCACCGCTAGGGGAATATTTGGCGCTGTGTAATAGAAAATAGGATGTTAACAAATGCAAATTAATATGGAATAAAATTACCTTTTATTATGCACATTTTCTTATTTAGTTCAAGTGCAATATGGCAACACTTTTAAAAAAGCGTAAAATCTACATAAACACCGATAAAGTCTCGTGATATGCAATATCACGTACGCTGAGCAGAAGAAGAAGTTCTTTATTCAAATTTCACGTTACATCCATTGGCACAGTGCCAGCTGCTTGGGTTTTAAAAGGCAATGTGTTACGTTTCGAATGAATCGGATTGAAAGTTTATGTGAAATGTCTCCTTCTTTAGTCGAGCGTGCGTTACTGGTCAAATTCTTTTACCTCAACCAGTGCAACGCGTCAGCCGCTCTTCGTGCTTTTAGAACACACAAAAAAAAATGCGTAAAGGTAACGGTCCCGTGTTAGTTAATGGGCTAAAAGCAATGGTTGCGACGTTTGAGAAAACAGGTTCTCTGAAGGTTCAGTCAGGCAGAGGACGAAAACCTGTACCACAGGATGCAATCGAAGCAGTTGCCACGGTGATTGTCGACAGAGGACCAGACAATATTGCTGACACCTCTAGCGCTCGTGGATTAGCTCGGAATATGGATATGCTTTACAGTACGGTATGGAAAATCTTACGAAAGATTATCAACTTCTATCCGTACAAGATCAGCCGTGTACAGGAGTTACTGTACCCAGACCATGATAAGCGATTGACTTTTGCTCTCAATTTTTTTGCCAGAATGCAGGTGGATGATGCTTGGCCGTGGAAAATCTTATGGGGAGACGAGGCCCACTTTTACCTGCATGGAACTGTGAATACCCAGAACTGCCGAATTTGGGATGACAAATCACCACATGCAGTCACAGAAATTCCCTTACATTCACCAAAGGTAACTGTTTGGTGTGGGTTCACAGCGGAATTTATCGTAGGTCCATTCTTCTATGAGAACATTACCCCGACAGGACCAGAAACCTGTTCTGTTACCGGAGAGAAATATCGCCACATGTTGAACAGCTTTGTCATTCCGGCAGTTCAGCAAAGACAATGCCTGGGGGAAATCATTTTCATGCAAGATTGAACCCCTGCACACGTTGCTGTACGGGTGCAACAGCTGCTACGACAGAAATTCACAACAGAAAGAGTCATTAGCCGCTACTTTCCAACTGCATGGCCACCTCGGTCGCCTGATCTTACCCCATGCGACTTCTGGATATGGGGTTACCTTAAGTACAAGGTCTATCAAGGAGTGGTCCAGGACCTGGCTACGTTGAAGGATAACATATCACGAACTGTACGGGAGATTCCTGCAGACATGTTACTTTCTGCTGTTGTGCATACTGTGCACAGAATGCAATATGTGGTCCACAACAACGGCAGCCACATTGAACCTCATTTGAATGCAAAATAAAAGGAAATTTCCGTATTGATTCGCATTTGTTAACACTCTATTTTCTATTACACAGCGCCAAATATTTCCCTAGCGGTGACTTTTGGAACTAATTTATTTTTTCGCGGAATCCTTCATCCCCCGTCTTGTTTAATCTTCCTACAAAATGTGGCGTCATTCTCGCAAATAGATCGCGCTACAGAACACTGTGAACACCGTCAGTTTAATTATGGCCACCCGGTATATATATATATGTTTATGTCAGGATTGCTTATGTCAGCATTATATCTTCGAGCTAAACCTGTACATCTAAAGTAGATTCACTGGATGGAACTTCAACTTACTTTAACGAATCGAGGTCACTTCCCGAAACGGGGAAAACCCATTTTTCCAAAACGTTTGGCAATGATTTTAGTGTTAAGTTTTGCTATTCTAAAGCCCCCTGTAATTTTCTCAATTAATGTTTTGACATATACACTACTCAAAAAATATTAGGTGAGCAAGAAAAGAAGTTAAGAAAACCGTGCGAGAAATCTACGTATTTGCATAAAATGGATAGTACGCGTATCGATGCGCAATACAGAAAAAAAGACGTAAAAAATTTGTAATTAAGCTTTAATTCTTTGAAAATATGGAAAAAACATGAAAAGATGATTTAGGGCAACAATTTGGTTACATGTAAACGATAAAAAAAGTATTGATTAGAAATGATGCAATATTTTTAATATGGCTTGTGGTCTTCTCGAACAGCTAAGACTGCTACACACCTGCTTTCCATGGATGCGATGATGTTATCCATAAGACTTTGGGGAATACTGTTCCACTCCTCAAGAAGTGCATTCTCCAAGTCTCGGAGAGTAAAAGGTTAAATTGGTCTCGCAGCAATGCGTCGTCCGAGCATGTCCCAAACATGCTCGATTGGATTCAGGTCAGGAGAGCACGCTGGCCATTTCATACGCTGTATTGTGTCAACTTCAAGCATGTTCTCCACAAGACGAGCTGTATGCGGTCTGGCATTATCATGCTGGAAAACAAAGGAATCTCCAATGGCTGCAGCGTAAGGTATGACATGAGGTCTCAGTATGTCGTCTGTATACTTTCGGGCCATCAAAGTACCATTCCGAATGATATGCAGGTCCGTACGTCTACCTATGCTGATTCCACCCCATACCATAAAACCTGGTCTTCTGTATTGTGACCTTTCACGAACGAATGTGGGGTTAGTTCGATTGCCCCTTTCCCTCCATACCAAAACACGTCTTGTGTCACACTCCAGACTGAATCGGGGCTCGTCTGTAAACAGCACTTGGCTCCAATCATGTTGCTCCCAATCTCGATGTTCAGCAGCCCATCTTCTTCGGGTCGCCGGTGGCGTGAGGTCAACGGAATGCAGACCATTGGCCTACGTGCATAGAGACCTCTCTGATGAGACCTATTACGTACTGTTTGGCTGGACACCCTTCGTCCTGTTGCCAAGAGCAACAGTCTTTGCAGTAGAGTAGTATTGTCTGTTCTGTTTCGACGAGCTGTTAACAGTATATACTGGTCATCAGTTGCTGTAGTGGCGCGTAGCCGACCTGGCCCTGGTCGACGTCTAACATTACTTTTTCTTGGAATCGATTCCACAGCCTTGCAACGACACTTCTGGCGACTCCAACATCTTCCGCGACACTACGTTGTGTTTGCCCGGATTCATGTCTACCTATAATACGCCATGCCATGGATTCCGGTAAATCACGCTGTTGAGACATTTTCAAGTCATCTTTTCTCAAAAAGAATAACTGAGCAATCGAATTTCACAGTTAAGGCAGTGAAACAGACGTTTCTGCAACATCCCGATTTCCGCCCTTATGTTCTTTTTCTGGTTTTTGACGTCATGAACTTTGATTTGCATATGAAGTTTTCTTCTTCTGTTTCCTGCTAGGCTTTAAATTATGGATGATTTATTTTATGTTACTTAACGGTGTAAGTATTTGCGTAATTTCGTTAAAAACCATGTGCTCTCCTAATTGTTTTGAGCAGTGTATATATATATATATTGATTGTAATTTTTCTTTTTTGCCAAATTTACGTACCCCTATTCATCACCTAGACATTCTCTATTCTCTTTAATTATAGTTGTAATCTATATGAGTTTACTTGATCCTCATATGAATCAGGTGTTCAGAAAATAAAAAAAATCAATTGATAACCGAGCTTCCTATAGATCCCTACACATAAAATATAAATACATAAACTTAAATTTCTAATTCATATTTTCAACTTAAATAATTTAATATTAAGCAAATTCAGGGTATCCTATTTGCAAACCTAAATGTGCGACAATGGACGGAATTTACCACGTTAACAATTTATAAATATATATCTTCTCCACAATGTTACCAAAAGAAAACATATTTTATATATTGATATAAATTTCCCTTGAGATATCTAACTTCGTGTTTTATTGAAAACATTTATAACACAATGTTTTTGAATTTCAATGGTAAGAAAAGAAGCTCGTTGAAAACGAATTTTGACTTGATTGTTAAATATCTGAAATAAAGCTCCTCGCATTGTTTAGGAAAATATAACCGTAAAATTTTTCTTTAGAATTATTCTGAATAGTGGAAAATAGAAGAACAAAAGCGTTATGAAAAATGATAAGTTACACAACTTATTTTCTATTTCCCTTTAAAAAGGGATTATTAATGGATATTAAAGTGTCGCAGCTGGTATTTCCATGGTCTCAAAAATCAACAATTCAGTGTTGCGGCATTTGTAAGAAAATGTTTCGAAAATGAATGTTTATGATGCAATCATATTCATACAATGCATTTTTTATTGTTCAATTCCTTAAGTATAAACTTTAAATAGCCTTAAAAAAATTTTTAAGCTTTAATATGCTATAGGTATGAAATTTTTTAACCTGTAACGAATAATTTGTAAATTTTCTATGTATATATATATATATATATATATATATATATATATATTTATAGCAATTCAGCCCCAAACTTAAGAGTATCAAAATCATACTATAATTTTTTAGAGGCCTTAAGGTTTCATGAATTATAACGAATCCTTTAGAATGGTTGATTCAATACAAAACATTGACGTGAAGGCTGCTGTGTACTAACCGTATTGGATTCACTCACCTCTATGTTAACCTATGGAGAAATTCGACAATAATACGGCGACCACAGCTTTCCATAATGCTCTTTTGAACCTGAAGACTAGTCGCCGCGTAGCAATATCTGCAAGCTCATTCGACGGTTATGCACTTGCTCGGTTATATAGTATGGACGTGGGCGCCGGATATACAGTACAGATCTGCAATTCAATTAAGTCAACCCCCGGCTCCTAACCTACGGACAAAATCTGTCTACTGCTTACAGCAACATAAATACTGATAATCCACTAAAAATGGTATTTTCAGATAGCCTGAACTTTTCTGCACCTTGCAACAGGATTAATTTTATCAATTTCATCCACCAAAGGATTGTATGAGCGTTTAAAACACACTATCCCAGAGTTTTCTCCCGAATAATTTAAATTTTAAGATATTATTTGCATTTTTTTAACGAATGAAAAATGCCCCATGGTGTAAAATTTCTTCCTCTATTACGGAGTACGAAGTATTTTATAAAAAAAACCTTTAAATCCAATCTTGCAATCCTTGGATAAATTGTCTCCATCTATATATATAAAACATTTCCGTAACAGACTGACTGACTGACAGACAATGCACAGACCAAACCGCTGGCCCCAAATGGCTGAAATTTTGCATGGCGATTCTTCTTATAATGTAGTTATGCACTAAGAAATATTTTTGAAAAATTCTTCTTAAAGTTAAATTAATATTTTTTAAATTAAATTTTTAATCCGTTTTAGTAACTTTTTTAAGTTTGCATTTAAAATAATCATTTGAGGGCTATAAAATTTATATCACGAGAAAGATCATAAAAATTCTTTTAAAATGAAATCTTTTTCGAATCTTTAACCCCCTTTTTCTGATTTTTGGGGAACTTTTAAAGATTAATTTTTAGAATTTAATTTATTAAATGCTGATCACGTGATTTCTTTTTCTGGTACTTTAAATTAATTTATCGTCACCTGCATAACAACGGAATAGACAAGTAATATTTTTTTCTTGCTAATGCGGCAGACGATTGGAAATTATTCAATATAATATTAAAATACAGTAAGGCCAGGGGCCCACTGGCAACTTTTAATTTGGGCGATTAGACAGTTTAGTCACTTAAAAGTTGCCGGATACCTTCGGCAAGCGCACACTAGCGACTAAATAGTTGCTTTGCACTCAGTCTGAAAATGGATTTCGTGGAAGCTGCAGGTGTTTGTGCCCTCGCTCTAAGGCGAAAACGTAAACAAAACCACAGAAGATTTTGGAGCCATCCAATAATAAGTAGGAGTTTATTTCATGGGCAATTTTATAAATTTTTTGAAGATTTAAGAGCGTACCCAACAAAATTTTTCAACTACTTTCGGATGAGCGTTGAAAGTTTCGACATCCTGTTGTTATTAGTGGGGCCCAGCATTTCTTACCAAAATACAAGATTACGTTTGGCCATACCACCACAGGAAAGATTAGCTGTGACTTTAAGGGGATGGTGGACCTTTCACAGCGATTTTTTAAATTTTTGCCGCAGAGATATGAAACTTTGCTTATATATTCATTAAAGTCTAACAATATTAAACACCTTATAAAATTTTATAGATATTTTAAAAAAAATATTTTATAATTAAAAAATTGAAATTAAATTTCCATTCTTTAAAATGCTCCTTGCGACTCAATTTTAAACTTTTTCCCTTAATTTTGCATTTATATTGCTTATAAATACTTTCTTAACAGAGTTATGTATTTTTTTGTACTTTAGTTGAATAGTTAATTTTCAGGAAATATTTTTATGCTTGTACTCTGAATTTTCTTGAAATTTTTGTACTTTTGTACACTTAAGTTAAACTTTGATAACCTTAATGACGTCGAATCCTAAAATGGATGCATAACTTTATTTTCATGTATTACAGGAGTCTTTATTATAAATTTCATAAACTTTCGTCAAAAAGTATGACGCGAGGAGCATTTTAAAGACTTGCAAATCTGGAAATTACTCATTTTGAGAAAAATACATTTAAAACATCTTTTTTCACCTACCTTTAATACTAACTTTTGTAAAGCCACCAAGTTTTCATTTTACTTTTCACTACAGATTTTAAATGCATTTCATTCCAATATTTACATGTTTTTAAAATATTAATACATCCCCCCCAAAAAAATTCCAATTTTTGCTCGATTTTTGGTAATTTGAAAGTCCACCATCCCCTTAAGGTAAATAAAAAGATTTTCTTGAAAATTTGCAAGTTTATTGAAATAAAATACATATTACAAACTTTTTTTGTAAATAATTTGAAGTAAATTTGTTTTAAACTAATATACATATATTTTATTACAAAGGTAAAAAAGGATGAAGCTTCTGACTCGTTATCCCAAGCCTCTTGTGTGTCGGAGTTCCAGGTTGCAAGGGGATTTCAATTTACCCCGGAGAAAATCTTGAATAATAATATTGCCCAGGATAATGCGAAGTGCTGCAATATAATGAACTAGAGGCCCGTCCCGACTTTGTCCGGGTTGAACAAAATATTGTACCAATAAATATCCAGTTGATAGCCAATAAATTGTAAATCTTTTTTTACCTTAAAAATAACCTTAATAATACCTTAAATTAATATTACGTTAGTTAATAATTAAAGTTAATTTTTTAAAAGAAAAAGGCGAGCCGGAGAACGGCCAGATTCGAACCGCTAACGTCAGAACAGAAGCCCACCGCTATAGCACCACGTTAAGGATCGTTGAAGACTTCGGCACAAAAAGCGGTAGAGGACAGTAGCGGTGACAATTGAGATTGTTAAGATTAAGCCCCTAACTTTATTTCTACTGATCAGATATACATAATATATAGCCTATGTCCATCTGGAATAATGTACCTTTCAAACAGTGAAAGAACTTTTCAAATAGGTGCCGTGGTTCTGGAGATTACCCTCCACGTACAAAATCGCTCTCTCTTTATATAAGTATAGATAGATGATCAGATATACATAATATATAGCCTATGTCCATCTGGAATAATGTACCTTTCAAACAGTGAAAGAATTTTTCAAATAGGTACAGTGGTTCTGAAGATTACCCTCCACGTACAAAATCCCCTCTCTCTTTATATATTAGTATAGATTGTTATTCCAACCGTTTTGCTCCCGAAACAATGGGTTTCTAAACGGAGTTTCAACGTGGTGACTCCCCGACAAACGAACGCGGCTCATAACGTTCATTATCTCGGTTCGAGTAGTGAATTTTTGATCTTCGTTAAATTTCTTGAACGAAGGGAGCAAAGATAAAAGAAAATATATTTAGCCAACTCCTCGTGAATCGGACTGATTAGCCAAACACGCCCTCTATGATTTGCCTCGATCAGATATCTATTGCAAACAACTAAATAATCACCAGTGAGTGCGGTCCTATCTAAACCAACATGATCTATTTTCCCCGGCAACAGTTTTATCACCCATAGAATCGAACATGTTGGAATTTTTAGTTGCCTCAACTGAAAAATCGCCAATGGGGGCTTTACCAAAAGAATAAATTTGTTTTATTTTTGCGATTAAAAAGTTGCTTTGAAATAATCGCCAGTGGGCGCCTAGCCTTAAAGATATGTTCCTCAAACTGTACTATAATAACTATACTATATTCTTTAGTATGTTCTATTAGATTTAAGGGGACTCACTACCCTTAAATCGTTAAAACATTCGATTTTTTGAAAAAACATATATGTTAAAGCCTGATAATTTCTGAACAAAATAAAGCAAACCGCATGAAAATATTCCATTTAGTTCCGGAGATATTGATATTCTAAATATTTAATTACTGATCAAGTTTATGGTAAGAAAAATTTTAAACTCATTTTTTTCAAACTGTAATTTTGCATCATTCCGCAACTGATATCTTAAAAACTATGAAACATAATTCCATGAAATTTTTATCACTGCATAATCATGTTATTTTATTGCGTCTGAACTAGAATTATTGCAATCACTGCACATTTTGTTATTTTTTTTCAGGGGTAAATTAATACAAAAATTTAAGGAAATTTTAAGTATATTTTGAGCAGTTTTAAAAAAATTGAAAAAATATTTTAATGCTGAATGTTTTATGTTCAATTGTGTTTTGAATTATTTGTTTTAAATATAAAACATGAATTATACATTTAAGTGTAAAATTAATTTCATAGTTCTGCGCGCAAGCCAGTATACAATAAATTTTTTTAAAAAACAAGGTATATCTAAAGCATTAAAAAAAATTAGTTAAAATTATTTTGAGGGTTGAAAATTTGTTTATTAAAATAAATATATCAATTTATCATATACATAAAATTTGGAAAAATTGGGAGTAAATTGAAATAGTTACAAAGAGTCAAAAAGTATGAAAATATGCCTTATTTCCTCAACTTAAGGGTCGTGAGTCCCTTTAATGCGAATATTTTCTTCTACATTATTTTGTCTTTTAATAATATCTGTTACGATGTTTTTATAAATATATTTTTTCGTTATTTTTACATCAATTGCATACATTGATTGTTGTATTTATTATAAATATATTTATACATATTTTTGGCATTAATTGCATACATTGACCGTTGTATTTAATTAGTATGTACTCCGTAGTATGGGATTTCAGTTAGTAAGTTCATATTGAGGTGAGCGAATCAAATAGTGTTAGTACACATCAGCCATGGATTGAATAGCTGATGACATTACCTTGGCTTACATTGACTCATTTCCCGCACTAAATGTATCTTGGCTGCTTTTATAGCACTGGAAAGTATCCGACTTTTTTTTAACAATAGAACTTTAAGTCCTGCCCTAGGACTAAAGTTGATCCACCGAAACAATATACGTTATGTCATGTTAAAATGAAGTCAAACTTTGAAATGTTTATGAAAAAGGCTCTTTGACTTCAAACTAAAATGACAAAGGAAATTAAGCTCCCGAGGGAAATTACAAAGTGAAAATATTTAATTATATTATCATTTGTCCTTAAATATAACGTTACTCTTACATGTTCATACTTTGGAATGTGTCACTCGTAGGTTTTATGATAATATCCAGAAATAGGATTAAAAGTAAGTGTCCTAGAACAATTTATTACTGTAAGGGCTAGTTCTTATTTCTAAAAAAGATAATAGCAAACTTGAACAATTCATACTTTGTATATAGTTTTTGGAAGAACAGTAAATCAAAATAAAAAAATAAACTTTTCTGATTAAAAACTGCAAGGGCATAACACTTTGCTAATCACTAATTAGGTCTGTTCATGTAACTTTAGTTAAAAAATAAGAAATCCATTTTTTTCATAATCTCAAAAATTACATTCATCCCTTCTGCAATGTGAGTACGTGAATGGCAGTAAAATGTATTTGTAATATAATTTTAACACATTACATATTTTTTCTGTTTCATATAAGAAAAGTATATTGCTACTGCATACATTTTCGGTCAGGCATTAAACTGACTCTGTGGCCAACGTTATTTGACTTATCAATGAAATAGCCCGTATAAGCTTTTCGAATTTGTTAATGGGATCTTCAGTCTTGAAACGTTGAAAATCCTTACTTCAAAGCAATATAAATATTTTTATATTTTTACTCGAAGAAAAAGAAAGTAACTGAAGAATATATTCTGTACCGCAAACCGTCTGTAATGGTACCTTCCGAAAGCCATCTAATCCTCGTCAAATCTCATTCCTAACCATCCTTTTTTACCTGAACAACATAATTCTCCAATGAAGAGCAATCAAAATGTAATTTTCATATTCAGATCTTAAATAACATGTTTACTTTAATACGATATATTTATTACTTTAATACGAAAGCTGAGAAACATATTTCATTTAATTATGGATAAAATTAGATGCGACTAGATATCAAATAATACGACAAAAGTAAGTAAGAATATTATTTCGGAAAATGTTTACAATTTTGTGTTACATGCATAAATAGTTGCACACGAAAATATTGAGTTATTGTTTGACATTAATAGGTATAAAATCACAAGCGTGCGCGCATGCAAACATTTCTTTATATATACACTGCTCAAAACAATTAGGGGAACACATGGTTTTAACGAAATTACGCAAATACTTACACCGATAAGTAACATAAAATAAATCATCCATAATTTAAAGCCTAGCAGGAAACAGAAAAAGAAAACTTCATATGCAAATCAAAGTTCATCACGTCAAAAACCAGAAAAAGAACATTAGAGCGGAAATCGGGATGTTGCAGAAACGTCTGTTTCACTGACTTAACTGTGAAATTCGATTGCTCAGTTATTATTTTTGAGAAAAGGTGACTTGAAAATGTCTCAACAGCGTGATTTACCGGAATCCATGCCATGGTGTATTATAGGCAGACTTGAATCCGGACAAAGACAACGTAGTGTCGCGGACGCTGTCGGAGTCGCCAGAAGTGTCGTTGCAAGGCTGTGGAATCGATTCCAAGAAACACGGAATGTTAGACGTCGACCAGGGCAAGGTCGGCCACGCGCCACTACAGCAACTGATGACCGGTATATACTGTTAACAGCTCGTCGAAACAGAACAGACAATGCTACTCAGCTGCAAAGATAGTTGTTCTTGGCAACAGGACGAAGGGTGTCCAGCCAAACAGTAAATAATAGGCTTCATCAGGGAGGTCTCTATGCACGAAGGCCAATGGTCTGCATTCCGTTGACCTCAAGCCACCGGCGGCCCGAAGAAGATGGGCCGCTGAACATCGAGATTGGAAGCAACATGATTGGAGCCAAATGCTGTTTACAGACGAGTCCCGATTCAGTCTGGAGTGTGACACCCGACGTGTTTTAGTATGGAGGGAAAGGGGAACTCGAAATAACCCCATATTCGTTCGTGAAAGGTCACAATACAGACGAGTTGGTTTTATGGTATGGGGTGGAATCAGCATAGGTGGACACACGGACCTGCATATCATTCGGAATGGTACTTTGACGGACCGAAGGTATGCAGACAAGATACTGAGACCTCATGTCATACCTTACGCTGCAGCCATTGGAGATTCCTTTGATTTCCAGCATGATAATGCCAGACCGAATACAGCTCGTCTTGTGGAGAACATGCTTGAAGCTGAAACAATGCAGCGTATGGAATGACCTGCGTGCTCTCCTGACCTGAATCCAATCGACCATGTTTGGGACATGCTGGGACGACGCATTGCTGCGAGACCAAGGCCTTCTTTTACTCTCCGAGACTTGGAGATTGCACTTCTTGAGGAGTGGAACAGTTTTCCCCAAGGTCTTATGGATAACATCATCGCATCCATGGAAAACAGGTGTACATCAGTCTTATCTGTTCCAGGAGACCACACGCCATATTAAAAACCTTGCATCATTTCTAAACAATACTTTTTTATCGTTTACATGCTACCAAATTGTTGCCCTAAATCCTCTTTTCATGTTTTTTTCATATTTTCAAATAATTAAAGCTTAATTACAAATCTACGTCTTTTCTACGTCTTTTATTCTGTATTGCGCATTGATACGCGTGTACTATCCATTTTATGCCAATGCGTGGCTGTTTTGCACGGTTTTCTTAACTTCTTTGTTTGCTCCCCTAATTTTTTTCAGCAGTTTATATATATATATATATATATATATATATATATATATATATATATATATATATATATATATATATATATATATATATATATATATATTAATTTATGCATATATGAAAGCGACATAGATTCAAGAATTATAAGTAAAGCAGTTATATTTCACGTAAACTAATTATTGATATTCATAAAAACACTAAACGTTAATTATAGTACATGGTGTTTAATAGAAAGCCCATAACCTTAAACAAAGACAGATTTTTTTTACATTTTAAAACGGCAGTTAATTTAAAATATTTTATTGATGTATACCCTTATATAATTGCATATATAATTGTTTTGTACACCTAGTTATTGTTATAATAAACAAATGTAATTTTCCCCATGCAAGAAATGCTTGCATTATTGGCTAAGGAAGAAACAAAATTCAGACTTTTTTTCACGAATGAATTTTAAAAATCACTCGTTGCTCTAATGAAGGTTTTAAGGTCTAATGTTATATAAATATTGTTGAATAAGAGGGAAATGTAATATATTTCGTACTTTCATTATACATTACATTTCTTATTATAATGAATGATGATATTTCTCCTATTTTTTATGAATTTATTATTTTCTTCAACAATCTGACATTTAGTCTCTCCTAAAGTATAAACTAGCAAATTAGAGTAATCAGTGGATCCAAACATAGTATTTACTTGTCTTTAGCCGTGTGTACATGTGTTGATTTTATTCCGGGACTTAGTTGCTGTTAACAAGCCCCAAGACCTAAACTAACAAACTGAAGAACTGTTTTGAAATAAGAAATCGAAAAAATTCCAAAAGATACATAAAACAAATATCAAAATATTTCTAAGGTCAATCTGACATTTCAGGACCTCATACATCAAATGTCAAATGACTGTTGTTTATTTTCTTGAAAAGTTAGACTAACATTTAAAGAGATAGGCGGTATTTCTGAAATATGATATTTTTAAAGATATAACATTACGTTAAAAGCATTTGTTCAACTTTGTAGAAAACCGACAAAAAGAAATATAGGTTTGTTTGAAACTAATTCCAAAGAAAAATTTCTAAAACAATCTTTTAAAAATGCTTTATATTATAAAAATAAATATCTTTTATACATCAGTAATATTTAGTATCTAAAGATATTATAGTATTGCAAATGTATATCAAAATTATATCAGAAATACTCTGTATATGTTGAATAGTTAGTAATAGATCTGTCTGATACATTAATGAGCATACTCACCATTTTCATAGCGGGCTATACAGTTTACTTGACCTGTCTGATAATATTATATATTATGTTATTTCATTCCAAAAATATCAAAGATAGCCCCATTCCAAAGATAGCCCCGTTTATACATCTGTATAAAATACTTATATATCTGGAGTACAAGTCATATGGTTGTAGGAAAATGCTGAATGTTAAAATAAATATTTTACTGAAATTTTAAAGATATGACTGAAACAAAAGTTTTTATTCAATATGCTGTAACGTCATGTGCATAATTCTATTTCAATGTGATAGTTATGCAGAAACTGCTGTAGTAGGAAGTTGTAATGGTTATTTAATGCTTTTTATACAAAGTGCGACAAACACCTGTTTCATAACTACCTATGTGTAAAGCTCCGTGATAATCAAATTTGTGGATCAGACATTTTGTATCAGACATTTTGTTGCTCATTCCTACCCAGTGCTGCCATTTTGTTTTGATGCTTTAATACATGCATTCATGCATACTTTGATGCATGCATTGAACTTTGACTCTTTCCTGACTTTTTTTATCATTATTTCTACCAGTTTTGAAGAAAGTGATCAATTTCATTAAGCTTTTAAAGAAAATTGTCGAATGAAATTTAAAATCATATGCCTGTCCATCTCCTCAAAACCGAATTTCGGCTCAAGTAAAGTTTATTGAGCATAAATACTCCGCTTCAAAGACTTTTATATGTAATTTTTCCCGAAAGTATATATATATATATATATATATAAACTAGCGATCGGGCAAACTGCAAAGAACAATTAGCCTTGACAGAGCGTGGTGAGAGACGGCTCAGGCGCATTGTACGTAGCCAGCGAAGCCAAACATTAGCTCAAATTACCACCCAGTTTAATGACGGTGTCAGTCGTACAGTTAGTAAACGGACTGTGCAACGCTTGCTTCACCGTATGGGTTTCGGGAGCCGTCGACCTACGAGAGTACCATTGCTCTATACTCGCCATCGGGCTGCACGTCTTGCCTGGGCAAGAGAACACAGAGACTGGAGTGTAGAGGAGTGGAAACGAGTAGCATGGAGTGATGAGTCTCGATTCCGACTACTTAACGCCGACGGGAGGCTGAGAATATAGCGTCAGGCTCATGAAGCCATGGATCCTGCATGCCTGGCTGGAACTGTACAAGGGCATGGTGGCTCAATCATGGTCTGGGGTGTTTTTTCGTGGCACAGTTTGGAATCTTTGGTGCGTGTACCAACCTCCCTCAATGCAATTCGGTACGTAGAGTTGCTGGGTTATCACCTCCATCCGTTTATGCTGTTCTGTTATCCGCACGGTAATGGAGTTTTCCAGGAAGACAACTGTATCTCTCACAAGTCCCGGTTGGCTACTGGCGGGATGGATGAGCATTCCTCTGACTTCTCTGTCATGAATTGGCCACCTAGAAGCCCAGACTTAAATCCTATTGAGCATCTTTGGGATGTTTTGGAACAAGGCGTGAAAGGCCATCACACAGCACCAAAGAACCTTACTGAATTATGGACAGCTTTAGCCAATATTTGCAAGCCATTCCCGTGGAACGTTTCCAGAAACTTGTTGAATCTATGCCTCATCGTGTGGCAGCCGTTATCAAGGCCAGAGGAGGCCCAACTCGTTACTAGGTAGGTATCCCTAATTCAGTGGCACTTCAGTGTATATATATAGCGTATCAGCTTATAAAGAAAGGTTACTGAATTACAAATGGAACCGATAAAGAACACCGACTTTTTGTAAAGTGGCATGGAAACAACGGCAAAAGGTATTTTGCGAAGATTTTGTGGCTACAGACGAGGCCAAGGTTTGTCTTCACGTAGTAGTTTCAATAATCGACTCGAAACAGCTGACCTCCGACTAAGAAAATCAACTTATCTGTGCTACGTGGCTCGACCAGAAAACAAATCGAATTTAAAGTAAGTCAAAATAAACGTAGTTGTGCATCTATCGATATGTGACATAATCACATTGTCAAAGTTAGATATCATTTGGTAACTGATTTCTACTTAGGATTCATTTAAAGGTTAATTTTATTAAATCAGTATTTTGGCATGTACGTTTTACTGATATGGTTTAAGACATTCGTAATCAGTCATGTCTTTGTAATCTGTCTCTGTAACTACGGTCTTTCGACAGCGTATTTCGAACCGTGCACCTGCATTTGAAAGTCAGCTTCGAGACCATTGGTACATAAAATTTTTCATGTTGGAGACCCCTTTGATAATCTGATTAAAGCTATGGACCCCTCGTTCTGATAATCGCAGAGCATAGAGACACAAAATTTAAATGAATCAGTTTCATAATATTTTAGAAAAAACAACTCACCTATATCAGCCCTTTATGAATATATAGTTGCAGTATACAATTTAGAGAAAATATTGCTAATCTGTCACTTAAGCAAATATTTACAGAAAAAGTTAACACCAAAAAAGTAATACCAGAACTGTCCCAATTACACTTTCCAAAACATTTTACGAACCAGTTCCTTAACTAGAATTCTCCTCCTTGTCAGAAGACACCATGAAATTCATTCATGGATCCCTTTGGAGTACATGGACCACAGGTTAAAAAACCATGGTCTTTACCAGGAGTACTAAAACTGCGGCCCTTAACACTCACACTGATTATCAGGCAGGTGCTTTTGCAAACAGAATTTTGAAAATTTATGCCAGAAAAATACAAAAATGTGACACGGTCTATCCACATTGTTCACATCAACGCATCTTTGTAAATGATCCAATTCCGAAATGAAATATCCATAGAATGCATATAAAATCGATTTATTGATTCTTACTTTGATGACGTATTGAGAGTAGCATGCAGCAAGTATGAACCTGATTTACCTAAAATTGTCAAAAGCTTGTCTCAACATGGGAAAAAAATCACACCCTTAAAGAAACGTTTGAATACATTTAGGTTTTGAGTTTTATTTTTTACGTTATTATATTATGGGGTATTGGGTACTATGTTATGGTCCGAGTATCTTAGTAAACACATAAATGTGGCCGGACAGAAAAAATGGTTCAGAATGACTGGTCTAGCCTATTCCGGTGGTGCTAGGAAATCTGATATAAATTCCATTACTGACAATTAATAATTTTATTTCAAAAACGTTAGAAGTGAACTGCGATATTATTTAGGTAACACTTTAGATTTCTATACAGGGTCAACGATAATAATTTACATGCTTCATTATTATCGTTATACTTATTAACTTAAAATGAATTAATTCATACCCAAATGAGTAGTAATTTAGGTTTATACCTAAATATATTAACTTTATGTTGAATCTATACTCGAAAGTTTGTAGAAGATAAAATTCAATTAATTTATTCCCATGATTGACATTTTCTTAAATCCGATTTATATTTCTCTGTTTTTATGCAAGCCATCAAGGTCACCTGTTAGATTTATGAGCATTTCTCCTTTACGTCTAACGTATAAAAAAGAAAATAATGAAAAATATAAATAAAGGGTAATTCTAGCAGAAAAAAGAAATGTGAGAGGAAAATGACATAGAAATAATTGCTTTTCCTTTGAAAGATTAACACAAGTAAATATCTGACAAGGTTAATAAGTCTTTTCTTTTGTATCTGCTGGAGAAAATAAGATTAGATTAATAGATATATTATTTTACTTGAAAGTGAAGGATATCTATCAAATGTAGTTAAAGGGAGATTGTTTTGCTGTGTTCAAACCTTTAAATTATTAGTTTTTAACAAAAAAATAGTATATGCTCATATTTCAAAAGCATGAAATTTTATAATTATATATAGAGCAAACGATAATGCACATGTCAAATATTTACAAGTATATTTGTTCTCATAGAAACTTAAAATGGTTTTTCCTTTGAAAACTTTTTGTTGTAGGTGTCATGAGAAATCTTCAGGAAGGTTTCGGCAAAAGCCGTAGAATGTCAAATTAAGATAAAACGTAAAATGTCAAATTAAACGGAGACTGTTACATTCAGTAGATTCAGGAAAAACCATTTAATACAGTGAATGGTTTTTTTTTCAGCCGACTTGAAAGAGGCGTTCCGCCATTATTAAATCTGGAAAAAATATGCTCTGACACGCGTAGCCTGAAATTCACCACTTGTGGTACTTCTTCATGGAATTACCAAAGCCGGTCATCAAATTTAAAACGTCAGTGTTTACATTTCGAGAATTACTCCACATGTGCTTGGTGATAAAAGATTTTCCGATCTCGTTGTTTACCATATTTTTAATTTACTTTTTATCTCACTCTTTCGAAACTCGCATTTTGAAATTATGAAAATCTCGATGAGTAAATATTAGGTTAAAAAATTATTAATATTTTGTGTTGAGTATGAAAATTATCTTTTATATTAGGCATCTAATGTCCTATCGATGCTCTCTGCTCATTTTATCGATCCGAGGTAGCCAGGTGGTAACGCATTAGACTTCGAACTGTGGGTACCGAGTTCGAATCCCGACAGACACCATTCAATACATTCGTGTCCAGATAGGTTATGGGCATCTTTAATCTCTAAACCAGAAAGTTCTTCCCCAAGGTCAATGGGTGAAGGGGAGGGGAGGTGCGAGCTCTTCAGATGTCATTTCTGGGTATGTTCGATCAAAATTGAGAGGACATAAAGGGAACAATGCAGGCTTACCCATAATGCGCCCCCAAATAAAAAGTAATCAATAATTTTCACTATTGTCTGCGAAGGTTTCAGGCAAAGTGCTTATGTACTAGCCATTCCAGCCTAGCAAACTTACTCAATATTCGTATACTTTCAGAGTTTCTAGAGTGCAGGCACTTGTTTACGCAAAATGTAACAGCAGGTGGTCAAGTAAATGCGAGGCAGATGGTATTTTAAGAACGCTTAGGAGAATAAGAAAAGGGTTTTATATAATTTAAAGGATTTCAAAAAATGTTACATTTGGGCATAGCTATAAAATTTTACATGGAAGGTTGGTAAGAAAGGGAAAAGTGTAAAAAAAAATATTTATAGAATAGGATAAAATATGATAGAAAATGCCCGCGTTAGAAAGGGGCCTGTCTTACAAAGAGAACGAGGTTTTCACATGAATAGTGGCAGTGGTCTGTGAAGAAACGATTCTTTGAGTATGGAATGCTAGATGAAAACCCGTACTTCGCTACGGAGTACATTGAAATAGAATATAACGGTCAATGTATGCAATTAATGCAAAAAATATGTATAAATATATTTATAATAACTACAACGATCAATGTATGCAATTGATGTAAAAAAAAACGAACAAATATATTTATAAAAAATCGTAACGGATATTTTTATAGACAAAATAATGTAGAAGAAAATACTGAAATTAAATCTACATGAACATACTAAAGAATATAGTACAATTAATATAGTACAGTTTGAGGAACATATCTTTCATTGTATTTTAATATATTTTTTGGATAATTTCCAATTGTCTGCCGCATTAGCAAGGAATTTTTTTCTCTATTTCGTTGTTATGCACGTGACGCA
This sequence comes from Dolomedes plantarius, assembly GCA_907164885.2. Classification (NCBI taxonomy): domain Eukaryota; kingdom Metazoa; phylum Arthropoda; class Arachnida; order Araneae; family Dolomedidae; genus Dolomedes; species Dolomedes plantarius. Next base: position 238,058,766 of record OU015490.1, read on the forward strand.
AAATTAGTTTAAAGCGTCACAAAAAGAAAAGAAACTACGTGATCAGCTTTTAATAAATTAAATTCTAAAAATTAATCTTTAAAAATTCACCAAAAATCAGAAAATGGAGTTAAAGATTCGAAAAAACTTCATTTTGAACGAATTTATATGATCTTTCTCGTTATGTTAATTTTATAATCCTGAAATTAATATTTTAAATGCAAACTTTAAAGAATGTTACAAAAAAAGCTTAAAAATTTAATTTTAAAAAATCTAAGAAGAATTTTTCAAAAATCTTTCTTAGTGCACCCTACACTATAACAAGTATCACCATGCAAAATTTCAGCCCTTTAGGTTCAGCAACAAGTAATGGTCGGGTCTCATGTCTGTTAGAAAGGACCAAATATCCGAGATGTTTTGGCTTGACTGAGTGTGCGGAAAATTTTTAAAAAATAAAATATAAAAATGTAGAAAAGGACGGGATGTAGAAAGGAGAGAATATTGATCCAATGGGAGTGTGAATTTAATAAAAGAATAATTTTAGTCCACTAGAATCGAAGTTTGGAGATGTAGGCGGGTTTAGAAGGAAAGTGAAATATTCTCATTGGTAGCTAGAAACTTGCATAGAAAATTAAGATGAGTAAAGAAAACAGGATGTGTGATCAGCTCACTTACCGTTAAACATAACTCTTATTAGTAGAAACTAACTGAACCACACAGCAAATATGGATGAAAGATTATATGACATCTCATAAGATCGCTGGGTTTTTCCCATGACTCTATTCTGGACACTAAGAATTCAATGTTCAACAGGTTGAAAACTTTCAATGATGACAACTTGACAATGCTCAAACTTGTTAATGATGACAAGCATGTTGAAGAACTGACTTTATTGAAAGGTGAAACTTAGCTTACTACAAGGCAATGTTTGTATACTCACGCGGAAGAATGTCGGCATTTCTATACTTGAAACTTGAAGATGTATTCCAAAAAAAATTGGCATGAAATGTGTTCTCACAGTACATCAATACAAAACATAGCACGACGAGCAAAAAGACACGACACTTCTCTCTACAAGACTACATGCTACTGAACAACATCGCGGGAATTAAGATTAGCGATGGCAAAACCCCAGCAGTATCGCCATCTCTTGACAATTAAAAGATTTACTTAAACTTCTACCAAAAAAAATGCAAAAATAGAAAATCAAAATCCAACATTCTCCCGCCCTTGAAACCCTTTAGGGGGTTTCAAGACACTGAATTACACAAAAACTAAAAACAAACAATATTAACAACAATTTAAAAAAGTTACAAGACAAATCAAAAGAAATATTGGTCAATTATGCAAAGTAAACTAAATGGCTACATGGATAATCAGTCTAAAGGTAATCTACAAAGTTTGGTGATGGGAAGGGTAAGTTGACCTGAATCAGTTTTTAAAGTGTCAACTCGAACCTTCTCATATTTATCGGGATGTAACTTCAACACACTTGCAAGTTTTCATTTTAATGGAGGTGCCAACTCATTCTTGATAAGTAGAAGATCATTAACTGAGAACAAGAGTTGAGGCGATGCATGCAAATGTCTTACATTAAAGTGCTGAACGATAAGAGTTGTCAAATGATGTTTCTTGGGAATGATAGCTGGATGTTTTGAATCATTAGAGAGACTGGAATTTCAAAGTCTCCCACCAACTCTTAACAGATCCTCACTGTCCAAGAATGGTCATAACGCAAGAATCTTGCTGGAAGTCTTCAATGACTTTCCTGTTTTTAAGCAATGTAACGCTTCTCCAAATTCTGCATGCTGGACTAGTTTGACTATGGTTAATGTTGCTCTTGAAAGTTCAGCTGATGGTAAATAACTTATATTTCTTTCAGCTGAAGATTTTCCTGTATTGCGTAGGAAACGTAGAACCCAAGCAAAAAATCTACAAAGTTTGGTGAATGAAGAAAACTTGAAGATAAATGATGGTGGCTGAAATTGAGTAGTTGCTGAAATGAAGCTTTTCCTTTGCTCAATGAGTTGTGATTCTTGGAATGAAAAACTTGTAGAGGATTGCTCATTAAAAAATTGCTCTGAAGGCTGCCTAAAAAAACTGGGACCCTGAGTCCAGAGGTCACAAGACAAGAATTCTGAAGGTAGAAGACCTCTGGTGCCACAGTCGGCAGGGTTATCCACACCTGAAACAGGGTTCCAGTGTACGTCTGGTGCAGCTTCCTGTATCTTGACTACTAGATTCGCTACAAAAGGGAGCCAACGGCGAGGTTCTGAGGCAATCCACGAGAGTGCAACTTCAGAGTCAGTCCACGCAAACGTTTTGCTGAAAGGAATTTCCAATGTTGGTAGAGTATTTTCCAACAATTTTGCTAAAAGCAATGCTGAACATAACTCAAGTCTTGGAAGGGACTGAGTTTTGACTGCAGGAACTCTAGTTATTGACGTTAAAAGTGATACTGTAATGTTATGATCTTGAGTGACTGAGCGAATATACAGAACCGCACAGTATGCTTTTTCTGATGCATCACAAAACGCATGAATCTGGATATCAATAGGCTGTGTACACATGACATATCTAGGCAATTTAAAGTTGACCAGCAAAGATAGCTGTGAGTGGAATTTTCTCCAACGTGAAGAAAGTGATTCACTGAGCACATCATCCCAACCTATATTTTGATTCCATAGTTCTTGTATGAAGATTTTAGCAATTATGACAACTGGTGCTAACCAACCCATCGGGTTAAATAATCTGGCAATGCCTGAAAGGATTTTACGTTTGGTCAGGTCTTGATGATTACAAATTGTGATGGACACATGAAATGAATCTGTACCTGGATGCCAAACGATTCCAAGAACCTTGATGATTTCACTGCCTTCAATAAATAATGATTGGTTTATTTTCTTTAGAATCAGCAGGAATACTCCTCAAAACTGCTGGAACATTGGAACTCCACTTGTGAAGTTTGAAGCCTCCCCGAAGCATCATCTCGGATAGTTGACTGGTTTGTTGTTCAGCATTTAACTCAGAGCTCTCTGCAGTCATAATATCGTCTACGTAAAAGTCTCTGAGGCAGACCTTAGAAGCTAAGGGATAGTTGATCTTCTCATCAAGTGCAAGTTGCTTCATTACCCTAGTAGATAAGTATGGAGAGCTGGCTGTGCCGTACGAAACAGTGACAAGACGATACGTTTCTATGGGTACACTGGGGCTGATTCGCAAAAGTATCCTCTTCAGATCAGCATCATCTGGGTGAACTCTGATCCGTCGAAACATCTTCTCCGCGTCAGCACAAATTGCAACAGGAAGGTTCTGAAGCGGAGGAGAATGTGATAAAGCTCTTGCTGCACTATTGGTCCTGTATAGAGTAGATAATTTAGATAGAGTCCTGACGATGATTTGGAGGAACCGTTAAAGACGACTCGCAACTTTGTAGTAGAGCAGCTCTCCTTAAACACAGCATGATGAGGTAGGTAGAACTGGGGATTTTCACTCTTCTCTGAGTCTGAAACTCTCTCCGTGTGCTGAAGCTCTATGTATTCTTTAATGAAACCTCTGTAGCGTTCATAAACCTCTGGTCTGGAAACAAGATTTTTCTCTAGTGACTGGAATCGACGCATTGCAATCCGGAATGAGTCACCTTAGAGAGTTGGAGAAATATGGCAAGGTAGTTTCACCGGGTACCTTCCATCATCGTTTCTTGAATATGTAGCTGCAAAGTAATATTCACAGGCCTGTTCCTCTTTAGTGAGCAAGTTGGCTTTCGGAACTCCATCCAATTTCCAAAATTTGCTAAGCAACTCTTCCGTTTCCAGTTGAATGTGGTTGACATGGATAAGTGGTGGATCTGGAGTTTCCGTGTTTACATTTATGGAAATGATCCATCCCAGCTCTGATCTGACCACAAAAGGACAATTTTCAGTTGTTTTAATAATTTCTCCTTTTAGCATTGGCAAGGCAATACTAACACCGAGTAGAATGTTAATAGGACCTGAATGAAAGAAGTTTGGATCTGCTAGCTTGAGATCACAGAAGGGAATTGCTGTCCCAGATGGTAAGGAGAAATTAAGTATATCACCAATGATTTTATTAATGATAAAAGCTGATGTCAGAACTGTAGGAGAGTCCTTGAAATAAGGAGAAAACTTAAAGGTTGGGACTCCATTAGTATGTGTGTTGGAGGAACTAAGGCACGATATCTGCATTGCTGCCTTGTTTCTGGCAAGACCTAAATGATTGGCACATGCCTCTGTTATAAAGGCAGTCTGGGAACCTGAGTCAAGAAGAAATATACAGTGTTGAGTCTGATTTGTAGAGTCAAGTACTTTCACTATAGCAGTGCACAGAAGCACTTGATTTGGAACAGCTTGAGATGATACACAAGACGATAAATTTGTAATGGGTTGCTGAGATACAGCTGTTGATTTAGTTGCTGCATCAGAAGCGGGCAAAAATTCTGTGGCATGTGGAGATAACACTGTAGAATAATTCGATTTGGTTGATTCCAAATGAAACAAGGCATTGTGTCTTTTGTGACACACTCTACAAGTGTAACTGTTAGGACAATTGGCTAATGTGTGAGCCCTAAGACAATTGAAGCACAAACGTTTGTCCTTTATGAATTGAAAACGTTGTGGAGTGTCTAATTTTTTGAAGTTGTTGCGCTGATGAATAATGTGCTCATTACTTTTACAATAACTGCAACAGATCGTGACTTGAGCTGTAAAAGTAGACACTCGTTGTGGTTTCCCTGAATTTCAGATATTTGGTTGTTGTGGCTTGAATACTGGTTTATGTGGTGGTTGTTGCTGCAGTGTACGTGCATGGTGGATGATGCATTTTTGCAATTCCTCAAGTGTACGAATGCTGTCATCACCAAGCCCTCTCTCCCACCATGCACTTGTTGTTGGGTCAAGCTTTTGAATAATAAAATATACAAAAATGCTATCTGCAAACCCACTTGGCTGCAGATCGAGAATCTGGAGAGAGCGAGTAACTTACTTTGAAGTGTCAACAATGGATAACAATTGAGATGCATCTTCTCTAGTACACTGTGGTAAATTTACAATTCTTTTAATTAGGATGAAAACTAATTGTCGCTTGTTAGAATACCTCTCCCTTAGGAGATCCCATGCAATCTGAAAGTTTGCATCAGTAATTGGGAGTGACTGAATAACCTGAAGTGCATCACCTTTTAATGCCCCTACCAAGTATTGAAGTCTCTGCGCATTTGATAATTTACTATTTTGCACAACTGAAGCCTTAAATAGATCGCTAAAGGACAGCCACTCCAAGTTGCTACTGCCAGAAAAACTAGGAATACGTAACTCCGGAAGTTTTAAACTTATGGTTGAAGGTTCATTAATCTCTTTTGAATCCCCTTGGCCAATTAACTGTTTCTAAGTTTTAGTTTATCTTCTACACGGAGAACATTTAATTTATGACTATCAATTGTATCTTGAATCTCTTGTGATTCAGACAAATACAGCTCAAACTCATCCTCCTTGCATGACTCAAAAATTTGCCGAAAATATCTGAACATCTTCCGTTTAAGTCAGAAATTTTAATTTAAACAATGTGATTTGTGCATTATCCAAGCCAAAAGCCTCTGTTTCTAACACTACTTTCAATTTTGTAACAAAGGATTTCAATACCCTCTTTTCGACATTTAATTTTTCCATTTTTACAATATAAAAACAATACTTAACCAAAGCAAGAGTAAAAATTCACTAGAATATGTATATCTAAAACCAACATGCTTCAAAATTTACTTCGTTCTTATTTGTATATGAAATCCAAACAAAACTTAAATTTTCAAAGTCAAATTATCAATCCGTCACTTATTGCAATAAACACTTTCTGCAATCTTCTATGGAAGTTGAACCAGTATTCTACGAACTAATTTAACCACAAGCTGTAAATTATTTCAACACCTTTTCAAATATACTGTACACTTGAAAATGTCCTTGGAATTACTGATACTAAATTCACTGTACTAAAGTATAGATTACTTCCGCTTTCGTTTCACAACAAAAATACTTTCAAAGATAGCACTGACACTAAATATCCAGAAATGAAGAATTCACGAAAATTATTTCCTCTAGAACAATCTTACTTTTGTTGAACTTCTAAACACGCAATCTACCAGAATACATTCTCCATCTCAGACGGACCAAAACAGAATGTGGGATTCAGCTCACTTAACGTTAAACATAACTCTTACTAGTAGAAACTAACTGAACCACACAGCAAATATGGAATGAAAGATTATATGACATCTCATAAGGTAGCTGGGTTTCTCCCATGACTCTATTCTGGACACTAAGAATTCAATGTTCAACAGGTTGAAAACTTTCAATGATGACAACTTGACAATGCTCAAACTTGTTAATGATGACAAGCATGTTGAAGAACTGACTTTATTGAAAGGTTAAACTTAGCTTACTACAAGGCAATGTTTGGATACTCACGCGGAAGAATGTCGGCATTTCTATACTTGAAACTTGAAGATGTATTCCAAAAAAAAGCATGAAATGTGTTGTCACAGTACATCAATACAAAACATAGCACGACGAGCAAAAAGACACGACACTCCTCTCTACAAGACTACATGCTACTGAACAACATCGCGGGAAGGAAGATTAGCGATGGCAAAACTGCAGCAGTATCGCCATCTAGTGACAATTAAAAGATTTACTTAAACTTCTACAAAAAAAATGCAAAAATAGAAAATCAAAATCCAACACAGGATGAAAGGAGAAGACAGAGAGATATATATTTTATAAAAAAAAATTGGTATGTTTGAGAAAAATATTATCCACTCAATGTATTCAGCGCGTAGTCCTTGGAACCCCTCGTACAACACTTCCGTGATATATTCAGAAAAGAAGTGGTATTAACTATTTCAATTTTAAACTATTTATTTCCACATTTGATCCCTGCAAAATAAGCTTTCGAGATAATTCAGATATTTGTTACGTTCCATTTATGTTTCAGATTTTGTCAGGGGAATACAAGAACTGTTATTATAATGCCTTAAAACTAGAGTCACTTAGGGTTAATATGAATTAATAAAATTCATTTCCCTAAAATGAATTCTCTCTTGTGTATATATTATAATCTTCACAACAGCAATTATAATCTTCATTTATAATCTTCACAACAGTAACACCCATTTACAGCGTGCTTAGTTCTTAGTCTTAAAAAGCGAAACAACTTCTTTCGGCATATAATTAGTTAACTGTTAAGTACGATAACAAAACTCCACAAACAGACGCAGCAGCGGATGTGATTATTCTACACGTTCAGATATGAGCTACTAATGTTATTTTCTAAATAACCAAGCTATTCTTTACTTATACTCAACAATTTATTCTACTATAGGGGAAGTCACCTACTCGAAATTTGGAATCGTGTGGAAAATGTAAGATAAATCTAAGATTAACATAAGTCACTGATAGATATGGAAAAGTTTCTAGGCGGAAAAAATAGAACGTGTGTTCGGTCGCATGATAAATGGGCTGTAGATTTTATTAAACCAACGAAGGAAGAACATGGAATGGTATTTTTGTTATTTATTTCAAAGAACGCCAAATTTTACGCGGCGAATCGAAAGACAAAGACTATGCAAAGTGCAGTCAGTATGGTTGCAACAATTTTTAGTGCGCCAAATGACGCTTAGCGAAATCTACAATGAAGCTGGCACGAACAACGTGAGCTTGTTAGCTTTGTGAGTTATATCCTAAAATGAATATTTTAACAGGTAATAATGAGAATAAAGTCCCTTGGCAATACAGCTTTAATTCAATTCACAAGTCATATTACCCACTAACTGTTTCACGGCGAATTTTCTAAAAACACTACTTTAAAGTGCAAATAAACACTCAAACACTTTGGGTTATTACTGGCATGGTCCGTATAGTCATTCCCGGTGTCACTAAAGGCTTCTGTAAAAAGATATTTTAAAGAAAGAAGCCTACTCCTATTATAAAAGAATCTTCTGCCTCTAGAACAACTTAATATTTTTTTACAGCCAGCTCCCAATCCGATATAAAGACGTTAAAAATTAATAAACATACCTTAGTGATGTTTTGAGTATTTTTAAAAACAATTTTTGTCATGAAATACCTGAAAATGTTTGTCAATTAAAGAAAGAACGACATATTACTATGTATATCACAGCGTTATACTTTGCTACAAATTGATTGATGGTGGTTTCCTAGGCACGAAACCGTTATGGCAGGGAATAAACGTATAGAAATTCGTATGTGTGTCATACGTATGAGATATTTATGTATGAATTCGTAAGCTTACGGGCCATACACAAACAAATTCTTGAGTTTAAATGGGTCATAAGTTCAAGGAAATACCGCAAACATGTTCAGTAGTAATATTCTTTAAAACATATTTTTAAAATATAAAAAAAATGCAGTTTTGAAAATGAAAGGAGCAAATGAAAACTCGCTTACAATTATATTACCAGCAAAATGTGTAGTCAATAAGGTACTCACACTATAGTTCGGATTTATGTCATTGCAATCTCTATAAAAATGACAATTTTTTTATTTGGCTAAAGCTATATAAATAATAGTAATACACGGTCTGAAGAGTGTTTTTCTTATAGATTTGAAAGGGCCGTTCTCATAATTTTCTAACTAATAGGAGTGTTTGTTTCGAATTTATGTTCATCGTCACACCATTATATGTTTTTAATTCTAATTTCGGAAATCTTTTATTTAGTCTCGTTTCAAGAAGTGAGAAGTAGTGCTTTTAACAAATAGTTTAGAGGCAAACAGTTTAACAAATAGTTTAAATAGTTTAGAGGCTCGTTATGTTAAATTATCTTTTCATAGTGACCTCATAATAAACACTCTTCTGGTCCTTAATTTTGCCCTAGTCAACAACCTCATGGATCTCATCTGAATTTATATTCGGATGCCAGAGGATTAGAAACAACAAAAACAACAATTTTTTATAGTAGCTGCCCATGGAGTGGTTGACTATGAAATCGCACAAAGAAATTATGAATTAAATGACATATATGAACAGGATGGAAGTTATTTAACTTTATAATTGTTTCGGGGATCTCACTTTTCAATCTGCAGATGATTAGCTTTTCTATAGCTTTGTCCACCTTAAAATTTAGGAACCTGCCTCAGTAAACAACGGAAATATCGAGATTGGTCCATATTATTTATGGGACAGCAGTTGAGGACCCTTTACAAGAATCTTCTAGAAACAGCATATTATTGGAAGATGTAGAAATGTGCCCCTCGACAACAAATGCCGGACCGGACAGGTGGCCTGGCCGCCTCCACACGCGCATGCGCTGGTCATTAGCATTGAGACTGAATCGGGATTCATCGCTGAAGATTACACGCCTCCAGTTGGTCACACTCCAGCTTCCTCGAGGTGGACAAAAATCCAATCGACACTGTCTATGATGTGGGGTCAGTGGAAGGCGCCTTAATGGACGTCGGCTCCTTATACCTGCATCTGCCAGTCGTCTCCGAATGGTTTCCCTTGATACCACCGGATGTTTGGAAGGTGGTAAATGGAGTGGAACCGATTCTAGTGGCGTTATTGGTAAGGGAGTGGCACGATCCTCGCGCGCATTTGTGTTCCTGGGACGCCCTGACCCTCCTCGACGGTAGACTATCTCTTCCGCGATCCATTGTTGCCAACACCGAGCAACTACCATATCCCTGCCACCGAGGTGGCGGCCGATACGCCTGTTCGTCCAACCTGCTTCTCTGAGGCCTATTATACGCCCTCTCTCAAAGTCCGACAATTGTTCCTACTGTCGCCGGTTACGTCTCAGAGGCATCTCTAGTCACAATACCGTCCATCCGAGTCGACAGATTTGTTTGAATAACCCCATGGCACGATAAATCGTGCATTTAAACTCTCCAAGATGCGCATCTCATATGTGCATAGCGCGCTAACCCTTGTCTCATTGTCGTCGAAAGTTTAATCATTTGCATATCTTTTACCAGATTACATTCCTGCCAAGTTTCGTGATAGTAGCTCGAATTCTTCTGGGAGCATATACTTTTTTGTGATAGAGTATATATATATATATATATATATATATATATATATATATATATATATATATATATATATATATATATATATGACAATGCGGCAGACACTTGTCTCTGACGTTTGGTACTTCTCTGACATTGGCCCATGAAGGCCCGTGGAATTTTTTTCTGTCTATTTTATTATGGGAGCCCCTTATAAGTGAGCCAGCATTAATCCCTATGAGGGGAACGACACGGAAACGAAAAAGCCTTATTCGAAATTTGAACCCAAGGCCAGTGCGGGGAAGCTCAGAAAGCTAACCACTATACTATGTGGCTGGCAATTTTGACATTTCTACGATATGTGAATTCATCCTGCCTGTTAATTAATCGATAAATTGCGAAGATAACAAAAGTTTTGACAAATATACGCATTCTTTGATGGGATGTTACGCCCGGAATTTGATAATTTTATCTGCACAAATTAAGATTTAACGAAAAATTAAATACTTTTAAAAGGAACAATGACAAAAACACAATATCCGTTTTTTGAGTAGTTTTTAACTCATTAGAGGAAGATTATTAAAAAACATTAAAAATTTCTCATTTATTAAGCAACAAAATTTCTCTGCAACATCATCATTTTCATTTTAATTAGAAATTAAATACTAATGAATATAAATCATTTCATGATAATTAACCTGTTGTTACTTAAAATTTTTATTGCTCTTTTAGCTACAGTTCTTTTTACTAAAGAAAACCATCCCTAAGTTTTAATTGCCAGTAAAATTATAAATTTTTTGAGGAAAATAGCAAATACTAAACTTATCTGAATGCCGTTAAAAAATCTATTGATGATGAAAAAATTTATTGATTTTGCATGACGTAAACTCTCCGTAACATTACATGAGCAATTTTATTTCAAATTTTTTTTTCATAGCAATTAATTTCCTTTATTTTAATTCAGATTAATTATTTAAAATGGCCGACTGCTAAAATATGTTTCTCTTTGTAATTATCGAAAATATAATTTCACTTAAACAAAAATATGCGACGATAAAAGTTTTTCTATTTTGTATTTCGTTTAACGAAATGATTATTAGAAAGAAAAGTTGTAAAGTAAAATTTAATTTTTTTTCAAAAAACACCAATTTGAATAGTAAAATTTTGTAAGTCATTATGCTCTAAATTTATATTTATAATATTACGAGCAGAAATTTCTTGTTTTAATTCACTTTATCAAGATGTTAATTAATTATTGATTCACAGTCTTTATTTTTGAATTAATCATTCAATAATTTTCTTTCATTTCAAAATGATATATTAGCTAGTAGAAATAAATTGGAGATAAAATATTTCTCAGAGGTATTATTTAAAGGAAATATCTGATATATTAATAATCATAAAATTGGACACTCTGAATGAAAGACATATTGTCAAGCAACTACAATCCAATACTATAAATCAGTCGCCAGAGTAACTGTCTTCCACTAAACTAAATTAAGCAAGGTTTCATGTATTAAGAGGCTCGGCGAATCGTTAAAACTATGATGACGTCAATATAATTTCAATTCTTCTCTATAAATTATATTTTTATGAAGTTTGTATATGACGCAAATAAGCTTTTTTGCTCTTGGCCAAAACATTTATTGAACGATCTGATGTTGCCATGTAAGTTGTAATGGTTATAGCACACATTCAGTGCACTGCATATCTATTAGCTTAAAATATTTTGTTGCGGAAAAAAACTTGTTTTTAAGTTTCAAATATCGATAAAGTAATGGCTGTCTTGTTTCTGTCCCTAATAGGAAATGATGGTGGTTCACCTATATCAGTTATCACCTATAAACTTTTCTTGATCAGGATCTATTTTTGAAAAAAAGAATTGTTTGGGACCATCTCTCAACCAACACTTTTAACAGGCTAAATCTTTTGAACAAAGAAACTATTTGTGATAAACAACAACAGTAGAAAATTACAAATAAACTTAACAACAATAATAAATTTCACGTAATTTTAAACTTAATAGCAAGCATAAATGCCAATGCAAACTTAGAGATTAAACAAATTTTTAACTTGCATTTGGTTTACTACCTAGAAAATTGTTGCGACTCTTCGAATTTGGAAAAATTGGGGGAACTGGGGGATCTTTAAGCAAAACAGAGTACTAAAGACTTTAGGAAACAGAAGAAATACGGGAAGTTTTATGATTTGAACAAACAAATTCTGTAGCAACGTGGCAATAACCCACCATTGTTCCACCTGGCCTATTCTCTAAAGCGGCAGTCAAATATGTGAATAATTATTTTCAAATAGTACAGCGGATTTGGTGCCCAGCCTCCGCTTCATTAAGGACACCTGGAGTCATTAAACACCTAGGGAGTCTCCATTGAATCAACGGAATTTTCTGAAAAGAAATCGAGATGGTTTATAATATTTTTATTCATATTTTCTTATATGATAAGATATTGTTATACAAAAGTATATGATATGATATTGTTAATGATGATATGATATTGATATGAAGGTGTTAACCAGTCTTGCAACGCTATATTTATAATGCTCACATTCACTTGTACCTATGTGTGAGAATGACTTTTCGAAATTAGTAGCTGTAAAAACCACACAACGATCAAAACTTAAAACTCGGAAGGTGATGCAAAAGTAGCGCTCTGAAATATTTCAACCAATATTGAACAACTATTATTGTAAGTCTAGGCTCACCTTCTCATTATTTTTATTTGCTATTTTAATTTTATATAAATATATGCAGTTTATAATTTACAGCGTTTTTATATGAAGTTTATACATTTGAAAGCATACTCTTTTATCTAAATGAAACATAAATACATATTAATATTTCAGTATGAAATTAATTTTTGTCTCTTGAGGTTTGGCAAAAACAATTGTAGATGACTAAGCGAGACTTTTTTTTTTTACTGTTATTAGGCAAAATAAATATATACCCACAATGTATAGTTCTTTTATTTTTAAAATAGTTTGTAAAAATTTGCTTATTTATTTTTACTATTTTTTGTTAACATTTTCCTTTTTTTACAAATTTGCTATTATCAAAAATGGTGATTTAGGGTTGCATGATATCTATATATATAAAACAGTTCACTGATAGATAACTCACAGACCAAACCGCTGGACCTAAAGGGATGAAATTCTGCATGGCGATTCTTCTTATAGTGTAGGGGTGCACTAAGAAAGATTTTTGAAAAATTCTTCTTAGATTTTTTTAAATTGAGATTTTAAGCTGTTTTTGTATTTTTTTTTAAATTTGCATTTAAATAATAATCTGAGGGTTATAAAATTTATAACACGAGACAGATCATAAAAATTCCTTTGAAATCAAACCTTTTTCGAATCTTTACCTCCATTTTCTGATTTTTGGTGAATTTTTAAAGATTATTTTTTTAATTTAATTTATTAAATATCTGATCACGTAGTTTCTTTTCTTTTTGTGATAATTTAAATTAATTGTACTTCACGTGCATAACAACGAAATAAATTAACAAAAAAAATATTGAAATACGGTAAAAGATAAAATTTAACCACTAGACTCCTTCAGATGGAAGTTTAAGAATTTAATTCAAAATTGTATGTTTTATGGATATAAAACATTCAAATTAATTGCATACTTTGAACTTTGTATTTAATTTGAATATTGTCTTATACATTATTTTGTCTATAAAATATCCGTTACGATTTTTTTATAAATATTTTTTGTTTTTTTGGTGTTACTTGAATACATTGACTGTTGTATTTAATTTGAATGTACTCCGTCGCTAAGGACGGGTATTGAGCTAGTTTTAATTAAAGAAAGTGGGTTCTGGTTGAAACAACTTTGCGGACCTTTGACTTGTATGAAACTACACTTCCATAATGGAGACGCCAACAAGTTCTTCGTGTGGAATGAACGGATATCGAAGACAACCGCCAATTTAGAAATAATAGGGCATATTGGAAATAGGTGGAACCAATAACAATATTGGACGAATAGAAATGTGATTTTAAACGAGATGTAACGACCACGTCCGTGGGAAGAAGACTGAAGTCGAATCTACAAATCACGAAATGGTATTCTAATTACTAAAATTCCCTGAGGTTTTGAGTAAATATTATTACCAAAGGTACATTTTAAATTACCTTACTAAAATCGGATGCTATTTCATGGTTTTATTTAATTTGACAACTATAGTATGTCTTTTTGTCTAAACACGTTGCTTTAAATATCATAAGATCAAACTACATAATATTATAATTTTATAACTAAAATTAAGAAAAAATGTTTATCGGAATTTGAATCAAGATTAAAATTTTTATTCGCAAAAGGTCATTTTTTACCGTATACAATCTGCGCCTGGTCTCATTACGTAATCTTAAAAAGAAACAATCACAGAATTAGTTCATTTTAAAGCCTTATTTCTCACTGCCTACGCATAATTTCTAAAGGAGTATAAACCAGTAAAAAACAGTTTCTTAAAATCCAGACAGATATTTTTAGCATCTATTTTTCCTTTTAAGAAGTTGTTATTTGTTGGTTTATCGCCTTATGCAAGCTTTATGTGATAGTTAACTCCCTTCTGATGCATTACTTTTGCGTCGTTTTCTCTTTCATATTTCTTTTTTTTATAGTTAGGTTACGTTTGTTTATCCTTCTTTCATTTTATATTGCTTTTCTTCGGCTTTTAATGTGAGAATCAAAAATAAATCCATTTATTTTTATCTCTGACGTCTGTTAATTACTACTGGGGATTTTTAAAAAATATAATTACCTTTTTTTTTAATTAATGTATTCTATATTAAATGCTGAACTTTTATTTCATTTAAAACGAACATATTAGTTTGATTATGTCATATTAGTTTGATTATAGTTTTGTTCTGTAATATAATTAGGGATGCAAAATTTACGAAATAGATGCGAATAAATGCAAAATTTGCCAATATGAGAGAATAAATGCGAAAATTGTTTTTTTACTACTTTTTTGCGAAAACTCGGTAATAAACGACTTTTTAAGCGAAATTAGGTAATAACAGTAATAATGCATTAACATAATTGTTTATCTAAGACCATCCATGGTCTTTACCTGAGAGATTTCACTCTCGAAATTATCTTATTACTTATTGCTAAAGATTTAAGGACGAGAATGGAAGACTACTACAATGTTAACTTTAACTAAGAATTTTCATTTTTTATATCTCCTTTATCTGATCTAAAGTAAGTAATTTCATTCTGTTTCTCCCAACATGAAATTAATCTGTTCTATATAATGTGGAAATGCAGCTATTGATTAATTTTTCTATGACTTTCAGAATAGCTGTTGCGAAATATTCATTCGATAATTTAATAACAGAATGTTATCACTTTTTATCGCGAATTTCCTTTCATCTGTAACTATGTGAAATTATGTATAAGTAAATAATGTTTTACTATCCTTAAGTGTGCAATCAAGCTTCCCAATTTTTTTAACGTGGAGTGTTATATCTATATGAAAAGTGAAAATGTCGAATGTATCTTTCCAGTGTGGTAAAATTCAAAATGCATAAAATAATTTAAATTTCTAAAACAATTTTAAATTTCTAAAAAACCGTTTATGTAATTGTTTCTAATTTTTATTTCCTTTTAACTTCCTAATCCGAATCGCGTGAGCCAGAAAATTTGTCTTATCCAGAAGGAAAAAAGGTGAACATGGTTTATAATAATGTAGGACTTTAATTTTATCATATGCGTGAATTTAATACGTACTTGCGTATATAAAATATTTTAAAGTGGATATCTGATTTGTACAGTAGCACAAATTTTTTTCCAGAAGAGTGTGAAAAAAATTATTTTAAAAACGCGCCAAAGCTGCTAAATTATTACATCTTTTTAAACGAGTCGAAAAGCATTTTTTTTAAATACAAGTGATAGGAAAATTGCGTGGTGCGTACTGCACATGGCTATATTCGCATTGTTTACTTTTATCTTGTCACTTCCTAACATGCGTTGAGTTGTCAGACTTATAAACATCGTAAGAACGCGATGGTATTCAGCTTGTCGACTGTTGCAAATATGACGTCATATTTTTATTCTCTTACGTATTTGCCATATGAAACTACTTATTTTTTAGCGGACCATGTTTGGCCGTATGTAACGGTAGACCATGTTTCTTATGCAAATGTTTGATTGTATAAAAGAACAGGTTTGTTAGGTCTGAGGCAGTCGGACAGTCTGAAGCATCTGTCAATCTCTCACTCTCGGTTAGGGGTGGAGATAGTATCTTTTCATGTACGAGTATATTTTTTCTTTATGAGCAGTTGACTCGTTATTATGTTATCCGTCTATACGTATTCATCTGTACATATTAAATGATTTTAACTTCTACGAATCTTGTTTATCATTCAAATGACCCTATTACACTGCGCGTCCTGCACAGCAAGGTACAACATACAAGTAAAACATACAAAGCACATACATGTAACGTATATGCATTATAGCGGTGCTTCGGTAATGTTTGGCCTGCTTATTAGCCCTGATATTCTATTATTATCACAATCACAGATTTGTATTCCTGCCTTTTATATGCTCACAAAATATCCATACCCGCAAGTAATATAGCAATGCCTCGACACAGAAACTGAAAGGTAAAGTAATACAGAAATAACGATGTTTACCAGAAGAAGAACAAACGCAAATAATATCACATTACTGTTCAGTCTTCATAAAAGACTTACTATTTTTATTTTTATTTTTAAATAATTCATTATAATAATTGTTTTATTTTATTCATCATATTGTTTGTAATTTGTATTCTAATTGTGTTTCTGGTCAATAAATTGCATCACTATGTAACTTGTTTTTTACTTCAAGCAAATGTTTCTTTTTTAATTCTGTAGTTGTTGCACATTCAATTCGGAGAAATGGCTAAGAAATGTTTAATATGTTGTGGAGTATATTCTGTTGTAAGCAATGCAATGTAAGAATTAAAAAATAGCTATGTTGAATGCGATTCCGTTTATTCTTTTTTTTTTATTAAAGATTCTGTGCAGATTATTGTTCAAGCTGTTGACATTTTGAACTCAATTATTAATTTTGCAAAACCTAATTCCGAAGGGTTATTCAGTGTGTCATGAATTTAACAGTTATGTGTTAAATTTAAGTCAATTATGAGATGCATTTTAATGATGCATGCATGGAACTAATTTTTTTAGTGTTGACTTATTATTCAAGTATTATTCAGATGATGTTAAAGGTAAGCATTTCCAGTATTACCTTTATTAAAAAAAGTAAGAAGATTGATTAGTTGCACTTTAACAAGAACATTAAATATTTTTGTTAATAGATTCTTATACAGTCCACTAAGATATAAAGTTATATTTATAAAATAACTGAACACACAATTACCTTGGTGGTGTTTAACAAAATAAGAAGAAAAACTGAAAAAATTGTAATATCTTAGCGGCCTTTAACACTGGAAGAAATTAATCGAGTTATATGTCTCGGTTACGTTAAACGGATAAAGAAAAAAAACATGCAGTATATCAACGATTTTCTCACATTTAACAGATGAAGCAAAAAAACAATATAGCAATGCTTTGACGGCTTCTCACAGATGAAGATAGAAAATATCAAGTAATATATTAATACTCTGGTGACGCTAAAGAAAGGATGGAAAAAACAAATAATATAGATTTAAACTGGGTTACCGGTGGCCATGTTTTTCGGTGGAAGAAAAAATAAATTTTAAAAAAAAGAACTTAGTTGATGCGTATTTCTAATCTCAAACTGAATTTTTTAACAGAAATTAAGAAAAATAATCTCTTTTACAGTTTTGATTTTCTTTTACTGCGCAGTCAATGGACATTAAAGGTAAAATTAATGTAAATTGCTGATACAGCTACATCAAACTCAACATTATATACACAATCTGGTATTTATCCATGAATAGCCTTTGGGAGGCTTCCTATCTAAATTATCACTGCTGTGGTAAACAAAATATCTGGAATGAGATTATTGTTTTTATTCTTTGGATGTTTTCCTCCGACCATCTGTTACTTGTGTATTAGTTCCTATTTCTTCATTATTTATAAACAGCATTTAATAACATATTTAGAAACATGAAATTTATAGTTTATCAAGTTAAAGTATACCTATAATTTGAAAGCTGAATCAAGTTTCCTAACGTCGTTGGAATTAGTGAATTCTTACTGTTGCAAACAATTTTCCCGTTAAAATTGCTGTAAAGCGAGGTGGAATTCTTTATCAAGCATTTTCAACCACTTGGCCTAATGTCTCAATATATGTTGTTGTTCTTGTTATTGGCTACACCAATATTCGCACGCCACTGGCCAGCAAGATGTAGCCATATCGCAACCCTTAGCACCAAAAGCAAGTATTGGACACCTTTAATGCAATTGTCTCCATTTATCCTCAACAGATGGCAGTAGTGGCCTCTATCATAACAGTAAATGAAACCATTGGGAGGGACTTCTGAAATCACTTTGAAAGTTGAACTAACCGACGACGCCTACGTCCATGTGGGTCGGTTAATTCACCTCTATGTACTCCTGATCGCAACTGCTTGTGCCGCAACGACCCCGGATCGATCGCGTGCACAGAGTCTAAAATAATATCGGAAAAATGTTAGTTACTTTTAGTGTCTCCCCCCTTTTGCAAATAACAGAAATATTGGCTCTTCTGAAATATCGGTATTGAAAATTAAGGACTGCACAAACCATGCATATATTTTTTACGGATAAATCATACCAGGTTGACAGCTCGGCATAGCTGCATAAAAATATATCTAAATATATACTAATCTATGTATATAAAGGAAGAAGTCCTGACTTATACATCTATACACGTATCAACACCCAGCAAAAACTATTGGAACTACAGATATCAAATTTTAGGATCATATTCCTTTTGTACTGAAGGTGTCATTTAAGAAGCGGTTTTTCAAAATTCGTTCCCCAAGGGGGGGGGGGGCAAAACGTGTTTCTCACATATTCCTTCATACCTCAAAGAACAAAACAGATATACATAAAATTCTTGCTTTAAAATGTAAGGAACACGAATACCTAAAATCCAATTTCAGGATTTTTCTAAATTCGGCCCCCAAATGGGGAGGGAGGCTAAACGTGTTTTTACGTGTTTTTCACATACTCCTTCATATCACAAAGGAAGAAACATATATCCATAAGTTTCTTGATTTAAAATGTAACAAACACGATCAATGCCACGATTATCCGGCATTCGCTTTAGATTTTGTAAAAAAAGTTAAAACTGATTTAAATTTTTTATTCTGGGGAAAGGGGGGGGGGGGGAAATAATATTTTTTCCATAAATATGACAAAACTCTAAATAACAGAGATTTTCGATTAGGGTTACTAAAGCTGCCTAAAAACAAAATTTAGAATTTTTCAAAATTCACCCCCTCCATTAAAGATTTGTAAAGATATGTGAAGAAAATCAAATATCGTAATATTTCATGAAGAAAAAAAATCCTTTTTTAGAAAGTCCACACTGTTTTTGTTTGCTCACGTAATCGCTAGATGGCCAGCTCGGGTAAACTCCATTCATTTTTATTAACATGGGCAACGCCAAGTAATTCTTTGTTTATGAAACCGGCGATTTTCACAGGGGTTTACGGGGAAGCCTTCAAACTCCTCGAAGGGCCAGGATCCAGTGGGATATCAAAATTGAAAGAAACTTTTTAATGCTGACATCAGCATGGGGGGGGAGGGGATTGTAATATGCTGATGGGGTGCTGACCAGTAGGGAGGGGTATCGATTGGCCTAAAATACAAGTTTAAATAATATAAAAGTAAGCCTTATTAAAGGTACACCCGTGCAACGCCGGGTATATAAAGCTAGTTTATTATATATTGGTATGAAATAATTCAAAATCAAAAGTACTTAACCTTTTAAAAAAAACATTAAATAATTTAAATTCTTGATTTTATTTTTAACCGTCAAAATGACGGCGCTCAGTATTTTTAGTAAGAAAAATATTCCCGTCTTTCTAGAGTTAATAAAAATAACGAATGAAAAATTGACCCTCTTCAAATGATCATTAAAGGCCCGAGAGAGCCAAATGGCAGCGCATTGGACTTCGGACGGAGGGGGCTGATTTCGAAGCCCGACGAGGGCCATTAAATGGCTTCGTGTCTACGCCGGATTTGGGCAAGTTAAATCTGTAGACATGAAAGTCCTTCCATGTTATCAGAGTGATGGGGAAAGGTAAGAGCTCTTCAGATGTCGCTCTTATTGGCGCTCGGTCCAAACAGGGGTGACACAAGGAGTTGGTGCTGGTTCACCTATACGTTTTCTCCACTGAAAGAAATCGAATCTCGCATATTTTTAATACGAATATCTCCAGACAAGTGCCTCCACATTAGCAAGAGCAAATTACCACTGAAACAAGAATGAAATTTGAAGATGCAAGATTTGGCTAGAAATGGCTAAATTTGCACCTGACAAATTATTTTTCAATATACAGAGAAATATACATTTTTCAACCTTTAGTTAGGATTAATACAACTGGATTCAAATGTTAAGTTAAATTTTCTAAATATTAATCCCTCATTTCGGTAAAAAATTAATAGAAAAAGTCTTCTAAAATTACTAATTACGAGATGACGTATCAGGTTTCGGATAGTTTAGAGAATTTTTATAAATATTAAATTTTTTTTCCTCGGATCACTTTGGTCTCTATTTTTTGGCTACCTTTTAGCAATTTTTTATTCATCATTTTTTTCATTTTTTTTTGTCAGTACCTTTAATATTTATTCTTTTTGTTAATTTAGAATACATAAATCCTACAATTTTGGTATTCTTCTTAAATTAAAATAAAATAAAATTTATCGTATAATGAGTACAATGTCTGCATAAACCAAAAAAGATTATTTCATCTGCAGTCTCAGATGAAAATGTTCAGATAAATCAATAATGGACTTTAATCTCATATCTTCAAAATTGTTTTGCTGTAATTTAATAAAAATAATAAAAGTTAAAAGAAAATACAATTGATAAAATAATTTTTGGAAAAATCTTTCTTGATGAATGTCATCTATTTCAAAGTTGGAATTCGAATGAAAAAATTAAAAACACCAGCATTTCTCGTTCTGTAACTGAAAATGTAAATAAAATGAATTTTTCAATTTAATTTGACCATCATGTTTTTATTTCATATGTGAGTAGAATAAACATACGTTTGGTCTTTATTTAGAAATAATTTAGATATCATTAAAATAGGGAAAGAAAAAGAAATGTATATACATGTTTTTTAATTATGGTCTTGATTTTGTTCGACAATAAATATTTAGTTTTTAATTGAAATGTTAACCTGTATAGTGAAATAAAAACTTAACATCCCAATTCATTGAGTAAATTCGTACATACTAGTGTAATTTCAGTATTAATGGAAAATTGTGATAAACATTTTCAATGCTGAATTATGAAACGGTCCTGTTATGGGTCACGCCCGTTACTGTTAAATATCGTGCAGGGAACAACATTGGCATTAGTCGCATGTATGTTGCCACGAAGTGCAGATTTAT
Organism: Dolomedes plantarius; assembly: GCA_907164885.2. Lineage (NCBI taxonomy): Eukaryota > Metazoa > Arthropoda > Arachnida > Araneae > Dolomedidae > Dolomedes > Dolomedes plantarius. The sequence continues at coordinate 238,080,320 of OU015490.1, forward strand.
CTGATTTTGAGAAAAGTGTAATCGTCGGGTATCACAGAAATGACTGATCCTTAAGGGACATATCTAGCGAGCTGAATTACCCAAAATCGACAGTGGCCTATGTGATTCAGAAGTGGAAGGTGAACGGGGATTGTCGGAATGTACCCCGAGTCAATAGACCCACGAAACTGGGAGATAGAGACCAACGGGTGCTGTCCAGAGAAATTTGGAAAAACCGCATCCAACCGATGGCCCACATACTCCAACAGTTTCAACAAAAATACCACTAGCCGTCATACAAGGACATGTGGAATGAATGCCCCTGAGGGTTGAGACTGTAATTGTTTCTCGTGGAGGCTCTACCATCTATTGAATAGAATAAATTTTGGTTTTCTTTTCTATCACAGGTATCGAGATATTTATTGGTAGATTGTGTATTAATGCGTGCGTGTGTATGGATATTAATGACTATATTTACTATTTTAGAATACAAAAAGAAATCGCAGTGCACATACATATATAATTTGAAAAAGAACTCTTTCCTAAGTAATTCGTAGCAAAAAGAAAAATAAACTACTTTTCGGAAATACTCTTTTTCTTCAATGACGCGGAGATGTATTATCCAAATGGAAAAGGCCTCTTTCATTTGAAAAGGGATCAAAATTTATCATAAATATTACTTAAAAACGAGCTTGTAAAGTCACTGTATTGGATATACTGAGAGAATTTTCAAGCTTTTTTTTGTTCCCTTTTCAAGTGTCTTCAGCATCGCCGCGAATGGGTCTTTTGAACGAGACATTTATGTTGTAACTAGACGTACATCTTACATTTGCAAACGCTACACCGTCCGGAATCTATAGTTTTAAGGCAATATTGAACGGTCATGACCACTTATGCCTTTGACGAGATTCGAACCCTAAGATTCTGGAACCGTTCAGTGTGTTAAAACCTTCAAGAATATCTTGTGAATCAGATGTTTTGAACGCGTAGCCCTCAACTCCCAGATTTATTCTTCCTAAATGTCCCAGATTGTTTTTGATATTGTGGTATATTTTATGTATATTGAGCTAAGAATATATAGGGATTTACTTCAGTCTTCTATCGGTACAAGATATACGGTAATCTATATATATATATATATATATATATATATATATAACTGTTCCGTAACTGACTGACTGACTGATTGACTGACTGACATACAACGTACAGATCAAACCACTGGACCTAAAGGCGAGACATTGTCTCACTGTGTACCATTTCACTTCGTTTAAAAAAAATGGCTAAATAACCCTTCCATTGTTTTTTTTAGTTAAATCCTTGGTATTAAGTAGAGAAATAATGCAGCATATATATAATATTCCATCCAAAGTAATGGATACAATTAAACTGAAGATATATGACATATAACAGAGATAAATAACTTACTTTTAGGTTCAAAAAATCTCTTTCGTTTCGTAGCTTCCAACAGAACGAACATCCACGCTTGAAATGTGGGCGGCAATTCGTCCAAACAAAACGTCACTGAACAGCCTGACATCTAGCGGCACAAACATAAACTTCATTATAAAAGCTTCTCTGTTTCACTGTGTACCCTGTCTCACTGCGTACTACTCTACCCTACGCTTTTACTTCATGACCACTTTACCGAAACTATACTATCTATATTATATCATGACCAATATATATATATATATATATATATATATATATATATATATATATATATATACACACATATACATGTATACACATATACATATATATATATATATGTATATATATATATATATATATATATATATATATATATATATATATACACACACACACATATATATATATATATATATATATATATATATATATATATATATATATATACACACACATATATATATAAATATATATATATATATATTGAGAGAGAGAGAGGGAGAGGGAGAGATACGTGTAATAAGTATCGAAAATTTATTTGAATCCAATTGTTGATGAAATTTTTTGCATATATCTTCATTGATTTATATTATATTATATAATGCATAACTCTCAGCATAACATCCACAAAGATGTATGGAATGTCATTGGTGCATGTTGGGACACACGGCATCCCACATCACACTGTAAAAATAAAACAAACAGCAAAATTTCTCTTCTAGACATAAAATATCTAAGTAGGTGCATGTGATAAATTTACAGCATTTTTTCCAAGTTTTAGTAGTATTTTAATATAGCGTGCCACAAGGAGTTAAATGATGCCAAAAATTGCCTGATTTTACAAACTTTTTGCACCACTGGCATATTAGGAGCCTTCCAGCAAGTTCATACAGCGAGACGGCATTCGTTTCTTCTCTTTGAGCCATAAAAATCCCTGTTTTCTGATGGTGTTGGATTACGTTAAATATTGTTAATTTTTTATTTAAAATTTTTTAGTATATGGTTAATCTTTTATTATATGGTAAAATGGGAACATGTTTTGCGACATTATGATACGTTTGTAGGACTGCCAGTTTATTTTGTTTTGTGTTGTTAGTGCTGTTTGTGTTGTGTTGTGTAGTTGTTTGATCGCTGCTAAAACATACTGTATAGGCACGTTTTATATTTGATAAAGAAGAAAAATCAAATATCGGTTCGAAGAAAAGCGGAACATGAAATGATTCAAAAATTTTCTGTATTTCATTCAGCGAGCTTGAAACACTGTGGACTCCTAACGCAATTTTCATTTTAGCTGAAATTCCGGATTGTATCTCCAAATGAATCATTGAAAGCAAAGGAAATTCGGGGTAGACCGTTCTTCTGAAGAACGGGTTAATCTGCTTGCAAAAAAGGTGCATGGTTTTTGAAAATTTTCTTCCCTATGATAAAATTGGGGATATTCTATTGTTTTCATATTCCGAAATTTAGGCTAATGTAAGAAGAGAAAAGAAAGAAAGAAAAACATTAAAAGGAGAAGAAATCATTTCAAATGCCAATATGAGTGCAGGTCTGAGAGATGATTCGAAAAGTATGTTGTTGTTGTTTTAAAATCCCCCTGGCCGAGAGTATTCCAGACCAGATCCATATAGTATAGCGGGCTGAGGGGTGTGAGTCCGGTTTATAATGGCACCGCAAGGGTCGAAGTCCGATATAGCAAATTGACACCCCAATTTTGACCGAGCATCCCCGGTGGCTGCATCTGGGGGATCGTACACTCTCCCACCCTCTCTGCCCTCATTAGGGACCTTCCGGTTTAGGAATTTAACTTTCCCATATCCGGCCTATACACGGAGATATTTCACGGCGATTGTCGGGAGTCGATCCGAGCACCCAGAGCACCGAAAGCCGACACGCTACCGCTAGGCTACCTCGAACCCGCGAAAAGCATGTAAGAAATAGTACTATAATGTCGGCTATGTAAGGAATAGTATTATTATATCAACTGAAGTTCTGATTAAATAATCTTTTCTGTTTAGATTACTATCTCTAATTAAAACCGCGAGGTATTATGTTGAGAATTTGAGCATTAATCCATAAAGTAGTCATTTGTCTAGAAGTGCTCAGATCATTTCATGAAGGGCCTATAAGTAGAGATACGTAGGCCTATAAGTAGGGATACGTAATTTTCGTATTTGAAAAATAGATGCGAATAAATGCGAAATATGCCGATATGAGCGAATAAATGCGAAAATTATTTTTTTTACTACTTTTAGGCAAAAACTCGCAGATAAACGGCTTCTTAGGCGAATTTAGGTAATAAGAGCATTAATTTATTAACACAATTGATTAAGTAAGACCATCTACGGTCTTTGCCAGAAAACTCTCACTCTCCTTCGGATTTATTCCGAATTTCACCCCGACAGTTTATACGTACCAGAGTCGAACCTAAAAATCTAACTGCAAAATTTAAACATCAAGTTTTGTGGAACAATTTTGTATTTTTAAGAACGTCTCTTGGGCGCCAAAGTCAAGGTTATTTCAGCTATAACAAAATTTAATAGATCTAGATAATTAATAAGAATGTAGACAAAAACAATACAGAAATCAAGCACTCAGGGCTCCACGCACCAGAGGCAAGATTCTGTAATCGCGCCGGAACTAAACCAGAAGTACGAGGAAAACCGACTGGTCTCGTCATCAGGGAGCCTAACCGAATCAGTTACCTAAAGGGGAACTTTCTGAATAGGATGCAGGTATAACCAAAAAACATCCCAAGGCCCCGAGTTCCCCAATGAAACAGTTAGTCAAAAGAAAATGAAAATACACGGACAACTTACAGTAAGGGCTCAACGCACCATACATGCAAGTACACATACAAAGATGTATACATACCCTAATTGAGTAGGTGACGGTTATGGCGAAACAGCAGCCCAATTTTATCCTAGTAATTACGACACTGTGGCAAAACCACAGCGCTACACCCCCTTGAAGTTTTAAAAAATATGAAACCAGAAACGCTGTCCTAAGCGTCTTTAAAATATACCTGAGTCTAAATGCCATTTTTTTAAAACTTTTAGATTGCCGAAATTTTTAGGGAAATTGTTCTTACTTAGGTTTTCCTCGAAAATGTTACATGCCTCCAAAATGTCTTCAGCGTTATTACAAATGTTTTTAATTCTGTATAGTTGTGAGTAAAAGATATTATTATAGATTTTATAGTTCAAGTTGCTATTGAAATTGGTAAATGTTATAACTTCAAAGTTAAAATCAAGTCTTTTGTCATATATCCCAATTTTTAATTCACTATTTTGAATTTTAATTTTTAAATCGAGATAAGTCGCGAAATTATTATTTTCATTAGTTCTGTTTAAAGTTAATTCCTTTGGGTAAATTTTATTAAGAAATTCCAAATCGTTACATTAAAAATTTATAAGGTCATCAACAGTTAAAAATTATAAGGTATTTCAGCTACTTACAGAAGTCAACTAAGAGATTCCTGTTGATGTCTTGCAGATTTTAACTGCAACGAAATACTGCTACCTTACCTTTGAAAAGGCAGCTATACAAAGCCTCTATAGTCCCTTTAACAGAGTAGATGCTGAGATATTTTAGTATGTACAACATAGTAATTAATGACAGAAGGCAAATTCTTAGGGAACTTAACGTGGAGACTACTACAATGTTAGTTTTTAACTAAAAATTTTGATACGTACCTATCCATGTAAATAAAATTGTAATTTTTTTAATAAGTATGGAAATTTTGAATTTATATATTTTCGCAAATAAATGCGAAATTTTATATATTATATATTTTTGTTGCGAAATTTCGATTTTTTTTATGTGGAATTTGCGTATCCTTACATATAAGGCAATATAGAGGCAGTCTCGAGCTCCTAGACCGGTAAGGAAGGAGAAACAAATATCTTAAGTAAAAAAAAAAATTAGAATTTACGGTTGGAGTTTAAGTCAGGTTATAATTCCAGCTTTTTTTGTAATACAGTAAAATTGCTTTAAAATATTTGCTACATGCAAGAAATTTTGCCAGAAATTAAAGAAAAAAATTATATAAATTTTATCATTAATCATTATCATTTTCAACTAATGCATTCGTTTAACAAAGAAAAATAAGACTCCCAAGAAAGTAGCAGTATAGAGATCACCTTGAAATATTGTGTACTAATAAAAAGGACTGGGTTGAAATACTTTATTTCATATAAATCTATCTAAAATTTAGACTTAATTAAGATATACTGCAAAAAAATCTGAATTGTTAATGCTTCTAAAGTTAAAAAAAAACTTCAAATAATGCGCTTCTGTCATTAATATCATTTACCTTTCAAAATTATTTAGCAGAACCAACTTTTTTTCTATTTTTTAATCATTACCTTGAAAATGCCAGTTATTTTTGTTTTTAATTAATTAGTGTCTCTTTCAAAAATTTGTTTAGATTTAATTTCCTATAAAAATTATTGATCACGTATTCAATTGCTTAATCTTCAAAATTATAGCTCTAATTTCCTTCTTAAATTAGTTCTGAATCATAACAGTCAGGAAATGATTACATGAAATTTTCTTTTTGTAATTTTTCGTTAATAGGAAAAATTCTAATTAATCTTCGAAGAAACATTAATTAATTTCCGAGCAGAATTTCTGTGCCTCGAAAAACTACCAGAAGCAAATATTTTTCCTTCTTTATAAATAAAAACATAGGAGACTTCAAAGAAAATTATATATTCCGAAAAATGTATCTTTTGATATCTCTATTAATGCTGTCCGAATATCCAACATTAAAAGTAAAAAATATTTTTTCCTCTGTCTTAATAACTAGGCGAGAAACTGAATATTTCAATTTCGACCAATGATTCGTTACAGATATTTAATATAAAAAGTGCATCAAAGTGTTGTCGATAATAAATGGATGTATTGCTTATTAACAGTTTCGGGGCATGATGCTGAAAACAACATGCTTTTCTTGTTTAATAAATAGTTTAGTAATTTCCGTTTTTAATTAACATATCCGGACTTTTCAAGGAAAAAAATTTCATTATATAAGAAGACCGTTACAGTTTCGACAATGATTAAACACTTGAGAAAAGATATTTCTCTCATTTTACGTGCTTGGGGCTTCTGAGGAGAAAATATGCATTAAATGAATCACTAGATGCAGGTTTTGTGTAATGGAGAATTAATTTGAAATGACGCTATATTTAGAATAAATTTCAGTGCATAAATATTAAAACCTTACTGAACGTAATACAGTCTAATCTAAATGTCGATATACTACACATATATTAGGTTTAATTTAGTTTTGGGATATACAGAAATTGGGCTCTAAAATCCAATTAAAGTTTCTGTAAACATGGCTTCTTTTAACATGGTCCAGAAATTGAATTTTCAACTCACTGGCGAAATCTTAACTAAACTTAAGGGGGGGGGGGGGGGGTCCAGGACACAACATTCTTCAAATTTTTGAAAAAACGATTATTGCATTAAAAAGTTTCCTTTCATTTTCGCTTAAAATGACGTTTAAATCATGTTTCTATCTTAATTATAATTGGCGATATTAATTTTTTCATTTGCAACATTCTAATAACAATCAATCTTTGTTTAAACTTTTAAATCCGTTTTTCCCCATTTCTCGTCTTTAAATTGTTATAAGTCAAGAACCGTAAAAGATAAATGCTTCAAACATGGAACATAACTTTTTCAATTATTTTACTTTAATTTTGATTTACAGAATTTGAAAAAAAAATATTTACTTTTGAAAATGCGATTTTTTTAAATACAAGTTGCATACATTTTTTTAAATTTTTACTCTGAATATTTAAAATTTTTTTTAATTAATATTTTTAAAAAATGCTGAATCAAAATTAAAACTTTTATATTTCTGTTTAATTAAATGGAAAAATTTTGAAATTAGACTTTTAATATTTCGAGTTATAACCATTTTAAATTACCCAACTTTTTTTAAAATTTAAAAAAATTTTAAAAACTTTATGAGAAGTTTTATGATGTAATTTTGGTTACAAAGCATTTGTTTAACCATCACAAAAAATTCAAATTTTAACTCAATAAATAAAAATTTTTAAAATGTGTCCCGGATCCTCTTAAGTAAGTAAATAACTTTGTTTTTCAGTTATGAATTGGTTTTATTTGGTTGGGTAGGGAGCGTTACGGTCAATATTTTAGTACACGAGGGCTAATTTGTCCGGGACCTACTGCTTAAAGCCGATTCCGAACGGCTACAAGCATTCATGTCAAGAGTGGGGCTCGAACCCACCGCTACTGCTATCGAAAGCCAGCGCCCAAGCGATTCGTGCATCGTCCGGCAGAAGTTATGATTTAAGATATGCTAACGTAAATATCAGAACACACCATAACTTAGACTAACCGAAATTTATAATAAATTTATATTATTATAATAAATTTATAATAAATTTATATAAATTTATAATAAATATAAGTAATTTAGGTTTATTTATGTTTTATAAGATAATTTTTTAAATGTAATTTATGTTTATAAAGTTTTATGGCGTTACGATGAGCTTTTAATTACCACTTGAAGGTTCTATATAAAGGTTAGAAACATGAGACTGAATATGAAGCGTTATAACTAATGTAGCTACAACAGTACGAATTTATGTTTATAAAGTTTTATGGCGTTACGATGAGCATTTAACACCACTTGAAGGTTCTACAGAGGCTGTTCGTACATTTTTTAGACGATTTTGATAAGCGGTAATAAAAAATCGTTTGCTGCAAAAGAAATAATTGCAATTGTACTATGTTTATAAAAGTCAAAATTATCGTCTACGGCTTGAAAGTTTTGTTTTTATTAAAAATGGCGTTTTTAACAAAGCAGTGGTTCGAAGGCTACATTTATGCTCTTTCCGAAGAGAAATATGCATACTCCGTTATCCAAAAACGATGTGAGAGTCATGATTTTGTGATATCTAAAGCGTCGATAGGTAATATCGTCAACAAGAAAGGAAAAAAACGTCAAATTGGAGCCTCAAGTGGGACAAAAATTCCAAACAAGTATCCAAGGAAAAAACGGGCATCTTCGACTATTGCAAAGGTACGTTGTTTAATGTTAAAAGAAAATCCCCCTAGTCAAAGGACAGTTGCAAAATCATTAAAATGCTCGGTGTCCACAGGACACGCAGCAGAATTCTATATGAGAAACACTTATCCAAAGAAAAATGGAAAACAATTGTCCCAATAGATGAATCATGGGTGTATTTAAATTATTGCAGCAAAAAAAGAGCCATTTATTATCATAAAAGGGGAGAAAAAAATTTAAGTACATGGTTCAAAGAATCGAAAGAAAGTTTTTCTAAGGGATTCATGATTTTTGCTGGTTTTTCTTATAATGGCAAGTTAAAAATAAAGAGAGTGGAAAAAATGTCAAGATTTACTCCAAATACTATCAGGAACATACTTTATCGCCAATTTTTCTGAATGAAATACCATCGCTTTACCAACAGTGCCATCAATCTCTGAGACTCCATCGGGACAAAGCTAGCAGTCACACATCAAAATTAACTGTAAATTTCCTAAAAGAAATGGAACAAAAAACTGGTATCAAGGCCATACCCTTCACTGATATCCCTACTAAATCTCCCGATGTATCACCTATGGATTTTTGTGCTTTCGGACTTTTAAAATCTGCATTATCCAAACGTCGTCCCAAAACCCTTACAGGATTCTGGAAAGCTGTTCAGGAGGAATGGGATAGATTACCTCTTCTGAGACTTCAAAAGGCATTATTATCCTGGAAATTGCGGTGTCGAAAGATAGTTCAGAATAAGGGATGTCAAATAGAACATTTAAAACACAAGAATTTTATGTAATTTAGTTTTGTGAATACAATATACATCGTCTATTAAATGTGTGAACAGCCTCTGTATATAACAGTTAGAAAAACGAGACTGAATATGAAGCGTTATAACTAACTAGTTGGTACCCGTCAAAACATGACGGCTGGATAGTAAATAGATGTACAAATACACAAATTATACTCAACGCTAAACAAGTTTCTCAGGTTCAATTCTATATCTCACAAACATAAGTAAAAATAAAGAGAGAGAGAGCATGGGAGATTCCTCGGGATAAACAAACTAACGTGTTTATGCGGCCTCGTGCCTAGTTAGTATCTAAAGCCAAATAAAAATATGTGTCTGCGCATGTGCAGACACAAATGAATGTGTTTATGCGGCCTCTTGTTTAGACAGTATCGAAAGGCAGACTTAAATATGTCACTGAGAATGCTCAGAAAGCAATTTTCAATTGTAAATTATCGATAATTTATGGAAATTGCGGTTACAAAAACCAAATTCGACATATCTATAGATTAAATTCTTCCATTTAAGACCAAACTGAAGTAAACTGATGCTGTAGTTTTTTCTCAAGGACTGGCCAAAGAATAGGTTTAGCAACTTAAATATTTAGAAGTAGCTACAACTGTACTCAAACATAAGTTTATAAATGGAGAATTTTATCAGTTATTAAATATTAATTTTTCTCAGCATAAATATAGCTATCAAACGCAGTCTAACACTACCTAACCGTACTTTAACCTAAATTTTGATGGTTCGTAAACCTAGAATGAGTTTTGTGCTTAAACGAATGGTTTATATTATGTACTTCCATTGAGAAATCAAGAAATATTTTTTTATTTATCATTTAGAAAACAATTTTAACAACGTACTTTAAGGCAATGAATGAATGCATAAATTCGTTATTATTTTATTATAACTGCTCAAATAGTCATTAATCGAATTAGTTTTATAGTTAATAATAACATTTTTTTATAAAGATTTTTTTGTTTTATTTCTCTTTTTCAGTACGGCAAAACAATGCTTTTTTAACACAACAATAGGATATTATTCCTATCAAAAACATTGTTTTTGATTTGTGTATTCAAAAAATGACCTCTCAATTTCCAGTACATGCACCGTAATAAAATAAAATCATTTGTTCAAAAATTCGGGTAGATCGTACGTGACATTCTTAGTTTTCGGTTATCTTTTAACATCAAGGTCTGAAAGATGCGTCCTAAAGGAATTTCATCTAAGTTTCCAAAATTTTTAATTTGGGAGAGGGATGGAAAATTAAATGGCAGTGAACGCTAGTACACTCATTGTTGTAAAAGGAAGTACTAAGGAAGGCTTAATAAAGATTACTAAGGAAGTACTAAGGAAGGCTTAATAAAGATTACTTAGTATTAAAAATTTTATGAAAGATTAAACTTAGTAAAGATATCTTTCTTTTTTTTTTCTCTTTTTCAGTATGACATAAGAATAATTTATTAACACAACAATTAGATATTATTCATATCAAATTCAAAAACATTGTTTTTGGTTTGTGTATTCGAAAATACTCTACCAATTTCCAGTATACGGATCGTAATAAAATCTATCCCAGGTTCATTCAGTTGGTGAAAAATTCGGGAAAGTTGTACGTGACATTGTTGATTTTCTGATATTTTTTAAGTCTAATGTCCCAACTAAGTATCCTAAAGAAACTTCATATAAATTCCCAAAATCTCCAATATCAGGGGTGGGTTGGGGAAAATTGATTGGAAACGAGAGCTAGTTTACTCATGGTTGAAAAAGTATAGATTTTTTCCCATTAAATCTGTTGTTTTTTTTCTAATGTCCTTTGGCCGGACGTATTCTATACCAGGTCTATATAGGCTAGCGGGCTTAGGAATGCGGCTCCTGTTTATAATTGCACCACAAGGCTCGGAGTTCGATTTAGCAAAGTGGTAGGACGATTTTGACTGAGCATCCAAAAGGGTGACATTTGGATGGATCGTACTTTCTCCCACCTTCTCTGACATCATAAAGAGGCTTTCTGATCTACGGATTTAACGTGCCTATATCGAGCCTAGACATGGAAGTATTGAATGGAATTCGTCGGGATCCGATCCGATCACTCTCAGCATCGAAACCCGACGCGCTACTACTAGGCTACCTCAAGCTCACTAGATTTAACTTAGTAAATACACATTGAAGTTTAGTCTAACAGTTGCCCTAAAATTGAAATGTTCATATAAATAAATTGAGGGTAAAATCTACGTTAAATATATAAAAACATTTTTTTAAATATTCATTTAAAAATGTTTACATGATTTGTATTGTATTTTCAGGCATCGATAACTAAAAAAAATCTCTATGTAAAATATATGAAAAGTGTCAAGAGGCTTTTCGAAGTCCAATTATAAAGGTTTGCGAAGTCAGAAAGATCAGAAGCGTTTGGTAATAGAATTATATGTTCTTGATTGTTACTCTCTTCCGGAAAGATCTCAGCAAATAAAATTGATTCGAGAGGTTTTGGCAGAATTTGTCGAAAATCTCGGAATATAAAAATAAATTGCTCCAAATGTGTCAACCATAGACCTTAGACATGAATATATTTTAGGTGGGGTGAATATCTCATCACAGAAAATCAGGAAGACTTTCTAGGTATGGAAGTACATAGAATAAGAGAGGCACTGTATATCGCTGTAGTTTTACAGTAGGTCAAATCTCGTTCACTTATCTGTCACTTTATCACATTGTTGAACGAAAATTTTATTGACCGTTCACGCTCATTAGCGTAACTAGAGTTAACTCGTGTTAGAGTTAACCCGAGTTAGAGTTCAGGTAAACAAGAGCTAACCCGTTACTGGTCATCAGCATTTGTGCATGAGAACACGAGTATACTCGTGAACGGCCAATAATGTGTTGAGGTCTTGAATACATCTATCCGAAGAACAAATCCCTTGATGATGATGATGTTGTGTCTATCCCTTGATGATGATGATGTTGTCATAATAGAGGTTCAGTTTCGTAAACAAGACTGAAATGGATGGATGGACAATCAAAAATGTGTACCTTCGTCAGTTCTGAGTCCGGGCAGTTGTCACTGTTTCTGTAGGTTTTCCTGCATTCTCTGTCAATTTTCAATCCTCTGTGATAGCCACTTCGAAGCCTGACTATGGTTTTAGTTATATGTCGATCTCCATTGATGTTGTGGAGATGATGCTTTAGTGGAATAGAGTGTTCCTTCAATTTGTATTTGGCCACGGAATTTGCGTCCTACAGGGTGACATTGGCGGTGTTAGCGTTATTATTGAGATTTCAAGCCTCTTTTGCTAATTTATCTGCGTTCTCGTTGCCTGCAATGTTGACATGCGCCGGCAACCAATGAAGAATGCATATTTTATCTGCATTCTTCAACGAATCTTTTTTGCTCCTATTTAATTCACTCCGGACCGAATAGAATTATGAAGGGTGGAGCGAACCGAAACAAGAAAAAATGGATCTCTGGGATGAAGTTCCTTTGCGGATTATGCCCCAAGGATGGATATTTTTTTTATCCGTCTAAATTTATCCGGCTCGAAACAAATTCTACTCCAACTAAAAAAATATATATATTGATATATAAATGAATATATATATAACCAAACCAATTCAATCAGAACTTTTCATTTTTGTTCATATCCATTTCAAGTCCTCAATGTGTAATATAAAGTAGAAGAACATTGCATCTGAAACCTTTCTAAATAAGTACGGATGTAAAAATTGAGGCAGTAAAATATTGAAAAGTAAAATATGACCTGCTCTGCGGGTTGCGGTAATGAAATATGAACTGGTTTTATGGTTCTGTCACATAAAACCAGGTCCGAGCAAAATACTTTTTGCTCGAATTACAGAATAATATAAATCAAAATATAATGTTATATAGAAAAGATTTAAAATATATCCATAGTTAAAAAAAAACTGTTGCTGTTTCCAATCCCGTTGGTGTAGGAAAGCGTCCATAAAGTCTAAAGGACTTTGGTCCATGGCGAAGGGTAGTAAGCAGCCTTACTTAAGGTGAGGTACCAATAGGGCTGAGGACTGACTTGCCCTTAAAGAACATCCGTCCCGTAATTTTGAATCGAGTTAAGGGACGAGACCCCGCACCTGCAGAGGTATTTTGGGAACTTGGAGAACAATGAAGCTACGACAGATTTTTTCCGTGCAGCATCCGCCATTAGTGTACATATCGGTGGTTTTGTCAACGAAAGGCATCGAACCAGCGACTTGCAGATCACTGGCCTGCTGCCTTTGATAACTGGGCCTCCGCGCCAGTTAAAAACTCTAAGAAAAATTTAATTGGCCTGGTATTATGCGTATGAACCTCAAGCTAGCACTGTCAAGAGAGTACATCTATACCACTTATTTTGGGTCAGATGCAGCACCAGTAACAGCAATACAGTTTCAACAAGTTTTGCTATGAGCTATTTTCTTTACTTATCATATGTTTTTTTTAAATATTATTTTAGATCATCAGCAATTTGTGTAAAATCATTGAAACTCATGAGTTTTTAGGGACAAACAATTTGTCAGTTATGGTTCTGAAAATGTACGAAGATAAAAAATGAAAATGAGGATTTCACATTCCAAAAATTCTCCAACGCAAATGAAGGCAAAGTAATTAAATGATTATTCTAATTAATACGATTTTATAGATAAAAGTTATTTCTTAACAATTTGCGCATTGCCTCTTACTAACGGGCTTGCTCTACTTCAAAACGTCATTTTTCAACTTAGCAATTTTTTTTCATTTTACCTTAAATTATGTCAATACAGCGGGATACGTTATAATGAAATAACTATAAAATTCATTCAATTAGATAAAAAATTAAGGATTCCTTCAATACCTGAAAACACCAAAGTATATCAGCAAAATATTTCCTGATTTATTACCTAAATTTGATTCCGGCACATACATATCTTTAAATCACAGATACATTTTCCAGTGTCTTAAATTTTAATAAATTACTTTTCAATGAAATTGATCACTTCATTTTACATCAAAAAGAACAGATTTTTTGCATTGCCCAAGAAGATGGTTTTCAGAAGATAAATTTTTCTCAAAAATAACGTATGATATATGTGGGGAAACAAGATATATTTCTTCTGTTGTACTATTTGCTGCCTTTCAATCTTTTTATTGAACATAGCTTTATGGTAAATATTCTTAGCATAACGCAAACATTAATATTCATGTAAATATTTAAATATTTATCCAATTTCTTCAACATATATATTCATTATAGATTGAAAATATATATTCAATTCAATATATTTTTGAGACGATATATGTGAGTGTCAAACTGAAGAAAAAGACATATGTCGTGTATATATAGTATATAGTATATATATATATATATATGCATGACATATCTCTTTTTCATATATATATATATATACACACACACACACACACACATATATATATATATATATATATATATATATATATATATATATATACTGCTGGTCATTACAATTCCGACATGAGGAAGGAACGCAAATAACAAAACATTACTGATTGTAAAGTATGCAGCAAAGTAGGAAGAAAATATGATTATATTTGTAAGCAATTTGGGGATATACGTGGTCCGCAATTAGTACCGACAGCTGCTGTCTTTGGTAGCTGAAACGGCTTTAACTCGGTTACGCGTCCAGTAAAACTGGGCTTGGATGACATATACGGGAAAATTATTCTATGCTGCTTCAAGTCTATGCCACACTTCATTAATCGTAATTGCTGAAGAGGGTGGAGGCCCAGTCTCTCAGCACCCCATGGCCAGATGTTTTCAGTGGGCGAGAGATCTGGAGAACGTGCAGGCCAAGGCAACAGTCGAACATCCTCTGTGTCTAGGTAGGTAAGGACACGACGGGCAACATGCCGACGGGCTAGCAGTCTTACGTTATCTTGTTGAAAGATGACGTCTCCGTCGTCTCGAAGATAAGGCACACCCACCGACCTTAAGATCTGAGAAATGTAACGCTGGATGTTCAGATTACTGACGACGTGAACAAAGGTGTTCTTGTAGTGTACTCACTGGCTGCCCATACTGTCACACCAGGTGCAGGGCCCGTATGACGATATCAAATGCAAGCAGGCTACCTGCGCTCTCCTCGGTGCCTCCAGACACGGATACATCCATCATGATGCTGCACGCAGAACCGAGACTCTCGTTTGAAAAGACAGCGTGGTGCCACTCCTGTATACAGTTTTGTCGCTGGGCGCACCACTGTCACCGCGCGTCTCTATGCTGGAGTGTCAAGGGTAGCCGCAATAATGGTCGCCGTGCAGACAGTATGTGCTGCTCCAGATGTAGTCGCACGGTTCGTGTGGATACTTTTCGTACTGCAAACAAGTCTTTTTTCTGACGCAATGTCTCTGATGTGGTTGTACGATCTTTCAAGGCTAACCTGACAGCATGTCTGTCCTCTCGGAAGTAAGTGGCGGGAGACCTTCGAGATTCTGCACGTTCAGTATGACCCTCGTGAAGTCATCGATCCCATATTAGCATGACAGTCATTTGATTCCGACCAGTTCGGGTAGCAATATCACGGAACGATAAACAACACTCTCGATAGGCCACGATCCTGCCGCTATCGAATTCTGACACGTGCTGGTAGCCATTTCTCCTTCTTACACGAGGCATAACACGATCTGCTCATAAACAACCAACATTCAAATGCGTTTTCCGAATGAGAAAACCGCTGCGTAATACAAAGCATTTTATACAAAGCTTGAGATGCCGTTTCTTCCACCTGCTTCGTTTCATTGCGCTTAAATGCTAATCATTTGCAGATCCCAGTATCTTCTTCCTTTCATGTGTTTGCATCATCTCTCCTTTATGGTGCTGCAATTTCAATGGCCAGCAGCCATTATCTGTGATATATATATATATATATATATATATATATATATATATATATATATATATATATATATATATATACTGTCCGACCACAGTACGAAGAACCACGGTTGGCATAGTGCCAAGACTATTCTATTCACGCTGTAGGTAAGGCTGCTGAGGAAGGAGAAGGAAAAGTCTCGTATTCTCTCGACATTCTTTAGAATCGGTTACTAACTGCTCTTGCTTGCTTTTACCTCGTCTGTTATTTTGATTATTATATTAAAATTAATGGATCCTTTACCCAACACGACTGCTCGGAATAAGCCGTTCCGTAGTGATTGTAAACGTATAATACACAATATAATTAAATTGTGTAATAAAGAAGCACTAGAAGGAAATGTTATTGTTCCACTTTCGCAATCCCTAAAGAGAGCTAGTGAAATGACCGGGATATCAATGTCCAGAGTAAAAAGAATACGCAGAGAAGCAAAGGGTAAAGAAACTCCAAAATTTGAATCCCCGAGGAAACGTCAGAAAAAAAGAACCACCGAAAACGTAGCTTTAGATAATTTTGATTGTGATGTAATCCGAAAATATCCACTCCTATATCACTCCTATTTTTTGAATAGATTTGCTTCTTTCTTTTTATTATTTTGAAATTATTATTCACATATTCGATCAAAAATAAAGTTTTAAAAAATAACTTTAAAATTGCGAACAAAAAGCAGTCTGAAATACATACCGAATTTCATAAACAATCACATCCGAAAATATGACGTTTTCCCCTATTTTCTAAGTAGACTAGCTTTTCTCGCGCATGCGTAACAGCTTCCAGGGACCTTGCTTCTGTGGTCGGACAGTATATATATATATATATATATATATATATATATATATATATATATATATATATATCAGATAAAAATAACAAAAGGGGGACATATTTGTTTTACGAAGGATCGATAGTCGGTTACGTTATTTAATATTTCTCTGGCGAAGCTAGAGTAAAATTTTGTTCAAGGATTTTGGAACAGATAAAAAAAATATACAATGTATAGGATAGAAAGGATCATACATAACAAAATTCTAATGTTCATGTAGTTTGTCTTGACTGGTCAAAAAATATTATCAAGTATATAAATTTCACTGTTCATCAATCCATTATTTTTTTTTTACAGTTTGTATATTCCAATTGAAATGATAACTTCAGAATGGGAACTTTACCGAAAACCTTTATGGGTCGTAATTCGACTGCAGAGCGAAACAACAACTTTGTTCATTTAATTATGCATCAAGTGGCAGGAGAATCGTGAATTCAAACTAAATCGACGCGTATGGATCCTTTTTTTTCCAGTGTGCATGTCATCGATGACGGTTTACTCTCTCGGTGTCTAATCAGGTCTGGGTTTCGAGTGACCTAGCTGGGGTTTTCTGCTTTTCTAAATTGTTCTTCCTATCCGTAGACTCTTTATAGAACTTCGAACTGTAATGACATAGACACGACAGGAATTTTTAATCTAAGATTTTACTCCCACCTGCATTTCATTACAAACAGCTTCAAGTACTGCTTTCTGGTTGACTCTGATCTTCTTCTGATTGGTTTTAAAAAGCTATTCTTTCGAGTGGAGACTTTTTTCCCTCCTTCTAATTAATAATTTTTCCCGAAATTTTTTTTGAGAATTAAATTTATTGTTCTGACCCCATTAACTCTTTAGATAAGATATAAATATAATAACAATTATACCACTAGATACAACAATGAGCTAAAAATTTCGTTATCTTGGTTTAATCTATATACATACATAGCGTAATTTATCAGCACTTACGATGTTATGGGAAGGGGTCCTTGTTTACAGTCAACTGCCTTTTGAGGGCAAGAGACTTAAGTGTAGCACAGGTTAAAATAAGGTTCTAAAATTAATTTTAAAAAGTGCTTAATGCGTTAGGAGGTTAAGGAACGCTTTAAAATACAACATTTATTACTCAAATATTAGTGACACCACTAATCAGGTAATAATTGTGCTCATTCTCTTTCATTTATATTCTCAGGCAGTAAACAGGGTTCTAAATTATTGTTTCATCCATTTTAGGTTTTGGAAACTTAACGATGCTGAGTGTAAAATTATTTTTAAAAACCTTTTAGGGGAACATCAACTCATCCGTTTAAAGAAATATTAGCAATTATATACAAATAAAGGTTGTAAAAAATTATTTTTAATCAAGGCTTGGTATCCGGCAAATGTTAACAAAGACAATGATATCAGTTACATGAAACTTGCAAAAAACGAATTGTAGGAATGCACGACTTCTAAATAACCACAATAAAATCTAATGGTAGGCCATATTTTCGAACTAACTAAATGATTCTTCATCAAGCTGGAGAGTAATGGGTATGATTGTCTCTATGTACAACGCACAAATGAGAGGATCACCAAACTTTTTAATATAAATGGGGAAAATGACAAACAATTTTAGAGGAATGTCGAGGGAAGTGGTTGAGTTATTGACAGGAACTGGGAAATTTTATGAATTGAGGGACACACACCCGGAAACGAAACAAACAGAGCAGTATTTTGAGAATTAAATAAAACCCCGAGAGAATTAAAAAAATATTATGGAAGATAATAAAAAAAAAACAGATTGTTGTTGTTGTTGTTGAGGTTGTAATTGCTAATATCCGCCTGGACGGAAGTATTCCAGATCATGTCCATACAGGCTTTGTGCGCTGAGAGATGCCGCTCCAGTTTATAATAGGGTCCGAGTCCGTCTTAGCTAGGTGCCCCCTCAGTTTTTACAGAGCATCCCCAGGGGCAACATCTAGGGGGGGGGGTCTTACCTCCCCTATTCTCTCTGACCTAATAGAGAGACTTTATCGTCTACGGATTTAACGTGCCCATCTAACGTGCCCAAATCCGGCCTAGACAGGTAGGTATTTAATGGCGATTGTTGGGATTCGATCCGAGCACCTTCAGTACGGAAACCCGACGCCCTATTACTAGGATACCTCGGACCCAGACAGGAATGAGAGCATTTGAGAAGAAGCAGAATTTTCGAAAACTAATGGAAACGTTTATGTGAAATAATTTTCGAGGAAATAGATAAAGACTAATTTCACATGTGATTGTCTCAAATTGAGGAATTAGTATTGAGATCCTAGTTTTTATTTTGAAAATTAAGAAGTTGTGCTTTTCGGTTACTTGAAAGATCCCTAGCTCAAACACAAAAAATATATAGTCAAAAAAGACAGAAAAACATACTCAATAACTGGAGAAAAAAAATTTGACTGATTCGTGGCACCCTGAAATTTTTTTCTCCAAAATATTTCCATACTATAAAGTTTGGTTTCGATTATAAAGGTAAAATTTACCCCTAATTAGAAGTTAAGAAAAAAAATAATATTTATAGATTTCATTTAATCAAATGTGTACCTTCCCAAGAACTACAAAATAAAAAGATAAGAAGAAAGTTGTATGAGATTTTCTCTCGAGATTGTAATTTAATCTGTTAGATGTCATCCATGAAATTATTTACAGAAGATGCTTCTATGCTCTTCATAGGTCCGATACCAATATCTTTAAAATTGCACAAGCGTGGGTTGAATATATTTACACATACCAGAACTAGCTGAAAGTCATTTTACATTTGGGGCGGTGAAGGGCAAAGTGATGTAAGTCACATTTCAACTTTTTTTTATTTGAGGGCAAAAATGTAATCTCCATGTTTAATTGATAGTGTAATTGCAAATAATTATTATTTGCAATATTATAATAATTTTTATGAATCATAGTTTGTTCAATTTATAGTGGACTTTTTGTAGTTTTTGCAGTAAAACGCCTTGGACTTACACCAATTGACTTACAGACTTACACCACTTTGCCTTTCACGCCTCATTTGAAAAAAGAAATTTTTTTCCAGCATTCTCTACAACAGAGAACTATTTTTAGGCTTTAAAATAAATTAATAACATATTCTGTACAACTTTTTTTCTAGAATAAATACTGGGAAAAAACATTAACCCTTTATATCTGAACTCCTCTGATTTGAAAACAAATTACTCATACATTAGAATACATCCTTCTAAGCACGTAAACAATAATAAAAAAAATTTACAACATAAAATTAATAATTTATTGAAAAAAAATTGATTGTTGCATTCTGCAACATTATGGAAAAGAAGTTCCCTTTCAAACTGAGATACTGAAAAAAAATTCATTAAACCCTTTCAGAGGCGCCGTTCGCTCAGTGTGAACCCTTAAATCTAGTCTTCTTTTCAGTTGCATTCAATGTATTTCAGTTAAATTAGCAGAAAAATGGCTAGTGCTGCCCTCTGTTATGAGTTTAAAGAAATAAAAACATTTTGGACACTTTATTTGGAAAAAAAATCAAGATTTTTTTAGGTTAAAAAAATTGGGAAAAAATTCTGCACCGTGCAAACGGGGTAGGTTGTTACCCCTGAAAGGTTTAAAAAATTTCTAAAACATTTAAAAGGTTACACATGTACAGAAAAAAATAAACATGCTAATTAGGGAATGTGATGCAGCCTGCAACAGAGCAACTTAAGGAATGGAAGGAGGGAGTAGAGGAAGATTTTCTGATCGTGAGGAGATTCAAGACTGGCCCGTACTCAATAGAAAAAATTCATTTTGTCTAGATCGATAGACCCTGAGGAACAAAGATGCAGCAAAGAATAGTTTTATGACTACGCTTCAAGAAGTTTTCTATGCTATCGATAGTGAATTAGAGAGCGACGTAAAAAGTAAATGTTAGATTTAATTAAGTTGAATAATATTCGACTAAAAATGCTGAGTAGTTTTAGTTTATTAGTTTGGTATATTGCCTTTTATTTACTCGCTCAAGTAGACGGGTTTGGAATTTTCCTTTAAAATTGAGTTTATAGGATTCCAAACAACTTTTTAATATGATCTACAGAGGCTGTTCGCACAATTTTTAGACGATTTTGGTAAGCGGTAATAAAAAATCGTTTGCTGCAAAAGAAATAATTGCAATTAAACTATGTTTTTAAAAGTCAAAATTATCGTCTACGGCTTGAAAGGTTTTGTTTTTATTCAAAATGGCGTTTTTAACAAAGCAGTGGTTAGAAGGCTACATTTATGCTATTTCCGAAGAGAAATATGCATACTCCGTTATCCGAAAACGATGTGAGAGTCATGGTTTTGTGATATCTAAAGGTTCGACAGGTAATATCGTCAACAAGAAAGGAAAAAAAACGTCAAATTGGAGCCTCAAGTGGGACAAAAATTCCAAACAAGTATACAAGGAATAAACGGACATCTTCGACTATTGCAAAGGTACGTTGTTTAATGTTAAAAGAAAATCTCCCTAGTAAAAGGACAGTTGCAAAATCATTAAAATGCTCGGTGTCCACTGTAAACAAAATGATAAACGTTGATTTAAATCTTAAGAAAGCGAAAAAACGCAATGTGCATCGTCTTCTTCCAAATCATATCGCTGAACGCAGGACACGCTGCAGAATTCTATATGATAAACACTTATCCAAAGAAAAATGGAAAACAATTGTCACGATAGATGAATCATGGGTGTATTTAAATGATTACAACAAAAAAAGAGCCATTTATTATCATAAAAGGGGAGAAAAAAATTTAAGTACATGGTTCAAAGAATCGAAAGAAAGTTTTTCTAAGGGATTCATGATTGTTGCTGGTTTTTCTGATAATGGCAAGTTAAAAATAAAGAGAGTGGGAAAAATGTCAAGATTAACTCCAAATACTATCAGGAACATATTTTATCGCCAATTTTTCTGAATGAAATACCATCGCTTTACCCACAGTGCCATCAATCTGTGAGACTCCCTCAGGACAAAGCTAGCAGTCACACATCAAAATCAACTGTAAATTTCCTAAAAGGAATGGAACAAAAAACTAGTATCAAGGCCATACCCTTCACTGATATCCCTACTAAATCTCCAGATGTATCACCTATGGATTTTTGTGCTTTCGGACTTTTAAAATCTGCATTATCGAAACGTCGTCCCAAAACCCTTACAGGACTCTGGAAAGCTGTTCAGGAGGAATGGGATAGAATACCTCTTCTGACACTTCAAAAGGCATTATTATCCTGGAAATTGCGGTGTCGAAAGATAGTTCAGAATAAGGGATGTCAAATAGAACATTTAAAACACAAGAATTTTATGTAATTTAGCTTTGTGAATACAATATACATCATCTAAAAAATGTGTGATCAACCTCTGTATTCCTTCTTGAAGACGTACGTTCACATGGATTTGAACACACAATACTCATAAAATCACAATGAGTGGAAATAAAAGAGGTCTAAGTGGCTTCAAAGTGGAGTCACTTCGGCTTGCATATGACTCCTGCTGGTCATTAGTCGAAGTCAGGATCTAGCAACGACTTTCCAATCAAGTCACTAAGAGCAAGTTTCTTGAAAGTCTTAAAGAGATGGCTGGGTTGAAGTTCGGTTCACACAATGATCGTGACTAGCGTCCTTTGTCACTTCGACGGCGCCTCGGTTCTCTGTGCTATAAAGGATCTTAATACATACGTATATTCGAGGCGGCAAAAAGTTAATTAAGTAATGATAATAAAATATATTTCAAATCTTTATGAAAAAATATCTGCTATTATGAAATTTTTTACTTGCACTTTCTCATTGTTAATGTTGATTGCTTATGCACAGACTATTTTCCTAGAAGGAAGTAAGGCAAATTTAAATGTCCTTCTAGCATGCATAACAGAAACTTGGAACGATGTCGAACAAGCACCATCTATTGGATACCGGGACATCGAATTTTGATGTCTTTTCTATAATCTGAATTCTCAGTTTTTGAATTTCATTCATCTAATATTTTCCATTTATTATTGAGGCTGTCCATATAGGATGTTCACTTGTTCCTCTTTCTTATTTATGGAGTTTTAATTCCTTTTCTTGCAATGCTGGTTTTACCACCATTAAAATCTGTTACATGATTTCTAAGTGTTGGTTGCAAATCTTTCCGGGATTCGGGCATCAATGTAAAGAATATCGCATTAGAAAAATGTGTTCAGACCCGTGCCTCAAAACCTTGCCGCTCGTATTCTTTCAATTAAACTCCTCCATATATTTAAAGAACTTCAACAATTTAATCCAGTTAATCTCTTGTGGGCTCAATTATAAGAGCATCTGAAAGAGTTAAGAGTTAATAATACTTTATAGAGAATAAATTTATATAAAAATGTATAGCGTGCATACACAAACTATATAATGAAACCAGTGTGTATTTCTCCCGTTTATTTCTAAAATATTTCGGAATTCTTACCTAATTATAAGAATTAAGGACGGGAAAATTGCTTTTCTATGCAGCACTTAAAAAAAAAATAGGTATGCGCATTTTAGAAGACAGTATAGGAAAAAATTATGTTTATTCATTTCTAATGAAAACTTTTTTGCTGCAGAAATGAGTATGGGTGAAGAGTTTTTTACTGAACTGCAAGATCCATATTGACAAGTGGGATTTTCCGAACGAAATATGGATACTTCTGAAGAGACATAAAAGTTTTTCGGCATCTTTTTGGTATGAAAAATTTATGATAATATTGTGACTATAAAGGAGAAATGTCTTTCATAAAAGATTTTCTATGGAGAACACCTTTTCGAAGGAGCACTCTAAAATAACGTCCCATAACTTTTTATATGGAAATTTTGCAGTGGCGTCTATTGCGTGCTAGATATGGGGTATTTCAACACTCCCTCACAACTAGTATAATATAAGAAAGTTTATTTTTTAGTTTTTAATTAATAAGAGTGACTCTTTTATATGTACATTAAGTGTATGATTTTGTAAACGGAATCTGAAATAACTATATTATTTAACCCTTTGTAAATTTCAATCTTAAATGAACTCTATTTAGTTTTCTTTATATAAAAATTGTCTTGTTCTCTTCGTTGAATCAATTTAACATTTTAAACTGAACTTTAAATTCCGTAACCCGAACAATATATGAAGGAAATAAGCGATATTTCTGTAGGTTGTTTTTGTATAAACAATGAGTGGATCCAGAGAAACTGACAATATCAGAATAATTAGTAGCATTCTCCAAAATTTCGCATTTACCTGCAACATTAAAGCTATATTTTAGTTGCATGTATATGATTATGATACTAATAGTGTGTCTTTAACTCTAGAGATAAAAACAAATAATCTTCTAAAACTCTTCAAATGGTGTCATTGCTATGCCACTGACCATATATCTTAAGACGGATGTCATACCTGTAATACAAATTGAAAAACAAGTGCAGATGACGCACGGTCGGTAGTGTTTTAACAGCTCATGTACAATTTAGTAATTTATAGCTAATTAAGTTCAGAAAATAAAAAAAGTCATTTATTGGTAGATTATTGGTTGGTTTGCAGTGCTATGGGCATAAATTCCAAAACGATAGATAAACCACTGCTTGGTAGAAAAGTTTCTAAAATTTGTTAAATGTTGTAAAACGGAAAATTGGACTTATTTTTAGGAGAAAATTTTTAAAAAGCCCGAGGGAAGAATACGAAAAGAAGCGTATCTTATTTTATTTCCCTAAAGCGTACTATGGAACTATTAGAATTATATAGCCGTGAGTTTTAACGATTATCACACTGCCACTTCCAAAAAATTATAGGCTACACTTTCTACACGTAACATTATATATATATATATATGTGTGTGTGTGTGTGTGTGTGTGTGTGTGTGTAAGTAAGTAATAATAATGCCACACCAGGTTAATTCTCTTCCATTGGATCTCTACTTGTAATATTGTCTCTTTTCCCTTATATATTATGATACTAATAGTATCTCTTTCACTATAGAGATAAAAACAAAAAATCTTTTAAAACTCTCCAAATGATGTCATTGCTATGTCACGGACCATATATCTTAAGACGGATGTCATACCTGTAATACAAATTGAAAAACAAGTGCAGATGACGCACGGTCATCTGCACTTGTATAACAACACATATAGCTTTAACACATATAGCTTTTCTGTTTGGCGCCCAGCTGTCGAAAGGCATATATTGAAATACATATATCACGTGGACAACCGAAACTAAAATTTATTTGTGTGCTGATGTGAGTTTCGAACTGCCCACTTCGAGTTTGGATATGCATTGCACTAGTCGCTAACCGTTCTCCCAGTTATTTGTGAATATGTAAATATCTTCCAGTCTTTTATATTTATTGTAATATGTTAACCTACTAAATAATATTAATGTGCGCAGTTGATAAAAGTATCAATGCGACTAAATGAATTGTTTGGTTGGACTTTCATGGCGATCGGTACGACTATAACTGTTTGACTGAAGTGGCCTCTGGAAGCCGTAAAGGCCCGTACTTCTGTTCCCTTATATATATATATATATATATATATATATATATATATATATATGTGTGTGTGTGTGTGTGTGTGTCTGTCTGTGTGATATTATTATTGATAATCTTTAATCGCCTTTTCTGAACTGTCTTTCTCATCTACTAACCTTTCCAACGCCTTGGCGAGATGCTTCGCCTTTCCATACTAACTTTCTCCTCCAATTCTAGCAACCTCTCTTTGACCTAATGCTATATTCGCGCGCTACTCAGAGACGGCGGGCTGCCTCGATGCGAATAACATGGCATGTCGTTGTTCTCATGAAATAAATTATTTGCTTCATGATTCCAGCTTCCATTATTTAGGCCATGATAGATGCTTTCTTTCAATAGATGGCCATTTTGGGTCATTTCATATATATATATATATATATATATATATATATATAACAATATCCCCTCGAAATTTTTTTATAGTTAATTCAACACAAGCAGACGTACATAGTTTAAAGAAAACAGCAAGTCGGTCATGGCTTTTTTTAATAGTTTACAGCACATACAGTAGATGAAGTTACATAGTACTTGAAGTTACATGGAACACACTAAAATCATACTTAAACTATTATACACTCATCTATACAAATATTTTATATCTAAAAGACATCTCTAAAATAATTTATAAAAGCAGCGCTATAAACATTTATAAAAGCAGCGCTATAAACATTAACACTAAAACCGCCAAGGCGGTTATTTTGACCGTTTTGAAATTTTCACTTCTTACCAATTGGTTTCTATTAAGAGTGTAACTTTCCGCTGCTTTGTCTTTTCCTAAAATACAATAAGCTATGATATCCTGGTGATAAATTTTCCATTTATCCAAAATTTATGGAGTATGGCGGTACTATACCTAGAACCGCCGGAGCGGTCAACATTACTGTAGTGAATTTTAATGCATATTTCACCTAGTAGATGTCGCTAGATGAATTGCATACCTTTATTGGATGCCCATTATATGCGAGAGGAACATTTGACGCTAAAATTATTGAATTAGAAAGTATGTGGGATAATTTATGCGGAATTCTTATTTTTCCTGAAACCATGTCTCGAAATAGATTTCGTGAAATAATGAGATACATACGATTTGATATAAAGTCAACCAGAAAACAATGCCTTGCAGAAGATAAATTCGCATTAGTATCCGAAATATGGAATTCTTTTCTAATTATAACCCAAGAGAAAACTTTACCATAGATGAGAAGCTTTTTCTAACCAAAGAAAGATGCAAGTTCATACAGTATACACCACAGAAGCCTGATAAATTTGGCATAAAGTTTTGGCTATTGGAAGATGTTGAAACAAACTATTTTTCTGAATGAATTCCCTTACTTAGGTAAAAATGACGACTGACCAAGCTATCAAAGTTTATCTGAATATGTTGTTCTTCATCTAATGAAATCATACTTCAACAAAGGTTACAACATTACAACAGATAACTTCTTTAACTCACTGTGTCTTGCAGAAAAGCTGAAATCAATGAAAACAAGCATTGTTGGCACAGTCAATCGCAGAAGAAAAGAGATTCCTTAGGCCATAAAAAATGAGAAACATGCCTTGTTCAGCAGCATAATTCTTGCCAAAGTTGATATAAATTTGACAGTTTGTCAAGGAAAGAAGAACAAAAATGCTTTACTGTTAAGTTCCGCACATTCATCAATTACAGTGGCAACTGATGACAAACACTTACCAGAAACTGTAAAGTTCTATAATTGAACAAAATTTGGAGTTAACTTTCTCGACCAAGTTCAAGGAGTTGACGTTCTCGACACGGAAGTATTCCGCAAAAGCTTGTTCTAGACGGTGGACTCTTCATGTATTTTATAATGTTCTTGATCTCGCGGGCACTAATTCTTTGATACTATACAAGAAAGTCACTGGAAATAATATTCGACGGCGCGACATTCTTTTGCAATTAAGATCCCAGCTGCGAGAATAATATGCAAATTCGATGAAAGCATCGAAGATTCCATTACCCAATGCATACTCACTTACTAGTGATAAAGAAGCTGAAAAGAGAAAGCAGTGCCAAGTTCTAGTTGCAAAGGGAATAAAACAATGGACAAGTGTGAAGTTTGCATGAGACCGACTTGCGGAAAATGCACCGCTAAAGTGGTAAAAAAGATTTTTTGTGAAAATTGTGTGAAAGGCATTGTTTAGATCATGCACATACAAGCGGTACATTCTCTACATTTTGGGGAAAATCTTAGCTTTATTTTAGCCAAAAGTAACATAGTATGTTTGATTTTATTCCGAAGGGAAGATGAAATGTAACTAAGTATAATATGAGCTAAGTATGAGTTAACTCTATATTTATATCCATTCAGTTTATTTCTAATTACCAGGAATTGTTAGTAAGTCCCATCAGAAATTGATTTCTATCAATTTGTATCATTAGTATTAATTCTATCATTTGTATTAATTTGTAAAAAATATAATGGAAATACTATATTGCACAGTGTTTAATTTCATCCATGATTTTTTTGTTTTTATTTAAATTTCTTTATAAAGAGTATACAATTCCTCATAAAAAACCTTTTTTATTATAGAAATAATTATAACATATAACATTGGGAATGCTGATAATAATAGTAATAAACGATATTAAGAGTAAAAAATGGCAAGTAAGCGATAATAAAGCACTGTAGACCACATCGGTCAAAATGACCATGTGGCGTCACTGTAAGGCTGATAAACTCTCTGAGGCATTTTGAAGAAATTTCACAACTATTGATCCATACTAAAGAAAGACAGAGTTCTAATTAAAAGCGAAGCCAAATTTTTAAAACAAAAACTTAACAAGTAGATTTATTTACAAAAAGAATTAAACATTAAACACTTCGACATAATCACTTAATTTACGTGCAGATTCACAAATACACGCTCCAGGGCCCATTCTCGGCCCAACAACACAGGAGCCTAGCAAAAAACACGTCTATCCCGCTCGGATTTTATACAGCGTCTCTCTCTCCAATGTCTGGATCTTCAAAGGGGTGGAGGGGCCCACAGATTATCGGCTGACAGCTCTTCTAGACGCCGAACTTTATTACATTTCCGAACGTTAAGATGACAGCTTTAGTGGCTGCATCTGTGAGGAAAACGATTTTTAATCCCCCCACGTGTTCCGAACTGGTGGAACCGAACAGTGCATTCCTTGAAAAACACGCAGCTGTTTTTCAGCCCTTGTGGGGTCTCGGGGAAAAAACCATATTTCCAGTACGCTACAACCGCTTCGGCGGTTCTAGGTATACGTTTTTGACGGCGGTTCTAGTGTTAATAAAAGCAGTGCGAAAAGCTTCCGTAAAAGCCTCTGTACAAGCCTTATATAGGGGAGGACAAGGAGCACTGTTCATATATCCCCACCTGGCCGCGTGCCTGAATCCATCTGTCATTGGTTGTAGCCAGCCTATCGTATAGCGCAACAGTGACGCACTTCATACTCCGAATACGACAGCAAAAACAATATTAGGCTCCCTCAATATTAAATTCTCGTTTTAATATTATATATATATATGTGTGTGTGTGTGTGTAACGTGGGGAGAACAGCCGCCGGTCATTGCAATGAATATGCCGCAACCCCACATCATGGTCAACTCTGTAGTGACACTGGATTACTGGAACGGTAGTCTGGTCGAAAGAATCAGACGTTGACACAAGTTTCTCGAACTACATATTTATTAAATTCACCGGCCCCTCCGCCGGGTTTTTCGAGGCAGGCAAAATATTACAGAGTGCGTCTAATTTTAGACATCAGATAGTTTTATAAGTTCATCTCATCACGTGACAGAGAGGTGTGACCTAATGGCTGATTGGATAAAAGTTGTTGTTTATGCGCAAAGCTGAATTTTTTAGAACCCCACGCCGCGCACCTTTTAATTTCGTTAAAAAGTCAGCCATCTTGAATACAATCGCCTGTTTTTTTATCTAAGTTTTAATGGGACGATAATACTAAAATTTGGAATATCTTTTGGAATTTAACACGAATGCCCAAGGGGAGTTAACTAATTAAGAGATTAAAAAGGAATATGTAATTTTGAATACTAAAGTGAGGAATTAATGGTTTTTAAATGTTAAGAGTGTTGAATTAAGAAATTTGTAGTTTTTTAATATTATATATATATATATATATATATATATATGTGTGTGTGTGTGTGTGTGTGTGTGTGTGTGTGTGTGTGTGTAAGTAGTATAATAAAGATATAAGTAACAAACACTAGAATAGGATATATTAACACAGTTTCAAAAATAACCAAGGGATTTAGTATAGTATTTTAATAGACAAATGAAAATCGACTACATGAAAATCGCTACAATGAAAATCGCTACAGTAAAAAGACTACAATGAAAAAGAATTTTGTTTTATCAATGTGAGACTTTCGATTAATGCTCAAAGCATAAATGCTTGACATCAAGCCTAACAGTTGTGGACGTGAGGGTAGCTAATTCACCGTCAGTTCCATATGTGTAACAATCTGTCGGGAGTGAGAGTAATTAATTCAACTTAATATATATTTTAAGTGTGCCTTACTAATATTTTAGGTTTATCCGAATAATAATCTCGCGACACCCCTAGCCGACGTCAGGGCACCCTTAAGTGCCGCTGCATACCGATTGGGAATTACTAGTCTAAGATTTTGTTACGTTGCTAAACAATAAGATATAAGAAATATTTTTCCATACTTGCACAAAATTGCTGAGTCCTGTAAACATTATATAAGTATGTATTATTTAATTTATTTAAAGAAAGTATACGATTACAATAACTCATTGGTAATATTTCATTCGTATATTATTTTTTTCAGTTCTTTTGATACCTATTTACATAACCTTTTATGTGTTTATAAAACTTTCTTCATACTGAATTTATAATAGTTAAGATAAGAAATGGAAGTTTTTTAATTAGTAAAAATTAAAAGTCTGATAAAAGTATCAATATTTTCAATACAAAACTAAAATAATTTCTCCTTACATTTAATTAAGTTTTATGATAATGAAGTTTAATTTTGTAATTTATATAACAGCTTTTGTCGGTATCCGTCACCCTAAACTTAAGTATAATGGATATAATATTATACAAATTTTCTAAAGATATTAAAAAAAGACAGATATCTTCTTGAATGACCCTATTCTGGCCCTCACGGTTATGAAAAATTTATTTCTAAAGGGAATTTTCCAAATGATTTTCTGATTTACTTTCAATCGAGACTTCAAAAGAAAAAAATGATATAAGAACGTTATTTGTAGCCTTAAACAATTTAAAATTTTTATTTTCTGAGATACGTTGTCAGGAGGGATTATAATTTGTAAAGGTCTTATAATCTGTAGCAATCATTATGTGCATAATAAATAAGTTGTGTTATTTACCATGCTAAAAGTTTCTACTAAAGCGAAAATCATTAAAGTTAATTAAGATTAATGGATCGATTAACTTTAATTAGACAAGACTCAATTTTAAGCCATTTTTCGAAGTTTAAAGCAAATAATTTATGTTAGGATGTTTTATATTTAGTGTTGTATAGCATTTATTGTTACATACTGAAACATACATAAAGGCCATACACATATAAATACAAAATAAATAGGATTATATCACGAAAACTTTAAGAGGTGATACCTTCTCTAATTGGGACCCCTGCAAAATCAATTGTATTAATTTAAACCTTTGTAAAAAGTCATTTTTCATTTCGCTTCAAATTCTTAAAAATGTTCCTTACCTCAGAAACTTGGGGTCTTTTACGCTTAGACACCAGTCTTTCGCCGGTACATAGTATCAAGTTTAATTCTGTTGACATCTACTGTCGTACCAAAATTGTATACAAGTAACAACACGGCTACTTGAAATGTTGAATGTCTTCGTGAATGTAAATGCTAGTTCAAGTTTCCCTTTTCGAGACATGTTTAATGCAAAACGTATAGGACGAGTGATTGGTCTAGAAATAAAAGAGCATCAAGCTTAATTCCGTTGACATCTACTATCGTATCAAAATCACGTATGAGTAACAACACGAAACCTGTTTGTAAATGCACATACCAGTCCAAGTTTCTCTTTGAAAAAGGTCTTTAATGGTGCGTGTATAGGTGAACTCAATAGCTTAGATAAAGAGCATCAAGCTTAATTGTGTTGACATCTACTGTCGGGCCAAAATCGTACACGAGTAACAACACAAAACTTCCTTGTGAATGTACGTGCCAGTGCACGTTTCTCTTTAAAAGACATCTTTAACGCTGTATGTGCACGTCAAGTCACTGGACTAGAAGTACGTAAAAGAGAAACTAATCTCGTAATATTCAACGCATGCTGTCATCGTAATATACTCTTTAAATGAACGTGGCCAAATTTGACATGCAAAGCAAAACGAATATGAAAGGATATAAATGTAAAAAGGTAATATTAAAAAGAAAGAGACCATGTCTGAATTAGAAGTTTTAATTAAAGACCATGTTGCAGTACGTCAAAATATTTTTTCTCTCATACAGTGATAGTGATAAGGACATTATATTATTACAACTGAAAGAATTAATTGCAAAAATATTAACTTTTTACCAATTAACTAAGAAATGAATTCATGTATCAATAATTCAAAAATGGTTAATTTTATTCTCGAAACTCTTACCTAATTAAAAATACAGTAACAGATGATTTACACTGACGTGCCACTGAATTAGGGATACCTACCTAGTAACGAGTTGGGCCTCCTATGGCCTTGATAACGGCTGCCACACGACGACGCATAGATTCAACAAGTTTCTGGAAACGTTCCACGGGAATGGCTTGCCAAATATTGGCTAAAGCGGTCCATAATTCAGTAAGGTTCTTTGGTGCTGTGTGATGGCCTTTCACGCCTTGTTCCAAAACATCCCAAAGATTCTCAATAGGATTTAAGTCTGGGCTTCTAGGTGGCCAATTAATGACAGAGAAGTCAGAAGAATGCTCATCCAACCAGCCAGTAGCCAACCGGGACTTGTGAAAGGTACAGTTGCCTTGCTGGAAAACTCCATTACCGTGCGGATAACAGAACAGCATAAACGGATGGAGGTGATCACCCAGCAACTCTACGTACCGAATTGCATTGAGGGAGGTTGGTACACGCACCAAAGATCCCAAACTGTGCCACGAAAAAACACCCCAGACCATGATTGAGCAACCATGCCCTTGTACAGTTCCAGCCAGGCATGCAGGATCCATGGTTTCATGAGCCTGACGCCATATTCTCAGCCTCCCGTCGGCGTTAAGTAGTCGGAATCGAGACTCATCACTCCATGCTACTCGTTTCCAGTCCTCTACACTCCAGTCTCTGTGCTTTCTTGCCCAGGCAATACGTGCAGCCCGATGGCGAGTATAGAGCAATGGTACTCTCGTAGGTCGACGGCTCCCAAAACCCATACGGTGAATCGAGCGTTGCACAGTCCGTTTACTGACTGTACGACTGGCACCGTCATTAAACTGGGTGGTAATTTGAGCTACTGTTTGGCTTCGCTGGCTACGTACAATACGCCTGAGCCGTCTCTCACCACGCACTGTCAAGGCTAATTATCCTTTGCAGTTTGCCCGATCGCTAGTTTTTTTTCCACCATCCATGTATTCCTGATATACTCTTGACACTGTCGACCTTGAAAATCCTAGCTGTCTGACGATTTCGGAATTTGAATGCCCCATGCTTCAAGCACCTACGATTTGTCCGCGATCGAAGACGTCTAAATCAGGCAGTTTACCCATACTGGCAATTCCAACAACTAATTCAGAACAACCACAGTACGCGCTATATATGCAGTTACCACAGCTTCCTCACTTGCGCATACATGATGCGCAGCGCTACACAATTTGCATAGGCTTTGCTATCCCTAATTCAGTGGCACTTCAGTATATATATATATATATATATATATATATATAGTGTATAAATGCATCGTTTGTGTGTGTATATATATATATATATACACAAACGAACCGGGTTATAGCGAACCCGGTATATAACGAACTCACGGATATATCGAAAGAAAATTTTGGTCCCACCATTTGCATATTGTACGCAACTTAATTAGTATTGTGTCAGTTTAATATAATTGATTTTAATCGATTAAATTCATTAATTATTATTTTTAATAGCTTTTTATCATTTTTAATATTTCATTGCTAAATACACATCGCAATTAATGAGCTATACATATTGTGAATTCTAGCATTTTTCTTAACGGTTCGGATATAGCGAATCACCGGATAAAGCGAACAAAATCTGTATATATATATATATATATATATATATATATATATATATATATAACAGTTCCGTAACTGACTGACTCACTGACTGACATACAACGCATAGACCAAACCGCTGCACCTAAAGGGCTGAAAGTTTGCATGGCGATTCTTCTTATATTGTAGAGGTGCACTAGGAAAGATTTAAAAAAAATTCTTTTTAGATGTTTTAAAACTTAGATCTTTTAGCAACTTTTTTAAAGTTTGCATTTAAAGTAATAATTTGAGGGTAATAAAATTTATATCTCGATAAAGACCATAAAAATTCCTTTAAAACATATTCTTTTACGAATCTTTACTTCCATTTTCTGATTTTTGGTGAATTTTTAAAGATTAAATTTTAGAATTTAATTTATTAAATGCTGATGACGTGATTTCTTTTTCTGGTACTTTAAATAAATTTATCGTCACGTCCATAAAAATGAAATAGACAAAAAAGTGTTTTTCCCTTGCTAATGCGGCAGACGATTGGACATTATCCAAAAAAATATTAAAATACAGTAAAAGATATGTTTCTCAAACTATACTATATTAACTGTACTATATTCTTTAGTATGTCCTATTAGATTTAATTTGAATATTTTCTTCTTCAGTATTTTGTCTATAAAAATATCCCTTACGATTTTTTTTATAAATATATATTTTTTTACATCAATTGTATACATTGATCGTCGTATTTATTATATATATATATATATATATATATATATATATATATATATATATATATATATATATATATATATATATATATATATATATATATAGCTAACTTGTTTGTGTATGCGTATAGTAAATAAATAGTTAGAAAGATAAATAGGGAGGATGAGATATGGATAAAAGCAGAGCAACACACAAGAGAGTATTTACATCTTATTTCCCTAATATGTGTGGTCCTAATATGTGTGTATATATATATATATATATATATATATATATATATATATATATATATATATATATATATATATATATATTTATATATATATATATATATATATATATATATATATATATATATATATATATATATATATAGATATATATATATATATATAGATATATATATATATATATATATATATATATATTCATATATATATATAGCTAACTTGTTTGTGTATGCGTATAGTAAATAAATAGTTAGAAAGATAAATAGGGAGGATTAGATATGGATAAAAGCAGAGCAACACACAAGAGAGTATTTACATCTTATTTCCCTAATATGTGTGGTCCTAATATGTGTGTATATATATATATATATATATATATATATATATATATATATATATATATATATATATATATATATATATATATTATATATATATATATATATATATATATATATATATATATATATATATATATATATATATATATATATATATAGATATATATATATATATATATAGATATATATATATATATATATATATATATATATTCATATATATATATAGCTAACTTGTTTGTGTATGCGTATAGTAAATAAATAGTTAGAAAGATAAATAGGGAGGATTAGATATGGATAAAAGCAGAGCAACACACAAGAGAGTATTTACATCTTATTTCCCTAATATGTGTGGTCCGACAGGATCCGTCCAGTCCAAGTTAATGTGTATTCATTTAAAATTACTATAGGAATGGATTCTAATGTGGAGCTAATGGACGTTAGCTGAGTTCAAAGGTACTCTCGTTCCCTCCCCTTTTGTCTCTCCTCTCCCTTGGTGTATCATTAAATCTGCTTTAAGCAGTTTTCCCACTTTAAAGTCTTATAAAAATATAATATTGTTATTCGCATGAAGGGATACAACGTTCAAGAAGGTTCTGAACTCAAAATTCACTAAAATAGCGCCTTTTTGTTTTATTGACTATAAACATTATACATAGAACTTTATAGACTAGAAAAAACCAAACAGTATGTTTCTACGGTGATGACATAGCCAGATAAATCGTTGTAATGCAGTACTGTCCAGGCGCACCCCGCGATATACTTGAACTGTCTGTCTATTTATTTCAGAATTAATTTTATATGATTTATCATTTTTAAAGAATACATATCAAACATGTCTTGAAAGGTCATCTCGGGGAAATTTATTACAGCGTTCCTTTATTGTATTTTTATTAAAATGTCTTAGAAATCTGACTGGCACTTAATATTCAGAAAACAATTTCTTTGAATGAAAATAACCTGAAAATAATTCTTTTTTTTTTCCTTCAAACACATTAAAAATTTAAAAAATAAAATTTTTATAAGCCCGGAAGGCAAATTATTTTGAAATCTATTATCAGCACAAAAGTGTAAGAAATCTAGAAATACAGATATTTATGTGCACATATATTAAATTACTTAAATTTATTAAAATTATTTTTGTATAACTATTCGAATGAATTTTCTTCAATGTACATTGGTTTTTATGTAAGGACACGTACAATGTAAAAATCATTTTAAATGTCACTAAAGAAAATAAAATTTTCTCTCCATGACACATTTACATTACAAGCTGTGATGTGCAGGAATTTTTACACACATGAAGGCTCACTGTTTTATATATTCTGCTTTAAAATGGGCATGGCTGATTGTAAATGTTTGTTTTGCTGATTAAATGTACGCATGTACACACATATATTGAGGGTAAAGTAAAAATATTACTTTTGACATAAGACCCAAAATGTCCCCTCTGGAAACAAACTACTGATTTTGAATTGTGAGATAATTACAGAGCACTACTATTTGAAATACATCAGTTTTAAATGTATTAAGATTTTTATTTTCTTTTGCAGTGAAATTATGGCATGCATTTGAATACAGGCTATAGTGCAGTTTATTTGTATCTATGTCTATAAAATGAGAGGCGAAAATGTTACTTAAAAAATTGAAAGTGACTGTGAAGCTTCCTTTTAGATTTTTATTTATTTTTACCTCATTTTTTCGACTAAAGTATCAACAGGCTGCTACATGTTTTACATTTACTGATCAAAGAACTTCTAAAAAACATTATTTTGGAAATTGTATACATGGTAACTATATTTTCAGTGATTTTCAGTGAGTGGCTTTCCATAAGCCATAGTATAAATCTGAAAACATGAATGAAATGAATTTTAAATAAGGAACATTTTCTTGCATCACTTATTTTTTAACGGTCCGAACTTTAAACTTTAACACTGGAACGGCGGCGTTTTCTGTATACCATTTTGACCGCTCCCTTGAAATGATTAAAAAATACACTTTTTTTCATGGTTTGTTTTCTGAAACAAGTTTTTTAATACATTTAGCTTTTAAATATTACATTTTCATCACATAATTTTTTCTCTTGGCTCAAGCTTTATTTTATAATGTTTATTTTTTTATCCAAGAGCATACTAGTATATGTTTTTATAAAACCAATTAGTAATAAAATACAATAGGTACAAAATAAAACACACTATACAAAGATAATTACTTTGTATTGCACAAAATATTTTAAATATTTATCACATATGATAATTTACAAAAAATTATACATTTAAAAGTATAAATATTACGAAATTACACTTACATTATTCTTTTTCAAAGTCTCTGCAAACACTGAGCTTCATCACTTTTTTTTATATAGCATGTGTGACGTCCTTTTAAATAAAAAGCAGAAAAGACAGCTGTGGTCCGTCGAACTTTATTTTATGCGTTCATAAAATTATAGAAGAGAGCCACCAGTTGTTTCTTTGTAAATGAACCAAGCATTGATAGCAGCTAAGTCCGAAATATTACAAAATAACTTACTGGTCACCGTCGTGAAGCGGATTTAGTTGAATATTTTCTTGCCATCTAATCAAGCATATTTACACCGTATTGAGTAAAGTTGTAAAATTTAACAACCTTGGGGGTCTTCTTTTCATTGCTTTCCATTTCTAGCGTAGGATGTTGAGTGCTTAACAATAGGACAATTTCGCTTTTCTTTCCTTGATATGCCGTCAGAGTGATATTATCGTCCTTGAGAATTTTGCTTGAACACAGTTCTCCCTTGTTGAGCTTGAATGATTCGGGTACTTCTTCCTTTGCATGTTTTACAGTGCCTACGAGGCTAAGTCATTTACTTCTTAAAGTTTGACTAATTTTAATGATGTAAAAAAATTGTCAGTTGTAATGTTCCTACCAGTATTTTGAACTGGTTCTGCCAAATGACATACCGCATGTTTTCCAACGGTATCTTTATTGGGTCTACTTTCATTTTTTCCTAAATATGGAAAGCCAATCAAAAAGTACTTTGAACGAACATCAGCTGCTGGCCAAAATATTATCCCGAATTTATCCGGTTTCTGTGGCTTATACTATGCAAATGAGCAACGTGCCTTACTTGGGAATAGTTGAGCATCTACCGTTATATTTGCACCTTTTGTAACACAGTAAGCAATTTTCAATAAATGTGTTTCAAATCTCTGATACTAGAGCCAATTGATCTGTTCGAAGTATTTCGGATCTTGTTGACTTCAGATCAAAGCGCAAATATATTTGGATTTCTTTGAATCTACCACGGGCCATTGTTTCATGAAAAAAGTTTAGGTTCCATGTCGTGGATCACAAATTGTCGATTGAAATACCTTTAGAAATAAAAACTCAACGGGCATACAGTAAGGAAAAAAAGCATCTAATTCCTCTAAAGATACACTCCAATGCGGATCTTGTAAGCGCCTGTAAGCTTCTGCTTCCGTGCATTCTTGTATGAGATTCAGAATTTTTTCGTTTATGAACAGTCTCCATGCGCTAGTAAACCTACCCAGAGTTGCATGCCTAATGACAAATGTGCTGGGTCCAGGCACTTCTCTCAACATATTGTGACGCTGCCGTGTTCCTGAAGAAAGGGTATCATAAGGAGCTGTAGTCCACGCTGTTCCATCTTTTGCTACTACTTCATTTCGCTCATTTTGGTCATATTGTGGGAGAAATGATTGTTCCTGATTTTTTCTCAGTACTCAACTTCGGTTTTGATGTCTTCTTCCTTCTCATTCATGGATTACTTCCCACTCATACACGGATAGCAAAAAAATAGAATAGAAAACACAACATAGACAGCTATTTGGGAACAGCGGTCAAAATGACCGCAGTCAGCCGTTATAGGTATACCTCTTTATAGCGGTGATAATAATGAGCAGAAAAAGATAATTTTTGTCCCACATATTCTTTATGAATATTTAGGAAAAGTCAATGAACAAACAAAAAATCAAAGAATAAAAAAGGGAAATATGAGCGTTTGAAAATCGTTTGCGGTCAAAATGACCGCTGCCACCGTTCTACTGTTAAATTCAGAGGTATTAGGTTCGAATTATGTTCAATTATCAGTACAAATCCTGGTGATTCTTGTACAAATTTCAGGTGTTCTGGATTCTGGTTAAAAGAAAAACATATTAATAGAATACTTAACACGCTTTTAAAATGATGTTGTTATTTCTAATGTTGTTATTTCTAATGCCCCCTGGCTGGAAGATCCAGAGCAGGTCCATATAGGCTTCTGGCTGAAGTGTGCGGCTCCGAATTATACAGCACCGCAAACATCGGAGTCCGTCTTACCTAGTTGCCATCTCAATTTTTACTGCGCACCCCAAGGGGTGACATCTGGAGGGATCGTACCCTCTCTCATCCTCTCTTGACCTCATAGAGGGAAATTTTGGTCCCCGGACTTAACGTGCCTACATCCGGCCTAGAAAGGGAGATATTTAATGAAGCGCGTCGGGATTCGATCCGAGTACCCTCAGCATCGAAATTCAGCGAGCTACCACAAGGCCGCCTCGAGCTCACACATTTAAAAAACTTCCATGAAGCAGTTTTTTTAAACTTATTTTGCCTCACAAAATATGCATATATTGGCTTAATCAATAGAAATAACACTTATAAATTTATACTCTTTCAATGAAAATTAAATTTAATCCAACAATTTAAATAGAATTTGAGGTAAAAATGGATTAAATTTTTGAATTTATTTCTCAAAAGAATGAGATTTATAGTTTACGGGCCTTTATTTTCAAAGAATTAAAATTCTAATTAAACAAATTGCTGCATTAAAGGTAATGAGCGTTAATGACTTTCACCTTCAAGAATAGATTAATTTAAAATCGTATAATAAGTCAAGGCTAATGAAAATATAAAAAAAACATTAGTTTGCCTTGCGCAGTATTTTCATGAATTTAAAATATTGAAATTTTAAAGAAACCTCTTGTCTGAAACGGTTTCTTTCATTCTGGAATGGATATGTATTTTTCTCTTCTAGTAAGTAAAGAGTTTTTTATTGTTGAGGAAACTGTGCGACCCCCTTATTTAACTTTCTTTAAAAATTATTTAAGATGCAACCAGTTAATTAATCTTGTGTTTCCAAAATACACTTTAGGGATAATATACAACCATAAAAATTAAGGAATGTTTCCCTACAAATATTTTTTTTTATCATTCCAAAGCGTCTGTAACTAATTTTTTCGGAAATATTTTTTTTTTTGTCAAAACCTTTTATGGCGATTAAATGTGTGAATTCTGTAAGGAAAATGCTTTCATTTATATGAAATAAAAAAAGTAGACTTTTATAATACAATTTGAATAATTTATCGAAAATTGAAATAAAAAGTAAGTTATTTTCAACCTTATCGAAATATTTTTATGATTCGTTGGAGTATGAAATGCATCAAGCCGTTATACACCTACGCACAAAAATAAATTATGAAAGAAAAAACTATTAGAGTGTCCAATAGTTTTAAAGAAATCTGAAATAGCAATGAGCTCAAATACCTCTTTGGTAGTTAAGTTTTCAAGCCATCTGAGTTAAAATTAGGATTTGTAGCCTGGCATGATCTCTGTTTTTAAAAATCCACAGTAAAAAATCCAGATCTCTGTCCTACAGCTTTAAAGAAATATGAAATAGTAATGAACTTCAATATTTCTTTGACAGTCAAGTTCGAGCCATTTGATTTAAAATTAGGTTTTCTACCCTGGCGTGATCTCTGTTTTTAAAAATCCAGAGTAAAAAATACAGATCTCTTTCCTATAGCTTTAAAGACATATAAAATAGTACTGAGCTTAAATAGTTCTTTGATAGTCAAGTGTTCGAGAAATCTGTTTTAAAATTAGATTTTCTACCCTGGCGGAATCTCTGTTTTAAAATAACTAGAATAAAAAATCCAGATCTCTGTCCTATAGCTTTAAAGAAATATGAAATAGTAATGAGCTTAATTACTTTTTTGATAGTCAAGTGTTTGATCCATCTGAGTGAAAATTTGGTTTTCTACCCTAGCATGATCTCTGTTTTTAAAAATCCAGACTAAAAAATCCAGATCGCTATGAAATAGTAATGAGCTTAAATTCCTCTTTGATATTCAAGTGTTCGAGCCATCTGAGTTAAAATTAGGTTTTCTACCCTAGCATGATCTCTGTTTTTAAAAATCCAAAGTAAAAAATCCAGATCTCGGTCCTATAGCTTTAAAGAAATGTGAAATAATAATGAGCTTGAATACTTCTTCGATAGTCAAGTGTTCGAACCATCTGAGTTAAAATTAGGTTTTCTACCCTGGCGTGATCTCTGTTTCAAAAAATCCATGAATAATATCAGTGATTTAAATTTGACACACTATTATGCTTTTTTATTTGTTATTCCCTAAAATAGAAGTTTAGGTTTATAATTCAGTTTATTTTTCACAGAAAATTCCGAAACCCTGACAAACCTTTAATATGAAAGTTTAAAATTCTGCAGAAACTCGTGAATTTTAAAGAAGTCTAACTTCAGATTGGTAGTAAGTTTTTACTTTTAGTTACATTTCTTTTCACATTTCTTCAATAATATCCTATGATTCAACTTTCTCATTTTACTGTTAGTCACTAACCATTTAAAAGTATCATTATTAAAATATATTAAATAATAAGATATTAATACTTTATTGTTAAAGTATTAATTACTTACCCATTAGCAATATTTTTTAATACACATCAAATTAAGAGACAGGCAGGAAATATTTTTTTTCTTTTCCATGTAGCACGCACGACCTTCTTAATGCTACAAGAATAACAACATAAACTAAAAACTTCAACAATGGTATACAGTTCAATATTGATATTAAAAACTATGTCTATAAAGCATTTTTGCAATGTTTATGATACAGTGTACTAAAACAAGAAGGGTAGAAAAGGGATAACATCTTTTTTACGAATAGAGCTCTTTTTTTTATTTGCAAAAATTTGCTACAGTTTACAATTTGCAAAATCGAAATTGCAGTAATCCAAGCCTATAACAACAACCATTTTGCCCTCCTTTGTTACATGAATTGAAATGTGATATTACTGCGTTACTACAGCAACATTTTGGTTCGAAATAGGCAACATGTAGGAGGTTTAGTTCAGACACAAGAATTATGGCGATGTCATCATTTCGAATATATTTTCATTTTACATTCTAGTCCCGAAAAATTATCTAGTAACTAAGAAATTCGCTGGTTGATAATTTAAGTGTACGTCACGATGACATTTTTAACTCTTTGCCAGCTACTTGGAGTTACTCACTGATTTAACAATAAGTCACAAATTCGCCCGCAGTCATTCAGATTGATTTATCCTCATTACGTACCATTTCTTGGCCTTGCTTAATTTTCTATTTAGACATCTCGAGTCTCAGTGAAACAAAAAATTTTAAGAATAAATTAAAGTGCTACAGTGAATGATTTTTTTAATCAGCTACTTGGAGTTACTCACTGATGTAACAATCAGTCACAAATTCGCCCAGAGTCGTTCATTTTGATTTATCCTCATTACGTACCACTGCTTGGCTTTGCTTAATTTTCCATTTAGACCTGTCGAGTCTCAGTGAAACAAAAATGTTAAGAATAAATTAAAGCGCCACAGTGAATGATTTTTTTAATCAGCTACTTGGAGTTACTCACTGATGTAACAATCAGTCACAAATTCGCCCGCAGTCGTTCAGATTGATTTATCCTCATTACGTACCACTGCTTGGCTTTGCTTAATTTTCCATTTAGACCTGTCGAGTCTCAGTGAAACAAAAATGTTAAGAATAAATTAAAGCGCCACAGTGAATGATTTTTTTAATCAGTTACTTGGAGTTACTCACTGATGTAACAATCAGTCACAAATTCGCCCGCAGTCGTTCAGATTGATTTATCCTCATTACGTACCACTGCTTGGCTTTGCTTAATTTTCCATTTAGACCTGTCGAGTCTCAGTGAAGCAAAAATGTTAAGAATAAATTAAAGCGCCACAGTGAATGATTTTTTTAATCAGCTACTTGGAGTTACTCACTGATGTAACAATCAGTCACAAATTCGCCCGCAGTCGTTCAGATTGATTTATCCTCATTACGTACCACTGCTTGGCTTTGCTTAATTTTCCATTTAGACCTGTCGAGTCTCAGTGAAGCAAAAATGTTAAGAATAAATTAAAGCGCCACAGTGAATGATTTTTTTAATCAGCTACTTGGAGTTACTCACTGATGTAACAATCAGTCACAAATTCGCCCGCAGTCGTTCATTTTGATTTATCCTCATTACGTACCACTGCTTGGCTTTGCTTAATTTTCCATTTAGACCTGTCGAGTCTCAGTGAAACTAAAATGTTAAGAATAAATTAAAGCGCCACAGTGAATGATTTTTTTAATCAGCTACTTGGAGTTACTCACTGATGTAACAATCAGTCACAAATTCGCCCGCAGTCGTTCAGATTGATTTATCCTCATTACGTACCACTGCTTGGCTTTGATTAATTTTCCATTTAGACCTGTCGAGTCTCAGTGAAGCAAAAATGGTAAGAATAAATTAAAGCGCCACAGTGAATAATTTTTTAATCAGCAACATTGATGT
This sequence comes from Dolomedes plantarius, assembly GCA_907164885.2. Taxonomy (NCBI): domain Eukaryota; kingdom Metazoa; phylum Arthropoda; class Arachnida; order Araneae; family Dolomedidae; genus Dolomedes; species Dolomedes plantarius. The sequence continues at coordinate 238,123,875 of OU015490.1, forward strand.
TTAAGTCACGTCATAAGACATCCCGCAGCAATGGCAAACTAAGGTATTACTTTATACTGGTTCTAAAGTTTCTGATCAAGTTATGCACTTAAATTTATTAATTAGTTTTGTTTTCTGAGCAATTTAGACACTTAAATTTTAACCATAGCAAATGTCTTAAAAATATATTCCACACATATGCACCATGTATTATTTTAGACACAACAGCACGCCAACTTATTTTAGTGAATTATTTTCAAAATAAGATATCTTCAAGTCATAAAGTTCGTAAAACCTCCGTCAATTTGTCTATTTAATATAACATTTGTTTGTTTAACATAACGTACTCGTATGTTTGTTGAATCTACCAATAAACATTATTGTCGACTAAGCGTACGTCATGAGGATGCCATTTTCTCATTACGAAATTTCCGTACGCCCCGAGACTAAGGGCATGTTTACACAAAATCCTTCAACGTCAGCGTTACTCATATTGGCATATTATAAACCAATTACAGACCTTAACAATTTCGTGGTTAATCATTTGGAGGTTTGTAACTGGTTAAATATATTTCAATAGAGTAACGTTTGCGCTGACGGATTCTATGTGAACAGGCCCTTTGGCAGAATAACGCAGAGCTAATTGTCTACGCATACTTGAATGTTGCAAAACAGATGTGTGTTTGTAGTTTGACTTTGGCTTAAAACCTGACTCTCTGTTTGTCTGTTCAAACTGATAGCAAAACATAGAAAAAAATGTTTAATTTTTCTCCTAAGATATTTTAGTTCAAAACTTCTATATGAATTGTTGTCAAATCACCAAGTACATTATCATCGATCGTTAACCATCCTACTGTCCATGTACGTTGCTTGCTCACTTTGCCTACTTCGAACTCACGGATCCTGAGCGCACCAATCACTTTTCTCCTTTTCCCGACTTTCTGTCTATTCACGGTTCCCCACTGCTTTATCTCTGAATGCCTGCACTAGAGGGCGGGGCCCAAGTAGTGCAGTTAAACCCATTTTCTTATGGTCTTAAGTACATTATTACAAGTTTGAAGCTTTTTTCTAAAATGGAAATGCAGCGTTATGTATTCAGAAAAGGAAGAAAAAATATTAATATAGTCTTAAGCGGCTCCACCAATTGTGCCCTAAGAATGCAAAAAATTTAGCTTGCATGGCAGAATCTAAACACTTGTGCTTGCTAGCGTTCCATAAAGTCTTCTGTCCATGTTTTAGCCTTAAACGACGTGGAGAGATATAAACTTCCCCGTTACGGATAAAGAATAGTTTAAATGAATGACTAGATACAAGATGTAATTAAGAGAGTAGAAACGATTGGGTAACTTACCCATCTCCCTGGGCTGGACACGAGAATTGAATCGACACATGTACACACTAAGACGTAGGCCCATGGTCTTAAACTCCACATTTAATTATAATCGAATTACATACACCGGAATGTTTTGCATCTGATTTCAAGGGTTTACATAACATCAAGAAAAAAACTTGACCAAACGTAAAAAATGAATTATACGAATGCGAATAACGACTATCCGTTTTTACTCAACGGAAAACGAAGTCAGACTGAGAAGAAGAATATATTACCGTTCGGTTTTTTATCACATGATCTCAGGACCCGCAGAGATGGGTCTGCTAGACGAATCGGCGTCCTTGTTTCCGCTGCTGTCTGTTTTCGAGTTCCGTTTTCGCCCACGACATGTTTATTGAATGTTTTGGGAGCATATAACCATCCCATGTTGAGTACTCATAAAAATATGAATATATCTCTTTTTTATTACGTGAGAGGAGAGCTTCACTGTATGAGTACAGACAATATGAATAGCAAATTGCAATCACACTTTCACCAATGAGGTCTTAAAGGAATTTACGCCATGCAATACCTTCATAATTATATCCAGTAATAATATTATTAATACATACAAGATCTGACCGAGGGGAATTGTCTCATAAAGCAATAGTATGTTTGGGTCAATAGTTTTTACTTGCTACAAGGACATAAAATTCCGTGTGTACTGAAAAAATATTGAGCTCCTAAGCCAGACTGAGATGCAGTAAGTGACGTCATTATCGCAAATGATTATAGTCCGTAATAACGGGTTAGAGCTTAAATATGGAGAAAAATCCATGAAGAAGAAGAAAATGTAACTTAGATGAAAATACTGTTTATGAGGTTTGAAGTTTAGTTCCGGTCATGTATCACCCAAACCATCTCTTTTGTTGAATTTTAATTGCTTTTAATTGTTGACATTGAAGTTCTTTGACATTTTTCGTAACTATTTACAAGGTAACTCCTTATTTTTTCTTTATGAAAATGTGCATTCCAGATTAACAAAATCTATTTATATTATGATGCATTTCTCAACAATTATATTAATATAAACATATACTGTTTTGGCCGAAATACAGCTAAACGTATATATGCCATGTTTTCTCAAACTTCTAGTATTTTTCGTCTAAAATCCCTGCATCTCTATAAGATCAAAGAATATTTAATACGTATAACACTTAAAACTTTTGCCCTGTTAAGTTCATTAAAGATATGCTTGCATTATTTTGACTAATTTTAGATCCTAATAGGCAACCAATGATATAGCAACTTTCAGAAGTTGAAAAATTTCTAAACAAATTTCCAGCTTTGCTTCATTAAATTATTAACATACTGAGAAATATTTACGTCCATATAAATATTAACGGTCGTAAAATATGCTTATTTTAAAGTACTTACTAAAAATATTTTTAAATTTAACACATTTCAATATAGAATTTACCAAAATGTTGCCTTATTCATGAGGTATTACCGAGAACCAAATTTTGTGAGCGTATGCTTATTTATAAGTTTAAAAACTTGAACTTGGTCTCATTTGTTCTCAGTTATAAGATATGTTATAAGATATGCTGCTTTGAAAGTACTAGTAATTTTTTTTTATTGTGGAAATTAAGATGTGTGATCTTGTTGGTAAAATAAATACATCTACTATGAAGAAGTCTATTAATTTAAATATATAAACCTCTATAAGTTTTTCGAGCTACGCCCTGCTGAAGCTACAAACAGGCATGTTTTTCAGATGTCAATGAAAAATACGTACGAATGAATTACGTACTGCACAGTGAGATCGGTACTGTCAAACGACACTAAACTTTCTGTGCCTGCATTTAAGATTGATTTTCACTGGTTCACATAGCTAGTACTCCTTTCTGTTGTTAAAATCACGCCTAACATTAAGTATTATAAACTTACCTTGTCTACAAATGTTTTGCATAAACCGTTCCTTTGTATTTTTATTTCAATGCTTTCTGTAACGTTTTACTTGTCATCTAAGGAAGATATATTTGACTTCAATGTTAACAAGATTCAGTTTTTAATTTTTAATTATTGGCACTCGATGACGGAAAGTTAAGAATTCAAAACTGACATGTGTAATTTAAAGAATACATTGACGTTAATCCATACGTGATGTACGTAACGGGAAATTTTTACTAAGGCCCAAAACTTTTTCGTAACTCTTATCTATTGATCAAAATCTTCTCAATTTTTCTCAGAATGATAACTTCCTTTAAAAATTTTCTGATGCAAATGTCTTAATTCCATAAATTTGGTAATTATTCCATAAATTTGGAAATTCCATAAATTTGGTAATTATTTCGATTATATAGATCTCGTATCTAAACATATTAATATTTTGTAATAATAATGTTATTTTTTCCTCAAATCATTGCTGTTGAGTGCAACGCCTGCCGCATTTAATTATTAACATACTGAGCATTTAATACACACGTACATATAGAGCGCTGCTGTCGCTGTATATGTACGTGTGATGGGCAGATGAGGCGAGCTCCGAGCGGAGATGGAGTGAGCGTAACTCAGAGTAGAAACAATAAATTAAGAGAAAACCTATACAGTCCATATTTAATTTTGAGTAGAGTCATTTTACTTAAAGAGTATTGAGCTATCGATGGACCAAACATTGGTCCAGGTGATCCGGAGATGCTACCCTTTTGGATATATTTAGTGAAACGGAAATTTGAGTATTCGGAGTAATGATCCTTGTCTCGTGTGACAGCAGTCCCAGCATAGAGGGAAGAGTAATAGTATCTCCTCTTGCCCTCTTGAGTTAATAAAAACTAATTAATTTCTCGAGTCGAAGTTAATTTTTTGAGTTTAAAGCAAATTTTTGTTTGTGTGTTAATATTTTTCTCTTGAATTTGTGTACTTTCGGTTTATAAGTTCAAAATGCCGAGAATAGCCGAATTAAATAAAGATGAGTTAAAACGCTTTGCTGAGGAGATTGGTTTATGAGTACCAGAAGGTGCTAAAAATATTGATTTAAAACGTTTAATTGAGGGTAGTGATGTATTTAAAAAAGACATCAAATTCGTAGAAAACGTTATGGATCAAGTGTTAGAGGAGAAGAAAAACCAAAAAGCTGATCAGAACGCTCAAATTGAATTAGAGCGACTTAGATTAGAGAGGATTAAAGCATAATTACAGTTAGCGCAATTAAAGGATAATGAAAAAAATTCCGATACTTCTTTTGATCACAAATGTAAAACCGAAACTGAAGAGTCAATTGATGTTTTAATAAAAAGTGTTAGAACATTAACAATTAAAGTGCCGAGTAAATCGGAAGGATGGGGTTTCTTTTTTACTCCGTTAGAGAGAGCATATAGTACTAAAAAGGTACCTGAGAAACTTAAAGCAGAGATTCTGTTGAATTTATTAGGGGAAAGAGCTTCTAATATTATAACTTATATTAATGAGAAAGATCTAAACAATTATGAGGAAATTAAATCAATTGTTTTAAGAGAATTCAAACCAACATCGCAATCAGTGTTAGAGAATTTTAGAAATGCATCCAGACAAAAAGAAACATGTGCAATTCGCGCTTAACTACGAGTTTCGAGTACTATTTAAAACTGAGAGGAGTAACGGACTTTGAAACCTTAAAACAACTGATTGTGTCTGATAAATTGTTTCAGACATTAGATAGAGAAATAGCCGCTCATATTAATGTTAGACAGGCAAAAGACTGGTTTCATCCTGTGGAACTATCTAAGGAGATCGATTTGTATTTTACTTCGAGAGGTAAGCCCATAAATGAGACGAAAAAGGAGCAAAAAATTTATAACAATAAATATAAACCCGCTTCAAGAGTATTTTTCAATGAGATGAAAAATAAAAATTGTGATTTATGTCTAAGGAATGAAATTCACCCACTATTCGCTTGCCCTCAGTTTAGAAGACTTTCGGTTACTGAGCGAGTTGAGATAATAAAAATAAAAACATGTGTTTTAAGTGTTTATCGCCTAACCGCAGCGTTAAAAAATGTTCATTTAGTAATTGCTTTTGCGTTAAACCACATAACAAATTAATCCATTTTCCGAAAGAAAGGAATTATGTTTCGTCTACGAATGGAATAAACAGTAGTATGCCAGACGTCATGGAAATCGTAAACAATTCGCAGTCGGAGTAAAAAAACGATGACCACGGTTTTTCTGTTCCTCCCAGCCAACAAGTGGAGTCAGCTTCCTTTCGTAGCAACTAATTTAGTTGAAAATAAAAAGAACGTTATTTTGTCTACGGTACAGTGTTTAATTAGAGATAGATATTTGCAATGGCAGGAAGTGAGATGTTTATTAGATGTGGGATCCCAAATTTGCTTGATGAGTAATGAGTGTTTACAGCGATTACAACTAAAGAGTAAAAAAATAAATCAGTCTATTTCTTGCATTAATGATGTCTCGAAGGTGGTTAATCGTAGAGTTATGGCTACTCTTGCGAACAAAGACAGGAGATTTGAGATAAATGTTTCTACGTTAGTTGTAAGAAAAATAACTGACCTAATACCAAATCAAATGATCGATGCGCGTTTGCAGATTCCAGAGACAGTTAAACTTGTGGATATTAATTATAATGTTCCGGGAAAAATTGATATTTTAATTGGTGCCGAATACTTCTATGACATAATAAAGCCGGTAAAAATAAAAGCAAAAGGGGCGAGCCTGATGTTTCAGGACTCTGTATTTGGTTATATAGTAGGAGGTAGTACTACTTTGAGTTCAGATAAATTAAATTCCAAATATTGCGGTTTAATATGTGAGACAGAAGAATTAAATTCGAATTTGAGAAAATTTTGGGAGATCGAGGAAATAGGAAACGAATTTCCTAAAAATAAAGAAAATTCTATATGTGAGGAACATTATGCGCGGACGCATAGGAGAGACAAGACGGGAAAATATGTCGTGATTATGCCATTTAAAGAGCATTGGTCATGTTTAGGGAATTCGAGGGACATTGCTCTAAAACGACTCGATTCGCTATGGACTCGCTTGTCTAGAGACCAGAAGTATCTAAAATTGTATCGTGACTTTCTTAGTGAATATTCAAAATTAGGCCACATGACTGAAATCAAGGATAGTGAGGAACCTGAGTCACATATTATATGCCTCACCATGGCGTCTATAGGCCTCAAAAAAGCACAACAAAACTGCGAAATGTGATTAACGTGTCCACCTTGACTATTAGTGGAAAATCGCTGAACTCTATTCAATACAACGGTGGAGTTATTCAAGACGACTTTTTTTCTTTGTTAGTGAGTTTCCGTAAACACATCTTTGCATTCACTGCAGATATTCGTCAAATGTACCGTATGATTAATATAGAAGAGAATCAACGAAACCTCCAAAGAATTTTGTGGAAGGAGGAAGTTAACGAGCCCGTTAAGGTGTACGAACTGAATACCGTGACGTACGGAACGGTTAGTGCTCCGTACCTAGCAATGCGAACTTTAAAACAGATTTCGATTGACGAGGGGAAAAACTTTCCTATGGCTGCATCAGTCCTGTGTGATGACTTTTACATGGATGATGTCTTAAGTGCAGCAAACACATCGGAGGCTGCAAGAACTTTGAAACACCAACTTATTGGCATTCTAAAAACTGCTCAGATGTCATTACACAAGTGGTGTGGGAATACTTCCAAGCTTATCCCAACCACAGAAAAGGAGTATGATATTTCATCTACAGATGAGATTAAAACTTTAGGTATTGCCTGGAAGGCTAGAACTGACTGCTGTACCTTTAAGGTAGAAGTGGAGCAAAATTCTCATCCTACTAAAAGGTCGGTCTTATCAATTATCGCCAGACTCTTTGATCCACTTGGATTGCTTGGTCCAGTGACCACTAAAGCAAACATTTTCATGCAACATTTGTGGTTGCTCAAAATTGATTGGAGTGAAAGGTTTCCTGAGAAAGAAGCTTATGAATGGCAAGAATTTGTGCGGTCTTTAATGAGTTTAAGTGACATCAATATTGAACGGTGCATAGTGATTCAAAGCGCTTAAGTAACTGAGCTTCATGGCTTCTGTGATGTCACCGAAAAGGCATATGGTGCTACAATCTACGCCAGATCGGTCACTTCAGATGGAGAGGTGAAAGTAAAGCTTGTCGCGAGTAAATCTCGTGTGTCACCGATTAAGCAGGTAACCATACCTCGCTTAGAGTTATGTAGTGCCGTCCTACTGACCAAATTAATGCATAAAGTGAAAAATGCATTAAAAATGGACATTACATCAGTGTTCTATTGGACTGATTCTACGATAGTGCTATCGTGGATGAAAAGGGAACCCAGAGATTTTAAGACGTTTGTAGCCAATCGAGTGGTGGTTATCCAAGAGTTTACAGAGATAAATCAGTGGCATCATGTTCCCTCAGAACAAAATCCTGCAGATATCATATCGAGAGGACTTGATCCAGAGAAAATTCAGCAGAGTGACATGTGGTGGTTAGAGCCATCCTTTCTAAGAGAGCGCGTAGTGAACTTCCTTGGTGACTGCAAGGACATCCATAATAGTGATTTATACGAAGGGATAATCAAGGGGATTCAGTTTGTCTCTTGGTGCAAGAATCTGAGATACTCCCCATCATTTATAAGTGTTCTTCATTACTGAAACTGCAAAGAATAATTGCATGGTGTGTGCGTTTCAAAGAAAATACAACAAATCCATCGTCGAAAGTCACTGGCAGTTTAACTGCACCTGAATTATCCGCATCTTTAATTTGTTTAGTGCGAAATGTGCAATCTGTATATTTTTCAAAGGAAATTAGGTGTATTCAAAGAGGACAACAGTTACCTAATTCCAGTAACTTATTGAATTTGTCTCCGTTTTTAGACGAGAAGAACATACTTCGTGTTGGAGGTAGACTGAGCCATTCTAACCTACCTGCAGAACAAAAACAACCTATGTTAATTCCTAGTAACAATCCTATTTGTGATTTGATTATTAATCACTATCATGTCTTTTATTTTCATACAGGAACTGAGGCTACTTTAGCTAACATTCGTACCCAATTTTGGATAATTAATGGCAGATCAACAGTCAAAAGAATAATTAAGAAATGTTTAAAATGCCTTATGGTAAGTGCTAAAGGTAAAACCAAATGATGGCGGATTTGCCTAGTGCCAGAGTTAACATTTCAAGAGTATTCACTAAAGTAGGACTGGATTTCTGTGGTCCCTTTAGTATCAAATTAATCCCAGGTAGAGTGAAAAGAGTATATAAGTGTTACATTTGTATTTTTGTATGTTTTGTTGTCAGAGCCATACACTTAGAAATTGTAAATAGTTTAAGTACTGAAGCCTTTATTGGTGCCTTGAAAAGATTTATTTCTCGAAGAGGTAGGCCTAGTGAGATTTTTAGTGATAACGGAACTAACTTTGTAGGAGCCAACAATGAGTTTCGTAAAATTTTAAAGGGGCTGTTTAAAAAGGAAAGTACAGAAAAATTTGAGGATTTTCTTGCTACTGAGAGCATTAAGTGGCATTTTAATCCCCCTGCCACACCTCACTTTGGAGGTTTGTGGGAGGCTGGAGTTAAATCTTTGAAAGGCCACCTTAAAAGGGTTGTGGGAAATACGGTCCTTATTCATGAAGAATTTTTTACACTTGTTACACAAGTGGAGTCGGTATTAAACTCACGACCTCTTTGCCCCCTCTCTGAGGATCCCAATGATGATTTAGCTCTTACTCCGGCCCATTTTTTAGTTGGCTCATCGTTAACATCATTGCCCGAACCAGATTTTAGGGAGATTCCAATGAATAAGCTCACTAGGTGGGAGTTAGCGCAAAAATTATCTCAAACATTTTGGAGTAAATGGACCTCAGACTATTTAAATCGTCTTGAAGCACGAACTAAATGGTATAAAGGAGAGAAAGAGTTTAAGGAAAACGAAGTAGTTTTGGTTAAAGATGATGATTCAAAATTCCTGAGCTAGAATCTTGCCAAAATAGTTAAGGTTCATCCAGGAAGGGATAATATAACCAGAGTAGTTACATTAAAAACAAGTAAAGGTATCTATAAGCGACCTGTTCATAAAGTTGTTAAATTACCCTTTGAATCTAATTGAAGTATATGATTTTGATTTATATGTGTTTGTGCATCAATTTAATTGTATTGTTTTATAATTTTAGTGTATTTTTTTTAATATTGGATTATTTGAGTACATTTTTATTGTTAATTCATTGTGTACTATGGTTTCCAGTGTATTGTTACGAGTGTCATCTGGTATTTGTAACTTGCTTGATTTATATGTTGAAAATTTTTAAAAAATTTGTCAAGGCGGGCGGTATGTTGAGTGCAACGCCTGCCGCATTTAAAAAGAGCGCTGCTGTCGCTGTATATGTACTATGTGACGTGTGATGGGCAGATGAGGTGAGATCCGAGCGGAGAACGGAGTGAGCGTAGCTCAGAGTTGAAACAATAAATTAAAAGAAAACCTATACAGTCCATATTTAATCTTGAGTAGAGTCATTTTACTTAACGAGTATTGAGCTATCGATGGGCCAAGCAATTACGTTTCAAGTACATTTGCTTTTTAATACTTTTATTAATATAACACACAAAATAAACCCATTTAACAATGAAGTAACGTTTATATTTTATTAATCGTCATACATACATACTATAATTGTTTCCGAATGATAAGAAAAAAAATCATTATAGATCTTTTGCGATTGTTTACACAGTTTTCCTAGCAACAATGCACTGGAAAGGCGAGCTTTAATTGATATAACGTATTACTCAGAAGAGAGGTAAACTAGGGAAGGATTATATGAAAATTAGTATTGTTTAAACGCCGGGTTTTTAGTTACAAGCTTCTTATTCAGAGATAAAATAACATTCTGCGGTTTCTTCATCTTCAACAAGAGCCTAAGCATTTCTCTAAAAGTATTGTCACTTTAATAATCTGGTATTTTCTTCAAGCGGATTTTTAAAAGAATTCTTTAAAATTGCTTGTTAGTATCCAATTTCTTTGAAGTTTTGAGTTCTAATGTATAATAATGATCGAAAACAAACAACTTTTAGCCGATATAATATATAAGATACTTAACTGCCCCCACAAATCAGTCGCATTATATAACAGACTTTGGTTGAACAAAAGCTCATCTTTGGCTTTGAGGCAACATGTTTTCGAATTACACAAAATATACGATAGAACTTGATATGTATGGTTATTTATAAGACTTATAACCTATTTGTAAGCAAATAAGTTTCATATTATGAAGTCAGTTTTAGATGTTCCTAATTCGTATGATGTTAGTAAACGAACGGGTTTGAAACAACTTGATGCAAACATTTTAAAATTCAGCAAAATCTCCTAAAGATATTTCTAAACTGTTGGGGTGTAGTTAGAAAGTTGGGGTGTAGTTCATGGGGTGTAGTTAGAAAGAAATTCTGTAACTATACACGCATTTAGAAATTAAAGATCTTGAACTCATTAATAACTGTTCTTATTCATAGAGTATGTCGTAAAGCATTTTAATTTCAAACTACAACATAAAATTATTTTCAATTTCAGCAAATTTTGTTAAAGCTTTTACAAAAACTTTACAGAATTCCTGAGAGGACAATAATAATCAATTACTGAGGATAAAAAGCGAAAAATCAATGCTGTTAAATTTTGAATATTTTTATTTCAAGATATTCTTATCATTGATTTTAAAGTTGACAATAACTATAACTGCTTTTTGTTAACACATGAACAAAAATATTTATAGATTTTTAATAAACATTTTCACCAATGGGCAAGTTTATCTTAGTCTTCCATCGCACTATGCAACAAAGATGAGGACGTATGTTTTCTTCACGAATGAATACATTTTATGTCAGTAATTAAAAAGAAAAACAATGTATGTTAACTATGCCAGTCTTCTAAAATACTTTAAATTGTCAAACATCATAATAAATATCCTGGATGCATTGTCGCCAGGACAAGATGATGCATCTAGCTGAGCAAATTTGAAATCCTTTCCAGTTCCTATCCCTTGAAACATAACGCTCTTAATAATCAGCGTATTTGTTGAATGTTTTACGCCCGACTGATTATAATAAACGATTACCCTATATATTTTACCATTCTAAGATACCGAAAATGAGTGTATAATTAAACTTGAATTCTAACTTTGTTACAGGTTTAATGAAGTTATGGAACATGCATGACAGCAGCTTTGTAAATAAATTTGCTCAATCAACAAGGATTAATAAGGATTCAAACTGTTAACAGTTAAAGCTTGCAGCTGAAGCCCAGCTGTAATCTAAAGTACTAATTAAAGCTGTATCTAAAGCACAAATTAAAAGGTCTAGCTAGTTTTGCTTTGATTAGTAAGAAAGCTTACATACGTGTCCAGATTAAGCAAATTCCCAGCCTATAAATACGCTATTTTAGTATGTAAGTTGCCTATAAAGTTCAACCAAATCTTATTTAATTTAGCTAAACTCTCCCTAATCGAGAGTAATGGTAGGATTTTATGAACTTTAAATTTTAATGTATTATTATGTAAATTTATGAACTCATTTGGCCATTTTAATGATAATCAAATTACACTTATTTTAATTTAGTTTATCGAGGGGATTTTAATTAGTCATATCGCTTCTGAATAAGAACGATGTAGATTCGGCAGATCTCCTTAAAAAGAAAAATAATAGACATTGATGAAACTGTTGTGTCTAATAAAAGCTTTGGTACTGAAATGGTGGTTAAACTGCTAATATTTAGTTTATATTCTTAAAGTATAGCATAGTATTTATGAATAAGAGTTCAGTCAAAATTGAAAGTGCTGTAGGGGAGTTAATGCTAGTAAAATAACGATTGAAAAATCCTTAAATGTTCTCTATAAACAACTTACGAGAACTCAATCTACGAATTTCAATGATAATCAAATTGCAATTATTTTAATTTAGTTTATCTAGGGGATTTTAAAGTCTAGCATAAACTGTCAAAAATTTATGAAGAAGAGTTCAGTCGAAGTTAAAATTGAGAGTGGTATAGGGGAGTTAAAACACCAGCTTATAAAATGTTAAACACACAAAGATTGGTTACTTACATATTTCCTACATGACAGGTTATAGAAAGAAATTTTAAACATATATCGCTAAATGATATTAATATACACTATACTGATTTATGTAATCCGTGCTAAGAATGAATACGTTTAAAAATTTTTAGGAATCAAACTTTGTCTCTTCACTGTAAACTATACATCTGTTTTAAGTTTAATTTAAAAAATAAAATCCCAATGCTAGTAAAAGAACTTGATAGAAAAATCCTTAAATATTCACTCTAAACAACTTAAGAGAACTCAATCGACGAATTTCAACAGAGAAAAGAGCTTTGTTCTGCAAAAGAACCGTCTTCATACTACGCAAATGCAGACAAAATGGTACTCAGTGTGTGTTTCTACCCTTCATAGTTTCTTAGTTATGGTAAAGTATTTCAGATAGGAGAAGCATAAAAGAGTATACACATACACAATGGGGTATTGATTACAAACACAGATGACCATATTAATCAGAAAATATAAAACGAATCGGGGAAAATTAGTCCACAATAACTTATTAATATGTATTAATTTGGACAGAACTTATGTCCCCACCAAATTTTTACCTTTTCTAGATATGAAGGAGTTTTTAAAATAATCTAGTTCAAATACCGAACTGGTAATGTAAAGGATTTCTAACTTAAAAAATATATAAACTAGTCTGACAAAGAATGGGAGGTAATGTAACACTCAGAATTTTTTCTCATAGTTCCTATCCCATATACGTGAAAATTATGTTCTATTTTAGTTTGGATTGTGTATGTAAGTCTGCATTCAAAAGGAATAAATTGTTTAATACTTGGCAATTTTTGCACTATGATCTAATCGCTTAATGGAATGCACTCATAAGAAGGCAAAAATGAAGAATTGGGCGAATGCATTCATATGCTGAATACCCTTTTCTATACTGGTATAGAATTTCTGTGTAGAATTAATTAAATATATGTTTAATATAAAAAATAAAGCACCAATGCTAGTGAAAGAACTTTGGATAGAAAAGTCCTTAAATATTCACTCTAAACAACTTAAAAGGGAACTCAATCTACGAATTTCAATGGCGAAAGCAGCTTTCTTCTGCAGCAGCAGAGCAAGAGAACTGTCTTCATGGTCAGGCAAAATGGCGTTGTAGCGTACTGGAAGTATGGTCTTACATTTTCACAAGACCCCACAGATTGCTTGAAACACAGGTGCGTGTGTATCGGGGAAAATTTGCCAGTTTCCACCGGTTTTGAACACGTGGGGGATTAAAAAACGTTTTCCCGCAGATGCAGCCCGTAAAGCTGCCGTCCTAACGATTCTGGGATGTAATAAAGTTCGGCGTTTCGAAGAAACTGTCACCAACGATTGCCCACCTCCTCTCTGAGGGGGAGACTCTGGTTAGAATGCTCTGTGTAGACGTGTATTTTTTTCTAGGCTCCTGTGTTTTTGGGCCGGGAATGGGTCCTGGAGCGCGCCTTGTGAATCTGCACGTAAATTTAAGTGAATATGTCGAAAGTGTCTAATGTTAAATTTTGTTTAATTTTTTTGTTAATAAATTGTTGAGTTTTTGTTTTAAAAAATTGGCCTTCGCTCTTTAATTAGGACTCTGTCTTGCTGTGTTATGGATCCCATAGTAGTAATCTTTATCAAAGCCTCAGAGAATCGCCTTAACTATTCACCGTGACGCTACAGCTATCTTTAACTGGTGATCAGCGGATGGGATCCGTTGTGATAAAGCGCTTTCGATTTTAAAGAAAAATTAAATTTTTTAGAGGGATAAAGTGATCGAAGGCTGTTTTCATCACATTTTGGTTAGAAAGTTAGGAAGCCGCTTTTGTTTAGAGGACGGGACAGTCGTCGTTGTGCCTTACCAATTTAAAAGCGGCGGTGCGCGGTGGGGGTAGGTTGATTGCAAACGTAGATAAGGAGATGGCACCAGAGTTTGACGTTAAAGCAAAATACCCTATTGTAAACAAATTTATTGGGTCTGTTTGAGAGGAAACCGCAAAACACGTGAACTGGACTTTGGGTGGTCTGTTTTGTGACGCAAGGAGGCGTGCATGGGTTATGGGATTATCCAATTAAAGAAATGAAAAGTGATGCTAAGTGGTGGATTTTTGGAAGCTTTCCTGAATGGATTAGGAGTCATGAGAAGGCGTGGACATTGTTGTAAAAAATAAAATAAATAGAAGACTTAGAGTTTTTTTTCGAGGATTCACTTCTGCATGCGGGCCCGGGTTCCCTTTTTCTCCGAGCTTAGCATAGGAGGTGATGAAGTGTGATTATCTTAACTATCGAGGAACAAATTGATCTTGACTGGGGAGTTTCTCAAAGAAAGATGTCGTTTAGCGGAGCAGAAATTCGGTTGATGCGTGCCGAGATGAGAGCCTCCTGATCCTGATACTAAATTTTTTTTTTTTTTGCTGATGACGGAAATCTGGTTGCTGCCTTCACCGATAAATAATTTGAGAATAGAGGTGGAGAGAATGGCGATTTCCCGTTGGTGTTCCGATTGAATCGTCCGGAGATGAGAGGGGCGAAAGAAGCAGACGATTAGATGCCTACGACAGTATAAAGATTTGAATATTTAAGAAAAAAAAGAGATCCCATGCCCGATGATGAGATCGTCACCCGTGTTCCAGTGTGGTTAGCATCCAATTGAGTGAGTGTCAAATCATTTTTGTCTTGTTCAGACCCAACCTCGAAAATTTGAATGGTTAAGGGCGGATCAATGTTTGTTTTTTAGAATATAGATTTTGAGAGAGAGTAGTTCTTTGCCTTAGGTAGAATAAATAAATTTATGCTCCCTGAATCCAAAAGGTGTAGGTTTAATTAAATACATGTCATTCGATATGAATTGAGGAGAAATGCTAAAAGATTAGTAAAATGTGTAAACTGTGTACTAAGATTTGGTGATTCGGTTTTGAGTTAAATTGTAAATGGATAATGTTGTAAATAAATTAATTTTATTTTGTAACTTTGGAGTCAGTCATCTCTGTTTTTGCAGTTGATCTTCGGAAAAGTTATCTCCTAGTTTTTAAAAGTATAGTTTGTTTGACCTGTTCGTTTGCCAAATTCTCTTGAGCTTTGGGTTAAATCTTAAAAACACAACGCACCCAAATAATTTCTAAAAATAAAATAATTTGTACTAAATTATTTGTACTTATTTACGAATCACGCCCAAAATAAATATTTTAAGACAGGCAACACGACATCCGTATCCGGTTTTGAAAGCAGAGTTCAGTTTGCCAAATTGCGGGTCATTTTCTCGGACCCATAGAATATGCAGATTTTAATTACGCCGCCATAGCAGGGGAGGATCGTGGAAGTTCATCATGAGGTCATCGACCCAGCTTCGCAGTAGGGGAATTGTGATAGTACCCCTGTGCTCCTGGGGGTTTTCATGGTGCGGTCAAGAAGAGGGTATTTTCAGAGGTCTTTGACCCGGTGCTTTCCCCTGCGTAGTGAAATTGAGAGTATTTCGCCATCTGATGCAGTTTCGTTTGGTGTGGATTCGTGTTGCGGTCAAGATATTCTGGAAGTAGAAGTGTCAACAGTGTGAGCTGTGTTTGGAGATGACCCTTGCGCCGTTTGCCTGCAAAAAAGGGGTAAGTGCTGCTTTAAATACACAAAGTTGCATTGTATTTTTTTTGGATAGGTATTTTTCGGAAATAGTTTTAAGTTGTGATGAATTCCTTGAAAAATAGTATCAGTGCAATTGTTTTGTGGGGAAAAGTAGTGTATTTTGCAACCGTAGTGTGTATATGTAACGTGTGCTAAACTAGCTATTCTGTATGAAGTGGTTGTAATTCTTATGGAGGGTAAAAACTACTCTGGTTGTACTGTTTAAAATGTTTTAAAAAAATAGATACAAGGGTATTTTTTTCTCGATAATTTTTTGAAACAGTTATTATTGAGTTTTTGATTTTTTAAAGGTAAGCTACCTGTTGCAAACTGTTTGTTTAAAAAAAATAGGTACAGTGGTATTTTTTTCTCTCGATAATTTTTTAAAGCATTTATTGAGCTTTTTGTACGTTAACTAACGTTGCTAATTAGAAGGTTCTAATTGTTTTCAAAGGTCAACTGAACTAGTGCCTTTGTGTGTTGGATATACAAACTGTATATTCCAGTTAATGCTTGTAGCGGTATAAGTGTTAATTAACGTTTGCTACTTAGTTATTTATTGAGTTCTTAAAAAAAGGTTGACTAAACTAGTGCCTTTGTGGAAAATATACAAGCTGTATATCTCAATTATAGTAGCGGGATAAACGATAAATTAACGACTTTTGTATTTTTGTGTGTTATTGAATGTTAAAAGATTAAACTAATGTTTTTGATTTTGGAAAAGTTATTGTTGCAATTTTGAAAAGTTAAGCTAAAGTGTTATATATGAAATTTTTGGTATTTTGTTTGTTTATGTGTATGATCCAATTGTAAATTACATGGTTTCACGAAGAAAATTTAATTGAAGGTGTTTTAGTTATTTTGAGTTTCTTTTTTATTTTCCTGATTTGTGCTTATAAATTTGTGACTGATATAGTGTGTAAAAATGGCTTACCTAAGCAGGGGGAGAAAAGCAGATTTGAAAATTTTTGCAATTAGGTTGGGTCAACAGCCCGCCCCAGATGCTTTAATAATCCATCTAAAGGAATTAATCGAGAGTAGTCCAAATTATGAGGAGAAATTTGTTAGGTGTCTTCTTGAGACCATTATGCAAGATAGGTTACGGTAAGAAGAGAAAAAAAAGAAAAAGAAGGAAAAAAGTGAGAAAGAGGAAAGAGATAGGATTTTGGCTATGGAGAAACAGGAAAAAGATAGAGCTCTCGAATTACAACAATTGCGGATTATATATCACGCCCGTTTAGAGACCCCAGAATACCCCCAGAATACTGTAAGGGAATCTTCTGCTGATTCTCGGAAACTGGCTCCTGGTAATACCGATTATTGGAGGCCCAACTACCCCAGAATTAAAAAGGAAGAATCAGGGACTTAGTCTAAGGTAAGGGAAACATGGAATTATGGTTTTGAGCAAACAAAAAATAGGGGAGTAGATTTTTGCTGTGAAAACAGTCGTGGAGCGGACCCTGCTAAGCGAATTTGTGTGGAGGGAAAGGAGATATTGGTTTACGGTTTCGAGGACGCAGACAAGGGAGCGTAGAGCGGGAAATTTTGCAATCGGAGGAACGCGGGACTGAGATGGTTTCGGAGTCCGAACGCGGCCAGAGGGGGAGACAAAATTCCCCCGCAAGAATTACGGTCGAGCAGACTCAGGCGGGAGTGGAGGTACCTCACTCGCAAGCAGAGTCTTCGTTAGCTCAAATTACGATAGAGGAAAATGAGCTGGTAAGCTTGCTGTGTTTTGAAAACATTCGGGGGTATCTGAGGAAGGCCAGCAGATTTGTGGGAATGGGAAGAAACAGTTACTGTTAAGGCAGGAGGTCGATGAAACCGACTCACGTTTCAAGGATAAAAACGAAGACTTAGGAGGATTGTTAGTGATCCCGGGAGAATTAGAAAATTTCGGAATTGAAAAGGGACTAAAGGATATGAGAGAAGATAGAGAACATGAGAGTAAAAGGGTGTTACGTTTAGATTGGAATTTGGGAGAGGAGATAGAGATAGATGTAGAGATGGCAAATTCTATGGTCGTTTCAGAAGCAGGAATTCCAGTTAAGAGATCAGGGTTACCTGCAAGGGTCAAATTATCCAATCCTGAGAGTTCCGGGTTTTCTTTCGGGTTAGGTACTAAACATCTTGCGTCGGGAGAGATGATGAGAAAGTGCAAAGAGTTGGTTTCGGAGGTAGATCGGTCGGGAAAGACATTGATTGATTTTTATTTCGTTTCGGGTTGTAAGCCTGGAATGAATTGCACTATGCATCCACCTGTGTTTCATATGGGTATCATGTTTTTGTATTTTTTAATTATTAGTAAGTGAATAGCCCATGTTGAAAATCCAGATTAATACACAGGAGGTTGATTTACATTATATTGCTTGTATGTGTTATTAAATTGATTTTTGTAAGCAATAGAAAGGGATATAATTGTTGGATTTTGGTATGTGTATTTAAGTGTTTTTTAGTATTACTTTTTGTGTCTTATCATTGAATGAATATTGATTTGTGTACTTTAAATGTTTTTATTGAGAATGACATCCCGCACAAAACAAATGCACTGAACGGATGTAATAGGCTATTAATTTTCAAACATTTTGGTTAGGTACTTTGTTTAATTTGGTTTGCAACTTGGGTGTTAAGTGTGGTGCTGTTTATGTGATCTTCAGTCAGCTCTTCTGTATGCGGTGCACAAACTGTGCCTTTTGTGATTCACGTGTGTTCGACGGACCAACTTTTTCTTCTGAGAAGGAAAAGTTTCCTGGAGCGTGGAGGAGCTGTAGCGTGGGGGGTTAAAAAAACGTTTTCACACAGATGCAGCCAGTAAAGCTGTCGTCCTAACGATTCTGGGATGTAATAAAGTTCGGCGTTACGAAGAAACTGTCACCAACGATTGCCGACCCCCTCTCTGAGGGGGAGACTCTAGTTAGAATGCACCCTGTGTAGACCTGTTATTTTCTAGGCTCCTGTGTTTTTGGGTCGGGAATGGGTCCTGGAGCGCGCCTTGTGAATCTGAACGTAAATTTAAGTGAATATGTCGAAAGTGTCTAATGTTTAATTTTGTTTAATTTTTTGTTAATAAATTATTGAGTTTTTGTTTTAAAAAATTCGCCTTTGCTCTTTAATTAGGACTCTGTCTTGCTTTGTGATGGATTCCCATAGTAGTAATCTTTTGCAACGCCTCAGAGAATCACCGTGACACTACAGCGTCCATTGTGTGTTTCTACGTTTCAGTTTCTTACTTATGGTATGGTATTTCAGGTATGAGAAGCAGAAAAGAGTATGGGAATTTTTGGCAATTTTTGCACTATGATGTAATTGCTTAATCGAATGCGCTCATAAGAATGCTAAATTGAAGATTAATAGCTTTTTGCATTCATATGCAACAAGCCCTTTTCCCTACTCGTACAGAATTTGTCTTTAAACGCTTAAATTTTAACTCTAGTTACTGGTTTATTTCTCTACGTGTGTTACTTTAATTTCCTAAGTGTCCATGTTTGTTATCTCTAATTTCAACCCCATAACCTCGAATTGCATTCCAAAGCTATAAAACAATATTCGCAGATAATATTATTTTATTAAATACGATAAATATCCCCAGGGAACATAAATTAAGTCCTTTTTATGCATTTACTTTGCGTCTCGTGTGTTTTTTTTACATAAATAATGATATGGTTTTCCTGAATTTCGTCACTTTAGTATATTTTCTATATATATAATAAAACAATTTTCTAAATGTTCTGAAGTTTGGAATTTTGTTTCGGAAAGAAAGCAGGTGTATTCTGTTACAGAAGTTTCTTTAAAAAAATAACTTGTGCTTCAAGAAAGCAAGTATATTCTGTTACAGACGCTTTTTAAAAAAAATAACTTGTGCTTCCAGAAAACAGTTTCTCCTGTTTCAGTAAAAGTAAACTTCCAAAATCATCTCAGTGTGGATATAAGATTCACATTTGAATCCAAGCTAGCTGAAATTATACAGAAATTCAATTTGAAGAGAACTACCCTTAATTTCGAGAATGGATCAAAGTCAATCGGGAAAACGAAATCATATATAATGTTATAGCAAAGATCAAAATAACAAATAGTATAAGAAGGACGAGGAAATAATCATGGGTAATATATATTTATCCTTTTTAAAGTACTTTAATATATCTCTAAGATCTATTTTAGATTTTTATTCCCTTGAGGATATATTCCCCTATCTTTTTACTTTTTCTATCAAGTTTCAGGATTCAGATTAATTTAAAATAGTGCATAATTAATTTCAGAACTAGAATATTTTGATAAAATAGCGGAAGAAAGCTTTAAAGGGATATAATTTCTTACATATATATAAACAAAATTATGACAGAAAAATAAATTTTCTGACTTGTTGACTCAATCTGATTAACGTAAAGTCAAGAATTTTTTTTGCTTGAATTAAATGATTTAAAAAACCAATAAGTTTCAACAACATTTTGTCTTTAAAAGATACATAAAAAGTTTTAATTATTGAATATATTGCCCAAAATATTTTCAATTAAGCTTTTATTTTAATTAAACTGTATTTTTCCCCCTCATATTTTCATATTTTTTAATCATGACTTTTTTTAAATTTTCAGTATCTCCAAAATGCTTCAGAAATTGCAAAGCATCGAAAGATTTGTTTTGATTGGTAAATTGGCTGGTAAACTAATAGACGCTTTAACAAGATCAAATCGTATCTGCATTTTTTTTTATCTTACAAAGACATTTAAATGGCCTCCACTTGAAACAGAATGTCTTTGTTTTGTAGAGATATCAGGTGGTGCATATGTTCAAGTACCTTAAAAACAAACTTTGAGATGGAAAACGCCTTTTCTGCCCCTAAAAACAAAATTTCGACCTTTTTTAAACAGAAACGGCATTACACAAACGTAAAAAAACAAAGGAATTTCATACCAGTTTGATTGCCTTTTATTTTAATAAACAGAATTATAGATGTCATAAGAGTAAGATATTTTCAATAAAATATATCTTAAGATTTCAAATATTTAACTGCAATTTATAACATTCTGTAAGACAGTTTATATTTCTGTAAAAGTAATAATTACAAGATAAAAAGAACTTTTTATACACCACGTTTTTAAATTATCTGTTGAATCATATAAACTTGACAATTCTATGTATTAATAAATACTTTTTTCAAATATTTTTGATGAATTATCCCATCAACTTGAAAGAAAATGATCAAATGCGTAATAAATAGAGCAATTATAAGAAATTTTTAAACAACAAAATTAACTGAAAATGAATTCAATCTGCTTAAAACTGGATAAAAGTATTACAAGAATGCATTGTCATCGTGTTCTGAGCTATTCTATAAGTTTCAAAAGTCTAGCTTGTCGGGAAGTTAGTTAAAAATCGATTGCAAGATTTGTACTGGACAAACACACAAACAAGAAAGCGAGTTAATAAAAACATGGTAATAATTACAAGATAAAAATAACTTTTTATATACCATGTTTTTAAATTTTCAGTTAAATCATATAAACTTGAAAATTCTATGTACTTTTTAAAATTTTTTTTGGATGAATTATCCCATCAACTTGAAAGAAAATGAAGTTAATTGGAAGTTAACTTGCGTTTAACTTTTCGTTCCCGTTCCGGTCCATAGATGGCTGCAACAGTCTACAAAGCAAAATTAACTGATAATATTAAAAACATGGTAAAAATCTGCTTAAAGATGGCTAAAAGTATTAAAAAATGCATTGTTACCGTGTTCTGAGCTATTCTAAAAGTTTCAAATGTCTATCTAGTCGGGAAAACTTGGAAAATCAGCGAAAGAGACTCATGAAATGCTGCTAAAAGTTAACGCAGAACGGGTTGTCACCTTTGAAGTGCCTGTGTGGGTGGTGTAAACGCTTCCGAGAAGGGCGGGACACCATTGAAGACTACCCCCCCCCCCCCGAAGTGGTCGGACTGCAACTGCACGCACCCCGTACAATGTACAGAAAGTTAAGGAATTGTTGGCCAAGGATCGTCGTGTGACAGTGCGAATGATAGCGGAGGAAGTGGGAATTGATTGTGAGTTAGCCCACCTCATACTGACCCAGGATTAGGGTAAACGCAAGCTTTGCCCCACACATTGACGCTGGAACAAATGCAAATTCGTCTTGACGCCAGTGGAGACTTCATCGACTTGGCGGTTCGAAAACCAAATTTCCTGAAAACCATTGTTCCGGATGACGAGACCTGATGCCTGAAGTACGACCCCGACGGCAAGCGTCAGAGTATGGGGTGGCGGGGTCCAGGGTCGCCGAAAAGCAAGAAGGTGCGAAGTGAGGAATCCCGCATCAAGACAATGCTCGTGGTGTTCTTCGACCCCGAGGGTCTTATCCATAAAGAATTCCTTCCTGAGGGCACCACTTTAAATGCCGCTAAGTACGTGGATATACTGAAACGTCTACAGCAACGGATCAATCGGGTACGCCCCCAGTACGCCAAGCAAGGCAACTGGACCCTGCTTCCCGACAATGCCCGGCCACATACTGCCTTTCTGGTGCAGCAGTTCCTGGCCAACAGTCGAGTTGTGTCCCTGAATCAGCAACCCTACTACCAAGACTTGTCTCTCCCGGACTTTTTTTTTGTTCCCCAAATTGAAATCAGCCCTGAAGGGCCCCAGGTTTTCAGACATTTTGGACATCCAATGTAATGATACGACCCAGCTGAAGGCCATCCCTAAAGACGACTACACCCGGAGTTTCCAAGACTTGTACTGCCGTTCCCAGATGTGCATTACCGCCTACGGGATTATTTCGAAGGACAGTAACAGCTGTTTCATGTAAGATAACAATCCATTGTAACTGTAGGCACATTCAACGAACTTTCTGGACAAAGGTTGTAGATTTGTAAAACAGTTTGTCAAAATTTACTTATATATTTCTCTTATTAAAAGTATGTTATATTGTTAGACATAAATAAGGTGTCAAACAGTCTTAAGATAAAAACTCCTTCAGCAAAAAACTATACTTACACTGTTTCCATTTGCTTCTACCTATTTGTGTGAGACACGGTTTTAAAATATGGATTTTTAAAGTAGTTCGACAAAATTTACTTTTATTATTTTTTGTTAACATTTTCCTATTTTTTTTTAATTTTGCTTCTAACCAAAAATCACAGTTGGGATAAAGTGATTTTCTATTTGAAGAAAGTGGATCACGGTCTGAAAAAGATTGCACACCACTGGTTTATACTATAGAATCTCTAATTGGTAAACTTAGTATTTTAAAGTAAAGAAGCCGCCTGTGACCCGTTTGATCACCCAGTTTACTCGTGTATGAGTAACCCTGTAGATATCTCGTATAAGCGAATGTTAATCTAGATAATACATGAACGTTCATTTCAGATAATTTAATCACTATTTCAATTCATCCTTTAGATTCATATTTTATGCAGTAATCCGTAATCATTTTAGAATCAGATTCTTTGGGATCAACAAAGAATTGCTTTCATTGTGTTTACACCTGTTATAAGTACTGTTTCTTGCTTCAGATTTTCATCAATAAAAAAAAATTCCGTGAACGTAAGATTCCTCCTTGAGCTAGCTGACGGCAGTAAATCAAATTTCAACGAATTTGTCTGTTTTCAGTCCGTAATCTGAAATTTACCAGGGTTGGGCAGTGGTTTTATCCATGGGCATTTTGATAAGGCCTCCACAGCCGGATTTTAGGTTCGATTCCAACTTATCCAAGGACATGGCTGAGAATAGGGATTTATGTTGACTCACTTCTATGGTGCTTCCATAACAAAGAAGCCAACAAATTCATGGTGTGGGTGGGGGAATTTCAAATCGACAAAGAGCCTGCCGCATTGGAAACAACAACATAATTAAAATATCTAATTGGTAAGCATAACTCATTTTTTAAAAAATTACTATGTTTTTCTAATTAAAATTTTTTTATTTTTACAAAGACTGAAACATTGTTTGTTACTTTGGATGAGTCGCAATTTCAGAAATATGTTTACATGGTGATTTAGACCTACAAAGAATTGAAATATTTATTATAAACTTGAAATAGATTAAAAATAACTTCTTCATTCTCCGTATGTATTGGCTTTTAAAGACAATTTCTGTAAATCGTAATAAATGTAATTTCCTAACAGAAAATGTTTTTCAATAAACCAAAAATATTACTTATCTTATAGCAATGATAACAATAATACGATCTTATATTGCAAGCTTCCATTGACAAAAGTGCGAATCACTAAAACGTGAATGAAAAAAAAATACGTTAAAAGGTTAAAATTATATTTCGCCGAAGCTCGAGTAAAAAGCTTCGTTACTTTCTGAAACTTTGTCAAAACTTTTACGTTGCAAGTTTCTTTTGGGGATATTATTAGATTCTATTTTTTTTCATTTTTCTCACATACCACCTGCGAATTCTCTTGATTAAAGTTATGTCCAGTAAAGATGGATGACCAAGTAAAACTCTTGTTCGTCACTTTCCCACTAAAGAAAATGTATTTTACAAAACGTGATCCACAATACATGGTTGATGAAGAATTTGTAGAGAGTTTGGTTTTTTTTTTTTAATCATTCAAATTTTGCAGTGTGAGTGTTTCTAAATTTCATCCACCCAATTTTCAGATGCGAAAGCAACAATGATCTTCAATCTATCAAACGTTATTCACATGCGAAATTGCCTGTCATGCAGCATCTGCTTATGAGGATTTTTTTCTCGGTCAAATAATAGGACGAAATATGATAAAAATCAAAGGGTGTCTGGTGCAGAATATTGTGATCGATATAGGATGTAATTACCTTTTTTATACAGGTCAGATATTTTGAATTCAATCACATATGTATTTGTTTTCTGTTAGGATATATTAAATACTTACTAATTGGTGCATAAAAGAAACTGAGACAATAAATCCTTTTTGATAATATAATAGGTAGACTGGAAATGTAGAGAAGTATACCTATTTATTTAAGTTGCTAAGTCGAATCTCCGTGAGAGGAAACTACATCAATTAACTTCATCTTGGTCTTAAACGGATTATTTTAATCTGTAGATCTGTCAAATTTCGTTTTTGTAATCGCAATTTCTATTAAGTAGGGATAATTTACAATTAAAAAATTGCTTTCTGCGCATGCTCAGTGACATGTTTAAATCGGTCTTTATATACTCACAAGCATGAGGCTGCATAAATACATCAGTTTGTTTCTAAGCATGCTCAGTGACGTGTTTAAATCTGGTTTTAGATACTCACTATAGCACGAGGCCGCATTAACACGTTAATTTGTTTAATCCGATGAATCTCTCTAGCTTTCTTTCTGCCATTTTCCATTTAAATTATTTATCTATATTCTTAAAATTATGATTGTAACATTTGGCAATGATGTGTTGAGTATAATTTGTGTATTAGTATATTTATTTACGGGCGCGGTGTCCCTGTTGGCAAGAACAGCGGGCCAGTGATCTGAACGTCCCTGGTTAGATGCTCGTCGCTGCAAATTCACCGCCGTGTTCACTACTGATGGCCGGGGCACTTAAAGTAGGTCGGGGCTGCAATGTCCTCCAAATTCTCAAATTTACCTCTGGAGGTGCGGGGTCAAGTGTTCTGGTCTCGTCACTTGACTCGGTTCAAAATTACGGAACCGGTCATTTAGTCAAGTCAGACTCCGACCCTTGTGGTGCTAATTCAAAACAGGAGCCTCCCCTTTCATCCCAATACCCTATTAGGACCTGGTGAATGGAACCTCCAACCAGGGGGCATTAGCAACAAAAACAACATTTATTTACTATCCAGCCGTCAAGTTTTGACGGGTACCAACTCTTTTCTTATAAATTTTAGTGAAATAAGTAAGAGAAAATGTTTCTGTAATGTATCTAATTTAAGATACAAGTTAATGATTGAACAGAAATAGAAAATTTCCCCATTAAATAATTCCTTAAAGTTTTGAGTATTTAAAAATTAAATAAATTGGAGTGTATATATACTTGGATGCAACTACCCTAATACACTGAAGTGCCACTGAATTAGGGATAGCAAAGCCTATGCAAATTGTGTAGCGCTGCGCATCATGTATGCGCAAGTGTGGGCGCTGTGGTAACTGCATATATAGCGCGTACTGTGGTTGTTCTGAATTAGTTATTGGAATTGCCAGTATGGTTAAACTTACTGATTTAGACGCCTTCGATCGCGGACAAATCGTAGGTGCGCGACGCATGGGCCATTCAATTTCAGAAATCGTCAGACAGCTAGGATTTTCAAGGTCGACAGTGTCAAGAGTATACCAAGAATACATGGATGGTGGAAAAAAACTAGCGATCGGGCAAACTGCAAAGGACAATTAGCCTTGACAGTGAGTGGTGAGAGACGGCTCAGGCGTATTGCACGTATCCAGCGAAGCCAAACATTAGCTCAAATTACCAAACCAGTTTAATGACGGTGCCAGTCGTACAGTCAGTAAACGGACTGTGCAACGCTCACTTCACCGTATGGGTTTCGGGAGCCGTCGACTTACGAGAGTACCATTGCTCTGTACTCGCCATCGGACTGCACGTCTTGCCTGGGCAAGAGAGCACAGAGACTGGAGTGTAGAGGACTGGAAACGAATAGCATGGAATGATGAGTCTCGATTCCGACCACTTAACGCCGACGGGATTCTGAGAATATGGCGTCAGGCTCATGAAGCCATGGATCCTGCATGCCTGGCTGGAACTGTACAAGGGCATGTAGGCTCAATCATGGTCTGGGGTGTTTTTTCGTAGCACAGTTTGGGATCTTTGGTGCGTGTACCAACCTCCCTCAATGCAATTCGGTACGTAGAGTTACTGGGTGATCACCTCCATCCGTTTATGCTGTTCTGTTATCAGCACGGTAATGGAGTTTTCCAGCAAGACAACTGTACCTCTCACAAGTCCCGGTTGGCTACTGGCTGGTTGGATGAGCATTCCTCTGACTTCTCTGTCATGATTTGGCCACCTAGAAACCCAGACTTAAATCCTATTGAGCATCTTTGGGATGTTTTGGAACAAGGCGTGAAAGGCCATCACACAGCACCAAAGAATCTTACTGAATTATGGACAGCTCTAGCCAATATTTGGCAAGCCATTCCCGTGGAACGTTTCCAGAAACTTGTTGAATCTATGCCTCGTCGTGTGGCAGCCGTTATCAAGGCCAGAGGAGGCCCAACTCGTTACTAGGTAGGTATCCCTAATTCAGTGGCACTTCAGTGTATAAAAATTTCTTTAAAACAATCTAGATGCTTTGTGCATTTATTTTCCGGCATAAAATGTTTTTTTGTATACGTACATTACAAGGGTCAAAATCGATGGCATCGCATTCTATGAAGTAGATCAAACAAAGTATAGCGTTTTACGTTATCGATCATGCTTAAAAGATCTCTAAAACTACCCTTGACAGATTACTAACGAACCTAACGTTTAAAAATTAAATCAATATGTATTCAGTAAAAAAAAAAATAATCTCGAGGTGGGACTACACTATATCTTGCCTGTATTATCAATGTATCAACTGTGGGATTATTAAACTAACAAATGCTTCCAAAAATTAATAACTTGATATAAAAGCATTAGATTGTATTGTTGACAAACTATTGAAGTTTAGTTTCTAATCTCCGATGTCATAGTAATCGGGTTCGATTCCTGTAGTTGACATGACCGTTTGCAGCTCTTAAAATTTGGATTTAAAATGTTGGCCGTGGTGTGTTTGACTCTCGTGTAGAAAAATACCATAGAGCTAAAATAACTCCAACTTGCTTTAAATAATTTTAAAACTGGTCATCAAAATGGCTTTAGAGAATAAAATAATTCAAGTTATTTATTAAAGATACTAGCTTAAAATTTTAAAAAATACAAAAGTTGCTCATTGTAATTTTCAAGACTTCTACAGCAGCCTGTAATAATTAAATTAAATATTGATTATATTTAAGATATCTACTAATACACCGTTCTAAGATCGCAATTTATTATGCAAACATAACTCCTCATTTTCCGTTCTTATTAAGATGTACAGACCTTCATGAAAAACCGAATAACATGCCTAATCCAAATATAGTATACAAAAAGGTACTGCAAGCGTGTATAATGAACTATTCTGAGGTTTTAAGAGTAGCAGTTTTGATAAAATTGAAATTAAATTTGAATTTTGAAACATGAAAATATTTTCTTTTGCCTATGGAAATTACATTTTTTTAAATTCCATTTTTGCTGTGTTTAAGAATAGTCAATAAAAAAGATAATTGCCTCGCGGTTATCCAAGAGTTCAGGGTATATATAATGTTAGGAATTCGCTGGATATTGGTTTCCTCGGCTACAATTTTTTTGTGGAGTGGCAGCGAATATACAATGAATTAAATTCATGTGAGTGAAAAGTTACCCTGGCGACTTCCAAAAATTGGTATAAATGGGCATTATCTAGAATCTTTTAAAAATATACTTTCTAAAAACAATAGAAAGTAAGTGAATCATATTAAATTTTTTTGACATATTGTTCAATTTAGTTTGCTACGAGCGATCTGTATTTCGGTTATTAGTGGATTTAGATATCTTTCATTATTGAACGCAGTTTGATTTGGGGGTTTCAAATAGTTTTTTCCTCTCGACATTTATGTTGAATAATGCTAGACGTATATGATCTTAAAATACATGCTACGTTTTCTTCTTTCTACGTTCGCTACTTACGTTTAATTATTTCAATCTCAACAAAAATTCTTCTAGATCGCTAATCGTACAGTCCAGATAAATTTTCTTCAGTTTAAGCCCAACGCTTGGAGTTTAAACTTAAAACTATGCTAGAGAATAAATTACGAAACATATTATAAACCATACAAAATAGAAAAGTTTCATCAAATGCGATTAGTTTGACTTTTACGTGGAAACGTTTTTCGAAGTTGTCAGTTTCTTTTAAGTGTTTGAACAAAATGAGAAACCACCTGCTATTTTCCCTGATTAGCTCCATAGTAGTTAGACAGATGACAAATGTTAGTTTCGATGGAAACAAAAAATAATTGATAAAAGTGTCACGTCCTTCGATCAACTGGAGAAAATTTTAAACAAAAATTTTCTGCAGGTCATATGCACTTTTCTTCGTTAATATCGATCATACAGTTTGAGAAATAAGGCATCCATCACACGCTATTCACTTCCAGAATCGCCTGTCATGGTTGAATTTGCATAAATATTTTCGTTAATAATCCATCCGAGTGATTTATATTAAGCATAACTGTCGTGGCGAAAATGTACAAAATCAAGAATTATATGATGACCAATAAAACACTTTTAGAAATATATATGACGAAAATCTCGCATGCTTTCTAAGGTGTGTTATAATAGCTGTAAGATAAGTGTTTATATCTATTTATTTTTTATTGTACTAGCGCATCCAGAAAGTAAGAACTGATTGTTCATAGATACTGTGCAGTTCACGTGATTGTAACGACGTCGCCGTCATTTTGTTCCGGAACGTCTGGTTTTTCATTTGGTGTAACTTAAATTGTTCTTTAAAGTTTTCTGGCTTTGCTGTGTTAGTTTAATTTGGATAGTAAAATCGAAAATCCCGCCAGCTGTTAAGTGTGATTGGTGATAAGATTTTTCAGCGCTAAAAAATGCTCTTGTGGTACGGCCATAAATTGTAAAGTAAGACTTTAGGGCCAACAATTACCACAGTTTGCACGGTGCACCTTTTTTCTCGATATTTTTAAACCTAAAAATCTTGAAAAAATTTTCAATTAAAGGTCGTAGAAGGATTTTACTTCTTTAAACTGATAACAGGTGGCAGCACTAGCCATTTTTCTGCTTATTTAAATGGAATACACTGAATCAAGTAAAAGAAGGACGAGAAAAATGGCGGTCCAAAAATGGATCATCGCCCTTGAAAGGGTAGGAGCATAAGTGCTGAATCCTACTGTGAAACTCATAAGAATCTGTTTAGAGCAATTCAGATTACTGTCTGCTGTTAGCTTCTCGCTTTCACGACACGCGTGGCTTCCGTATTCGTGCATTGCTTGTATAGTTTGGATAGAAACTTTTGAAAAATCACCGTATAGTCCTGACCTTGCTCCCAGCGATTACCATTTGTGTCTCCACCCGAAGATATTTTTAGCTAGTCAGAGTCTACAGTGATCAAGAAGCAAAAGACGTTGTGAAGGAGTGGATGAATAGGTTGGCGGTTAGTTTCTTCTAAGAAGAAATGCAAAAGCTAGTCCCACATACGACTAACGTCTCAATAAATATGGAAACTACTTAGAAAAGTAATCTAATACGTTTTAACATTTCGCTATAAAAATCTTTCAGAAAATTCTTCCTAAATTTTTTTTACGCCCAATCGGTTCTACTTTCTGGATGCGCTGATACGTTGTTTTTCGTGTAATATCACTTTTGAAGTAATTTTCTCAAAACAGCTTTAAGAATATCTTAATATTTCAATTAATATTAAGAATATCTTAATAGTCTTAATATTTCAATGTTAGGCGGAGTGAAATTTAATCAAGAAACCCTACTATTTACAAAAAAAACTGAAAGTACTTGTATTAAAGTTGGTAAAATAATCTTAATTAATCCAGCTCTTAAAATAGGTTAATTTTAAGTTAGTACATGATTTTTTTAATACATTTTTATTTTGAAAAACTTTGCATAAACAGCATACAACCATGTCTCAGTAATTAAAGTGTACTACTCAGAATTTATAATTTTTGAATTATATTGAAATTATTGCAATTTTTTCCTTACTTTGGATTTCAGCAACTATTCATTTTCTACATTTCAATTAATTTCATACTGATGACGAAATATAAGGTATATTGTTGTCCTAATTAACAAACGGTGTTACTCAGATTTCCCACGTTTTACAGGCTGAACAAAAAACTGTTTTATTCGGCAGTGAAAAGATAAATTACTATCGTTCATTCTTAAAAATAAATGTCCATGTTCTGATATATATATATATATATATATATATATATATATATATATATATATGCCACATTGTTATACAATTAAACATCTTCATAATTAAAGTTAAGATGAATGTTTAGCAATAGTTTAGTTAGGGAGTTACGTATTATGTTTTTCACATTTTTTTGAAAGAATTAAATTTTTTAGCGTTATGAGGTTTGACAGGGTTGTATAGGGAACATAAACCGATTTAATAGCATGAAAATCCTCAAAGCGAATTTTTTGGAGTTACGTAGTTTGGTAATTAGGTCAACGATATATTTTTCCTGTGATTAATACAGATCATTATGTAACGTTCGTATGAGTAATGTATATGTCTAGGTAGAACTAAATTTTTTTTCAGTGTATAAGATAACATTTTTCTCGTAAAGTAGGGCAAACTGATCGAACAAATCGAATAGGTTAACGGATATAATAACGAGTAGAAAATGTGTTTAACAGTAAACTTGAATGATGTGTCAGAAGTGTAATATTTAAACTGAGGGTTTGCATTAGGGATGATATAAATACATGATTACTTCATTTATTTTATATTAACATACGTGGTTTAGTATGTAAGAGAAAGATATTAATACACGTAAGATAAAAATGTATTAATACATAGGCGTAACATTATTTCGAAATTATTATAAAAATGTCTCATTACAGTTGTAAGAAATGTCGTTGTGTTATATGTAAACTGCATATCGAAGGAACTCGTGAATAAATTTCCCACTGATCTACCAATATATTCGTGAATTATGTAAATTGACTCTGTTTCTTCATTAAAAAATTCACCTCCTTTTTGAAAATTAACCTATTTTTCTGAAAACAAATGCTATTTAAAATTTTATCAACCCATGAACATCCAAAAATTCTAAAATTATGACAACTGTTAATTTCTATAAATAAAAATAAATGTAATCTGATTCCTTGTTTATCCCTAAAAGTGAACGTAGTTGAGTTTTATTCTGAAACAAATTTTGGAAGAATGGTATTTCTTCAATGAACTTCTGACTACAGATGTTTCAGAGGGAATAGTGAATATGGATGAACTATTTCCCATTAAGATGAATAATGTGCATGAACGAATATGAACAGGCATAATTAATTCCTTAATGGACGATGCATTCAAATCGGCTTCCGTTTATACCATTTACATACGGTAAATTTCAATTAAATCTCACCTTATCTTTCTTAAATCTATTTTATCTATTTACGTGGATTTACGCTAAATCTCATGATCAAAATTATTTACTTACATAAGGCAAACAATTATAGCATCTGAAACCTCGGGAAATCTCGTTATTCAATACATTATAGTTTATACTTAGGATATACTCTGAAGGTAGTTTTATGTTTAAAAAGTGTTTATGTGTAACATTATGAGTGTTTAAAATGCAGAAAGTAAAGCTATCATAAATGTTTAACAACTCCCCTGACACTGATAATACAAATGCTTAAATAAATCAACCATACATACAACATTCTTATAAATTAAAAATACCACTTCAGGGAAATATTAAATAATTTAACCATAAATTAAAGACGACATGTATAGTGTTTCTGCATGAAAGGGCGAGAATAACCTACATATTATAAACAAACTCAAAAATATTGCTATTAATTTTTAAAAATCAGCACACTTAATGAAAATTTGATTATTTTTGTCAATTCTTTCGATGACATCAACTTACGACAAAGTTGACAACCTCGTTTGCTAAATCATTATCTATAAAATAAAAACTCTAATTAAGGAACTGTGAGTGAAGGAAAAACGACCATCTCTCCAACACTGCACGGGCCTGTTAACATAAAATCCGTCAGCGTCAGTCGTATCGACATGTTTTAAACCAATCAGAGACCTTAACAATTTTGTAGCTTATTGTTTGGAGGTTTGTAATTGGTTAAATATATTTAAATACGAGCACGTTAACTCTGACGGAATCTCTGTGCATACAATTCGTCAGCGTCAGCGTTAAAGATACCGTTGGCGATGATTGGTTAAATGGGTCAATGATTGGTATATTATTGGTTAAAAATTTTGCGCTAACGCTAACTGATTCTATGTGAACAGGCCCTTACTCTCCAATTTCAAAATGATCTCTCGGTAACACGTCATGATAATTTCCAAACAAAGCTTTTAACGGAAAAATGCTCTCTTAAATAAGTTTTTCTAGCTATAGAAGTAACTACTAGATCTACACTATTTTATCTTTCCTTGAAATGGCTGAGGAAAGTAAAGCTGACGCAACTAGACGTAGGGCCTATTCACACTGAATCCATCAGCCGATCATATACCAATCATTGAACCATTTAACCAATCAGCGCCAACAGAATCTTTGATGCTGACGGATTCTGTGTAAACAGGCCCTAAAGCAGAGAGAGTTTAATAAAATTGGGAACTCGGGGGAGAAAAGGCGAATGAAAAAAAAGTATTTATTTTACAGAAATCTATTTTTTGACATGTGATGAACACCCTATTACCACTTTTACGTCTACATTCACCCGTAGTTTCTTGTAAATATAGCTGATAACTTAGTGTTGTACTTAATATTCCGTTTCAAAAATTTAAAGATGTTTAGCAGAGTAGTGGAAGAACAATAGCCCTTTAAAATAATTATAACATTCAGCTTTTACTTAAAACAAAATGTTTATTAAAAAATCCTTCAAGAAACTTAAATCATAAAAGCATACTACAAACGAAACATCAAGTACTCGAGAGCCGTCCACGTTCGGCCAAACAGCCTTTATATATATACTACAAACAAATTTGCATAAAACTGCTCAGTAACTACAGCTCAGTTTACCTCACTATTAATCGCCTGAAAATTACACTGCCGTCTGGCGGGGAAAAAGCTGAGCGATCAGGAGAGAGATTAACCAAGGAGGAAATGCGTATTTCCCTATCAGTACTTAGTGCTGTGGATGAGCTAGGGCGAATATACAAATATTTTGTTCACTTTACTGCACTGCGCCGCCAGCCAACATAATCTTCAACTGAGGTATAAAGTATAGGGTGTCAAAGTTAAAGGTATCCAAAAGTCATGACTTATTTTTTACGAAACTTTTGGAGAGAACTGGATTACGATTTAGACGTTTGTTGTGCTACAAAAGATGCACATATTGAAATCTATGATACTATGATCGAAGTCTATGATTGATATTAAACTTGGTGAGAAGTTCTTTCTATTTAAATATTTTTTTAAAAAAAATTCTAATGGGCAGTTCTATAAAAATAAGTCATGACTTTTGGATACCTTTAGCCCGAAGACCCTGTACGTATTCACTCTTTCTCTCCTGAGAGCATTTCCAAACTTTAAAACACGATTTGCCATCACCATTAATTTCATATTCGTCCTTAATATTCCGAGCTCCTGAAATTATCTTTCAAATCACCCAGCCGGGAGCGAGAAATATCAACGCATAAATCAGAAACACGTATAATCGAGTGATGCATAACCAGGGGTTAATTACATACTTTCTGGTAAATTTTCAAAGTGCTCGATATTCAAAGACTGAAGAATAAAATCATTCTTCTACTTTTTAACCGTCTGTCTGATGTACAAAAAAATTTATGTATGATAATGCATTTCTACATATTTATGTAACGTCATTTTCGGAGTAATTATTCTCAAAAGAATTTTAAGAATGACCAATCTTATAATGTTTCTATGTTAGAAGTGTTTCTAAATTTCTTAGATTTTAACTTTGAGGTTATTACTTTTACTAATCTCCATAGCATTTTAAACTATAAAATTTATCATAAAATCTTTCACTCAACTAAATAGAATAAAAAAAATTTGCAATAACAGTGACGACTTTTTGGAGGGGTGTAATAATTTCGAGGAAAACCTACGTAAGAACAATTTCCCCAATAATTTTGGTAATCTAAAAGTATTAAAAAAATGGCATTTAGACCCGGGTGTATTTTAAGGACAATTAAGATAGGGTTTTCTGGTATCACATTTTCGTTCAATTCTTCAGGCTTTAAAATTTCAATTAGGTGTGGCGCCTGTATTCATGCTACAGTGACGCAATTCTTAGGGTTTAAAATGGCTGCTTTTTAGTTATAACCATTACTGCAAATTTTATTGAGTATTATGTGGAATTAAACAGGTAATAAAATAGAGAGATCGTATAATGGCACTTTTAAAATTGTTAATTGGAAGAAAAACATTCTGACACATGTCTGAGATAATAAGAAAAACAAACTCAATTTTAATAAATAACATTAGCATTTAATATCTCTTCTTATTTAAAATTAATTTTATCGTTGGTTACAATTTGCACATAAACATAATAATCATCTGCGTACATTAAGAAAGCATTTGAACACATAATAAAACCTAGCTACATATATTAATTATTATTCTGTGCTCTCCCCTCATTAAATATATTACAAATTATTTTTCCTTACCACCACACCATCATTGAAGACTGATGATCATAGCTCATTGTTTTACTACACTTGGTCCAAAAACAGACCAGAAATCTCGAAATACCTCAGTATAACAAAAAGGCGACAAGGGCCGAAGAGCAGACAACCTCCAGGTATATCACAGTCGCAGCTTTTTCTTCCTCACACTCAAAACACCCGTTAAAACTTCCCAGCACCGAAAACCCCAGAGGTCAGAAAATGTTCTAGAACAATTAACACCTTTCAGACATATGATTGGTTAAAAAGATGGTTGCTGGGTCATTGCTATGGAGGAACTATGTCTCCCTAATGACCGAGAGAGTGGCAAGTAATTCTCCCTTCTTGTGCAAATGACCTTGTGTACTATCCGTACTGTTACAGGTCACACTTAATTGCATACGGGAAGCACATTCCCTTCTTCCAGGAAACCCGGTACGAAAAACCACAGGAATGATTTTGAGCACATAGACAATTTAATATTTTACAAAATTAAATAAATGCACTTATAAATGTACGTGGAACCAAATTAATGTTTCGAAATTATGAAATCAGAAAATAGTATTTTTTCTTTAGAGTTAAAACAGTAAAATAATCAAAATAATTACAAAAGTCGAGTTCCATGTCACATTGGGATAGGGTGAATGTGCCTTTTATATTTCTCTCTTTTCATTTGTATTCTTTTAGGATTGTAGGTTTACTTTTTACTGCTATAGAATCTTGCATATATGGTGCGTTTAGCTCTAAGTGCAGGATTTCTATTTATTTTGCCTGCGTTCTTCCTGTTATTTAATATCTTTCTCTGTTGAATTTTTAACATATTACATAATCTTCTGTGTTTTCAGTGTGAGGATTTGTTGCAACTGTGCAATCTTTTATTGAAAAGTTAAAAATTTTTCAACACTAGGGTAGTTTTTGAGTTAATTTTTTCGGCTGCCTATGCCTTTATGTATATTATTTTGTGTTGAATTATTTGCATTGTTTGAGTGTTTCTAAATTTAATATATTCCACATATTTATTGAAAAATGAAATTATCAAAGTGTATAAAATATTTTAATTAACCCGATTCTTATTCTAGCAGAAGGATAATATTTATATAAAGTTTTATATTGAAAAACTTTTCATAAATAACATACAACAATATATCTCTAAGTGTAGATAATACTAGATGATGATCAAATGAATAGGGCGCTGCGTTTGGTACCCTAAAGATCTGTGGGTTCGAGTCCCACTATTGACATGGATGTTTGTAACCGTTCGGAACCGGCTTTAAGTTGTATGCCCCGGGCTGATTAGTTCTCGTGTAGCAAAAAATGACCGCAACGCCCCAAACCAAACCAAACTAAACCTAAGTGTATATACTACTAAATGTATATGATAGTATAACTTTTAATTTCGATGGATTTAATTTAACCGATTCTTTTAATTTAACTGGATTGATTTATGTAAATTTAATATTTTTGAAAACTATCTCTGTAACGGCTTATGTTTCTTTAAACAGATAAAGGGTATACCTATGGGAAATAGCTACTCTAGTGCATTTGCCAACCTATTCTTACATTTTTACGAAACTAAATTTCTTAACTCAAATAATATTACCGGATTTAGATATATTGATGACCTCATAATTTTTAACTGTAACGATTTGGAGTTTCTTAATCAAATCTACCCAAAGGAACTTACTTTAAACCGGACTAACGAAAATAATCTTTGTGCGACTTATCTGGATTTAAAAATTAAAATTCAAAATAGGGAAATAAAAATAGGAATTTATGATAAAAGGTTATATTTTAACTTCGAGGTTATTACTTTTACCAATTTCCATAGCAACTTAAACTATAAAATTTTTTATAATATTTTTTACTCACAACTTTACAGAATAAAAAACTTATGTAACAATGCTGGAGATTTTTTGGAGGCATGTAGCATTTTCGAGGAAAACTTAAGAAAAAACGATTTCCCTAAAAATTTCGGTAATTTAAAAGTTTTAAAAAAATGGCATTTAGACTCAGGAATTTTTAATGTTGTTTAGAATAGTATTTGTGTTTTGGTTAAGTTGTAATGGGGGGTGGAGCTATAGTAATGTTACAATGACGTAACCATTAGGATAGAACTGGCTGCTGTTTCGCCATAACCGTCACTTACGGAATTGGGGTGTGTAGGCACTGATTATATTGTATTAGGATTTTTGTGTGCTTGCTTGTAAGGTGCGTTGAGCCCATACAGTAAGTTGTGTTTGTCTTTTCATTTTCTTCTTGACTAATTGCTTCTTTGGGGGACTCGGGGCCTTGGGATGTCTTTTGGGCTTACCTGCATCCTATTCAGAAAGTTCCCCTTGAGGTAATTGACATAGTTAGGCCCCCTGATGACGTGACCTGTCGATTACCTCTGTCGTTTTATGGTTCAGTTCCGGCTCTTATACAGAATCTTGCCGTTGGTGCGTGGATGCCCAGAGTGCTTGATTTCTGCTTGTTTTTTGTATTTTTTAGTAAAATTTTTTTTATCTATATCTGTTGGATTATTTACTTTTAATTTCGAATACGATATCGAATTTTTTTCAGTATTCTACACAGACATTCTGTGCAATTGACTTCTGTTATTTCCGGTGCATTCAGTTTCTGTAATTCCTGTTAATTTCATGTGGATTTTCATTTTGTTCTTATCGCTGCAAAGGTTGTTTGTTCTTGCTTGCTGCATTAAAATTTAAAAAAAAAATGGAAATTATTGCAATTTTTCTTTACTTTGGATTTTGGCAAATATTTTTTGTAATTTCCATAATTTTGTATTGACGAAATTTCAAATATACTTTTCCACTGTGTTTAAAACATCATTATTCTCATGCAATGTCCGTATGTGTAATGTATGTGTAGGGGGGGGGGGCACTAAAATTTTTCTGAAAGCATCAGCTGATCTTATTCTCGTAATGTAGGACAAAGTGATACTTTTTATTAGTGATTGCAATCGTGGACCTAAAATACAATACCGGGATTTTGTATTTTATCATACGTTATACCGGGATACTGGTATTAATACCGGTATTAGTAATTTTTCAAAAAAGATAAAAAAGCACAGTTGTTTCTTTTCCATATGAATTAGTTTTTGCAAAAAATGCATAAACTATAAAAATATAAATAATTTTGCTATGTACAAATTTAAAAGGAACAAATGTTACAATCAAATATTATTGATAATGGTTGTCAAATAATTTATAACATTAGAAACAAAAAAATACAATAAAAATAAATCTCTATAGTATTATACAATATGTATAATACTATAGAGGTATATGTACAATAATTTAAGTCAAAATTTTGATAAATATTTATTACTATAGTAATACCGAAATACCGGTATTTATCCTTAGCAAATACCGGTTTTACGAAATTGAAAATACCATGACATACCGATATTCGATATACCGGTATTGCAATCACTACTTATGCACGAGTAGCTTAATGCAGTTGTGCGCAAACTGTGGGTCGCGAAAAACAGTGGAGCGGTCACAGATAGTTCGAAATAAATTTATATCATATTGAGTTATTTAATTAAAATATTGCTAGAAATATGCTAATCATTTTGAAATCACTTTGTTTTTTTTAATTTTTACCTAATTAAAATACAAATACATATTTATATTTAAATTTGAATCTTTATTCACTTTAGATTTGTCAGGCACAAGTGCAGAAAGTAAGCGAGTCATACTTTAATCGTTATTATACAAGTAAATACATTCCCAGAATCTGCAGTTCATAGATTTTTAAAATGGTGTAAAAATTTTTATTTCCTTTTTCTATCTTCTTGTTAACATTTTCTTATTTTTTTTTATTTTTTTACTAGCAAAAAATTTTCACTGGGGGATCGAGTGATATATATATATATAAAATATATAAGTATAAAAATATAAACAAAACAACATAAGCTAAAGAATAAATTAAAATTAAAAAAATTAAATGAAAAGGTGGGCATAGACTGCCAAACAAATTAACACAAAACCTACCCTAATATAACTTTTCAACAAAAGATTGCGCAGTTGCTGCATATCTTTACATTGAAAAAGGCAAATATAACTAAATTTAACAGAGCTAGATAATTATAAGAAGAATGTAGACAAAAACAATACAGAAATCAATCACTCAGGGCATCCACGCACCAGAGGCAAGATTCTGTAATAGTGCCGAACTAAACCAGAAGTACGAGGTAACCGACAGGTCTCGTCATCAAGGAGCTCTCGTCATCAGAAAGTTCCTCTTGAGGTAACTGATTTGGTTAGGCTCCCTGATGACGAGACCTGTCGGTTACCCCGTACTTCTGGTTTAGTTCGGGCACTATTACAGAATCTTGCCTCTGGTGTGTGGATGCCCTGAGTGCTTGATTTCTGTATTGTTTTTGTCTACATTCTTCTTATAATTATCTAGCTCTGTTAAATTTAGTTTTATTTATATATATATATATATATGTGTGTGTGTGTATGTGTATGGTACTTTACAGTACCTGAGTGTCGGGCGTGAGTGAAAAAGGACAATCGTAGATCGATGTAGAAAAGAGGACGTATTCGTTAGGTAAATATCATTTATTATTGGAATCGAAATACCTAGAGCTCATGACTGCAACGGAACACCAATCCCTCCCGCTTCCTCGCGAAAGGCATATGTCTTTTCCCAACAGAAATTCCATTCGAAGTTCTTTGCTCTCTTTCTCTCTAGCGCGCCTATAGAAAATGATTAGCTTGCATTCGAACATTCTGGAAACTTCTTAGCTTACACTGCAAAACATACGCAACTTTCTCGATTACGAGGTCTCTCTCTTTTACTGTAACAGAATATTAATTGATCAATCAAATGCTACCATCTATCGACTCTTTTTGCAAACTTTTCTTATTTTACTCGAAAATTCTGGCGTTTAGCGTTTTTAATCCGATTTTCTCTGAAAAAACCTCTTTTAGTTCCATTAAGTTATCCTATCCTTTAAAACCCTGACATATATAAAGAAAATGGATCGCGGTCGAAATAAAGTTCACGCACCACTGGCTTAACAGATTCAATAAAGATTATACTATAACTGTAATCCTTTATAATAACTGTATTTTTAACCTTATACTATTAATATAATAGCTGTTTGCATAAGCATTTTCACAACATGTGAAAAGAAACTTTCGTATAATCTTCTTACGATAAAAATGCATATACATGTATGGGTATATTCAAATGCATCCCAGTAGAAATTTATTTTAAACCTTAATTTATCTCTCCGTAAAATCTTATGTGTCGAGCGACTGCTTAATGTATTTTCCTCTAGCACTTTCACATTCATTGAATTACCTTCAGTCTCCTGAACGAAACGCATTCGTAATTTTAAGCATCTAATTATACGTCTCTAATTTAAAGAACCCGCCAGACAGCTCGGATTCTTTCACCCTAGTAAATTTAACTTGAAGTAACTCTCCTGAAAAAGACGTTTTAACTCTTTCACTTGAATGTGGTTGATGAATTATAATCTCATTTAGTGAAAGCAATCTCAAATTTAAATCCAAGTTTTAATTTTGCTGGTTATGCAAATAGCATGTAAATATCTCGCTACATTTTAAATTTTTAATGGTTGAAATTAAGTAGAGAAGGTTCACTGTGAATTTTTCGAGGGATACAAGTCATTTAAAGTCGTTTCAAATTCCACACACGCTGAATGAGGAACATAGGATTTTCAATAAATATTTTTTAACTATGTATCCATTGTTATATACATTAGGCATATATTAATTGATTCTATATAATTATGAAAAAAAAATTAAAATAAATGTAACATGAAAAAAATTTTCTTAAATTATTTCTCATTTTATTTTTCCCAGGTTATTTAAAAGCTTCAGGATTCCCCTAACATTTTAAAATACCGTTTATCAGCCCATTTACAAAAGAATAAAATCTGAAGATTGAGGTAGCCTAGTGGTATCACGTCGTCTTTCGTTGCTGGGGATGCTCGGATTGAATCCCGACAAGCGCCATTACATACAGCTGTGTCTAACGTTCCGGATATGGGCACATTAAATCCATAGACCGTAAATTCCCTCTACGATGTCAGAGAGGGTGGGGTGGGTGTTACGATCTTCCCTGATGCCGCCTCTGAGGGTGCTCGGTCGGGAGGTGGCACCTGACTAAATTGGTTTGGTTTGGTTTCGTTTGGTTTCAAGTGCTGCGGTCAACTTTTGCTACACGAGGGCTAATAATACCGGGACCTACTGCTTGAATCCGATTCCCTGCCCTATTCGACGGCTACCCTTCTAAACGGCCATATTTTGTTCAGAACCCATTAAATACTCCAATGTTATGGAAGAAGGCTCTCCAATGTTATGAAGAGACGATGTTATGGAAAAAGAAACCACTTTTCAATGTCCACCCCTGAAAACAGCTAGTTTACTGATCAGAACCATTACTAGCTGCCATAGACAAGTTTCACTATGTATGTAATATATATGCAATAAAAACGCCCCACCATTATTGTCTTTGAAAAGTTAACGCGTATTTTAAATTCCTTTCAACTTAAATAAATCTCAGCTTCAATTTCATAAACGAAATAGCCGAATATTCTATTCTCTCCAATGCACGCGCGGTAAAGTTATTTTTAGACATGAGTCAGCACCACTCGTCTATATCGCCACACCTGTTTCGAAAGTCATACGACGCTGAATCATACCTTCACATGTTCGATTCTGGTCAATTCAGGGTATTATAAGCTCCTGGCACCCTCATGTGCCGAACAGTGATTCATGACGAAAATCACGCCCGCGGAAAATCATTGTTAGGCCTTTTTCTGTCTGCTTCTTTGCCTTCTACTGGTGTCTCCTTTACTTTGCTTATCTTCACGCGATATATGATGCCGCTGTCCTTCCCGATAATATTAGCGTATATATTCAAGCTCCGGCTAGTTCCGGTGGCGTTAATATTGTCTGTGTTCTGTTCGTCAACTTCCCTTATGGTGATGTGCATCATAATGTCTTCGTCGTGCTCCTTGAATAAATCAATTTACTGTTCGGGCATCTCTTCTCTGGATCTCCAAGGTGAATGTATTCCCTACTTGGTATTTCTACCGCTACGTCTACAAAAGTGTTTGAATCGCGCCCCCCGTTTACCGTGCAGGTGATGTATTATTACAATATGACCAGCGTTCCGGAATCAGTGATGTGTGGTTTATTACAAGAGTCATTTCCTCCACTACGCGATATGAATATCATCATTGTATATATATATATATATATATATATATATATATATAAAGGGGGCGTAGGGATTTATAATTTTCGTGGCGCAAAAAAGCCACTAGTTTTCATATTTCAAGACGTGCTACGGGTAAAATCAGGGGAATACCCATTTTCAGTAATTGACCTTCGATTCGCGGTGAAATGAAGCTCCATGCAAAAAGATTATTTTTAGATACTGTACAGGTTTGGCGGGAAGAAACTTCTAGAAAATTCTAAATTGGGCTCTGCGCATGTGCCAGGAGAGTGGACGCGCGGTTTTGACCTCGAAATCGGGTGGCGCGGAATACAATTCAATGCCGACGGACGTGTGTTCGTCGCGTCTCTAAGTTCAAAATGGCGAGAGCTGAACGCGCTGATTTGGAGCTTGGTTAATAGGAAAAGGAAATAAAGTGAATTGATTCAAGTTATGGACTGATTCTCAGTTTTACTATTCTTCCACTCGCCACTAATATTAACGGATGATGATTGTATATTAAGATGTGAGAGCAGGCAACTACTCGCCTGTCATATATATATATATATATATATATATATATATATATATATATATATATATATGAGAGAGAGAGAGACAGATAGACAGACGCATGTATCATTTAACAGATTTTACACGTTCTAAATCGGATTGTCTTGAATTGTTTATTTACCGTCAGAAAAGTGTTGTAGTACTGTCATAATTACCTCGTTTGGGATTGCTGTACATTTTGAATAACTCCTCGAGCCATTAACGAAGAGCAAACTCTTATGTACGAAATCCTACTGCTACTATTTTAATTTCCTTCTCAGACATGATACATATGACAGTTATCTTCAAAATGACCTACAATCTAAGAGAAATTTCAAAAGTCTAAAATAATACAAGCAATTTTATGCTCCAATACGAAAATTTACCCCGATTCGTCAATCCTTTCCTTATAAAAACAGCCACAAATAAAAAAAACTATTTATTTTACACTAATTATTGTGCGTCATTTCATCAACAATAGCATCTAAAACATTTCCTGAAAATTTTATCAAATTATATATACATTATTATGTGACATATCATGATAACGGTAGAGATTTGTGCTTAAAAACGCATTTCAAGTTGTTTGTCACTTCAATTTTGTAGCAGACGATGTTTTTTAAATACATTTAACTCTGCTTCTAATTGATGTAGAATGAAAATCAAAATAATTTTGAAAAGAGAAAAGATGGAATTACACGTTTCCTGCAAAAAATGAAATTGACCAAAATAGACAAAAATTGGCATTTTCAACGTAGGCATACACTTTAATTCGAGTATAATTTTGCATCGGGTCAGATTTTCAAAACAACTGAATAATCAAACCAATTTTAACTAAAAGTTATAATCCAGCATAAAATTACACAAGAGTAACCGTATTTCTTGCTTCGAATACAATTTTGCGTAACAAAAACATGTAAAATGGAATATTAATGTAATTTTAATAATACTGCCTTTATCTGATACCACACAG
The DNA here is from genome assembly GCA_907164885.2 of Dolomedes plantarius. Taxonomy (NCBI): domain Eukaryota; kingdom Metazoa; phylum Arthropoda; class Arachnida; order Araneae; family Dolomedidae; genus Dolomedes; species Dolomedes plantarius. The sequence continues at coordinate 238,167,908 of OU015490.1, forward strand.
AAATTGAAACAGAATTATTTGGAATGATGCCTGATGTTCCATTAGGAATCAAGAAAGTACTTTAGTTGGTGGCAAAACTGGTGAACGCAAGGTAATATACGAATTTGTCTTTTTGTGGCCCCACTATTTCATTTAAAAAGCTTTATCCGTTTAGATTGTTATGAATGTCTGATTTTCTTCTTTATAAAATACAGGGTGAGGCAGAATGGACTCCTCCATTTCTGAAGGTCACTGATAAGGATGTGGTTGCGGGTAAGGCGACGAGGGAGAGAGCAACTGTTCGAATGGATTTTCTATAGTAGTCACCATTCAGTAGTAGTCACCATGAGTTGGTCCAGTGAACATCCCGATTTCACTATCGAGATTTCTTTAAAAGCAATTATTTTGTAACCGTGACGCAAAGCACTTAGGACACGTTCTAGGTATTGTTTTTGACCCGGGTTTCCCCGAACCCGAAAGCCCTGGTTTTTCAAAGATTTTACGAATTCGAAACCCGGGGAATTAGTTATTTATCTAATACAGTAGAATACCAATTATATTCCTTAATTTGGAACCAAGATCAATCATATGATGAGTTTGGTAGTAAATTTTTTAAAAACAAAATATTTGATCTGGCAACAACCTCAATAAAACGATTATTCAACGTAAATGATAATGGGTCAGAGTCTGAACCAGAAGTAGCAGTTGAGGTGGGAGTTAAAGATGAAATTGAAGATGATGCTACGAGTATTGGTGCTTGTGCTAAACAAATGTCCCTATCTGATGAGCTTAGTATGTTTCTGCAGGAGAATGATAATAAGGAAAATCATAAAAAATCAAAATCTGGTTCATATATCATAAGAAAAGAAACTGAGTTGTTTCGGGCAACAAAAAGCCGACCTGAAATGCTAGATAAACTTTTCAGGTTTTTAACAACAATTCGACCAACTTCGGTGGAAGAAGAATGAGCATTTTCTGTAATGGGTCTCTTTGCTAATAAACTGAGAAGCCGACTCAATGATGATACGTTGAGTGCAATGATGGTTGTAAGGCAGTTTTATAAAAAATGAGATATTTGTACCACTTTTATTTATGTTATACATATATGTATATGTTTATTAACATTAAATTCATTTACTGTAATTTTTTATATTTGAAATTCTGAAATAAATTAAATGCTTCTAATAAATTATTTATCATTTTAGTTCTTTGCTATTGACCCCCTGGAACCAACCAAGTAAACCCGGGAAAACCCGAGTTTTAAAAAAGTTGCTCAAAGTCGAAAACCCTAGGCCTAAGCCCTATGCAACTGGAGTTGTACAGAAAGTTCATGAGTCAGCTAATCGTGGGAAATTTGCAGCCATTCCCCCAGAGCTGACCAATAGAAAAATGGAAAATTTTAGTGAACGGTTTCGGAAGTATATTGAAAATAACGGGAGACACCTGAGGGATGTTATATTCAAAACCTAAGGGAAAAACTAGACTGTTAGTATTTTCAAAAATATAAAGCTTTTTTTTTCTATTAACAATTTCGTTCGTTTGTAATTACCATTTAAAATGTGAGAGTCCACTCTGCTGCACCTTGTACCTGCATAACTAATAGCTTTCATCGATAGACTACTGCTGAATAGCGTTCTCTCGATGATCATTTAGAAAATGAGGTTTCTGCGGTAATTCTACTCTGGGGACCTACGTCGAAATTCGAACTTTAAATCCGAGACTCCGAAATTGTTTCAACACAAACAACAAACATTGTCAAATATTAAATCATGAAGAAAACTGGAATTATACATTGTTTAACTGATAAATCAATAGAATTTTAAAATATATAGTAATTAAAATATATTGTAACACGTTCAACCCAAAATAAACAGTATTTTGGGTTGAACGTGTAATTTGAAGGATACGTATAAGCTATTAAATATAATGATTACGTCATTAAATATGACACTTTGTCATTTAATTTATTCCAGGCGTTAGATTCTGCTAAATCTGGTTAATTTATGCATAGTAACGTAGTGAATTTTTGCGAAACATTTCCTATTATTTATTGATAATAGAATTACGTTCCCGTAGTCAATGATTTGACAGACCTCCACCAAAGAGGAAAAGCGAAGTAGTGCTGCCATCTGTTAGTTATTTTAAGAAATTGTTTTACCCTGGTGAAACCAAAACAATATAAAACGAATTCGACCCGAAAGATTTCAATACTCACGGAAATTATGCTTTTCGTTTAAGTAATATCTACTGAAATTCAGTTTTGGAGTTTACAGGTCAATACTGAAACCTGAAAATCTATTTTTTTTCTTTTTGCTATTGTCTCTATTAATTTATAGTATTTCATTAAATGTATTTTTAAGCCATAACATGAAGTTATTAATAACCAAAGAAAACAACAATGGAATTTAAACGGTATGTGTTAAAAAAATTTTTATTTTATAAGGAGAATTCCAGTTTATCAAAAAGTCTTATCTCTAAGTCGCGACCAAAACTGTTACCAAATCTGTATCGAAATGTATTAAAAGTCCTTTGACTGGAGAGGTTTCTATATAAACTTCACCTCCTATTCTCTAAAACTGAGTTACGCTGTCTTATATCCCCCTCCCATCTCAGATACATATGTTGATAATAAATGAATTTAAAAAAATCCTAGAATTTAAAGGCTGTTTACAGAAATCATATAATCCATCCTAAAGCCTTCCTTTCGTAGCTCACGTTGACTGTTGAACCTACAAAAAAAAAACGGAGATATAATTACAGAAACCTTGTAATGCATGTAATCTTTTGATTTATTTTAATTAATAACTCTCTTTAACCAAAATTTGTTCTTTCTTTAAACGTACTTCAAAAATCTATTTTAAACAAACTTTTAAATCTCCTTTTGAAATGTCTTAAGCTAAAAACTGATGATATAAGTAAACATTGTGGTATTAATATAGTTCTTTTTGTGGCTAAAGTACGTAAAATGTGTTTATTTAAATCTCAAGTTTGCTTTTTATCTGAAATATGTTAATTTCAAATTTTAAGTTTATTCCAGAAGCTTCAATTTTATGTAACATATAGCTCTTCATTTATGATAACAATACTTTAAAGTAGTATCACTCTCCTTGTGATCCTCAATGCAAGAGATAAATCTGGACTTGCAAAAATTAAGTATTAATGAAAAATATTTCTGAATTTAATATATCCTAAAAAATGTTCGACATTCATTAAGTTTTTACTTCTGCTAACAGATGGCAGCACTACGAATTTTTAATGCACATGAGGGACCTGGAAAATTTTCCTAATATTAGTGTCATACCGATCTCCCATATGAAACGATGCATAACATACTTTTTATATATCAATATAAAGAGTGATATTTTACTATACAAACAATTTTATTAATTTTCCTTAATATAGGTTTCATTTTTTTTTTCAAAATTACTGGAAATCATCCAAAATTCGCCCACCATGGATGATTTGTTTAATACTTCATAATTAAACATCAGTTTTGGTATTCAGTTCTGTTTACAACAAATATTTTATATTAATTTATTTTATGTATGTGTATGCTTTGAATCCCAAAGAACTTTTGAAATCAGCTCGAAAATCGCTCGCTTACAACATGCATATAAGTTATAAAGCCATCTCAATAATATTCATTAAGAATAAAAAATTAAGTAGAGCTAAAGGTAAAGTTTTCGAGAAAAATCCTCAAAATATTCCTTGTAATCTGGAACATTCGACGTAAACGATAGTATACTCTTACTTCCAACTATTTATGGAGTCAACAGCCATTAATGGAGTCAACAGCTGAAATAAATTTACGCAAAACAAAAATTTATTGCAAATTTACCATTCAATTATAGAACATATTTTTTTTCGTTTTAATACAGTGGTAATATTTACAAACTGTCTGCATAACAAAAAGTTTTCGGTCCTTTGAATTAAATGGTTTTTGAAGCAAATTTAACATCTTAATTGAAGTCCTTGTTCTCACTGGGAAACTCCATTGATATTTATGATTGAGTGAATGGAAACTGCCCGCAAAATATGAAGATATTTATTTTTAGTTTCTCTGAGTTAATATTAGAAAGATTTTTACTCTCATGTGAAGTTCTTATTATTCAAACTATATCAGAAATTTCGTAACAAAAAGATCCAATAAAGGCACAATGCCCTCTTCCATGTAATCTTAAACGGAAATATATATATATATATATATATATCTATGCATAAATTTAATTTCGTAAAGTAAGTATTCCTATTCCATTATGGGCTGCTATATTTCTCTATAGATCAGGTATTATATACGTGATCAGAGTTTATTGTAGTAAATCTGAGGTCGGTAAACTTAAAAGTCCAATGGTGAGTGAAGCATGAAAGAATAAAAGTAATAATGTTTCTAGTAATGCGAGTGCATACGAGTCCTCATTATATTGTCCCGTATTATAGCATTGGACAGATGAGCTTGAAATATGTTTTTCAGATTTATATTAACACATTCTTGACCGTCAATTATATATATATATATACATTTGGTTCTCTGTTTAACTACGCTCTACTTAACGACGATCTCTATTTAAAGACGATATTTCCCGGTCCCGGTCCCTCCGACGTAAAACAATTCTATTTTAAGACGATTTTATTTCTATTTAACGACGATTTTTTCTTACATGATAAACTTTTTCTTCAACAATTTATCTACAGGAGGGTTACTTTCTGTGGGAGTTTGGTTTCAATAACAGACCCGGAATTTCCTTTATGTTTGTTGCAATCTAATGCTGCTTTTGCAATCATGCACTCTGCTCTGCTGTGCCTTGGGGAATCCAGTGATTGAGGTTCACTCTGTACTCTGTATATGCGTGGATCGACTCCCCTCGCGGTCCGGATGCAGAGCATCAAAGACACCGGGGTCCGGGGGTCAAATGGTGACAATGGGGGCGGGGGACACTAGATCAAGAAATACGAGGGACCTTGGGGGCTTACCGTGACTAATGTGACTAATGTTACCGTGACTAATGTGATGACAGGAGTCGGGGGTCTGCATGCAGAGAACTCTGCACCAATGTATATGCACCAATAGACTTGTTACAGTGGAAAAATAACGGGGAGGGGGAGATTACTGTTTCTCGGAAGATCGAACATTCTTCCCTAGTGGATCGAATTTCTTACTGCGGGTGTGGAATCACTCTATTGTACCTGCCATGTTGTCATGTGATTTACGAACTGTCCCAAAGCACCCCTCTCTCAATCCTTCTGGGAAGCACGTGTTCATGTTTAGAGAATTCATGGTTGTGTGTAGGAGCTCATTCCAGTACGAATACGAGGTGAGCAGAGCAAAATGGCATCAAAGCGAAAGCATCTTACGCTACACGAAAAAGTGAAACTTATTGAAAACTGGGAAGAAAGTGTTGGAATAACAAAAGTCCAATTCGCAAGACAATTTCAGCTACCCGAGTCTACTCTCAAAGACATTTTAGCAAGCAAAGAGAAAATTCTTGAAGCAGCACAAAAATTTGGTTTGGGATCCAAATCCAAACGGCAGAAAATTCAATGTGGCCGATCAGAAGAGTTTGAGAAGGCAGTCCTGCAATGGTTTCATCAAGCAAGAGCATCTAACATTCCAATTTCCGGAGTGATATTTAAAGAAAATGCTATTATTCTGGCAGAAAAGTTTGGAATGCAAAATTTTCAGGCTTCGGCTGGTTGGCTAACAAAGTTCAAAGAAAGATACGGGCTTGTATTTAAAAACATATCTGGCGAAAGTGGCTCCGTAGATGAAAAAATAGTGGATGAATGGAAAATAGTGCTGAAGGGGATATTAGATGGATATGATGAGAAGAACATATTCAATGCAGATGAGACTGGCCTATTCTACAATATGGTGATTAATAAAACCTTAACGTATACGGGCGAAAAGTCTTTTGGTGGAAAACACAGTAAGGAACGATTGACTGTTTTACTGTGCACTAATTCGGATGGATCTGAGAAATTTCCACCACTAGTTATAGGCAAATCAAAGCAACCAAGGTGTTTTAAGAATATCACCAGGAAACCTTGTGAGTACCGCAATAACAATAAAGCGTGGATGACATCACACATTTTTATTGACTGGATTAGAAAATTTGATGCAAAAATGCATAGAGAAAAGAGAAAAGTTTTACTTTTAATCGACCGATGCACTGCACATACTCCAAATATCCCTGGATTTTCAAATTTGACTATCCATTTCTTACCAGCTAATTGCACTAGCAAGTTGCAGCCATTAGACCTGGGTATCATTCACAGTGTGAAAGCATACTACAGAAAGTCTTTAATTAGGAAATTAATAAACAATTCGGCTGACAGTATAAAAATTAGAAATTTTACAATCTTGGAAGCAATGCACATGATAACATCAGCATGGAAAGAAGTTTCTTCATCCACAATAAAAAACTGCTTTCATTGACACAACTGCTTTCAGATGACATTACTCCTGAAGAATGGAGAAGTCTTGTTGAAGATGATGAAATACAAAATCGTAAACTAAAGACTTTGTTTTGTAACAAAATTACATAGTATTGATTACAAGACATTAAAATAATATAGAAATAACTTTTCACATCATTTCTCAACAAAGAATTGGTAAGTCGAGTAAAGTTTTCTTAAACTCAACAAAAAGCATTTTATTCCCATAATTTATTGTACAATCTATGCAGGAACTGTACATTGAATCCAACTAAAAAGCGAATATTTGGCGTACTTGTAGTTACGTTCTTGCTATCATAGTTAAAAAATTATCAAATGTGAACATTAAATAAAAATGTCTACAAATATGATCCGGAGATCCGGATCAACGAAGGCTGGATAAACGAGGTTTTACTGTACATCCACTTATCTATCAATGTTTTTTCTATTCAATATATTCAAGTATGGGTGATTTGGTCTCCTGGGAAAAGTGGGTCTTCCTGAATATTTTCCAGATGATTGGAGCCTATTTATTGACAGCTCAAAGCGAAGTTTGAAATGTGCCCTTCGACACAATGGAAACACATATGGTTGAATACCAATTGCTTACTCAATGAAAATGAAAGAAGAATATGACACTATAGCTTTGGTCTTGGATAGTATCATGAAGATAAAGTATCATGAACATCAATGGTTGATTTGTGTGGACTTAAAAATGGCAAACTTTCCGCTTGGACAGCAAAGTGGCTACACCAAATATCCTTGCATCGTGTGTCTCTGGGATAGCAGAGACAAAACACACCACTGGATTAAAAAAGAGTGGCCTAAGAGAGAAAACATGGACGTTGGGAAAAAGAATATCATAAACGACCCTTTAGTTGGACAAGAGAAAATCCACTTTCCTCCACTGCATATCAAGTTGGGCCTAATGAATCAATTTGCAAAGGCTGTTGATAAGAACGGTTCATGCTTTGCATATATAGGGGGAAATGACTAAGTTGAGTACAGAAAAAAATTAAAGCAGGAATATTTGATGGCCCACGAATAAGACAACTTAAGATCATGCCTTCGTAAATTCCATGAATGAGACTGAGCGAAAAGCCTGGAATTCATTTGTTGTAGTTGTCGGAAATTTTCTGGGCAAATGCAAAGCTGAACACTATGTTGAACTGGTAAGCGAGATTCTAAACGGTTTCAGATCCCTTGGATGTAACATGAGCATTAAGGTGCACTATTTACACAGCCCCTTAGACCATTTTCCTAAAAATTTAGGAAACACCATTGAGGATCAAGGTGAAAGATTTTACCAGTATGTTAAAACTATGGAGGACCGCTACCAAGGAAGATGGGATACGCACATGATGGCATATTACTGCTGGAGTTTAAAAAGGGACTGCTCCAAAATGCATTCAAGAATGTCACGGAATAGAAGTTTCCGGAGTGTTCAGTGACTAGTTGGTTTCATCGATGACTTTTTCCTCTTTCTTGCTCTTTGTAATTTGATAAGTACTGTACTACTGCAATATTCTCTGAATTTTATGTTCCTTTAACATCTTTAAAAAATATTATAATAATAAAAAGTTCCGCATATAGTTTTTTTATTTGATCCATGGATTTAACTTAAAATAGAGTAACGCAAATTTCACTAAAATGTTATATCTTACAAATTTGAGCTCCTAGTCAAAACCTAATGCCGTATTTAAATTCAAGGAATCAAATTTATATGAAATCAGCTCCAAATATCCCGGTGCCAAAACCACTGTTGGCCTGTGTAATGATCCAAAATTATCTTTAATTAATCTTATTTCTCAAATGTGTTTTTATATGGAAATCTTTATACGTATTAAACTAAAGAATAATGTTAAACGCTTTTGAAAAATATTAAACTATAAAGAAAATTTAATTTTCGGAGTGTCAATGTGCTGATCGGTCTATCGATATTTTCTATAGTTCACATCATATTGTTTGATTCAAAAAGTTATAGTGAACTGGTTACTGCACTTCTCATTTATTTTTTCCATTTTATGCATAAAAAAATTTTTCATAAATATTTGTCACTTCGGTATTTGTAAAAATTATTTCCAAAATTTTTACTCAATTTAAAGAGCACAAAAGCCAAATTTCGTAAGTTATATTTACTTTTTTTTAACATTTGTTGAGCTCGGAAAAGTGCTCAAATTAAATTCGAATACTATTAATTTCTTTTCTTGAATTGTCCATCCTTGTTAAAATATGGTAAGATTTTTTTCCATAGTATCTTAAATTTAATAATCGATTAATTGCAGTATTGAAATCGGCTGAATTCTTCGTAGAGTATGAATAGGGGGTGGTGTTTAGCTTAAAAAGTTTTTTTTTTTTGGTAGACAAATAATTTTTTAGAGTTATTGGTTTTTTTTAGATTTAATAAGAGTAATTAAATCTAAAAAGATACGAAATCCAGTAAAAATGCTAATCTATTTCAGAATGAATCGCATTTTAAAATTTCCTTTGCAAGCTTTTGCACTCAAATCTCTTGAAATACAAGCTCCTTGATTCAGCTTTTAATTGAGAGAATTCAATTATTCCATTCCCTAAAATTTCTGCATTCCATTAACTCTGGAAGCTGCCTTTCCATTTTTCACCATTATCTCTGAAAAAATTACAACGTATCCTAAAAAGTTTTAAATTAAAGTCTCCGATAAAAAGGTGATTGTTTCTATATAATATTGAGGTTTTTATGTTAGATGCAAATGAAACTAGCGGTCTAGAAAGCAGTTCTTTGGGATTAAAAGAAATGCTTTTAAAAATAAACTCTTGATACTGATATCATTTGCATTGTAAAAGAAAGGTTATTCAAGATAATGCGCAAATATATGTAAAAAAGTTCTATAAATGGAAAAAAGGGTGTATTTTCTATTTTTACTTTATTTCGTAATCTATGACTGAGTTTGAAGGATATATATATATTTATATATATATATATATATATATATATATATATATATATATATAATATAATATAAAATGTGTGTATGATTAAAATTCAGGGAGTTCCTGACTCAAAATTTCAATTTTTATTTTCATGCATTGATGATTTTATTTCTCAAATGTACGTTTGTATACAATTCTCTATACGTGTTGAACTAATGAATAATTTTAAACTCTCTTTTAAAAAATTAAACTATAAAGAACATTTAATTCTCGATATGTCAATGATCTGATCGATCTATTTTATTTATAGGTCACATCATATCGTTTGATCTGAAAAGTTCGATACAGTGAAACGATTGCTCTAGTTCCCATTTTTTCGCATTTTAATACATAAAACGATTTCATAAATATTTGTCACTTCAGTATTTATGAAAATTGTTCGCAAAAATAAGGACAATTGTTATTCAATTTAAATCAAGTTGTATAAGTTATATATATTTAGGAAAAATATGTCCAGAATTTTTACTCTTAGTTAAAAATCTATAACACACTTTAAAGGCAATAGTACAGACAAGTGTGGAACAAAACTTTATCATCATACCTTGTAAGGAAATTTATACAAATCTTTTCGAAGATATTTAATCATAAAATTCATATTCTGAGGTCAATAGATTTAAAATGCAGATGCATATCGATGGAGGCGAATCGATAAATTTTCTATAACTTTTTTTTTTTCAATTTATCTCATTTATGTTTAAAAATTACAGCCTAAAAACGTCTTACAATCACACAAGTTACGTAACTGAATTCCAAAACCTTGTAGTTTATATTCAGTCAAAACAAAGTTTGCTTTTATTATCATCATTATTATCATTTTAATCTTCATCATCATTATCATCATCATTATCCTCGTTATCATTATTATCATTTTAATCTTCATCATCATTATCATCATCATTATCCTCGTTATCATTATTATCATTATCATCACCTTTGCGTAGCGGACCTCATTAAAAACTTATATTCCAGAGTTTACAAAAAATGGACTTCTCTAGTGATGTCAGGGGTCTTAGTTTCGCATGTCAGATTCTTCAAGTACACTGTTTTTCTCTCAATTTTATAAACGACATTTCAAGAGAATATTTTCCAGTCAGTCCATCCGCAAGCGGTTAGTGCTCTGTCATATTAACCTCCGCGCCAGTGGCTGTGAAATTTGAATCTTTTCAATTCGCTACACGTAACATAAGAGCAAATGTTAATTGTATAAATTTAATGTGATTTTCTTCACATAGATAGTCAGTAAATTATTTGTTTACATAAAAACTAGAAGTGTAAAGGTCTATTTTATTGAGGAATGCAAAGTTTGTTGAATACTAATTTTATAAATAATTTTATTTTTTTAAATATCATTTTCTGAATTTGTCGACACTGTTTGGGTGGAAAAGCCTAAAATTGTCCTTTGTTCAAATTATTGTATCCTGAGGTACGTTTCAAGAGACCATTTAAATAAAGAACTCGACCATTTAAAATTTTACTGCCATTATTCTCTTTCGAATAATTAGAAATCTTATAGTTTTATAGCCATAAATTTGTGAGAAAGCAATGTATAGTTGAAGAGGAAAGTTATTGTATAAATCATGCATGCACTTAACTAAATTTTGTTTTAAATTTCTTTGACATTTATTGTAGATAATTATGAAGTAGTATTAATTATTACAGTTTCCTTTTTTCTTCATTAGAGTCCTTCAGAAATTTAGAGTTGGATGCGATGAACAACTGTTGAATGCGGAAGTTTTTGTAAAATTTCGTTGCGTATCCAAGTAATATTAGTTAATTAAATGTCAGTAAATGGGATGAAATGACTCAGAATACTTAATTGGATACCTTTTATTAGGTTAATGTATTATGTCTAATTTACGCTGTGTTAGAACTGAAATTTTTAATCAAGCATTAGAACTGCACATACGTTAAAAATTCAGTTTATAAGCAGGTGCATTTTTAAATTTTAAGACATTTGCAGTTAAAAAGAGGGTGCCATTTATGCTTTGTTTGACCTTGAAATAGAGTATATCTGTAAGCTGTGTATAAATAAAATTTATTTTGGATCAGGTTTATTTTTATGCGAAAATGGGCTGAAATAAGGTACTTTTTAATGAGGACACATATAGCATTAAAGTTGTTTTTCAAACCTATGTTCTATAACAAATTATTTTTTAAGAGATCAAAAATACATCCAGATTGATAAAATTCTACCAACTATTTTCAATGTCTCCACTGTAATCATTGTCAAGGAATGAATTTTACTGTATATATAATCACAATAGTTATTGATATTTGCTTTTTACCTTCAGTTAATTATCGTTTAGCTATATTGAAAACTGAAAATTTTGCACTAGGTCGCCTAGAGCTCTACAGTGTTTCTTTGTCTTTTTAAACCATTTCTTCTTCCTTTGTTGATCTCTTCATCCTCTAATTGTTCGTTCTCTAATCATTTGGTTTACATTTATCTACGTTGAGGTAGGAAGTTGCGTATCGTCACTTCCATTCTTTTCAAACGAACCACCAGTGTAGAATTACCACAACTCATTACGTTTGTTAATAGTCACACTTTAACCTAACAAAAGTGTAATCTTCCAGTAAATTTAATGTTTCTTTTCCTACAGTGGAATCATGTGAATATATAGTAATTAGTCTAAACTGAATAACGTATTATTTCATTTAGCTTTGTTTATTAAACTCAATTCATTTAGTATTATTATTAACGTATTCGTTAATAAACGTCATTTATCGTTTATTAACGTTCATTTAGCATTTTTTATTAATGTATTCGTTAATAAAGAACGTCATTTATCGTATATTAATGTTCATTTAGCATTGCTTATTAAACGTAATTCATTTAGTATTGTTTAGTTACGTATTCATTAATAAACAACGTCATTTATCGTTTTTTAATGTTCATTTAATTGTTTATTAAACGTAATTCATTTAGTATTGTTTATTAACGTATTCGTTTATAAACAACGTCATTTATCGTTTATTAACGTTCATTTAGCATTGTTTATTAACGTATAAAATCATTAAGCATTATTTTTAAATGAAGCTGTCAAAGGATTTAGAATTTTGTATAATTATGAAAAATTTATAACAAGTGACGAAATAGCTATATTACTACTATAATTAACTTACAAACCATGTTAATAAGTAAAATGTGATCCAAATACGTTATACAATTATGTTCTAATAGGGATATATTTATTAACGTTAAAGGGTTTCCAGTATAATGTTACTGACTGTTTATTCATTAATATTAATAATATACGGTGTTTATGAATTCTAAGATAAACTTCGCCGAATTTATTTCATTTCAATGTAATAATTCTTTTAAAACATTAATAATCAAAGTGTTTCTTTCTTTTAATGTTCTTGCAATATTATAATACAGTTAGTATTGAAATTATATTTGCTCCATGCCAAAATAAAAATGAAGTATTGCATGAATTAACTGTCAAAATATTTATTATTTAAGGAATATAAATGTTCAACATAATACTCAAGTATTTATAAATATTCCTGTCTGATGGCGAAGTAATTTGAAAATACAAAGACTTAATATGGTATGTAATATACTGGGATATATTCTTGAATTACAACCGCGGTCAAACAATACCGCTATATTAAAATAGTATATATTACTTTTGAATCAGTATAAATTGATAGAAGTAATATCTTTGTTTATCCTCATTATATCTAATTTATATACGTATCAAAATTGGAGTCCTGAAATACCCCATATATCATCGACGTCTTTCACCACCCACTTCGCGTGTGCCCGTATGATATATGACTTCCGACCATCCCAGAAACCTGTTGCTGCTCTGTAACGTGGGTGCTAGGCGAGGAACCATAAACAATATCTCTAAAATGACTGAGATTGATGGTGTCAAATCTTGTGTAAATACGATAAGTGCGTTCTCAGATGAACACGCGTTTTTAGGAATGATTTTTGAAGGAAGCAGGGTTGTTTTCTTCGGTGATCTGAGATGTATTTATTTTTGTACTGCTGTCTTTGATCTTATGTTGAATTTAAGGCAAAAGCTATTTAAAGGGATACAGACATGTTACAATTTTCTGTTAAAGTTATGTCAAAATATGGACTCATGAGACCATATTTTGTCCATATTTGGAGTGCTTACTTTAGTTTTCACTATATATATGGTCAAAATAAATGTAAGCACTTTTTGAAGCTCTTTTATGGCTGAAAAGAAATAATTCTAATGGGTTTCTTGATTTGCCTTTCAATAAATACTTGGTGGTTTCCTCATAAGTTTTATTAGAAAGCCAGTCCTGGATGATTTTTTATTTCTAGGTCCTTACAATAAATACAAATACATCGGTATGGTGTGTAGAAACCTCTATCCATAAATATCCATAATAAAAACTAGTTGTTACCCGTCTAAACATGACGGCTAGATACAGCAGTGTACGCAGAAATTTTCAAAGGGAGAGGGGGGGGGGGGGTAAAGTCCAGTCAAATTAGGTTTTCCTTTCATATTAAATGAAGGGGCTGAGATTTTTGAGGAATATGTAGGGGTTGGTCCCCTGAACAACGCCTAATAAAGTCCCCTCGATTTCAAGAGCCGCGGGGGGTGGAGTGGGGGTCCAAAGATCACTTTTTTCAGTTTTCGGCGTTTATCTCGAAAACGGTGCCTCGCACATAAAATTGTCAAATCCAAAAGTTAAAGCTTATAAAATTCCGTTCCAATTGGTATACCCATGTTTGTACCCAAGTGTTACCGTTTTCGAGATATGAGCCGTTGAATATGAATTTTTTTCCAAAAAAGTGGTAGCGGTTCAGGTATCTCGTCAAACTTCCTCTTCTAACTCTTACACCTTCTATTTCTCAGAAAACTCGTGATAGAGAAAGTTGTAGAGCGAAAAAGTTTCTTCAAAAATGTATAAAGCTATGCTAATTTATCTTCACCAGGTAAATAGTTAGAGCGTTTTGAAGTTTAGGGGTACTTTTCAACATTTTGCTAGTCAATGCTCAACAAATGCTCGTCACTCAAGTTTCGTTTCCAAGGTCTGTAACTCTCTTAATCACTTTGTACGCTGTTTAGTTAGATACGTATAGTATTAATACCCCATATAAATAATTAATTATGTATACCTGTACGTATAATGTACATCTCATAATATACAGAAGAACACTAGTAGTACAAAGGAGGAAGTAAGAAAACAAACCAAAATGTATAAAAGTGTCTCTTTAGCTCAGATCATTTTGGAAAATTTAGATATCAAACCATATGAAAAAAAAGTAGTAGTTCAGTTACTTCAGACCTCAGTAGAAATTACTCCACAACACATTTCCACAAATACCTCCCTTGCCAGCATTCAGTGGAAATTGAGCAACGAATTGTCACGTCTCAAAGGTAATGGGCCAACAGCAGCTTTGTGGGTCCAGTACTTTGAAATGGTGGTGTTTATGAAAAAATTCATAGCAGCACAGAGCAACTGGGAAGATCATAGCACATGCGCCCAACTGATGATACCTTACTTCCATGCCAGCGGGAATTTTCATTATGCAAAGTGTACTCACCTATATGTACAACACATTATGGGACTAACAACTCGCCACCTTCAACATAAACAGGAGGATTTTATAGATCGTGGATACTTCACTGTCAACAGAACTAGGAAACCAATGGCTGGTGTGTGGTCTGACATGGCAATTGAGGTGACACTCATATGTGACATGAAGAGTGATGGAGAATTAGCACGTGGGCGAGGCTTTAGTGATTCGGTGTTGGCGAAATGGGTTGGGGGAGCACGCACAGCTACAGCAATATGTAGTTCACTTGAGATGTTTTGTGGCGTCCATACTGCAAGAGGAGAACAACATGTTGAGTTTCGAGTATCACGTATAACCAAAGATGATCTATACAGAAGGAAGCTTGCTCAATGGTTGGCTGATCACCCGCCGTTTGCTGAACGTAATTGTTTGATGTCACTTTCAACGGGAGAAATTGGAACAAGTAACGTCAACTGTTACCAGACCTTGGAAATTGGAACCCGCACAATGAGCACTTTTGTTGGAATGAATTTCTCAGAAGTGAAACAATCTAAGAAGGACTCAGTCGTTCCTTTAGATGCGATGAGCAATATGATCAATGATGAGGTAGTAGTGGTAGAGCCTCTGGTGATATTTCAAAGAACTCTGATCACAAAGAAGAAAGAAGGGGATGCAAAGAAGTTGTTAACTTACGAGATAGCCCCATACCATATGTCTCTATTCACCGAGGGGATAATGATAAAATTCAAAAAGTCAGCACTGTATGATGTTTTCGCAAAATGTAATCAACTGATCAATGTGAAGAACAGTTTCCCGGTAATCTATGACGGCTTCCTGCTTCCTAGAGTAAAGTGGAACACCAACACCACCTTCGCCTCCATCTGCGATCAATATGTATCGTACATAATCAACCATTACGGCAGCAGTTCAACTGTGGTTTTTGATAGTTATGAAGACACGAACTCCACGGAAACAGACGAACAACATCGGAGAGCATCAAGTAAAACATCAGTGGATATTGACTTCAATAAGAACATGGTGGCTACTGTTCATCAAGAAAACTTCCTTTCCAATGAAAGGAACAAAACCAAGCTCATTACTATGTTAGTTCAGGCATTGGGTGCAAGAGGTATACAATCTACTATAGCCAAAGGAGATGCTGACTGCAGTATTGTCAGAGGTGGGTGGCAAAACACCTCTCATTCAACTGTGGTGATAGTAGATAGGTAAGACCTGCTCGTCTTTCTTGTGGCACTCACCCCACGAGACACGAATGTGTTTTTCATGAAGTCCGGACGGGGTAACACAGAAGACAGGCTCTACTCTTCCCAACATCTTCAGGTCTTATCATTCAGCCAGTACATTCTCTTCACCCATGTTTCTCAGGATGTGACACTACGTCAGCGATTTATGGTAAAAGCAAAGCAGCAATAGTAGAATGTTTCCAGCGGTATTCCAATGAAACAACAAACATCGCCAAAGTGTTTTATGACTCCAAATCTTCACCAGGAGACATTGCTGGAGCTGGGGAATGTTCCTGCTCATGTTCCAGGCACTTCCGAATGAGCATGATCTCAATCACCACAGGTATCTTTCTTTTTTTTTGCTTTTGCTGACCTCATTAAGTAAATTTAATAATTTATATAATTCATTAATATTCAATAATACGTTATACACTATCTGGTCAAAAGTATCCGGACACCCCTCTAAAGAAGTGTATCTAGCAGGTCACGTAATTTGATGCGTAACCGAAAGCTATAAAAGTATTGGTAGTGGTTTGTCAGGTCATATTTATGCGTTTGTGAGACGATGAGTAAGTCAAAGGAGCTTAGTGACTTTGATCGTGGCATTATAGTGAGATGCCACCTTTGTGGGAAATCAGTTCCTGAAAATTCAGTTATTCTACAGAAGCAAAAATGATAGTGAAGACTTTAACTTGTTTGAAACTTTTTCCGAAGTATCAGATTGACGGCTTTTCATGTATAGGAAAGCAGTTGATGAAATAAATTTTATATAATATATTTAATGTAAGTAACTGTTGTTTCAACCTACTTTTGATAACCATTTTTTGATTATATGACCAAATTTTATACAGTTTGGTTTGTTTTCTTACTTCCTCCTTTGTACTAAAAGTGTTCTTCTGTATATTATGAGATATACATTATACGTACAAGTATACATAATTTATTATTTATATGGGTTATGAACACTATACGTATCTAATTAAACAGCATTGAAAGTGATTAAGAGAGTTACAGACCAATGAAACGAAACTTAACGAGAATTTTACAAGCAAAATGTTGAAAAATACCTCTAAACTTCAAAACGCTCTAACTATTTACCAGGTGAATATAAATTAGCATAACTCTATACATTTTTGAAGGACATTTTTCGCTCTACAACTTTCTCTATCATGAGTTTTCTGAGAAATGGAAGGGGAAAGAGTTAGAAGAGGAAGTTTGACGAGATACCTGAACCGCTACGTCTTTTTTTTGAAACATTTTCATATTCAACGGCTCATATATCGAAAACGGTAACACTTGGGTAAACATGGATATGCCATTTGGAAGGGAATTTTATAATCTTTAATTTTTGGATTTGACAATTTTCTGTGCGACGCACCGTTTTCGAGATAAACGCCGAAAACTGAAAAAAGATACCTTTTTGATCCCCACCCCACCCCCCGCGGTGCCTGAAATCGAGGGGACTATATTAGGCGTTGTTCAGGGGACCAACCCCTACACATTCCTGAAAAAATCTCAACCCCGTCATTTAATGCATAATTCGCCGCCATTTTGAGCTAATTTGGCAGCACTATTACCATGAAAGAATAGTTTTGAGCAATCAGTGCAAAGCGTAAACCTAATTAAATAATATATGTAATCAGAACCAATGAGGGGGTTATAACCCCCATCAACCCTCCCTTGCGTACGCCACTGGCTAGATAGTAAATAAATGCACTAATACGCAAATTATACTCAACAAATTATTGCCAAATGTTGAAAATTATAATAATGAGCAGAAATAATGTGTTTAACCCGCCTCGTTCGTAGTGAATATCTAAAGCCAGATTTAAAAATGTCACTGAGAATGCGCAGATAGCAATTTTTCAATCGTAAATTATTGCTAATTAAACAGCGTGAAATAAACAATTTCCATCAGGTTTAATCTTATATTTTACAAGCATAGTTATCATAAAAATAAAAATGGCAGAGAGAATGAGAAAGATCTAGAGAGACTCCTTGGAATAATCATGTTTATCATTAAAACATGTCCCTGAGCATGCGCAGAAACAGTGAGTTTCTAAAGCCAGATTTAAACACGCCACTGATCATACGTGGCAATAAATTTTTAACTGTAAATTAACGCTTATTAATAGAAATTGCGTTTACAAAAACCAAATTTGACAAATCTACAGATTACAATCTTTCGTTTAAGACGAAAATGAAGTAAATTGATGCAGTAGTTTTCTCACACGGACTGCCCAAAAAGTCGGGTTAGCAACTTAAATATACAGATAACACTAAAATTTATAAAATTTCATTCATTACTTTTTTATTCGCAATAGCATTTAGATCTGAATTTTCGGAAGCTCTAATTTTCAGAATAGCACTTGGAAGTTAGTTTCAGAAAAGTTCAAAATATGCATGTAATAGTTTATTTGTATTCTTTATATCTTATATATATATAATAATAAAAATGGCACTAAAATTTATAAAATTTCATTCATTACTTTTTTATTCGCAACAGCATTTAGAGCTCAATTTTCAGCAGCTCTAATTTTCAGAATAGCACTTGGAAGAAAAGTTCAAAATATGCTTGTAATACTTTTTTACATTTATTTTGCTTTTGGGGTTTATTTCAAAACTGTCTAAAACTTCTTAAGACAAAGTTTGCCATTGTGCAGTTCATTTCTATAATTTTCCTCATAGAAATCTGACACTGTCAATTTATACAAGATAATTTAATGAGTTGATGACTTTGGTTCAAAAGATAAAATCGTCACACTTTGATGGTGTTGTAAGCTCCAAAGATTGCTTGTTTATTACAACTTGATAGCATCGAATGACTATTTCCACCTCGAAAACCAAAAAATTTACTCCCTCACAATTTTTGAAATAGGAGTAAAAAAACTCCAAACTCTTGCACAATAAAAAAGTATTTCCCTTACTCTAAGCCCATAGTCCTGCCCGAAAACTCGTGACAAAACAGGCTATAGGACGGTGTCTAGATGCTTACATTTAACTTCCAATTGTTTCATACGAATATGCAATAATTGGTATGGTTTTGTTAGCGCTTATCCGGGACACTTAAAAAAACAAATTATTGAATTAAAATTTTAAATTTCTTTGGGATGGTTAACCATATAATTTGTAAACAAAATCACATCATAAAACTGCTCAAAATTTTTAGAAAATTAAAAAATTTTCTTAAAAATGGGTAATTTAAATTCCTTATAACTCGAAATGTAATTTCTCGAATTTCAAAATTTTTTCATTCAATAAACAGAAATATATAAGTTTTAATTTCAATTCAGAATTTTTTTTAGATTAATTTTAAAAAAATTAAAATATTTAGACTAAAAATTTTTTAAAAAATGTATCTTTATTTTTAAAAATCATATTTTCAAAAGTACATATTTTTTCAAATTTTCTGTATCAAAATTTAAAGTAAAATAATTGAAAAAGACATGTTCCAAGTTTGAATCATTTATCTTGAACGGTTCTTGATTTATAACAATTTAAAGACGAGATAAGGTTATAAAACTCATGATGCAGAAAAACGCATTTACAGGTTTAAACATAGATTGGCTACTATTAGAATGCTGCAAAAATAAAATGAATATATCCTGTTCTAATTAAGATAGACAATTTAAAGACGAGAAATGATGAAAAAAACCATCAAGCAGAAAAACGCATTTAAAGGTCTAATCAAAGATTGGCAGCTATTAGAATGTTGCAAAGCAAAAAATTAATATATCCTGTTCTAATTAAGATGGAAACATGATTTAAACGTCATTTTAAGCGGAAAAAAACTGAATTTTTTAATGCAATAATGTGTTTTTTTCGAAAATTTGAAGAATTGTGTGTCCTGTACACTCTTAATGTTATAGTAAATTCTCCACCTACGTGATGGACGTTAGGTGTTAATATGACATGTGGAAGACCAGGGCCTTTTTATCGCATGGGCAAATCGGGACTTTGCCCAGGGCCCCCTGATGCTAGGGGGCCCCAAAACCCCCTTGGTGCATGCACCTAGTACATCTAATAGTATTTATAGCAAATGGATAGTTCTTATTTTTATAAATGTTCGTAAGGGAGGGAGGCCCAAATAGCATCTGCCCAGGGGCCCCCAGCATTCATAATCGGGCCCTGTGGAAGAGATCATGCTCTCGGAGTAATTTAAAGATTGCAGATGTGCTATACTTTTAATTTTGAAATTAAGTGTAAATTTTTAAAATAAATTTATTATATATTGGATATTTTAAACGTATTACAAAAAAATATATGTTTGCAAAAAATGGATTTAAAAAAATTCCTTTTATTAATTTATCGCTTTTAAAAGTAAACTTTGACAACCATCTGATTTTGTTTCGACGTTCTGTTTTGCAGTAAATTTCGAATTTCTACAAGTGAAGACAGATCGATAAAAATGAATTGTATCCTTCTGAAAACCATGCAATATTTCAAATAATGCACGAGAATGAAATCGCTTCCACTTTTACAACCCTGTTTCCCACAATACGGAACAAACCTTCTTTTAATAAAGTTATATATCACATCGTATTTGACGTAAATACTTTAATAAATTAGGGTCTGTGGCATGAAGCGACATATTGTTGATAAAAGAACGTCAGGAAAATGAAGTTTTTGAGTTACGGTACATGCAGGAAATATTATTTCTTCTTTCCCTTTCTCATTTTGGCGTTATTTTTTTCGAGAATTCCGCAAAAAGTTTCGTAATTTATAATAAAACTGGATGAAAATGTTTCTTGACAGAAACTCTATTCCGTCGTCGCGGAAAAAATAAGTTTTTGTACTATAGAGTATATATTTATCTATAGCAATTATCAATGCAGTGTTCGTCAGATTGGGTGAACATAAGTCAAATCAATAAAAAATTAATAAATAAGGGAAGGATATTAGTATATACTCATATATTCAATGAATGTATTTTAACAGAAACCAGAAACAAATATTGTAATACAAAAATTGAGCTACATTGAATAGTATCAACTCTTCAGTATTTTTATGCCCTCGATTTAGTACTGTATGTTTGTTTAAAAATTCCTCTAATAAAAGTCAATGCCACTTTGAAACAAACTGTTTCACTGCTTATATAAATTCAAAAGTTTTGTGTGTAAAGCATACACAAATAACTTTATCATGAATATTATCTCAGTTATTTCACACTATGACAAAGTGTTAGCATGACTTATAATATTTTCGGGAATTTCTATATTGTTTGTTACGAAAGACGAGGAATTTCATAATCAGCAGTTTCTCCCAGGGAGATTTAATGAGGTAAAATGGGATAGGAGCATATTTGATATTTCGAACGGAATTGTAAAAATCATTAACAATAACACGTAAAAACAACATGCTACAGAAACATAACATTTCAATAGCTTATAAGGACTGCTTTGCTTTTATATTTTCATTCCCAGACTTATAAAATTTTCTACATTTTTTGACATACATATCACTTACACTAAATCAGCGGTCGTCAACCTTTTAATACCCACCGCCCACTTTTGTATCTTTGTTGATGGCAAAGTTTCTTTACCGCCCACCGGTGAATATCCGCAGTGACTCAATTTAGCGCAAGTGCAAAGTAAATTTCAGAGAGGAGTTTTGCTAAAAATATGTACTTGAATTTTTCTTTTTATTTATACTTTATGTGTATATATATATATATATATATATATATATATATATATATATATATATATTATATAGCTACGGATGGCTACGGGGCTAATTCGTTTCTCTCTTGTCCGCGAGTATACTTCGAGAAGTGTCCGGTGAATTATTACCTGTAATTCAAGTTTACAGGTGGAATTCAAAAGTAAATTGCAAAAGCATATTTTAAAAAGTCAAACTCATGAATGTGTTAGAATTGTATTCGATATATGAAGGAAGAGCAATATTTGTAACAAAGGACAAAAATTCCCACCGCCCACGATGAAAATTGAATTGCCCACTAGTGGGCGGTAGGGATCAGGTGGACTACTACCGCCCTAAACGAAATCTAATTCAGCATTTATTGCATTCCAAGCATACATTCTGTCAATTAAACCTGAAATCTGTGACATCTTGTTCAAAAATCTTAACAATGCGTCAGCACTTGAATCTTTTGCCTGCGTTCGTATAATTTATCGCGATACAAAACAAAGATACACTATATGTAAACCTGTCCGTATCATTTTCCCCGCTGATTTTGCTTTATTCGATAGCACAACTCTTTAACCTCCACAATATCTCCGTAGTCATATTACCTAAATATTTGCATAGCGCAGGAAATCCCATTATTTTTATGTTTTCGGCACCCTTGGGAATGAGATTAGAATCTTGGGACATTCATGTTAGAATTTTTTGTAAAATTTTTGAACCATTAATACAAATCTGAATTTATATCAGGAGTTTGCCAAATTTAAGTTCAAATTAATACTTACTCCATTGGTGATCTTATTCATGTATTAGCAGATACACTATTTACCGATAAGTATTTGGACACCTGTGATAACAAAGAAAAACAAAATGTATTCATCTGCAATAGTTGGTAGAGCCTCAACGAAAGGTATTTGAAGCCTCAAACCTCTTCGGCATGCTTTCCACAAGTCATTCAATGAAGACTAGTGGTATTTTCTTCCACTCGGCTTGGAGAAGACATGCAAGTTCCTTCACCAATTTTGGACTGTTGTTGCACCCCCTAATTTGGTGATCCAACTCTTCCTAGAGGTTCTCGATAGGTTTCAGGTCTGGGCTCTGGGCTGGGAAGTCCAGTACATTCCAATCCATGGTGGGCCTCGCAACATGACAGATGGTTGCAATTTGTCGTCCTGGAAGTAACATGGGTCCAACCCGTAAAACTGCAACAACGTAGGAAGTACACTGTCATCCAAAATAGTGCACTAGGCGTCGCAATTGAGCTTACCATGAATTGGGACCAAAGATCTCAGTCCATACCAGGAGAAACACCCCCAGACAATAATTCCACCTCTGCCGACCATTTCTGTGGGCATAAGGCATTCTGGCAGGAGGCGTTCTCCAGGCAGACGCAAGACCCAGACCCTACCATCCGAACGGTAGAGGTTGAACCTTGATTCGACGCTCCAGAGAATCCGTTTCTACTGATTTACGGTCCCCTTTCGACGTGCTTTGCACCACTTTAACCGAGCAGTGCGGTTGCAATTTGTGAACAAAGGCTTATGGGCGGCAGCACGACCGTGAAAACCAAGAAATGTGCTTCCTTACGGATCGTATTAATCTAAACAACACTCCCGGATGCCTGTTCAAACTCCTGAAGTATGTGGGCCATCGGTTGGGTACGGTTCTTCCGAATTTCTCTGGACAGCCCCCCCCCCCCCCCCCAGTTTCGTGGGTCTGCTGACTCAGGGAACATTCTGACAATCCCCGCTCACCTAAATCACATAGACCACTGTTAATTTGGGGTAATTCAACTCGCTGGATATATCCAAGGATCGGCCATTTATGTGATACCCGACGACTACACCTTTCTAGAAATCAGATAAGACTGCACTTCGGGGCATCTTGCATACGACTAATGCCAATGCTGTTTCCTACACGATATTTAACGTCGGAGGGCGTGGCGTATATCAGAAGCGCAGACATCGTCATTTTCCTGGATGTCCAAGTACTTATTGGTAGATAGTGTATAAGTAACAAACACCAGAATGAACATATTTATCCAGTTTCAAAAATAGCCATGTGATTCAGCGTAGTGTTACACTAAAGGACTACGAGGAAAATCACTAATAGTTTTGTTTTATTAATGTGCGACTTGCGATTGGTGCTTAGAAAATGTTTGATTTCACTTAATATTTATTTTAAGAGGTTATTACAAATAATTTTTTCTTTATCCCAGAAAACTCTTGTGGCACCCTAAAGAATCGCAGCACACCAGTTGAGAATCACTGCCATAGTGTATCCCGTATTTTTAGTGAATCCGCGAAAGGCCATACCAAATCGATAATAGTCATGTCGTATACTTTATACAAAGATACTTTGATATGAAGGCCTTATTTGAATAGTGGGCGAACTTCATTTTTATTCATTTTGAGATGCAAAGCCTTAGAGTCTATTAAGTGTTGAAAAATGACTACTGAAGTCAGATTTGTGGTAACCTCTGTTGGCAGCAGAAATAAGCTGGAGGTGTACCAGTTTTAAAATAAGATAGAAATGAATTGTATGAACATGAAAGTGGGACTCCATTTTTTTTAAAAGGGGAGTTGGCCCACTATTAAAATAAGACCTTCATATGATACAAGGACAGACCGTATTCGATTCATCTTGGTACAAATCTCTAGTCACTCTCTAGTATCTCTAGTCTATGACATTTGCAAGCACATAATCGATGTATTTGATTAATTCATTTTTAATTTTCCTGACTCAGTGATAATAAATATTTTGTCTTACTTAAGATTTTTTTTCTTTCACTCATGTGTTGCTTATTTTCTCAAGAGAACAATGCCTAAGAATTTCCTGCTGATTCTTTGACGAGGTTTTCATAGAGCAGTCTTCCTTTTGGGCATTTCTTATGTTTTTAACGCTAGAACTTAACTGTCATCAATGAACTTTTTTACGCATTGAAAAGAGTCCGACTTTTTTGATGAAATTAGAGCATACGTTATGGTTAAGAGTTCTCATCTCCATTTTATGAAAGGCTTTCGGAAAGAAACAATGACCTCGGCGTCTACTCTGTTTAAAGTTTAGTTAGAGAAATTAAAAGGATTCCAGCCGGATTTTCGAGACAGTTAATTGCTCGTGACCGTACAGTCTCATTTGCCCCCAGGAATGAATAAAAAGATTACTCTCAAAGAAATGATTTAATTAAATGCATTCAACTAGCATATTTGAGTTCATCAGAATGTTTGGTATTTGATTGAGTAAATGAATAGTGCATCTCCAATAAATTAGTTTTGTGCGACAACAGCTTTTAACAGTGCATGAAAGTTCAGTTTGACGATTAATTTATATATGTGTCGGTGATAAGGTTCACATGAAAAGAGGAACGGAACATATTGATGATAGCTTCTTA
>OU015490.1:238198078-238240578 GCA_907164885.2 Dolomedes plantarius
AAATCTATGATACTATGATCGAAATCTATGATTGATATTAAAACTTGGTGAGATTGTCTTTCTATTTCACTATATTTTTTAAAATTTTAATGGGTAATTCCGTAAAAATAAGCCATAACTTTTGGATACTTTTAGCCCGAACACCCTGTATATAAAGTTGATTAGCTATAATGGTTACAACCAATAAAGAGAGAAAGTCTCAATAACTTATACCTCTGGTTCATAACACTTTAAGAAAAGAATTTACATTTTTTCGGTGTAAATTTGGCATTTATGAATTGTCAAACTAAAAAAGACTGTTGCTTTTATAACGTCGCCAACAAGTATATATTAATGTGAAATTTCAATGAATTTTAACTCTTGCTTAAGAACCTACCAATTCGGGTATCCGAATACGTTTAAAACGTCTATTTTGATGAGAATTCCGATTATTTTTTCCTTTCTATTTCTTAAAGCGGACGATTGCGGAATGGCTAGGGCTCTGGAATTCGGTACCAGAGTCTGTGGGTTAAAATCCCACGATCGGCATGGACATATGTAGCCGTTCGGAATCGGCTTTAACCCCTTACCACTACGGCCCGAGCTGGGTTCAAAATGGACAATATTTGAAATGCTCGAACTGAGTTCGGGAGGGAGAAAATTTAGTGATGTACGTTTTCTATTTGAATGGACATTCAATATGGAGTTTTACTATTTTCACAATAGATGGCGGTATTTGTCCGTCATTTATTTCATTTTCGGGGATATGGTGAGTTTTAAAATGCACGAATTGGGAGCGCGAATGAGTGTTTCACATTGTTAGTCGGAATTTGTAATATACGCTCTGTCATTTTTATTGAATTTTATATACTAAAATTTTATTTTTGAAAAAGTTAAATTTGCAATGTCTGATTCAGACTCGGATGAAGAGTACCATTTACGCTCTTCAGGCGACGACGTGAGACACGATTTTATTGTAAATAGTGGGATATGGGCTTTTGTGCAGTGTCACGTTTTTTTATACATCATGCTGTAACCGACTGTTGCTCAGTGTTCCATTGCATGGAACACCTTATTTGACGAGCTTGCCAAACCATTAAATTCAACTTTAAATGGATAAAAACAGGTTTACTGTATATTTTTAACTTTCCTTATCAATAATAGATGGCACCAGAATGCAAAACCATTCATGATCTTCAGCTGTGACGCGTTATTTAGAATCCTCGTATTTACAAGAAATTTTGTATGTGTTTTTGGGATACAAAAAAAAATTGCTTTAAAAAATGTACTATGTTATATCGTTGGCTGTACTCAAAACTATTTATTCTATATTATTTTTAATTTTTTATAAAGAAAACATGCGTAGAATCATTGAATAAAATATGGTGTCCCATCGGGAAACAGCTGTGTTTGCGTTTCCTGCTTTTCTCTGTTTGGGGGGGATGAATTCAAGCTATCAGATGCTGCGAGGGAGGGTTGGTTGTCTATAGAAAATAAGAAATATATATACCATTCCAATTTCTCCCCGAAAAATTCCTGGAAATGCCCTGCCCTGGAATCTGTGGGGAGGTTTCAGACAGGGGGGATTTTATCAGTAGCTCTAGTCATCTTTACTTATAACTGCACAAATTATTTTGCTCTCGCTGTTGAGTTTCGCTAGCCTATATTTTATATAATTGTGTAGATATTCTTTTTCTAACTATACATATTTTTACTTTATTGTAAATATAATTGTAGTTAATTTTTTATTAATTATTAATCATTCCGTAACTGGCGAAGAGAGGTCTAAGTATTCTCGAAGCACTGAAATTACAGTACGCACAGACGATGTGCGTACTGTAGTACGAAAGCGAAGCCGCACAAAACAAGATTCACGTGCAAAACGTGCAATGTTGGTGTGTGTTTTTACAACCAGGGTGTGACGTGCTTCGAAAAATATCATGAAACCAAGGAATAGAAGAATTGTAAATATTTTGCACATAAGACTGGTATATATTTAGGAACTGTAAATATTTATCTCACCATAAATAATCACATAACCAAGGTATATATACATATATATATATATATATATATATATATATATATATATATAAATAATTTTTTGAGGGGGGGTATGGGGTGTAGAGTAGAAGGCCTCCCCATGGGGCACCTGGGTGACGCAAAATCTGCTACAGAGGTATAATACAGTGTGTTTTCATTCATATGCAAAAGCGTCTACTCATTTACGCGCTTCACTGCGATGCTCGCTTATACGCACTTTTCAGATCTCTGGTGGCGCAGTGTTCCAGCTTATGGAACACCCACAGATTCGAAACAGTAAGTGCAATCTTTACAAAGTTGACAGCCTAAGTTGACAGCCTATAAATTTCTTTGTTGAAATTCCAACTTTAAAGGGTAGTGCGCAGTAAAGGGTGCTGTAAAGGATTTGTGAAATTCGCATACTCAAAATCATGTATTGTTTAACATTAGTTTATAATATATATCTTTAAAATTACAATGCTATTCGATTTATTTTGCTAAAATTAAAGCTTTTCGAATAAAATATCCATTAATTTTTCACGTGTATGAAAAATAATTAAATATAATAGTTATTTCATTTAAAAATTTGCAATTTTAAAAAAATAACAATTTTCTAACCTGTTTATTGATATAATGCACAAAATTAAGCAGGAAAAATAATTTCAAATTTGGGTTTTTTTTTCAAATACTAGGTGCTTCCCCTAGGCTCGCTACGCTATCTCCTCTATTAGGGCTAATAGCGAGATACATAGGGGTGATTCACGGGCAATGTATCAGCCTCCATCGATTTACTGTTGTCACCCTTATGCGAAGGGCTTTTCATCACTGTTGAATTATCAGCTTTAAAATTCAATTGAAAATCGAAATTTTAAGATAGGGACTTGAAATGACGTTTACATGAATAAGAAAGCTTTCAGCTTCCAGATGATGTAAATAT
Organism: Dolomedes plantarius; assembly: GCA_907164885.2. Taxonomy (NCBI): domain Eukaryota; kingdom Metazoa; phylum Arthropoda; class Arachnida; order Araneae; family Dolomedidae; genus Dolomedes; species Dolomedes plantarius. Next base: position 238,201,017 of record OU015490.1, read on the forward strand.
TTTCTTTGTAAGATAAAAACTCGAGGAGCATCGATATTGCCTCCACATAGGGGACGATATTTCTTGAAAAACTGTGTTTAAATTTTTGATGAAAATATTAATCTGTTTTAAAATAGTTTTAAACAAATGAGGTCTAGTTTGAAAGAGAAATGTCTGCAGTGTTAGATTGTAAAAAGATCAAAATTCTGCGATCATTTTTTTTAGAGTTATCGTAATCTGAAGATGAAAAAGCCAATATTTTTCCACGAAACATAAAATAAAAAATAACTTAAAAGTCCGACGAATGTGAGACGTGTCTTACTTTGGTCCCCCATTTTTCTCCATTCATTGGTATCGCTCTCAACCCCATAACCCCAGCGGTTTTGGAGGACGTAGCGTGACAAGCATTTGACAGCGGCTGCGGGAGTTACTTTTTTTTAGAATAGAGAGCAATGGTAAGGAGCAGTACGTTAGGTGTAATTTGCCCTCGTGCAGCAAAAAAATGACTGTGTCACTCTAAGTCAAACCTAAACTAAACCTGTTTGGAAAGAATATGGATTGCTGTTTCTAAATCTGATTTTATTTTTTCTTTACGATCATTAAAATTATATTTGTGATTTAAAGATGAACAGCAGCTATTATTTTAAATAAAATTTAAAATTTTAATTGTTTTTCCTGAACTTGTTTACATTATTGACGAAAGATGACTATTGGAATAGCTCAAAATGTAATCATGATATATCTATGAAATTTTTATGACATGTTTTTCATGATACTAAGAATGTAATTTAATGTGATGAGTGTACACATTATTTTCTAGGTACATTAATTGCTGATGTATAGCTGAATTTATGAAAAATTTCCTATAAAATTACTGAAATTCTTCATGTAATTCCATATAATCGCCTGTTTTTAGTTTTAGATTTCCAAATATTGATTAGCTTTTAGCTCCTTACACTCAAGAGTGCCTTACATATGATAAACAGAATCTTTAATTTTTGTTGTTACCCTTTTATATAAAAGAATCTATTGGTCTATTTTTTCATCATTTCGTGATTTGGTCTTATATTCCTTCGAAAAATAAGACACATTTTCGCCAGTACAGTTTTGGAAGAAAATACTCCGATCGTAGACGGGTACCTGTAAAATGTAACTATCAATCTTAAAATATCAGGATAATGTAAACACTAGAGCTGTCATTAAGATATTCTATATACCGGGTGTCCCAAAAATGACCGATGATTTGAAAAATCAATTAAAGAAAAATGGAAGGCGATAGAAATGTACTGTTTGTTGCATTCTGCTTAGGTAACCAGGGAATTTATTCTCACCAATTTTCAAAATTAGTTACAAAGTTCGTCAACAGATGGCGCTATTGACTGGGAAAAACTATAAAACAATGTTTTCAAAATAACCACCGTTTTCAACAAAAACGTGGCGCAGTCTGAGGACAAAATTCGCAGACGCCCGTGCAAACATTTCAGTTTGAATGTTCTGACAAGCAGCAGAGATGTATTCTTCCGAGATGTATTCTTCCAGTTCGGCTGCAGTGTTCCATTTTTCTCAGCGAACATTTCGGTGATTGTGTCATTGCCCTTGACTACGAGAAGCATACGCAAAGTGGCATGGATTGGCCTCTCTATTCGCCAGATTTGACACCATGCGATTTTTTTTCTTCATGTAATTCCATATAACTACTTGAAAGGGGGTACTTGAAAGACCAGGTGTATCGTCACAATCCACAAACTGTAGATGAATTGGAACAATAAATCTCTGCTGCTTGTCAGAACATTCAAACTGAAATGTTTGCACGGGCGCCTGCGAATTTTGTCCTCAGACTGCGCCACGTAGTTGCTGCAAACGGTGGTTATTTTAAAAACATTGTTTTATAGTTTTCCAGTCAGCAGCGCCATCTGTTGATGAACTTTGTAACTAATTTTGAAAATTGGTGAGAATAAATTCCCTGGTTACCTAACCAGAATGCAGCAAACCGTACATTTCTATCGCCTGTCGTTTTTCTTTAATTTATTTTTCAAATCTTCGGTCATTTTTGGGACACCCGGTATATAAAACAGTTCCGTAACTGACTGACTGACTGATTGACTGACTGATTAACTGACTCACTGACATACAACGCACAGACCAAACCGCTGGACATAAAGGGCTGAAATTTTGCATGGCGATTCTTCTTACAGTGTAGGGGTGCACCAAGAAAGATTTTTGAAAAATTCTTCTTAGATTTGTTTAAATGAAATTTTTAAGCTGTTTTAGTAACTTTTTTTAAGTTTGCATTTCAAATAATAATTTGAGGGTTATGAAATTTATATCACGAGAAAGTTCATAAAAATTTCTTTAAAATGAAATCTTTTTCGAATCTTTACCCCCATTTTCTGATTTTAGGTGAATTTTTAAAGATTCATTTTTAGAATTTAATATATTCAATGCTGATCACGTAATTTCTTTATCTGGTACTTTATATAGTTCTTCTAATAGTTCTTTCTGGTACTTTTTGATTCTTCAAATTCTGATTCTTCAGTAAGCACCTTCAATTTTTTAAATAGGCTTTTATAGAAATGAGTTTTTTCACTGAATGTCCTAATGCTTTTTTCATTTATTAGTCGTTCTTTCACGAAAAAATAAATGAATATTTTAAATAAAATTATTTCAGCTAACTCGGTTTTCTAGAGACATTCCGGACATTGGTTTCATTTTCGACCTTTTAGCACTTATAAAATTTCTATATCTTATTAAAACATTTATTAATGCAAAGGAAGTTATGCGTCCTTTTAAAGTTTACAAATACAATTAAAGCCATAATTTAAAAGTAAGCATACATTCAAGATTTCTATGCATTAAACGTACAAAATGTTATTGTCTTTGTACAAAATCAAACTCATTTTAAGCTCGAAATTTTACTGTTTACTCCAGTTCTATAAGAATTGCTTTGTACTCTTAAAATACTGCTTTCTTGATGACTACAAATGATAAAAAAAATTGTAGCATAGTTCGATACAACAAAATTGTAGCATAGTTCGATACAACAAAATTGTAGCATAGTTAGATAAAACAAAATATAATATGAAGTTGTTTTTTTTAAATAAAAATATTTTCATTGAAAATAGGATTTTTTCATAAATTATGTAAAATTCATGATTAAACTAAATACAGAGGCTGTTCGCACATTTTTTAGACGATTTTGGTAAGCGGTAATAAAAAAGCGTTTGCTGCAAAAGAAATAATTGCAATTGTACTATGTTTCTAAAAGTAAAAATTATCATCTGCGGCTTGAAAGTTTGGTTTTTATTCAAAATAGCATTTTTAACAAAGCAGTGGTTCGAAGGCTACATTTATGTTCTTTCCGAAGAGAAATATGCATACTCCGTTATCCAAAAACGATGTGAGAGTCATGGTTTTGTGATATCTAAAGCGTCGATAGGTAATATCGTCAAAAAGAAAAAAAAAACGTCAAATTGGAGCCTCAAGTGGGACAAAAATTCCAAACAAATATCCAAGGAAAAAACGGACATCTTCGACTATTGCAAAGGTACGTTGTTTAATGTTAAAAGAAAATCCCCCTAGTCAAAGGACAGTTGTAAAATCATTAAAATGCTCGGTGTCCACTGTAAACAAAATGATAAACGTTGCTTTAAATCTTAAGAAAGCGAAAAAACGCAATGTGCATCGTCTACTTCCAAATCCTATCGCTGAACGCTGGACACGCTGCAGAATTCTATATGAGAAACACTTATCCAAAGAAAATGGAAAACAATTGTCACAATTGATGAATCATGGGTGTATTTAAATGATTGCAACAAAAAAGAGCCATTTATTATCATAAAAGGGGAGAAAAAATTTAAGTACATGGTTCAAAGAATCGAAAGAAAGTTTTTCTAAGGTATTCATGATTGTTGCTGGTTTTTCTTATAATGATAAGTTAAAAATAAAGAGAGTGGAAAAAAATGTCAAGATTAACTCCAAATACTATCACGAACATATTTTATCGCCAATTTTTCTGAATGAAATACCATCGCTTTACCCACAGTGCCATCAATCTGTGAGACTCCATCAGGACAAAGCTAGCAGTCACACATCAAAATCCACTGTAAATTTCCTAAAAGAAATGGAACAAAAAACTGGTATCAAGGCCATACCCTTCACTGATATCCTTACTAAATCTCCCGATGTATCACCTATGGATTTTTGTGCTTTCGTACTTTTAAAATCTGCATTATCCAAACGTCGTCCCAAAACCCTTACAGGACTCTGGAAAGCTGTTCAGGAGGAATGGGATAGAATGCCTCTTCTGACACTTCAAAAGGCATTATTATCCTGGAAATTGCGGTGTCGAAAATTTTTCAGAATAAGGGATGTCAAATAGAACATTTAAAACACAAGAATTTTATGTAATTTAGTTTTGTGAATACAATATACATCGTCTAAAAAATGCGTGAACAGCCTCTGTAGTATTCTCTGGAAGATAATCTTCCAGTAATGTAAAAAAGATTATTTTATAAACGCGAGTTCTATTTCTTTAAAGCTGCTGTGTACTACCTTATTGGATTCGCTCACCTCAAAGTTAGCCAAAGGAGAAAATTTGCCCAAGGATTTTAGACTTGGATTGAAATTGTTTTTAAAAACTTGCACTCCGTAATAAAGCAATTTTACACCTTGGGGCATTTTTTACAAATGCAAATAATATTTTTAAATTATTCGGGGGAAAATCTAGTATAGTGCGTTTTAAACTCTCATAAATTCCTTTGGTGGACGAAATTTATAAAATGAATCATCTTGCAAGGTGCAAAAAAGGTCAGGCTATCTGAAAATGCCATTTTTATTGGATTATTTGCATTTATGTAGCTGTTAATAGTTGCCACATTTTCTCCATATGTTAACATTGAGATGAGCGAATCCAATAAAGTTAGTACACAGCAGCCTTAATTCAAAGTTAAATTTTAACGGAAAAGTATAAAACCTTTGTGAAAAAGTCATTTTTTACAAAAAAAAACATCCATCCTTTAAAAATTGTTTTTCTGTACATAAACTAAAATATTATTGTAGTATAAGTAAATATTATTGTAGTATAATTTTTATTGTAGTATAAGTCTTTTAGTTCCGGATTGAAATATTAACACAGTTCAGAGATTAAAAAAATATATTTTTTAATTCATTTTCTAGCAAAAGTTTCTTTCATATAAAAGCTTGTGTTTTACTAACATATGCTGCTACCACCTCTAAAGTACAAAAATAAAATATTTTAACACCTAGAAGTTCTTCTGCTTGAATAATCTCACAGGGAGTCTGGTATCGGGAACTCCCTTATTTGAAGGGAATATCGTGACGGAAGCAATTTACCGTCTGCATCCTTTATTTCCTGAATTCCTTCTCTCTAACATCACTTTTTTTCGTTATCGAACATCCCGAGGTAGGATGTTCCGACAGTTCTGTTTAGTCCATTAGCTAGTTTCCCCCTTCCACAAATACTACGAAGAGGAGAAAGAAAAAAGAACCTTCATTTTTGGAACTTTGCCCAAAACCGATACTATAGGCGCAGAAAGATAGTTGGGATTATGGGTTGTATATTTTAAATAAGTAGCGAGGGTGAAATTAACTTGATACATATTTTCCAAGATAATGAAGTTACAATGTATTATTTAATCAGAGTAAGATATTTCTAACATTTTAAGCTTATGAAAGTTTTGGTGGCATTATTTGACAGTTTACGTATCATAACACGCTGCGTCACTGACTATTTTTGGGTTTTCAGCTAGCTTCAATTTTACTCCAACATGAGATTTATTTGGGGATAGTATTAATTTAATGTTTTCGTGCTGATATTCAATTCCCAATCTTAAAATTTTTATTCTTAAAATATTTATTTTTCTAATGTGGAGGCACTTGTCACGAGGCATACGTCTTTTGTTATTCATAGCTAAATATTGTTGGCTACTTTATTATGGGAGCACCATTTTGGTGAACCAGCATTACTCCCTTGAAGGGTCAATACGATAACGACCAAGACTTATTCGGGATCTGAACCCGAGCACACTGCGTGGACGCTCACGACGCTATCAACTATAAAACGTTGGCGGCACTTATTCTTAATATTTTTTTTTATATTTACAATGGTACACATTAAAAGACAACTACAACCAGAAAAAAAGCACAATACAAGAAACACAAAAAAACGATAAAAGCTGCAGCAAATATTCTATGAATCCAGAAGTCCCTTGGCCTCCCAGTAACGGACCACAAGAGAAATTTAGTCAATGCAGGGCAATGAAACAAATGTTCACAGTTCATGACCCGTCCCAAGTCGCAGAGTCTGCAGAAAGGACTAGAAACAATGTTGAAGCGATGTAAATGTTCCAGGAGACAGTCATGGCCAGTGGCTAGTCTAAACTCGGCCACCATTTTATGTCTGGACCATTTAGAGATACCAAATAATTTGTCTCTCCAAGGCTTTTGAGAAGTTCTAACGGCGAGACTGTTTTTGAACTCCTCTCTTACCGTATTTTTTTATAATACGCTTTACACTACTGTAAGGGACACTGAAAGGAGATGTCTGAAAGATTCAAAGCACCTTTTTTGGCCAGCGAGTCAGAAATTTCATTACCATGAACACCACAGTGTACAGGGATCCAGTGTAAAAACAATGACCCTCTTACTGACAGATAAGCTTTGCAACAGCCTCTGACAATCAAGGGCAACACTTATTCTTAATATTTGAAGTAAATTGTCTGAGATGAACAAACAATTCTCTTCGGGAAATTTTTTGTTCATTTCTCCCGTTTCAAATACTCTCGAACGTTTTCCTTTTATTTTTTTACTGGTTATCTTTGTCAACACCCGACAATCTTGCGTCATTTGTTTGAAAATAATAATTTTGCTATACCTAAGAGATCCATATTAAAAAAGATAGATGGCAGCACTGGAATTTGATTTGAATTCATCTTACTAAACTTTTTCTATGAATTACTGAAATAAATATGAATTATAATGGTTTTAAATTCTGATAAACTCTTGTTTTCATCACTCTCGGGGTCGATTTATTCCCAGGCAATGTCTGGAATTTTGTTTTTATTTCGATTAAAATAACTTTAGCTATGGGACACTCTAAACAAACTTGCAAAATAATTTTTTGATTTACTGAAGCAGAATCCGATTGGAAGTACTGTATTAAAACATACCAATAAATCGTTAATCTGAATTCCGATTTTCTCGAAAAAACTTATTTAATTCTGATTTTAATCATGTAAGAATTTACAAATATGACTCTACTATGTTTAGTTTTCACTGTCTTATATTCAGATGAAAATAAAAGGTTTTATATTGCATGAAGGTTCTGTTTATTATCCTTTTGTGAAATTCTATTTCGTAAAGACCTTTATTATTTTATATTGAATTACTAAACGTGATTGAAGAATGCTTGTTATGAAGCCACTTTTATTAGATTTTTACAAGAAGTATTTTTACAAATGGTTTTAACAGTATGTAAAGTAATCGTTACTTTTGAGACTAAAAAAGAAATTAATAACAAAGTTAAATTATTTGGCATAATGTGAACTAATTGTCTGTCTGTGTCGCTACAAAAAACATCATTTTGAAGGCTTGGGTAGAATATGTATGCATTTAAGTAGATCAAATCCATTACTTAACAAATATTTGTTATTGATAAATTTATAATTAACAATGGCATATTTAAATTCAATGTCTTAAGGGGATGATGGACATTACAAAGCAATTTTTGAAATTTTTACCTCAGAGATTTGAAATTTTGCCTAAATATTCATTAAAGTATAACTATATCAAACACCTTATAAAATTTTATAAATATTTAAATTTTTATTTTTTTTAAATTTAAATTTTTTATTACGTTGTTTTAAATGCTCCTTGATATCCTATTTTTAACTTCCCCCTTAATTTTGCATTTATATTGCTTATAAATAGATCTTCAACAGAATTATGTATTTTGTGCTTTCGTTGAATAGTTAAATTTTTGGAAATATTTTTATCCTTGTATTCTGAGTTTTCGTGAAAGTTTTGTACTTTTTTACACTTAAGCTAAACTTTGAAAATCTTAATGATGCCGAAACCTGATATGGATACGTAACTTTATTTTAATGTATAAGAGGAGTCTTTATTATACATTTAATAAAATTTCGTTAAAAGTTGTGACGCAAGGAGCATTTCAATGACTTGCAAATCTGGAAATTACTCATTTTGATAAAAAGCAATGTAAAAGATAATTTTTTCGCCCACCTTTAATATTTACTTTTCTAATGGCACCAAGTTTTCATTTTACTTTTTATTACATATTTTAAATGCATTTTATTCCAATATTTACATATTTTTAAAATATTAATACACAACCAAAAAATTTCCAATTCTTGTTTGACTTTTTGTAATTTGAAAGTCTACCATCCCCTTAAGCAGTATTAATAAAATGAGACACAGATTAATAGAATAGTGCCATTTCGCTTCATTGCAGATCTGAATAGTTCTATTTGATTGTAATCAACAGTGTAAAAATAACATAACATAACTTATTTAATTCATTAAAATAAGTCTTCGAATGTATAACAGTGTTTTATGAGTATAAACTACAGTCTCAATTCCTTAAGGGGATGGTTGACCTTTCAAATCTATTTTTGAAATTTTTACCACAGAGATATGAAATTTTGTATATATATTCATTAAAGTATAACAATATTAAACACCTTATAAAATTTTATAAATATTTTTAAAAAAATATTTTATAATTAAAAAATTTAAATTGAATTACTCTTCTTTAAAATGCTCCTTGCGACTCAATTTTAAACTTTTCCCCTTAATTTTGCATTTATATTGCTTATAAATACTTTCTGAACAAAGTTATGTACTTTTTTGTACTTTCGTTGAATGGTTAAATTTTAGAAACTATTTTTATGCTTGTACTCTGAATTTTCGCGAAATTTTGTACTTTTCTACACTAAAGTTAAACTTTTATAACCTAAATGACCTCGAATCCTAAAATGGATACATAACTTTATTTTGATGTATTACAGGAATCTTTATTATAAATTTCATAAAATTTCGTCAAAAATTATGCCGCGAGGAGCATTTTAAAGACTTGCAAATCTGGAAATTTCTCATTTTGAGAAAAAGTCATTTAAAAGATAATTTTTTATCTACCTTCAATACTTACTACTCTAAAGCCACCAATTTTTCATTTTTCTTTTCACTACACATTTTAAATACATTTCATTCCAATATTTACATGCTTTTAAAATATTAATACACCCCCCAAAAAAATTCCAATTTTTGCTCGATTTTTGGTAATTTAAAAGTCCACCATCCCCTTAAACTGCAGTGTTTACTGAACTTTGCCACGTGCCTTCCGTTCCACTCTAAATCTTTAGGACAAGAAGAGACAAAATAAGATAAAGTCACTTCGATAAATGCTTATTCATAAGTTATTAGGGGTAACGCCATATTTGGCCAACATCCAAGCTATTCCTCGCTTTGCATCATAATGTTGGAATAAAATATCTAATGGAGTTATCAGTTGACATTATGTCAAAACTAGAATTCCGATAGACCTTGGACAGAAGCGCTAAAAGGAAAGCGTCCATAAAGTAATTAGGTTCACGTTATCCTAATTCAGTGCCTTTTTACGGGTCTTTCACTTTTGCTGGCAATGAATAGGTTATTCCCTTAAGTTATTAAGAAAATAATGGTTGTTTCTTTAGAATTATATTCTTTTACAAAATTTTTTTTACAAAATAATCTAAATATATCGCAGCTGTTAAAGCCGCAATATCACTCTGTTATATCTAAGGGATTCCTAGATTTTCAATGTGATAAATATATCATCATCATCATAATATTTGGTACAACAGCCCAAGGTGGGCGAGGGCCTTCAGTTGAAGATTCCTTTAGGACCGCCTATTTCTAGATCTGGTCTGGCAGTTCCTCACTCCAATCACTCTAAAATCTGATTCAACAGAGTCGAGCCATCTAAATCTTGGCCTTCCTCTTTTCCGACTAGAAAAGGCCCTTGCAACAAAAATTTTCTTTGTTTGATTTTTCTCATCCATTCTAGCAATATGAGAGGCCCAGTTCATTCTTTAATTTTAAATATTTTAATTATATCGGGCTCTTTAAAAAAATTATAGATTTCTGAATTCAAACGTCTCCGCCATAGGCTATTTTCTTTCACACCACCAAGGATGCTTCTGTGGACCCTTCTCTCGGAGACTGCAATTCTGTTACTCCACTTTTTGTTAGAGACCAAGTTTCCGAACCATACATTAGGACCGGCCTAATGATAGATTTATAGATAAGAAACTTTGTTTTTCTGGAGAGTAACTGAGACTTCAATAAACAGCGAAGTCCAAAGAAGGTTTTGTTGGCTAATGAGATGTGATTAATATAAATCATTTTAAAATAAGATGAGCGATTTTTATTTGAAATCGTTAACAGTATTTTGGTGTTGGATAAGAGCGTTCGTAGAGAAAACTTCATTTTTACATAATATTTGATAAAATTAGCTCATATATTCAATTATCATTCATAATTCTGTCTAGATTTTTTTCTGATTAATAGCAAAATTTTTTAACAATCACTCTTAATGTGAAATTGTATAATTTTTATATATACCGGGTGGCCATAATTAAACTGACAGTGCTCACAGTGTTCTGTAGCGCGATCTATTTGCGAGAATGACGCCACATTTTGTAGGAAGATTAAACAAGACGGGGGACAAAGGATTCCGCGAAAAAATAAATTAGTTCCAAAAGTCACCGCTAGGGGAATTTTGGCGCTGTGTAATAGAAAATAGAGTGTTAACAAATGCAAATTAATACGGAATAAAATTACCTTTTATTATGCACATTTTTTTATTTAGTTCAAGTGCAATATGGCAGCACTTTTAAAAAAGCGTAAAATCTACATAAACACCGATAAAGTCTCGTGATCTGCAATATCACGTACGCTGAGCAGAAGAAGAAGTTCTTTATTCAAATTTCACGTTACATCCATTGGCACAGTGCCAGCTGCTTGGGTTTTAAAAGGTAATATGTTACGTTTCGAATCAATCGGATTGAAAGTTAATGTGCAATGTCTCCTTCTTTAGTCGAGCGTGCGTTACTGGTCAAATTCTTTTACCTCAACCAGTGCAACGCGTCAGCCGCTCTTCGTGCTTTTAGAACGCACAAAAAAATGCGTAAAGGTAACGGTCCTGTGTCAGTTAATGGGCTAAAAGCAATGGTTGCGACGTTTGAGAAAACAGGTTCTCTGAAGGTTCAGTCAAGCAGAGGACGAAAACCTGTACCACAGGATACAATCGAATCAGTTGCCACGGCGATTGTCGACAGAGGACCAGACAATATTGCTGCCACCTCTAGCGCTCGTGGATTAGCTCGGAATATGGATATGCCTTACAGCACGGTATGGAAAATCTTACGAAAAATTATCAACTTCTATCCGTACAAGATCAGCCGTGTACAGGAGTTACTGTACCCCGACCATGATAAGCGATTGACTTTTGCTCTCAACTTTCTTGCCAGAATGGAGGTGGATGATGCTTGGCCGTGGAAAATCTTATGGGAATACGAGGCCCACTTTTACCTGCATGGAACTGTGAATACCCAGAACTGCCGAATTTGGGATGACAAATCACCACATGCAGTCACAGAAATTCCCTTACATTCACCAAAGGTAACTGTTTGGTGTGGGTTCACAGCGGAATTTATCGTAGGTCCATTCTTCTATGAGAACATTACCCCGACAGGACCGGAAACCTGTTCTGTTACCGGAGAGAAATATCGCCACATGTTGAACAGCTTTGTCATTCCGGCACATCCAGCCTTAGGGAAATCATTTTCATGCAAGATGGAGCCCCTCCACACGTTGCTGTACGGGTGCAACAGCTGCTACGACAGAAATTCACAACAGAAAGAGTCATTAGACGCTACTTTCCAACTGCATGGCCACCTCGGTCGCCTGACCTTACCCCATGCGACTTCTGGCTATGGGGTTACCTTAAGTCCAAGGTCTATCAAAGAGTGGTCCAGGACCTGGCTACGTTGAAGGATAACATATCACGGACTGTACGGGAGATTCCTGCAGACATGTTACTTTCTGCTGTTGTGCATACTGTTCACAGAATGCAATATGTGGTCCACAACAACGGTAGCCACATTGAACCTCATTTGAATGCAAAATAAAAGGTAATTTCCGTATTTATTTGCATTTGTTAACACTCTATTTTCAATTACACAGCGCCAAATATTCCCCTAGCGGTGACTTTTGGAACTAATTTATTTTTTCGCGGAATCCTTCGTCCCCCGTCTTGTTTAATCTTCCTACAAAATGTGGCGTCATTCTCGCAAATAGATCGCGCTACAGAACACTGTGAGCACTGTCAGTTTAATTATGGCCACCCGGTATATTTCTATATGCAATTTATATAAATAAGTCTAAAATACAATAAATGAAACTATTTTTAGCAAAATTATAAGCAGATTTCGAATTAAGAGGAGAGAATGATAGTAAAAATGTCATTTATCACTAATACATGATTTCAGTAGATCGCACCTTAATCCGTAAGTCATTTGTGGTTAATAACTCTGTCTAGACATTTTTGTGATTCAGTGACAAAATCCTCTAAACTGTCTTTCGTAAACGAAAACTGTATAAATTTCAAATTATTTATACATATATAACGAATCAACGTGATTTATATGAGTATATTAAAATGATATGAAATTAGATATTTTAATTTAAATGTCAAACAGGAATTTAGAGTTGGGAGGGAAGATTCGCTCGGAAATATTTCTTCGAAAGTATTCGATATCAGTAGCTATGATAGGCATTTTTCTCACTAAGAAATCTCTAGACATTTTTTCGAATCAGTGGCAAAATCCTTTTAATCTGTCAATAGTAAAAGAAGATTTTGTATATATAGTGTGTGGATTTGTGTATATATGTACATACAATTATGCGCACACACACACACACACACACACATATTTATGTAGACAACCCTACAATAACGGACTGGACAGCAAGATTTGATGGTATATGGGAAATAATACATGCTTTAATCGGGGGATGGTCCCCGAGGTGCTGCAGTTACACTAGCAACCCTTCTGGATATATACTTTCAACAAAGTTTTGATACACAGCTATGGGTATTTGTGTTCATTCCTGCTGCAAAAAGGATGTCGCCAGCTCAGCTGCAGATTTCGGAAGTGGTTCCCTGGTCCGTAAGCGTCTCCCTTACTCGTCCCACAAATGTTTTATGGGGTTTAGGTCGAGACTCTGAGCAGGCCAAGGAAGACGTTCTACATCCATATCTTGATACTACTGCTTGAAAGAGGCTGCAACATAACATGGAGCATTGTCGTCCTGGAAGGAACATTCGTGCATTCCATAAAATTGCCAGAGCGTAGGAAGAACCTGATTGTCCAAAATGTTCATGTAGGCGTCGGCGTTCAATTTTCCAGGAATAATATTCAAAGGTCCCAGTCCATACTACGAAAAAACACCCAAACAAATACACCTTCCCCCATCGAACTTGAAATTTGGAACAATGCACTTGGGTAACCTGCGTTTGCCTGGCATTCGCCGAACCCAAGCAAGTCCATCCGACTGTAAGAGCATGTAGCGTGAATCGTCACTTCATATAACAGTTTTCTAATAGTCCACAGTCTAGTTGTGACATTGCAAACAACAAGCGAGTTTGCCAGCTTTGTTGGATAGGGTGATGTTTGGTTGTGTGCGCAACACATCCGGGGATATTGAGGGCGTGCAGTTCTTTTCGCAAAGTTTTGGGCTGCTCCGTAACTCCTGCTGCACTCACTGTTGATTATTTGGAGTGGTTTCTAGCGGTTCTTACGTACCTCCCGCTTCAGGGCACGTCGATCCCGTTCGGTCAGTTTACGGGGATGAGCAACGTGTGCATTTTGTGTCTCAACTCCTATAATCTTCCATTTCTTCACACAATGACCAACAGTTGACCGTTGCTGTGATAATTCTACCGCAATTGCGCCAACAGACTTGCCACTAATGTGACAACTAACTATATCCCCACTGTAACACCTCTTTCAAAGTCGCTAAGTTCCATTCGTTTCAACATATTGCCACAATTTCACACAGAATTAATGACCAACGTTACCACTTTGCGTATTGTATTTAACCTTAACAGATCACCAGCAAGCACTAGATTTGCATAAAATCCGACATGCAGTCAAATTTTATGCAAATCCGCTGGCGTCCGGTCCATTATTGTAGGGTAGTGTGTATATATATATATATATATATATATATATATATATATATATGTGTGTGTGTGTGTGTGTGTGTGTAAATCAATTTGTATAATTTTATTTGCTAACTGTCCCCTATATATTTTAAAACTTTTTACCTATTAATCAAAATCAAAGAATGGTTATTGTATCTCGTGACTGTTCCTTCAATTGAGTTGATAGTAATAGTAAAGGAGCCGGTATTTGAGTTTCAGATAACAAACTTATTAACTATCCTGTCAGGACTTGAACTTTTATTTCAAATTTTGCTGGAAATTCGAGTACATAGTTACTGTGCTCTATTACTCTGTCTTAATCTGAATGGCGACACATAGTAATAAAAATTAATGGAATATATCTTAGGTATGGTAAATATATAACAGCGTAAGTATTTTTAAAGAAAATTAAGGAAATTTCAAAATCACAAGGAAAGCATTGTATTTAAAATATAAAAGTCCAATTAATATTCACTTTTGAAGAAAATTAAAGGGAATGATCCGCTGAAAAGAGATAAACATAGCAAATGGACCATAGAAATGAAATCTGTGATTTAATGTATGTTACAGAAAATATTCTTATATCCAATAATTAGAGACTTATGTAGAGACTTTGTAGAGACTTTTAGTCTAAATATTTCAGGATTTTAATACGCTGTTTAGAATTGTTTATGTTGTATCGGCACATATCATTGATCAATATTATATGATAAACTTATAACCGTGAGCATCATTTACCGGAATTGCAAATATTCTGGCATTTCAAAATATTTTGGAAATATGAGACAAAAAGGGAAACAAACAGTTTTTCGAAAATTTATGACAAAACTTTTATTTAATAAAAATGAAACGAAATCACCTTTTATCAGACATTAACACTGACATGTATACTCATTGATTTAAGAAAATAAGATTAGTATACTAACATTTTTCATACACTTTAAACGCATTCTTGTTTTAAAAAGCACTACGGCTTAAGAGTTTACCCTTTATTTAATTTTAAGTACATATTTTTCTGATAAGACAACGAATGACTAAATCACCACTTAAATTTTCTATATTTACATTCTTATTCTTTCAAAAATATATGTTTTATGTTTAGGTGTGTAATGTTTTTACATAAATTAATACGCATAAATTAATGTATAATAGTTTCCCAAAAGCAAACAATTAACTCGCAGAGCTACTAAACAAAAGAGTGAAAGAAGAAAAGTCCGAAAGCTAGGTAAATACAGCTTCTATTTAATAATGAACGAGGAACTCGTATTAGGCATATAAATTTGTCTTCATTCAGGTAAAAGACTTTAATACCCTTCGTGTTTGCAGGTTTCGGGGGTTATGTTCTTTGTAGAGGTTTAATGGATATAATAACTTCGTTAAAGTTTGACACTTATACGAAACTCCCTGTTCATAGTCTGGAAGTTTCGCACAAAGGTATTATTCTGAATTGCTTTTTTGGCGCTTAGTTTTACGCAGGGATATTGACGAGGTTTATACCTAAAGCCTTGTGAGTGAAAGTATGTTTTTAGACCTCATTTAAAATAGTGGGTCGACAACTTTTCGGGTCTTAGGGCCACGTCTAGATATTTGCAAACTTACGCTGACCTGTTAATATGCCAGCAAGCTTACGCATTACACGCGTCGTTCTAAGTAATTGCCGGAAACATGTTCGCTAGCATTATACTCTATGAAACAGGAGAAATGCGGTATTTGTACAAGTATATTAAGAGTAATATTTAAGGTAAATAAGGTGTTCAAAAGGCATACACGGAACTGTAGTTTTTTTATGAGAATCTTCACAATTTTTTGTATTTGGTTTAAGCTAAATAATTATATAGGGCCTATTCATATAGAATCCGCTACGTCAGCATTCAAGATTCCGTTGGCGCGGATTGGTTAAAAATGGGTCAATGATTGGTATATAATTGGTTAAAATTTTTAGGCCCACGTATTCTATGTGAAGAGGCCCATGTATTCCGTATATACCAAAGCACCCATGTGTTTTCATTTAAAAGCCTTTTTTTACGTGGATATATTTTTTAATCTTATGCTTTTCGTGAATAATCTACGTATTTAATATCAACCCTAATTTGGATTAAACTCATTTTCATTCCTGAAAAATTAGAAATTATCCTATAAAATAATGCATGAAGCAATTTCATTCTATTATTTTTTTTTACTTAAAACTTTGATACATAAAAAGTTAAACAGATTGAATGTAAGAGAAAATGAGAATCCACAAGTATCTAAAATCTGACCTCTCAAAGTGTGTGGTCCCGTAAGTTTATCATCCATTTACCGATTAAATTTGAAAGCCTTTTAATTCTTTTATATTTTTATGCATGATAACTTAATAGTTATGATAAAATTTAAAAAATAAAATAAAACGATAGAACGTTTAAGATGACTTGAAAATCCGCTTGTGTCTAAAACTGAACATTGCGAAGTTTGTGGTGCAATAAGTATGTTTCCATCTCCCGATTAATCGAAAAAGATAGAGAGGTTGTCCAAAATAATGAAAACGCTATGTTTTAAACAGCGAATTTCACTACTGCTGAATACAGGGCTAATTTCTCAAACAGCTAGCACCTTTCTTTTAGTTAATTTTGCTTATACTCTCGAAGCTCTATTTGATTGGTTTTTATGTTGTACTTTCCATATAAATTAATTCATGAAGAAGACAAAATGAGTGACCTGATAGAGAGTTCTAACAATGGCAAATTCTAAGTGCATGCCTATTTGGTGCTTTGGTAACCTCAGTTGCAAAGTTACTATTGTACCGTAGCAGGGCCTTTTTATCGCATGGGCAAATCGGGACTTTGCCCAGGGCCCCCTGATGCTCGGGGGCCCCCAAAACCCCTTGGTGTATGCACCTAGTACTTCTAATAGTATGCATAGCCCATGGATAGTTCTTATTTTTATAAATGTTCGTAAGGGGGGCCCCAAATAGCATCTGCCCAGGGGCCCCCAGCGTTCATAATCGGGCCCTGTACCGTAGTCAATAATATTACAAGCCTTTCGCTTGAATTACTTTACTACGATACGTTAAACATACTACAACTACAAAATTTAAAGCAAGTAAGTACAGCGAGTTAGAATATATAGTTAGATCATCAGGTTGGCTTCAGGTTCAAAGAAAGCTCTGGCCTATAAGGCCTCTCACCAGGAGGGCTCCGTCTCTCTAGCCTAAAAAAATAGCTCTCCCTTCCTGGACTCTTGCCGTCTGTCTTTATACTGTCGGGGAATTCAAAGGTATTTCTCTGGTGTTTGAAGTGCTGGTAAGTGTTCGAAGTTTATGGGATTCCTGGCGTCACTATAGTGTCAAAATTCTGGAGAGCCCTCGAACCACTCTGGGATTTATGCGTTTTATAACGTCAAAACCGCACATTACAAGAACTTTATGACCTCTTATCCTAGAGTTTATGAGACCGCTCAGATCAACAGTTCACAGATAGATGACATGTTGAGGGGTAGGAACGGGGCATCACATACTTATATAAATACTAATTTCGTGTAGTAATGGAGACAATGTCACACTATGGTTTTGAGAGGCACTGTGTCTAAAGACACGACAGCATACAGTTTCATTGCAAAACATCGTCCGCAAGACACAATTAGGGGAAGAAAATGAAACCCACTGACAAGAACCGGAGAACATTAAAGGGTATTGTTAAATCCAACAGAAAGGCGACTACAACAAAGGTGACTGCTCTGCTTAATATGCATGTACTAAACTCATATTGTGAAGGGAACTGCATAAGAAAAATACATTTACGGTAGAGCTGCTATTCGAGTATCACTATATTCGAGTAGTGTGTCACAGATGAATTCAAAACGTAGAGTACAATGATACTAAAAGCGTAAAACATGGAATACTGATGAATGGAAGCATGTATTGTTTTTAGATAAATCAGCATTCACACTATTCATCACCTGAAGACACATTTACATGTGGAGAACACTTGCAGAAGCTTACATTTCAGATTTCATTAAAGCATGGTGGAGGTTCCAACATGGTTTTGTAGTCATTTGGGGGTTTTAAGCAGGTCCTGTTATCACATTAATAGGAAGGATAACTAGTAGTGACTATGTAACCATTTTTGGTTACCATGTAGATTAAATGGTTCGGATATTGTTCCCTGCAGGATTTTGCATCATTTAATTGGATAAATTCCCAATTCCCAGACTCGAACTGTTAAATCATGACTTTAGGAAAATGATGATGAAGTTGGACACCTTCTCTGGCCTTCTCAAACACCAGACTTAAACATCGTCAAGCCACCGTGGAACGTATTGGAAAGCAGAATAAGATTCTGATTTCCTCTACCAGCATTTTTCAAGGAATAGGAGCAAATTCTTCATGAAGATGGGTGTAACATACTACTTCTATACAATACTTCTACGCCCCCATTCCAATGAGGATTGGGATTACAAGCGGTTTTAAATGCCAAAGACGATCCAACACTACATTAAGTTTGTAATATCTGCTTCTGAAAGATGTTTTGACTATTGTAGACATCCCCTGTATGGACTCAATAATGCCTGCGTTTTAAATGATGGATTTTCTTTTTCTTCCGATGTTTATTAAAGGATTTAAATTGCTGCTTATGGACATAAAATGTCTTAAAAATAATTTCTTTTTCTAAATCTATGTATAAACTAAAATCTGTTTAAGGTTGGTGAAAGTATTTCATTAAAAACAGGGATCTCGGATTTTCAAACTTCAGTAACTTTTATTATAGTTTGATCCTGCTACTTGTTTAGCAGCATTCAGTGAAGAGGTAATTTTTATACAAAGTGATTTTTATACTTCGAAACTTCTCCGTATTTATAAATTTAAGGTCGAATATGTTTCCTGAATTCAGTCCCAAACAAACGTTCTTCTGTAGTTCTTGAGAAGTCCATTATTTTCGAGGATGATCATTAACGTGGGAGTACAATGCAATTCACAATAAATAGAATTCTCTAAACCATATAAAGGATTTAAAAAGAACTTCTCTTTCCGAATAAATGCTATTTACAAAATCTTTCCGGAAATAAATTAGCTAAAAAGAACTGAACACTCCTTTGGTTTAGTAGAAGTCTCTTTGGAAATATTGAAAATTTATTTAGTCTTAAATATACTTCAGATTTACTTTGCCATAAAAATCAGAAGTGTCTCTGAAGTTTACAATAATACCCAACAGAATAGTCCATTATGTTTTATTATAAGTTGAGTTTGAGGCAAATCAATACAATTTTCTTTTTACGTGTAGGCTTCATTTATTATCCTTGGCAAATTATTAAAATTATTTTAAAAAATCAACTTTATGCTATAGGGAATAAATATTCTTAGATTCTTTCTAACAGAAGCCAAAAATGTTAACTGTACCTAAAATCAATAAATTTGAGAACTAATATTCTAAGGTACTGCTTACTACTAAAATTACTTTTACTGATTTTTAGCAAATGGTAGTGCATTGGACTTGGAACTAGGGCTGTTCAGTTTTAATACTGACGAACGCCATTAAATACCTTCGTTTATAGGCTGGGTATGAGCGCGTTAAATTCGTAGACCTGAAAGCTCTTCTATGAGGTCAGAAGGTGGGAGAAGGTACGACCCCCATGTCACCCCTGGCGGGTGCTCGGTTAAAACTGAGGTGGCCCCAGGGGATCAGTTAGTTCACTGTCCGGCCCCCCCACCCCCAATTGAAAGCAATAAATGAATCTTGCAGTTAGAGTACAAGTGTCTTCATTTACAAGTACCCTGCATTGGCAAACAACAAACAGAAGTTAGATTTTGTACATTTAGGGCTTAATATGAAACCATTTCTTTTTCTTGAAATTAAAATTTTGGATTGAAAAGTAAATAAAACGTAAAGTCATCAGTAAGCTATTAAAAATATATAATTCTACAAAGATTTCTTTACTTTTTTATTTAAAGTGAGGATATCAAAGCATAATGTTTTATTTCGAGGTCACCACAAAATTTTAGTAAAACTTCCTTCCTTCATAAAAGCATAAAAATTCATTTCATTTAGAGAAATTGCTAAATATTCTTCATATGCAATGAGTCAATGGATGAGAAAGAAATTACAATAGCAATTCCAGAAAAGCAGTAATAGAAACTTGTTTGCATATTGGATGAAAGTAAGAATGATGGAAGATTAATAATTATAGTGCATGTTTATTCATCATTAATAATATTAGTCTTGATTATTAGCATCATAATTCAAATTATACATTCTTTTGATTATCACCATTCTTGTTATGTGAAGTAATATTTGACATATTTTATTATTGCTATTATAATCAATCATAAGTCTGTTGTTTTGAACCATAATCGATTTTATTATTTTTCATTAACATTTTAACCAATATTTTACAGCAAAATTTTATCCGTTATATCATTTAAGACGATGGAATTAGTGACTCAATTTTAGTCGGTATTAATCTCTATTTTGAAGCTCCAACAAGTGAGGTCAATTTCGCATCCAATTATTTTTTATAACTATATTTAGAACTATTAATGTAAAAATATTTTATCACTTCCTTCCTCTGATATCCAGATATTCATGTTTTTATGAAGAAATGACAATTTTGGAGGGATAAAATGTACCATCGACATTCCGTACCAAAAAACGTAAGGCAGTGGTACCAATGAGAGAAAAATAAAAATATATACTCTGAGACAAAAAAACGCCGCACCAAGAAGGGGTAATGCAAACTGGACACAAATTGATATTCATACAGGTTTCAACGAAAAATGCAAAATTTTAAAGTTTGGCGGCCAATGAATGAACATCTGACGCTGCAGCGCATCTTAACTACGCAACTCTCAGGATATTAAAGAGGAGAAATTTCGATTCTAGACCATAAATTCTTTGCGAATTTCATTCCGTGTACTCAGGTAGACAGTAACTATGCCTCGCATACAGGAGCGCGAACAATATGCACAGATGTTACCATTTGAGAGAGGACGTGTAGTTAGGCTCAAAAAAGTCAGTTGGTCTAATTGACGAATCGCTCGATATTTGGATAGGAGAGATGCCACTATTAGACGATGTTGGAAGGAATGGTTGAATAATGGCCGAAGACAGCGTGCAGAAGGAAGCGGTCGTGTTAGCGTACATGTTAAAAGCATACACGCCAACAATTCTTATAACTTATATTTAAATAGCAGAGTTTAAAATGTGCAGTAAAAGCTATGTTAAAAAAGGTATACGTTAAAACCATTAAAGTTGTTCAAAATAATGTATAGACAACAAGACTTTTTAACAATAACTAAAAGTTTATTCATTTGAAAAACTAGTTAAGAATTAGATAAAAACAACAATATCAACATCTTTCTTCTTACTAATAATACTGGGGTTTTCTTTAGATCAGGTTTAAAACAAACATTATATTTTATCATACTGTGATGGACTATCACAAGAATTAATACTACATAACTAATACAAAACGTCTTACTCTAGACAGGCTTGATACTTCATCCCAATATTTCATCAGCTCAAGAACAAGCTTACGATAATGTGTGTATCCTTGATGCCGTGATGCGTCTTCTCGAAAGTGTTCGCCGCTTATATACACTTAACAAAAGCCGATATTCAAATATCGGGTTGATCTACATCACTTCTCTTTAAAAAATGCTATCGGCTGGTAACTGAAGATTTTTGTGTTTAATTATATGACGTATGGCAGTTTGCCAGACATGACGTAATCTAAACGAAACTTACGTCGTTGATTCGGTTTAGTTATTAATTGAATCGCCTTAAAATGGAAATGCAGAATATGACGTCAAACTTCGGAAAGGCAAGTAATTAATGAATCTTCAAACTAACTATTGGTTCATATTGCTAACAGGTCGGCCTAGAGAAACGACAGAACGCGAGGACCGTCAGATCGGCACTCACAGCCCCAGATTCATAATTATCATCGATCGTTCGTGCAACTGGGTCTTCAGTGGGCCGCAAGGACCATTCATAGACGGCTCAGAGATAGAGGGCTGAGATCACGGTGCCTCTTGCACCGACTACCATTGAC
Source organism: Dolomedes plantarius (assembly GCA_907164885.2). Lineage (NCBI taxonomy): Eukaryota > Metazoa > Arthropoda > Arachnida > Araneae > Dolomedidae > Dolomedes > Dolomedes plantarius. The sequence continues at coordinate 238,223,302 of OU015490.1, forward strand.
CTCTATACACCGACAAGCCCGTTTGCAGTGGCATATTCAACCTAGAATGTCACTGACTGGAGTAGAATTGTCTTCAGTGATGAGTCCCGCTTCGAATTGAGCCCCGATGACCAGCGAATATGTGTCTGGAAATGCCCCGGACAGCGGTTGGATACCAACTTGACCGTCTTCCGCCATACGAGCCAACAACCAGCAATGATGGTCTGGGGTGCCACTTAACCTTTAGCTTACGGGGCCCATATTTCCGATTTTCTCTTTAGAACGGGAAATTTCATACCCCCTTTGTAAGAACGACCATCAAGGAGGAATCACTAATTGCCTCACTCGGACCGTGGGAGAGTGTTTGCTACCCCGAGGGGGGGGGAGTGTTTACGAGAAGGAGTGTTTCCAATTTCCCTAATTCCCCTTCACATGGACAGACCGGCTATTTGTAAACATATTGTGACGACAAGGGGCTTTGTACATCTCGTTTATTTATTGTAACATGCGTTACCATTATTTATCGATTATACTATTTTAATGGTGGGAAAGTTTTCAGAACAATTTCCAAGTAAAAAAAAAGATGAATTTTAAGAAAATAAAGGAATATGTACAATCGAAAATAATACTAAAATTATTTATCTTCTCACATGTATATACATATATATATATATATATATATATATATATATATATATATATATATATATATATATATATATATATATATATATATATATATATATATAATGTATATATATATATGCATATATATATATATATATATATATATATATATATGTGTATGTATATATATGTGTATATATATATACATATATATATATATACATATACATATATATATGCATATATACATATATATATATACATATATATATATATGTATATATACATATATATATGCATATATATATATATATATATATATATATATATATATATATATATATATATATATATATATATATATATATATATATATATATATATATATAAAACAGTTCCGTAACTGACTCATTCATTCACTGACTGACTGACTGACTGACATACAACGCACAGACCAAACCGCTGGACCTAAAGGGCTGAAATTTTGCATGGCGATTCTTCTAATAGTGTAGGTGTGCACTATGAAAGATTTAAAAAAATTCTTCTTAGATTTTTTAAAATTAAATTTTTAAGCTGTTTTTTAAATTTTTTTTACGGTTACATTCAAAATAATACATTGAGGGTTATAAAATTTATATCACGAGAAAGATCATAGAAATTCCTTCAGAATGAAATTTTTTTCGAATTTTTACCTCCATTTCATAATTTTTGGTGAATTTTTAAAGATTAATTTTTAGAATTTAATCTATTAAATGCTGATCACGTGATTTCTTTTTCTGGTACTTTCAATAAATTTATCGTCACGTGCGTAACAACTAAATAGACAAAAAAAATATTTTTTTCTCTTTCTAATGCAGCAGACGATTGGATATTATCCAAAAAAAATGCATATCCCTTACGATTTTTTTATAAATATATATATATAGATAGATATATATTTTACATCAATTGTATACATTGATCATCGCATTTATTATAAATATATATATTTATTTTTTGGCATAAATTGCATACATTGACCGTTGTATTTAATTTCAATGTACTCCGTAGCGAAGAGCGGGTTTTCAGCTAGTATATATATTTATATATATATATATATATATATATATATATATATATATATATATATATATATATATATACATATATATACATATATATATAAATATATATATACATACATACATATATATATATATATATATACATATATACATATATATACATACATATATACTTACATATATATATATATATATTTATACATATGTAAAATCAATGCCTAGGAGCTGAAAATTTCCCTAATTAGCAGCAGATATTTCTTTTTCCCTCTTAAATTTCCCTCGGAAAAATTTTCAACTCTCCGCCAAATTAGACTCCCGCTGATCCAATTTCCTGCATCCGCTGCGGTCTTTAAGTAAACAGGGGGAAAAAAACTTTGGGACGACAGCTATCCCAAACCCGTCTTTTTGGAGAGTAGGGTCTTGGGATACATGCTATCCCAGCCCGTAAGGAAAAGGTTAATTTCATAGCAGGACCCCCTTTAGTTGTCATCCGCGGCATCCTTACAGCACAGCGGTACGTCGAGGATATTCTACACCCCGTTGTGTTGCTTTCATATCACCCCGTCCTGGTCTATGAGCATTTCAGCAAGATAATGTCCGCAGCACACGACGAGAATTTCTACTGCCTGTCTTTGTCCTTGCCCAACGCTACTTTGGCCAGCAAGTTCTCCGGATCTCTCCCCCATTGAGCCCGTTTGGAACATTATGGCAGGGACCTCCAACCAGCTCGGGATTTTGACAATCTAACGTGCCAATTGGACATAATTTGGCATGATATTCTGCAAGAGGACACCCGCCACCTCTATCAATAAATGCCAAGCCCGATAACTGCTTACATAAGGGCCAGAGGTGGACCAATAAGTTATTGACTTTTTCACTTTGTGAAGCTCATTTTCTTGAATAAATTATCCAATTTTTCTCATTGTAATCATTTGTTTTTCTGTACATGTACATCACATCTACCGCTTTTCGTCCCATTCGGATAACTCCTTCTTGGTGTTTTTTTTTTTTTTTTTGTCTAAGAGTGTACATTGATAAATATCTTTTGATGGTTTAAATTAAATCCATACAAAATTACTATTGGAATAAATAATATTCGTTTAAAAGTTGCAAAGTTGCATCACCTGAAATTAATGCAAAAATTCCTAATATTAATTTTTTTTTAAAAAATCATCATTAAAAGTTTATAAAAGCTTGCAGAACTATCGAAAATATTTTTAATGCAGTTATACTTTTATTATCTTTTAAAATATCGTTGCAAAAGGCAACTTTTACTCTCGATTAAAACTCAGTGCTATAAAATTAATTCGTTCCACCTTAGTATGAATTTTATTATCTACTGAAAAAAAAGTTCGTGCATAAAAAACTAACATACAAATATCCACACCTACATATGAGATTCTACACCTGGGGAATTAAAAACACACAACATATTTGTTGCGCATTTTTTAATTAATCAAATTGATGTACGAAATGTTAAAGTCTTTTTCTTGAATTGCATATGTATTGGCTACTTGAAAAAAAGGGCAACATAAAATATTGTACTTGGATGCTTTAGTGTTCTAAAATCCGTTATCAGAACAGGAAACCTTAGAATATTCCTCGAAATCAAGTAAAACGAATTCTTATTTTAAAGATAAATAACTAAACTTCTAATGTTTTAGCGCGTACACTATTTATATACTCAAAAAATAACAAACAAATCCAATCAAGAGTGTATTTGCTATTGACTTAACTAATTATCTTCCCTCCCCAGAAGTCCGATTCTAGGAGCATTTAATAAATATTTGATCCACACTCGGCAATCTCTAATACACATTTGGCAAGTCCCCAAGTAATTCGTTCTTCCATTTGGGGAATATATTTGATGCGATGGACATCTAATGGACCTTTCAAAGATGACTGAACGTCAAAAGTTGAAAAAAGTCATATGCTGTAAAAATGCGATCAATAAAAGTGGAATTTTCGCAGTAAAACGAATGTTCTCAAATTATTTACGAAAAGGCTTCCGTGAATTCGTTTTGATAGAATAGATATTTCTTCACATATTTAGCCCGGAAGAATTTTTTTAGAGGTAAAGGTTAGCAGTTTTGCAACATTGTATTTCTTCACTACAATACTAAATAAGTATAGATAAATTAATTTGCATAAAATACTGATATAATCGTCAATTTATGTCCTAATTCAAATCCTCCCTGTCCTATATATTACTCTGTTTTATTCATATATCTCCCCTCGAGCATCTCTATTAGTCATAAGGGCATACACGTGGGGACCTGCTCACATGTTACAGGTAAATGTGTATTCATTTATGACACAGTCTGCCTCTTGTAAATCCGGCGACCCCTGAGTTCTACGTTTCTAAAAGAATATGCAGTGACAATTCTCTTGCCGGTACCCCTCTAAACGTCCATATTTTGTTCAGAACCGATTAAAGACACCATAGAGCCAGTGTTATAAAAGGAACCTATTTTCGACAGCCACCCCTCAAGACGACCACTTTTTTAACCTTTAGTGTCCGCTAGTTTCCCTGTAGATTTATTTTCCTGCGTTAAATCATTCTCGTTGATTTATTAAACAGGCAACTGCGAGGTAATATATAACAGACAGACAACTGCGAAGTGATATACAGCCTGTATCACTTCGCAGTTATCATTCACTACACTGACTTATCTATCTAGCAGAATGGAAGTACCATGATTTACAATTGTTTTTACCTTTTTAAATATTTGTAATACAAAAATAAATTTTTGTGTACCTGGAGCTGATAAACAACGATATGTGTTTGTGAAAGTTTATGTACATTTACTAGATTATTTCTTTTCATTAATATCAAGTAGTTCTGGTATTTCTAAGGATTGAGTAAACATTAGAGCTACCTAATGATCTAGATGTTTGTAACGTTCGCAGAAACATGGATGGCAGAAATATGTATCCAAAGCTGGCTCGGCAATCATATTCAATCTTGAGGGCTCAGTCAATCATATTCAATAATTGCTCGCTTATTACGTATGTGTGCATGTATACATGCAACGGTATTTTTGAAACCGCAGACATGTATACACACGTGTGTGTGTATAATATATATATATATATATATATATATATATATATATATATATATATATATATATATATATATATATATATATATATATATATATATATATATATATATATATATATATATATATATATATATGTGTGTGTGTGTGTGTGTGTGTCTGTGTATATATATGTATATATATATGATGTCATAGGTACATGACAGTAGTTCACGGCCAGGGGCAGGAGAATTGAAAATTACGGGACGAAGCAAAATAATTGCTAAATGTAACAAAGAAACATGACAAATGACGGGCGATAAAAAGAGAAAGGAAGAGAGCCAACAATATAGCGAAACGAAATATATATATTGTGCTTGTAGCAAGAAGTATAAGATAAAAGTTCAAGAGAGTGAGTTACAACGAATAGAAGAAAAGAAGAAAGGGAAGACTAAATTTATGATGGCTATAAAACAGGCCACTCTGCTTGATGCCAAAGCATGGGAAAAAAGTTAAGTTAGGAGGGAGAATTTTATAAATCCCGCACTCGATGCGCATTGGTTTAAAGAGGATTGAGAAGAGGCAGCCACGGACGAATGGCGATGGCATGCTAATAATATGACCAATGGAAATTGTAAGAGGTGGAGTCAGCATTAATAAGAGAAAATAATATGAAAAAAGAAAGGAAGGCACATATAACCTATGATGAGTGTCAGTTAGAAGTTTAAAAAAAATAGAAGCAGTGTCAATCCGATGAATATGTACGAAGAACCCTCGATGATATAAATATAAGTAGTGGCCCATGCAAAGGAGCCCAAATACCTAGGAAGAGAGCGCCCCAGTGACCCTTGCCGAGGGTCTGCAAGGAGTGAAGGAGTCATATAACCGATGATGAGAGTGCCCCGGTGTCCCGTGTAGAGTATCTGCCAGGATTGACAGAGCCTTATACCAGACGAAGAAAGTGTCCTAGTTCCGTGCGATGATAATACAACGAAGTTTGTCCTTACGAGTGCCAGCTGCCCATCATAGTGATACAACAGTCATCTTTCGAGGTACCGACTTTTTGCGTTTCCTTTTTATATTACCGTCATTGCTTCTCAGTGTGTAGCCTTAATAACTAATATAGAGCGCGATGATGATGTTATGCGAGTATAAAATGTTAAGGAGATGACCGATAATTCGTAAAAAACAATTTAATTAATATGATGTTATGCTTATATATATGAGTAAATATTGGTAGTAATGGAACATGGTTATATGAGTGATTATGTTTATAAAATGTTATCATAATAAGTGAATGAATTAAATATATGAGTCGTAGAGAATTAATTTAGTAGTAATAAAGTTGATAGCAATGTGTAAATGAAGGATGAAATATTTAGTAGAATTGTATCATATTGTTTATGTGTTAATAATCAATAAATTAATGTGTCAGTGTAAACCAGAGTTGTTTCCATCATTTTGGAATCACAATTAATCAATGTACTAACCACAATCTTAAGTCAACAAAATTACAAAATCATAATTATTATTATTGTATAATTATTATATAATACCCCAATCAATTAGTACATTCTCTTTCTCACCGTCACATATGTATGTATGTGTAAGGTTTTTAGGGGCTGGGATAATTTAAAGGAATTAAAAGGAAGGATTTTCCAGAGAAATTGGGTTAAATCATTAAAATAGGGATTTAAAAAAATAGGTTAGCTTGATCAACAGATGGCGTTGCTTATCCACGATTGATATTTAAAAGAATAAACTCGATAGCGTGTGCACTTGTCTAATTAAAAAATTCAACTTTGTCGCTGACAACCTATTTAAGAATACACGTTAGGCAAGTTCACGTATTCTCAGACCGAACGGATGTAAAATGCTGTTTAATACACAGTAGGCCTTTTTTTATCCGCAGCTTAAAAGGGTTTTCTGAACTTTCATAAGCATTGAAAAGAATCCGTTTGAAAATTGCATTATTTTATAGGTTTACCTGGCGAGACAGTTGCTCCAAACAGAAACTTTTAACATCATGTTGCCAACATCCGTTTCATACTTAGATAGTTTTACCCATAAAACTCTTATACTTAACTCAAATTTGCATTGTGTATCAATAACATAAGTTCTTAATGAGCTAAGTTTCTCACCGGAAACCTCTTTACAACATTTAACCGTTTTAAACTATGACCGTTTCTGAATGAAAGTTTTAATAGTATAAATCAAACATATTTAAAGCCATGCATGCGTATCTCTCTTAATAAACATTTAAAAAAGGAATTTTATCTGAAATCGAGATAAATTATTTATTTAGAAATATGAATGTTTACATTGTTTTACTCTACACTTTAAACAAATCCTTTTGGCCAGTTGATGGTCGAACGGCTAGGGCGCTGGCATTCGGAACCAGAGTCTGTGGGTTACAGTCTCACTATTGGCATGGATGTTTGTAGCCGTCTGGAATCGGCTTTAACAGTAGGTCCCTGTTTAATTGGACTTCGTATAGCAAAATCATGACCGTTAAATTCTTGAAGAAAATGTTAGAATTTTCACTCACAATTTTCAATATTTATTACTTTTATTCATATAATCTAATCATCCTTATTTTTCAAGAGATAGTCAAGGTAATAAATGTAATGCTTTTAATACTTTTAACAAATTTGAAATATTTTTCGACTAGCATTTTTAACGCAGGAGCACGTTCCTCCATAACCGTCTTCCGGAAAGGAAAATTTCAGACGCTAAAACCGTCCTTCCGTACCTCGTGAGTTATAATTTTGGCAGCTCGCCAAACGCAGTCTGTATCACTTGGACAAGCAGTAAGCAGTTGAACAGAAAATTACCAAAATGCGTCAAAATGTTGATATAAATATATATATATATATATATATATATTATATATATATATATATATATATATATATATATATATATATATATATATATATATATATATGTATATATATATATATACATATATATATGTATAGGATACATATATACATAAAGAACACTTACATACATATATACATACAAAAGAGGTACTCAACGATAAGTAATCCTACGTTAATAAGCCGAGGTAGTTTTCGTTAGAAGAGACTACCTGAATTTTTTATTTTGTATAATAAAAGCTTCATTGATGTTTCAAATAAATTTGATCTCAACCATCGTTTAAAAGTCATTTAAAACGTTTTTCTTTTACTTTAAAACATATAAAACTTTATAAACGTAAGAAATACATTTTTGAATCTGGTGATTAGAGGAAATTTCATTGTCATACATTTAATTTTAGGGCAAAACTAAAGGTCTGTTCATATTGCATCCAGAGAATTGCGTTGCGTTGCTACGTTGGCTCCGACATTGTTCACTCAACTCCGACATGTTCCTCAAACTGTAATATATTAACTGTACTATATTCTTTAATATGTTCTATTAGATTTAATTTGAATATTTTCTTCTATATTATTTTGTCTATAAAAATATCCGTTACGATTTTTTTTATAAATATATTTTGTTTGGCATTAATTGCATACATTAACCGTTGTATTTAATTTGAATTTACTCCGTAGAGAAGCACGGTTATTCAGCAAGTTAGATATAAAGCAAAAATACAATGAGTCTGCAACTCAAATTTATATGTTACTTTTTATTTAGGACTGTTTTCTAAAGAATTTACAAGCAATAGATAAAAGGGGCAAAATACATTGTGAGCTGATTACATAAAAACAAGGTAAGCTTTGGCTTCTGTCTTCTGACAAATTATGTTAATATTCATTGCGAAGGAACACCTAAACAATATTAGTTTGTGTAATCTCTTTATATATTGTCTTGTGTATCGATATCTATTAAATTATGTACCAATATATAGCAAAGGCTTCAAATAAATAGGATAAAATATTATTTATGAACAATATAAGTATGTTTTACCTCTTAGAGTAATTTTCATATCACATGAATTTAATGATTGATAAGTTTTCTATAGGGTGCTTAACGGACAGTATGTTTGTAGAGTCTTTTTCAATTTTCCAGCTATAGAAATTATAGGAATTTTTTTTTTGTTATAAGTTTACTTGCAGCTTAATGTACTTTTAAAGCTTTTACCATAACTTTCCTTCTTAATATGCTTCCTTTACTATTCAAAGTAAAACTATTGCAAAAGAATAATATGCAGTACATATCCTTAATACCTGCGTCCATATATTTAAATATATGGACGCATATATATATTATATAAACGGAAAATTGTCTCTGAGCACGTAAGAAATAATGCTTATATATTATGTGTCATTACTTAAAGAAAATCTGACTTAAAATATTTATTCTTTCCGTGGGAAGGCCTTACATGTTATCTGTTGTGTCAGCAAATCCTAGTCATGATTAGATTGTCCGCAGATGAGCTTTGACGAATGTACACTCATTAGCCAAATTTAAATGCTAAAAATCAGTTTTTATAGCACTATTGGGTACGTAAACTTAAATAAATATATAAAGAGCCCCTTCGTTTGAGGGATATGCTCAGCTATATGTGCTATCACAGAGTACTTTTCACAGGAATGAGACATTTATATTAGTGATTCTTTCAAGACTATAGCTAAATAATATCTATAGCTAAATAATTCGCAAACTCACCTTTGACAAAGTAAACTTATCAGCCAATCTAGTTATTTAAATTGGGTATTAAAGCTGTTCGGAACCATAGACCGATGTATCTTCATGGTACTTGAATTGGCGGGAGAATTCCTGACAGAGAGAAGTCCCAGTGTGTACAAAAACCACCTAAAATTATCTGAAAACATGTTAAACTACATGAAGTAATCTATTTTCATATATGTTCAGACATATCACAACCGAAAAGTTCCGAAAGTGTTCTATTAGAATACTGGAAGCGACTTAAGGCTCTGTGAGAAGCTTCACCCACTACTTCACACTCGAATTTTCTAAGAAGCTGGATAGCTCTAGCCTTGCCTGGTTATTATGAAATGAAAGAAACCGAACCTCTGTAGGATATACATTATATTTAAAACAAACATTTGCTGTAATATTTCTACTAAATCATATCTTCATTTTTAAGCGTAAAAGGAGAATTTATGTTTCAGACAGGAATGAAAAATTGTGCCACATGCCTGAACTCGAAAATTTGTGCTTTATGCATCACAGGGAAAACTTGATGCTGTATGCATAACGTAACCATTTATTTTTTTTCCCTCAAAACGGGACATCTACTAATTTTTAGGTAATAGTGTAGGGTGATGGAGTTTTTAGGTCTGAATATCTTTTAGTTGTTTTCTTTAACTTTTAGCATGGGCTTATCGCGCGGAGAAGACAAAGCGATCGGAAGGCGTGTGTGTGTGTGCACTTTGGAATCGGTATTCTTGATTTTGTCTTTGTTCCCGTCACTTCAATGGAAAACAGTACATATTAAATTTGTATATTAAATTTAAGTTAAATACAAAAACGCATATTTTTTCGTAGTTTCTATTTAATAATGAAAATACAAAAGAAAAAACCTGAAAATTAATCATTTTTTTGGTCTTATAGTATTAATCAGAAGAACAAATTTGCTTAAGTATATTTGGCATTGATTTAAAATACGAATAAAATTATTGGCACGATTACTAAATATTTACTTTCGTAAGTAACATGGGTTTGAGAACAAGGACTTTCAATTGTCTTTTTTCGCTTGTCCATAACTTATTCATAATGGAAAAGTTGGTGAATCCATTTTCTTAAAAAACATTAATCAATGAAGAACTTGTAGCGGCAGAAAGATAGAAATTGTGATGTTTTTCTGTTCTTAAATGCTGGTTAGTTGCACCTCCAGGGGCTATATTAAATTGTGTACGACACTTTTCCCATCTGACGCCCGATAGAGCACTTCTTTGCTTTACAAACGGGTACTTAGTTTGTGGATTAACATTAAAAGTACACTTGCGAGTAGGCATTGTTGAAATGAAGAGTTCATATGCGAGAAACTTAAATTCACTGCAATAACACACGTCGATAAAAAAAAATAATAATCGTTAGATAGATGCGCGTTCTGTCTTGTACGCCAGGCCTGGGCATTCTGTACTCGCAACCGAGGAGCAAGCGGCCTGCGTATGATCTGTGAGATTAATTGCCATGCCGCCAACGCAGCGATACTAGGTGCTTCAATCGAATGATTTTTAGATTTTTAGAGCCCTTTTTTAAAATTGTTACCATGGATTGCTCTTTTTGTAAAAAGGGACATTTCGGCGTCCCGAAGCTGAGCATGGGGACAACGGGACAGGCTACCTAAAAACGGGACGTATGGTCACTTTATGTATGAATCAGCTGGAAACTTGGTAGTGTATGCATCAACGGGAAATTTTTGATCATTATGAACAAAACTGCAAATTTTGTACTCAATCAGTAACTGAAAATTTGTGTTGCATAGAATCAAATGAAGCTCGTATTTCGCGCAGAAATTGGCAATTACTCTGTTTTCGTCGTGACAAGGGTGATATATAATAATCATAGAGTGTTTCTTTATACTCAGATATCGATAGCCCCAAAATAACAATGCACTGAAGCTTTATAAAAAATAAGCGTAAAGTAACACATTAATACAATAAACTCTGAGTTATTAATATTGGTTCTCGAAGATACTTGATGATCCAAAAATTCTTTCATGATAGAAGCAGTCCCTTCTGTTACTTTATTAAATTACATATTACACCCAATGCACATCCACAGCCTAAAAGTATAAGATAGTCGAGAATCTTAGACGGTACATAATAATAAACAGTCATACAGAAACTGGAATTAACCGAACTAAACGAAAACATTCACCGAAACTAATAATTACACACTCTGTGAATTATTTTTGAAGAATGGCTTTATCTTTTATATAAAATTTTGGATCACAAGGTCTAATTCTGGTAAATATACATATATTATTTTCCGTACTAAGGATAGCCATACATGAATATTGATTTTTACGTTCAGTATACCTTATTGTTTGATTCTGTGCACTTCTCTGATTTATTGATTTGTTTTTACAGTTATTAATGAGTTTGTTTGAATATAGTTTTGATATCACTAACCAATGAATTGAATTAAAATTAAACATACAGCAGATCTAGACGTCAATCATGTACTTTCATCAATGTTATCAAAGCTATATTTGTTAGAACTGAAAAAAGATTGTGTGACTACAATAAATTATAATAAATATTAACAATTTCCTAAAGAAAATATTGATAAATTCAGGCTTGTAAGTTTTGATCTATAAAAATTATTGCACATTACTTTTACCTTTCAGATATCATAAACAATCATACAGAAACTGAAATTAACCGAACTCAAATAAAACAACATTCACCGAAACTAATCATTACAGTCTCTGTGAATTACTTTTGAACTACTTTGAATTACTTTGAGGGGTGGCCATAAAAATTATTTCACGTTACTTTTACCTTTCAGATATAATCATACGTCTTTGATATGTAATAGCACAGATTCTTAAATATTTCATAAAGGAAGCAATATTCTCAATTTCGTTGATAATTCGCCAAATCTAATAACACTGTAAATGTTTTTATGAGTGCTTCGCTACGGATAAACGCATTTCTCTATGAATTTCCCGGAAGTGCCTTATACACAGGATCTTGTTCATTGCAGTTGGGGGAAAAAGTCGTCTGCTCTTTGCTAGATTTCGGAAACATGTTGTACCACAAATTGGATTTTATTTTCGTATTGGCGTAAATATTTCAAATTCCATTTGAGAAAAATCAAGTTTGAAATGTGTATTGTGAAAGATCGCTTTGCAACTTAATATTTATAATACTCGAGAAAATATCCATTTCATAGATTTCTCTTAGCGTTTGCTTATACAATGAAACGTCTGTATGGCGGCCAGTCACGGTTCCGAAAAATAAGTGGCCATTCTGAAGGGTGGTTGTGGAAAATGGTGTAAAACAGCACTGGCTGTATGGAGTGCATTTAATAGATTCTGAACAAAAAATGGGCGTTGAGAGGGGTGGCCGCGGAATAAGGGTGGCATGCTAGAGAAGTTTAAAACAGCGTATAACTACATCGATAGAGAACTTCTGATAGAGGCTTTGCATCAATTTAATATTCTAGTAAAACTTGTTGTACTTATAGCCTTGACTCTTAAAGAAACAGATACGCATACAATGATATACAGAAGATACAGATATATGAAGATACAGATACGCATACAATGTGACTTCACAGAACAGCTCGAGGTCAAGAATGGAGTGCGATTAGGGGATGCATTGGCATGCTTCTTGTTCAATATAAGCACTCGAAAATGTTATTAGAGAGTCTAAGATCAATATGAGAGGAAATATCTTTACTAAGTCAGTTCAAATTCTGGCTTGTGCTGACGACATTGTCATTGTTGCTAGAACCGCATTAGCTCTTAAACAGGCATTTATGGCATTGGAGCAAAGTGCTAAAAGATTTAACTTATCTGTAAAGGAAAATGAAACAAACTATTTGCCTTATCTAAAGTATGACTTACAACTTAGTCACTTTGAAATTGATAATTATAAATTTGTAAAAATTAACAGTTTTACTTACCTGGAAGCAGAGATAAACAATGCGTTAACCCCGGAAATATATAAAAGAATCACGGCTGCAAATAGATGTTTTTAATGGCCTGAAAAGCTATTTGAAATCCAACTATCTCAAATTAAGCACTAAACTGCTTATTTACAAAAGTCTTATGAGATATGTCCTGACAAATGCATCAGAGACCTGGGCATTGACTTTACGGGATGAAGAAACTTTAGGGATTTTTGAGAAAGATTTTGCGTTGCATACTCGGTGGGGTCCAAGTTAATGGAACTTGGAGAAGATGATCTAACCTAGAACTCTATAATATATATAAAAAACCTGATGTAGTAAAATTCATTAAATTACTGAGACTTAATATGACTAGAATGCATGAAAATCGCTGCTGTAAGAAAATATTTCTTGTAAAACCCATGGGAAACAGACCTCGGGGCAGACCATCGCTCAGATGGATTGATTGTGTTGGAAAAGATTTGAAAGCATTCTAAACGTCAAAAACTGGAACGCAGTTACGAAAAGTAGAGGTGCCTGGAGAGGATTTCTGCAGAAGGCTAGGGCCCACCCAGGGCTGTTGAGCCATTGAAGAAGGATTTTATTTAAAAAATTTTATTTGTTAAAAAAATATATTATGACATTGTTATATAAGGTGTCAAACAGTCTTGGAAGGATACACTTACATTGCTTCTATTCACTTCTACCCATGTTGGAGGGTGGATTTTCAAAATGAGTTGATATAAAAAACATACAACGATTAAGCCTTAACACGGAAAGATGATATGAAAGTAGCTTTCTCAAATATTTCAGCAAATATTGAACAAATATTATTCAAGGTCTAAAACTCACCTTTATTCATATTTGGCTATTTTAATTTTATATAAGAAAATGAAATTTATAATTTTCGATATTTTAGTATATAGCTTAAAATTTTGAAAGCATGTTTTTTTTTCAAATTTTAATTTTTGTTAATTTGTATCTAAAGGAAATATAAATCCATATTACTGTTTCAATATGAAATTTTGGTCACATGAGATTTGGCAAAAACAAGTGTAGGCTTTTTTTTAATTTTTATTATGCAAAGTTAATATATAACCATAAACTACAGTTCATTGACTTTAAAAATAGTTTTCCAAAGTTTCATTTTTTCTACCTCTGCGAACAGTTTCCTAATTAAAAAAAATTGCTGCAACCAAAAAATGTTCATTTAGGGGTTGAGAGACTTTTTACTTAAACATAGTAGGTTGGGGTGGAAAACATTTTGAGCAAAATTGCTCTAAGGCTTTCCATGATTTTAATAACTTTGAAGAACACAGTAAAACTAAAAAATGACATATAATGATGAGAGTATTGATCACTTCTTAACCTCTGGCATATGAAGTCCAATTCGTGCGTTATACTTGATGTCTCTACAACATATACATTTTATTTACTATTAAATAAAATGCCTTAAATTACCACAGTTACAATGTATCGTGTACCATTACCGTTTCATGTAATATTACCCCATGCTCCTATTATTAATTATTAATAAGTTGATATAATAGGTTTAAACTAATGAATAATAGTTGTCTGATAAGTAATTTTCTCATAGTGTCATTATATTGTCAAAAATTATTGAAAACCCAGAGAACTTGAGAGGATTGTATAACATTGGGCATTTATCAACCTGACAAATTCGATTCCTACATTCCAGTCCGCATCGTTTAAACTCGAGTGTAATTCCTCAGATTTTAAATAAAATTAACTTCGGATGTACCTCTCATATTGTGCTACTAACTGAAAACCCGCATTTCGCTACGGAGTACATTCAAATTAAATACAATGGTCAATGTATACAATTAATGACAAAAAAAATAAATATATACATTTATAATAAATACGACGATCAATGTATACAGTTGATGTAAAAATTTATATATATATATATATATATATATATATATATATATATATATATATATATATATATATATATATATATATATATAAATCGTAAGGGATATTTATTTTTTTCGGATAATATCCAATCGTCTGCTGCATTAGAAAGAAAGAAAATGTTTTTTGTCTATTTAGTTGTTATGCATGTGACGATAAATATATTTAAAGTACCAGAAAAATAAATCAAGTGATCAGCATTTAATAAATCAAATTCTAAAAATTAATCTTTAAAAATTCACCAAAAATCAGAAAATCGAGGTAAATATTCGAAAAAGATTTCATTTTAAAGGAATTTTTATGATCTTTCCTGTGATATAAATTTTATAACCCTCAAATTATTATTTTAAATGCAAACTTTAAAAAAGTTACAAAAACAGCTTAAAAATTTAATTTAGAAAAATCTAAGAATTATTTTTCAAAAATCTTTCTTAGTGCACCCCTACACCATAAGAAGAATCGCCATGCAAAATTTCAGCCCTATAGGTCCAGTGGTTTGTCTGTGCGTTGTATGTCAGTGAGTCAGTTACGGAATTGTTTTATATATATAGATTAACTATTTTATCTATTTCAAACTCGTGTATATATATATATATATATATATATATATATATATATATATAATGTATAAAATTATGTTTTTCCACGAACATTTTTACACGAATTTGATTTAACACGAATTGAAAATAAATATTCCATTCTGTTTTTACGTGTGTCATTTTGATATAACACCAGCGGCCCAATCCAATTTAAAAATTTTTTGTTTGTCTAAATTCTAAGAAAACAGAATTTTATTCGTGGCGTATTATTTTTCGCGGTAGTAACAATAGTTTTGATTCAAGAATGCAATCCGCAAAATCATTTTCTTCTTTTATTCTATCACATGTAACTTTTTTACATATATTTACAACTGCGAAATATTATTCGAAGGAATTACACCATTTTCATTGCCATCCGTGTCCAAATCCAACGTTCAACTAACTTCTCATTCTTGGGCATCACGTGCGTTGGTCACATGACACAACTCCGCTCTAGATAAAATAAAATGGAACTGTAGTAGATCATTTCTATTTTCTACATGTATTACATGCACTGCGTTTGAATAGATTGGATATAACAGTGTGATTTTGAAACGAGTGTTTTCGTCTAGATATACATACATACATACGTTTTTATTATTGAATTTGGTGCACATCTACCAAATTCGTGCATTGTATCTTCGGAAAACATTTAGTATGTACTCGTAGTTCTATTTCAAAGTGAAAGAATCTACATGCAGTGAAATTTGCGCACATATAAATTTATACATTTTACCGAAAGTCAATGAATTGTAAGTTTACAAATTTTTCATACTTATATTTATCAATTTTATTTGAGATATTTTTCGGTAGCCCTTATATAATGCCACATAATTCCCCCATTACCAAAACGAAAAGCGAAAGAATTTCTTCGGAACTTAAACTTGAAATTTTAGATCGCCTTGCAACTGGACAAGGCACTACGTGTGTAAGAAAGCAATTTGGCCAAAAAATTGGGTACTCATTTTGTCAGACATGTCCCGAATGAAGACATCGCTGATAGTTTCAATGTGAACTGAAGTTGTTCACAGCCTCTTAGGGATAATTATAGAACGTCCTAACCAAAACACAAGCACAACGGTTAATAACTGAAGTCGTTCGTAGAACTGAATAATCATTAGCACCAGAGGAGACTGTGCTGGCTTTGCTCAAGAAATCACAGAAAGAATTCCATTAATAGAGGAAGAAGACGGTGTCCACAACATTTCTAGTGATACCATTGATATTCCAGTCGTACGCAAACGTATGCGCCATTTAGTGTCAGAAAGTGAAAATGAAAAAAAATTTGTTTTGCCTAAAACAGATTTTTTTTTGTTCTGGAAGAATTTTTTTCATTTTCATTACATATTATTACCTGTGTTTTTTGTTGAAATAAAATAAGCTTAAAAAGAATATTTTCATATGATTTTTAAAATTATTTTTTGCTGATTGTGTAGATCCGGAACCAATCTTCTTTTCTTCCGTAGATACAATGTCATTTTTTACACGCTTTCTTCAGGAACG